>JAVJGI010000060.1:32002515-32136349 GCA_035590275.1 Ibycter americanus
TGTGTAGCCTGGAGAAGACTGAGAGGACATCTTATCAACGACTACAAATATCTTAAGGGCGAGTGTCAAGAGGTGGGGCCAGGCTCTTCTCAGCAGCGCCCAGCGCCCAGTGACAGGACAAGGAGCAATGGGCACAAACTGCAGCACAGGAAGTTCCATCTGAATGTGAGGAAAACTTATTTACTTCGAGGGAGACAGAGCACTGGAACAGGCTGCCCAGAGGGGTTGTGCAGTCTCCTTCTCTGGAGACATTCAAACCCCACCTGGAAATGATTCTGTGCAACTGCTTGGCCAGGGGTATGGAGGAGGGCTGCAAAGTGACGGGGACCACAACAGGGCAAGTGTGCAGTAAGCTCTGGGGCTTCTGGGCTCATAGAGCTTGCTTGCTCAGTGCTACTATTACAAGTTAACAGTATCAAAATTAATAACAACAGAATTAAATTTTTTATTTTTAGTAGTTACCCATGCAGTGCCATAGATACCATAATACACAACAGAAAATATGATGAATTCCCCACATCAAAACTAGGGGCTGCCTTTTAATCACAGTAAAGCCATTTTAACAACCTTTGGCAAGCTCAGCAGCAATGCAAATATTTCAAGTGGTGCAATATGTGTTTAGGAGACAGGAGAAAGGGCTTAAAATTCATTTAAATTGAAAAACAGCAGTCATGCATTTCTCTAAACGATTGTTTTCAGTACCATAAGCCACATCCTTTCAAATTTCCTCTGCTTGGCCACATCATTGGAATGAAGTGTCATAGCTGGTTAAGTCACTTTGACATCATCCTGATGATGTGTCAAGCACAGGAAATTTGAAAGGACAGGGCTCAGTAAGGTCTTACCCTAACTTGCCTTCTTTTGACAATTCCTCCCTCCTGCCCCACACCCTCCCTGCTCCTTTTTTCAGCTTCAGTGTTTCTGAGCTTGATTAACTCTTGAAATCCCTGTGATGAGGTTAATACTGCCAAAGTTGTGGTGATAGCGCTCTGCAGATCTTCCACCTTCCTTTCAAAGCCAGCATTTTCAAAGTGTCTAAATATTTACGAGGATGGGTCATAAGTGGAATCGGTTATATTGAAATTCTCAAAGAAAAACTGTGCAAGTGAACCTCAGATGCATGTGGCTACAGCTTCAGAGTATAGGACTGCAAGTGATCCTGCAGGCTGTGAGCCCTCTGCCTGGCTACATCAGGCAACTGGTGGAAGTCAAGTCCATTGCATAAAGGGGTTAATAATGAGCTAGTGAGGTTTCTTCCTTCAGATACTGCTAGTGGGAAACTCTTTGAAAAAATCACAGCTCTGAGTAGGAAGCAGTGTACACGGCTCTTGTGCCAGAGCTGTCCTTCAGCTTAAATAGCTCTTTTTCTCTGATCCCCTTTCTCCACCCCAATGTACTGAGGGAAAACAATCCTACCTCTTCTCAAACTTCACCTTGCTGACCTAAATAAGGCCTGTTGTATTTTCTCGGGAAGTAGTCTCTCCACTCTTCTGAGAAGTCCTCCTGCATTATTTTCAGTTTCAATGCTTCTTTCTTGATAATAGATGAGCAGGAAATAAAATGGTATTCCCTCTGTGGACTCCCCCCAGATTCTTACGCAGCACTACTGTTTTCCTTTTGCTGTTGGAAGTACCTCCCCTATATACTCACCACAGTAGTTTCTGGGTTTGTCCATGGATACATCCTGTTGATGACCCAGACCCATCCTGTCGCCCACTCCTATGCAGATATTTCTTCCCAGTAGAAATTCATGGTTTGGAGACAGATAGCCTACGTTCAACCTGTATCCACGTGCTTAACACTAGTTAGCTGTCTTTGAAGTTTCAAACCAGCCAGTAGCGGGCAGATGGAGGCAGACCTGTGTCTTTGCTCCCTCCGTGCAAGGGCGTTGCTTTCAGTTCTGTTACACATGATCTCACTTCTAGCACACCAGCCCCCAAGGTTATCCCTGTCTTTCTTTCCAGTTCTTTTCATGCTTTCCATTTTTATGTCATCATATGTAAGTATCTCTCATTTGCTAGTATTTTCCATGCCAAGGTCACTAATGAAACCATTAAGTAAATAGGTCATAAGGTCAATCCACCAAGTAATAGATTTCCTCCTACCTGATAATTTCCCTTTCAGTAAAATCTGTTGTGACCTGCCCTTTAGGCAGTTCCCTGTTGACCTTATAGTCATTATACTCATTCTCAGCTTCTGCACATAATGTAACATTTTTCCTTACGGCTTCGTATCAAATATTTACCTGAAATCCAGATAAAATGCCGTGCTTCCTTTGTCTAGGAAAGCATTTTTATCACCAAAGAAATATACCTGCTTATTCTTGCATGATTCAGTTTTGTTAAAGCCATACTGTATTTTACATCATCTTTAATTTCTCTCTACATATACATTCTTTCAAAATTCGTTCTATACTTTGCATACTATTAAAGTCAGGTTAGTCTCTAGCTGTCAGTGGGCTACTTCTGTCTTTTCACAAGCAGCAGCATTACTTCAGCTATGGTCAACCATAACGCACCATGCCAATTGAATGTAATCAGTACAAAAATTATTACCTGATCCTGTGTTTCTCATGCCAGCTCTTTCACAGTTCCAGAAGAGAGATTGCTTGGTCCAGAGATTTCCGCCTCAGCTTCAGCTGTGCGCATTTCCAGTTTGAGGATCTCTCTTTCATTACCCACCCTACTCTATTTTGTTGTTTTTATTAAAAACAAGGAAGAATTTTGAAACTCTACCTGAATTACCATTGATTTCTATACCATCTTCACTCCAGTTGGGCTTTACTTTTTCTTCAGTCTTACAGATACGGTTAAACAGCTTTTTGCTTATTGTCTCAATTTTGTTTTCAAGGTGTAATTCAGCTTGAATTTCATTGACTCTCACTTTACCTGTATGTTTCCTGACATCTAATGTAGTTCATTTTGCTGATCATTCAATTTTTCCCTCCTGAGAAGGCTTTTTCTAAAATCTTAGTATATTCATTAAGGTGGTTATTTACCTCTTTCTGTCCAGAGTGCTCCCCCACAAGTTTACAAAGATTTTTCCTTTGCTTATGATACAGATTCCAGATAAGCTTCATCTGTCTGACTCTGAGTAATTCTATGTTTCCTCTGCACTCATGTCCTTGATCTCTTTTGGACAGCTCACTAATTAGATACCTTTATTTTTCAGTCTTTATCTATTTGAAATCTAAAACCTTAATTATAAAACTGCCTTTGTTTATCCTTAAATTGTATTTAAACTGAATCAACCCATGATCCACTTGAAACAAGTTTTTATTTCTTATCACTTATAAAAACAAAGTCTAATTAAGGTGCCCTCTTGTTTAATGAACTTTAACTTAGTTGATAAAGAAAATTGTCTGTTATCATACTCAGGAAAACCTGGACCTTATCCTTATTACTAATATTTATTTTTATTTTTCATCCTATATTTTTGCATAGCACAATATACTGTACTTATATACTCCGAATAATTTTATCCATGCTACATGATTTCTTACTGCTTTATGGTCTCCTGCTGCATGGTCTCTTACTCCACCTCATTCTTCTCTAAAAATACATCTTTTTATCACAACCCCTTCAATATCCCTGTTCTCTCACCCTTGACAAAGCATCTTACACTTTTGGTGAAGCATGATTTAAGATCCTCAGCTTCACATTCTAATTTTCTTCCTTTTTTAGGGACAGCCTGGACATTTCAGTTGTCCGTTAAAGATTGATGGTTTAGTAACTAAACTAGAAACCACCCTTCCTCTTAACAGTACCATCACTTGGGTGATTGTTTTCAGTATTAACTTTCCATTTTTCCTCCCTTCTGTTGTTTCCTTTGGAGGCTGGGGAAGGTTAATGAATATATTACTATTTTATAACCATGGTCTGGATGCTCAGAAACAAAGCAGCTATAGTGCATGCAGCATTTTGTCCCTCTTCTTGGTGCTCCTCAGCTCAACTCCCTGGCCAGCTCAGGGTTTCAAATTAAGTGACTCCCTCTGGGTTTGCTGTTCATCCTGCACTGATATGCGCTTTCTGCATTTTGCTCCAGTGGCAGCCACTGAGTATGTATAATCCCATCTTTCTGGTTTTACATACTTGTCCCAGATGGCTTTTCTTCAGTGGTTGACTGACTCTACCATCAGCTCAGCAGAGTACCCAAAACAGCCCTGGACTGAGGACGTTTCCAGAGAGGACCAAGTGGAAGACATCACCTACATCACCTTCAATGCAAAAGATGGTCAATGGGCCAAAAGATCCCTTTATTTTTATATAATTTTGCATTAACGCCACTAGTTGTTTGTAATTTCCAGCAGTGTGAGAGGTAAGTCGGGGCCAATATTTTCAGACCTGAAAAGAGATATTAGTTTCTCCTATAATATATCTAGCTGCAGACTCTGGTTATAAGTTAGAGGTACCATTGGTGTAGCTTCCCTCTCTTTCTCTAAGTATTACTATTTACATGATTAAATCATTTTGATAAGTGGGCTACATCCAGCCCCTATATTCAAAGTGCCCTCTGCCTGAACTCTTCAAACCTGGCACAGAAATGTCTGGTAAAGTTTACAATACAAATGGTTTATGGAAATAAAGTGGCACTAGGAATGTTTTGACTAACTGTGCCAGTTCAAACCCACGTAAGTCATAGAATGCGTTGTTATGGTTTTAAAAGAGCTGTTTCCATTATATTTTTTTAAAGCATTAATTAAATTACATATAAAGCTACTAACATCTTAGGTCAGGGAGAGTGCCAAAATGGACATTATAAAAATGTTCACTTTGGTATTAATTCCGTGTTTATGGGGCGTCTCATATCTCTAAAACCTCCCTAGACCACTATTAATCATAACCTATCAAGTACATTCATCACATATTTTTCCTGTCATATGCCAAAGAATGTCTTATTAATTAAAGGGGTGAAAAACTGGAAAGGTTCCTTTTCTCTCCTATTGTTTTGTAGACGAGGAAATGATAAAGTCCAAACAGTAAATCTGCTCCTTTCCAGAAAATGTTCTTATTGGGAAAGCAGACTTCAGTCACATTAAAAGCAGAACTGTTTTGCAAAGTTTGGCCCAAATCTGGCTTGGGCTGCTTGCTCATCTAGTTCCTCTGAACTCAATTCACTGCAGAAGCAGGATTTGGCCTTTTAGCACTTGTGCTGCAAAATCCATGACTGTTATTAAAGGCATTTTAATTAAACCCAGCATTAAAACTACATATTTCTTTCAAACCATCTATAACCAATAATTAGCAGCAAGGGGTTTTTCAGTCCTCAGAAGAAATTGTTTGGGTGATATGCTATATATGGTTTATAGATTTAAAATCCCTGGGGTTCTGTTTTCTGGGAAAGAGAAGACAAATCTCCGTTTTAAAGTTAAATGAGTTGAGTTTTCTGTTCATTCCCTACTGGACAGTTGTCCACATCTCAAAAGCTGAATGTAGCCTTAATTCATGACAGCTGTTTTCTTTACAATAGAATTGAATTTTATATAGCTCCATTCATATTTGAGATGTCCCAAAGCATTTAACAATAAGGAGTCAGTGCCAGCTTTTGTGGACCACTGCAGCACATCAGAATTTTGCTTGATGAAGGTGTCTGGAATTTAGGTCTTTGGCTGGTGGCAATGGTCTGGGTGTGGGGACCACCGGTGTAGACGTTCCGCACCCAGCTGCCCGTCTCCCAGCCACAGGAGGCAATACTGACAAGACTCTGGGGTTAAGTTCATGCCGATTCAGAAAGTAGAGCAACATGTCCTTTCGTTTAATATCTTTGAGCAACAGCACCCTCAGCCAGTTCTGTAAGCATCATTCTGCTAAATTTCTATATTTTGTATGTTTTATGTCTAAAATGTGAGCTGCCAACATTCTGCCTTGGATCTGCTACAAAGACTGACTTGCATTAGTCTGATTGCATTAGCTCTTTATCACATAGCAGGCTGAGCAGAGCAGGGCAGGTAGGATCCTTCCACCCTCAACAACGATGATGCTGTCACATCACAGAGGAATCCTGGGTTAGTCACTGCCTGCTTATCAGAGTCAGTCCATGCATATCCGCTGAGCATATCTGGGTCTCTAAGATTAAACGTCCATCTTAACCCTTGTCAACAGATAACAACTTGAAAGTTGCTGTTCTACACCTCACATACTTTATTTTAACCACCACCTTAAAATAGCAATAGCAAAAATATGTATCTAAGTCTTAAAAGTTTGAAGGCATAATAACTCAGACCAGCAGGTATGACAAAGAAAATGTCTTTTAGGTGCATGATTACTTCTAACTGGGAGTTCAGTGTAATGCAGTAGCTCTGTGGTCACACAAAGGAGTATTCCACAACAGAAATACCTGAGAACACAGGTAATGATCTACTTCTGAGCTCACCATAAGGCCCTTGCTATTGCAGGCAGCCACTTTGTAAATCAGCTGTACAAGTAAGGGAGAAGAGTTCACAGTGAGTACCTTTAGAAAGAATAGACCAACCTTTCCATCACCTACATCCACGTGACTTACTAACCAGAAGATTTCCCAGAAACAAATTTGACTGTCTTCAGCTGGATAACTTATTCAAATCAGAATGATAACACTGAATTACTCTAGAAAGACTTTTCCCCATGAAAATGGCACTAGTTAGTAGTTTTGCCTTTGAAACAAAGAGTTTCTCTAGATAGAGTTGCGCAGGGCAGAGTCTTTCAGGGTAAATACAGAAAATACAGGTCACAAATTACATCAGGGGTTTGAAACCAATAAACAAGTTACACCAAGCTGTGCTCTGGAGTAGCATAAACCCAGTGGATTTAAATTCCTTTCTGTGATTCTGTGAAATCAGTGAAGTTACACTAGGGTTTTTTAATACCAGTTTTATTGCATAGGAGTAGGCTCATCTTCTTTAGAGGCCACAGATGGATTCCAGCTATCATGAAACAAATAGTTTTCAAGGATGGATACCCAAAGGGAATTTTCTACAAAAGAGCTCAAAAGACACTTGCATCACCATTATGTTTTAAAAATAAATCAATATGATAAGGAGCATGAGTAAGGATAGGTGGGGACCTCATGGTGCCAAACAAGCTTTGGAGACTGAAGTCACAGGTGAACATGAAATCATGAGAAGGAGGGAAGAAGAAAAGGAAGGTACAATGAACACACATCAAGCAGTTTCATGGCTGGAAGCATCACGATCTTTTCTCCTGACCTCCAACATTACACACTACGAGAATGCAGCAGGGAAAAGCAAAACTGAGAATGAGCTGGGATAAAAAGAAGAATAAAGTATCAAGCAGCTCTGAGTAAATACGATAAGAAGAAAGCAAGGTCTCAGCGAAGTCACATGTTACAGAGCCTTCCAAATACACGTATTGCCCAAGGCTGATGCTGTTTTCCAAAAACCTTTTTCCCATTTCCTGTGTTAAGCTGATGGGTGCAGAATGCACCATTAATCTTAAAAGAAGCCACTTTTACTTCCAGGAACAGAGTTGTCTAAGCTTGGCTCAAAGGCAGTGAGTTCTTTTTACTTGTCCTGTTATAAGTAGGTTTTAGTGGGTGATGACATTCATCTGTTGTAGCAAAGGATAAGTAAGATTGTTTGTCCTATTTTTCTCACAGGAAGAAATCCAGATGTGCATTCTTAGTATTATCTTTATCCTTATTCTGAAAAATTCCCATTCACCTCAAAAACTTGCTTAGCCAACATAGAGTAAGGATCCTGGCTGCGTCTTAGTACATAGCAGTTAAATGCTGCAAACAAGAAAATGAATGGGAAGATAAATGTAAATGAGCTATAATTCTTACAGCAGGGCTCTGTTCTGCTTCTCAGTTTCCTGCTCACTTTAATCACTGACTTGTTCTTTAGGAAAAATCCTCATATTTTTGGTATCATTGGATGGGTTTGTCCCACTAACTAAAATCCAGTCATCCCAGTCTAAGCTCATCCTTTAAAATCTCTCTGTAGAAAGCAATAGCCATCTCTGAAGGGTGAGTCACTCTACTCAGGCACAGCCAGTGCTGGGATATAATGCCCTCTGGGGGTGCTTATTTTTCTCTACTGCTTATAAGGGAAACTTTGATAATTCTTCTACGTACCAAGCTGGACAAGATGAATCCCAAACTTTGTAAGCAGATATATCAATACAATCAAGTGAAAAATACATTATTTATTTTTTTTTGGCAGATGCGCTATACATATATCTCTGTCATTTACTGCCCTTTTCCTGGCTTCACATGTCTCTGGTGCTTAAGCTGTACATCTCAACAGCTTCTGCAGGAGAAAGGAAAAAATGCTGATTGCCTCCTAAAAAATAATCAAGCGCAACTGTAGAGAAATGAAGGCAGTAGGTTGATTAGCATTGATAATATGCAGCTCCAGTTGTCGCAGCACAAGGTCAGTCAGCTGTAACAAGGCTTTTACCGCTGGTCAGCTTCTACAGTCCATGCTGTGACTCTTTCCTCCAGAGGCCAGACCACACTGCTCCTCCTCTGCCTGGTCCCCTTTCCCACAATCCTCAGTGCTATTTAACTACTTAGCGGGAACTAGCTACAGCTGCACATCGTCCATGTCAATCAACCCACTGCCTTGGAGGCAAGGCCAGAGCTGCATATTACCAATGTTAATCAGCCCACTGCCTTCATTCCTCTACACACAACCACACAACATTCTTCATCATTCACAGCCAAGCACCTAGTTTATTAAGTATCCATTGAAAAATGACACTACAGCTTCTCTGTTGTATGTGGAAATAGGTGACCATCTTTTTATGTTGTTTGGGGCCTCATCTGTGTACATAAAGTTTTCTAGTCTCCTTGGAGTTGCTCACAGGTTTTAAGGCGTTCAAGGACCTTGTGGTAATGATCTCCTCAGGCTGCTGAATGTGGAAATACCCAGTTCTACAGCTTCGTAGCCTTTTAAGCTAAGATCATAATCTTATTAATTAAGATGAATCGTAATTCCCTAGAGGAAATGGCAAAGGTCAAAGCCGCAGAAGTCTCACTGTTTGCAGTTGTCTCTGCCTATGCACCCTGGCCCTTCCATTCCTTGGCATCCAGGCCCCCACAGAAATAAGCCTGCCCTGAATTTTAAGTCCCACTGAAACCAGCTGGCAGGGATGTCTCCAGGCATCTGCTGCTGAGTGCTCTCGGAGGCACCGCAAAGGACAACATGGGCTTCTGATCTGACTCAGCACCGATGCTCTTACTCTCTGCTGTGTGGATTTTGTGGATTCAGGGCTTAAGGGTGCATATCATAACTTACCTACAGCCAGTGAGAGGTATGTCCTCCTTTTGCAGTGTATAATTAAAATAACTCTTCTAGCGTAAAGCTAAGGTTCTGGATTAAGCCCAAGTGGGAGAGAGCATCATGTGATGTAACTTAATTATCTTACTGTCAGCTGTGCTTTGCTGCGCGTCTGGCCTTCAGTCTTTCACATTGAAGCTCCAAGTTAATTAGAAATACCGTCAGGATTGTGATGTAGCCTAATTGCATTTACCTCCTAAACATTATTTAATCGATTTTGAAATCCTAATCTACACACCATAAAGTTTATTGGTCTTGTTAATTGGCTAAATCTGTCATTGGAAAGATGGAGGAAATTGTGTAATTTAACTAGACAATAGAATTTAAATATCCAATGTCCACATAATCCTGTTGTTGATGTCACAAACTTCTGCTCTATTCTTTTTCTTTTGAAAACATTTTTACAATTAAGATTGATTATATGAGGCTGATTAGTCTAAGGCTGATTACTTTCAGTGCTGCAGAGCTTTGCCTTTCTCTCTCCTCTTCCACTGAAGTGTGGCAGAGGCAGCATTAAATGCAGTTGTGGATTCAGAAATGTTTATGGTAGGCAGAGCCTTCAGATTAGCATGACACATGGAATTTGTGAGCTGTTAGATTCTATTTCAAAGCATGAGGTTAGGATTTCAAGTTTTGTTTTTATAAAATGCAAATAAACTTCAGTTGCTTTGTTATTAAGATGGATTTGAAATGCTAGTCAGGGAGCAGATATGGAATCCATACTCGTTACACAAGTCTTGCTTCCTGGAATGGATTTTTTTTTCTTCTTCAGGATTTCTCCCAGATGCTAAGTAAACTGCTACTGTGAGACAGGCCAACCAAAACGCTGTTCCCCTCACTAGTAAGGGAAAAAGAGGTAAGGAATGAATGAAGTGAACATGCATTGAAGGAAGAAAAATCTATGCTGGCCACGGAATGACAATCGCTGGTGTGTGCAGAGCTCCTCTGCATTAGGGTTTAAGGCAAGCGAGCTGCCTTGTCTGGCAGCACATATCTTTATTGCTACTGGTGATCACATCATGGCTTCTACAACTACATGCAGGAGTGACTGCTGGTGTAGGTAAAGATACAGGATCACCATTCACGGTGCAGGCAAGCACGGGAGTTCAAAAGCACTCCCTGTGGGAGTGCCAGCATGGGAGTGCCAGCACTACTGACTATCCTGAGCACCATGGTATACCTCTGACTGTGAGGAGAGAACCTAATGGTAAGTGTGCACGACACCTGAAGGTCTCCCCAAAGCCAGGTTAGCTGTGTGTCCCAAAAGCAGGCATCACCATGGGACCCATGCACTGCAAGAAGGCATTCTCCATAGAACGTTCGGTCACAGGAGTGAGCAGCTCCCCATCCTGCCATGTGCATCCAAACAGATTGCCACAAGTCTGCTTGCAGGCAGCCAACAGGCTGTCAAGCAGCTGCAAGGACAAGAGGTGGGTACTCCTAGATTGTGCCAGAAGAAGAGTATGGTGTGGCCTTTACATTTGTTTTTGGCTGTCATCAGATTTCCAGCCATCAAACTGCAAGCAAGACCTCAAATGTAATGTAAGATTTCGATTTAGCTTCTACCTGGAGTCTCCAAGGCAAAATGTCAATCTGACAAATAATTTAATAACTCAGTTTTCTAACAAAAAAAGACTAACACCTGCTATAAAGAGAATTTCCATAGTTGTAATTTTTAGTCCTAGTTTTAGTCAAATATTTTGGGAATGCATGCAAATGTCTGTGGATTTCCAGGAATTTGCAGACAGCTCTCAGCATCCCAGGTTTCCCATTGTAATGCGTGAAAAACAGGAAAGGTAGAATGATCACTTGAATTTCTTGTTAATTGTGCCTATAAATAAGAGAACAAACACTTCTTTTTAAAAAAATCCTCTCTGCATACTTCAGGTAAACATTGTGCTGGCGAAAAAGGCTTGAACCAGCCAGTAAGGCTTGCTGGCCCGTGCTGACATGCTTGCAGTGATCTGTGCATGGGTTAGGAAGGAAGCATGACTGAGCGTTTCTATGGAGATTAGAAAGAACAGGTCTTGTTTTCTAGGCATAGCCTTAATTAGCAAATGCTTAAAGTTAGGAAGATCTGTTGTTTTTACAAGGACATTTTGTTCCAGCAGTGGTTGTGTTTTCCTCCCTTTGCTCAAGCTGTGAGAGGCTGGGAGACTAAAGGAGTCCGGGGTGATCAAGAGCTTTCTGTCTCTCACACGCACAACACCTGCCTGAGAGGTACGAACTGTCAAAGAGACCTGGAGTCTGGGGATGCTGCTTTGTCACAGCAGAATCAGGAGAGATTTCCCCAGTACAAAATGCATCCTCTTTAACTCTAAAGTGTGATTTGTCAGAATAGAAATTAAGCTTTCAGGATATATTTCTTTGGCCCTCCCTAAGATAGCCAAAAAGAGAAGAGTGGGCTAAATGAAATGAAATCTTATGCCTCTATGCATTTATAGATACTTTTGGAAAGATGTGTGGATCTATATGTGGATATATCCTGTATGGGATAGATTTCCCCTGTAGGAGCAGAGCCCTATAACTTACTCCATGTGCAACTTCAACCAACATTTTGTTATCTGCTCATAACCATTACTCTCATCAGCATAAACTGCAGTGGGATGGAGCACGTGATCCAAGGGAAGGGGTTTCCCTTGAAACCCTGACACAAATTCTCTGTGCCCTGTGGAGCAGAGACAGCATGTCCTGAAACCTGAACAATTCTGCTTCCCACTTCAGCTGTGGTTCATTAAACCACTTTCTGATGCTGGGTCGGGATGGAATTGGTTACGTTGGAATGAGACCTGTTTCCAGACAAAACTTATATTTTCTCCATTTCCCCTTTTACCGCAGATTTACATCCCCAGTCTTTAGCTTGATAAAATTACTTCTGCCCCTTTGCTTGTGCTTATAAGGAGACACTTTTGCAAAACTTGAGTCCTAGCTACTTTTTATAGGTCCAAAATGCAGTACAGATTCTGCTCCTGAGCACTGAAGTAGCATTTTAGCAGAGCAGACCTCAACTCCAGTACTCAAGTGAATTAGAGAGATGTATGTGTAGATCCAAACCAGTTTTGTGCCCTCTTTGAAGTGTGCTGAGACCAAGCCAGTCTCTTCTAGCCCTCCTGTCATTTCTCTTACACTTTATACCCAAGTTGGGGTATTAAAAATATTGGTATTAAAAGTCTATAATGGCCCTCATTGTTACTTCAAAAGTCCTACCTCTCCAAAGTCTTCATGTTCAGCCACGCTTGACACATATAGACATCTTAAAGAAAAAATGATCCTCATCCTTCCCTTCTGCTTCTTGGCTGCATTTTCCAAGCGCTTTTCAGAGAAATAGAGTATTTCAGTGACTCCTCCCAGACTCCTGAGACTGCTCTCATAGATTGCCGGTGGATGCTACTGCTTCCTGAAAGGAGCTATACAGTAGGACCATGATGGCTGACCCAGCACGGAAAGTGTCTTGCACCTGAATGCCTCCGATCCATGCATCTATAGGGGCTGATTTTGGGCTTCATGGCAGACCACTTGAAAATTGAGCAAGTAAGCTTGTCCAGCCATGTCCTTTGGCACTGACACCGATCACGAGACAAGAATATTTTTGGCTGCAGTCTTTCAGCCTAGCTTGTATACCTACACTGCTTTTGCTGTCCTCCAATGGATACAAGTCACCATCTGTGAAGATCTGTACAGGCAGGATCTGTATGTCTGCTAATGTCTCATTCCTGACATCCTTCAGCCAGGGCATCAGTGCTCTGTAGTACTCTAACAGTTGCTGGCCCTGGAATGCAAGTAACTTCCCAGTCTCTTTTATGGGGCTCTGAGGAGAAGCCCTGCTGCAGGATGATAACATTTAGCAGGATTCCCCAGGGGCATTGCAGTAGCAGGCGCCAAGTAAATGACCCACCACACTCCTACTTGTATGATAAGGAACTTTACCCATGCACTTTGCAGCCTGCTTTAATATTACGTCTTTCATCTCCTCCTGTATTTCTTAAAGCTATGTGGCTTGCCTTCACAGGACATCTGCGGGTGGTGGGTGGCAGGTGGTGTATACAGGGCAGGAGAAAATGCATGAGAATAACAGGGTTCAATTCCACTGCCACCACAGATCTCAGCAGCTGCGGAGGCAAAGCAGCAAGTGCTTAAGCTATAAAAACCTTACTCTCTTAGCAGTGTTCAGATACAGGTGGGAACTGCTGTAGCTTCATGTGATTCACATTTACCTTTCAGAGGTGCACAGGACCTCATGGTCTTGTGCCCAATAGACATAAAACCCTACAAAAGAAGAGAGGGTGGAGTTTTAGACTCACTTTCTGCCACGAGGTGCAGAGGATTTTGCTTTGGCTGCATGCCAGGCCATTTTGTTAGCTGGGAGGAGGTGGTGGAGAGGAAGTCATTTGCCATGTGGCAGAGGATGTGTGCAGCACGGATTCACAGGCATTTTCCATTTGCTCTTTCTTGTGCAGTGCTTCTGCTTTGTTTATCTATCACAGGTGCAGGACCCTAACAGTAGTTCTGCAAATACAATGGCTCTCTGTGTTGGATGTCAAATTCAAGAAACAAGACAGCAGGCTTTGGTAGATTCCATTAGTATTGATACCACAACAAGGACACTTAGCTCTAGGATTGCGTAAGCACATGATAGCTGATGTTCAACAAGAGAGCTCAGGGCAAAGGCCTGAAAGTAGCATCTCAGCACATTCGTGTACTGTAAGCTGGATTATGTCTTGCAGAAAACTGTCCTTCATTTAAGATACTGCAATAGACTGCTAAGCACATGTTTCCACCCAAAACAAAGGCAGTTTAGGAATTTGAATATTGTGGGAAGCTGGCTTTGTCTGGGTATTATTTTGGGAAAAGAATATGTGTGAGTGGATGAGAGACAGTTCAGGTGGGGAAGGAAGGAGACAGCATGCGGGTAACAGCAGTGAAGGGGAGCTGCGGCACAGCCAAGCTGCACAGACGCGTGTTCTGGGAGAAGCCCGAGGCCGGCGAGCTGGCTGGGAAAGTTCTGCTGCTGTGAGAAGAGAAGTTGCCTCTGGTTGTTTGCATCCTACTGTGTTTATGAGAGCAGAGTCTCTATATTGCTCTACATAAAAAGAATTGCATCAAAATTGCTGATCTCTGCTATTAATATCTTTACTTGGAAAAAAACTTAAGGGCCCGAATTTTGTACAGCTGGAATGGTGTGCCTTTATTTTGATGTGGCATATTTTCTAAAAAAGCTTTTGGTTTCTTCTTTTCTGTCTCAGTTCTTACTTGTTCCTGTTGTCTCTACTCGGCGGGAGAGGAAATAGATCTCAGAGCGGGTACCCTGTCACCTTGGGGAAGCCTCTTCTCTGTAGCACAAAAAGCAAGGTCCTGTCTGAGGGCAGAACTTGGTCCCGCCATGGGGCTCAGCTCTTTTGTGTTAAGAGCTGACGTTGACACCTATAGAAGAGGCTGAGTTTCAGGTACTTAATGCTCATCCATCCAAATAAGTGTAAGAATTCTACCTGTCCAGTTGGCCATTCATCTGTGCTTCTGATGGATTCCTTTGACTCAGACAAACTATGTCCAGAGGGGAGATATCAAAGCAAAGGTTACTTACAGTGTTTATGAGAAAATGGCAATACTTCCCTGTTGGAAAAAATCCCCAAAGTCTTGCTGAACTTAAGAGTGCTTGTAGCGAGAACGTGAGGCACTATTTGCATGTTGCTGCCAGGTATTGACCTGGACAAGGTCCTCCTAGTCAATGAGTGCATTTGTTGAACTCCCCTTTCTTCTTCTCACACCTGAGCAGCCTTCTGTGGTTGTTCAGAGGCATCTCCTAACACAACGGTGACACAGTCCAGCAAAGGAGAGATCTAAAGATGTTATCTTGAACTGAGCAACCATCTCCCCAGTGAAATAATACCTGTTCAAGAAAATAGCAATGATTTTGAAATTCAGCCAAAATAAACCTGTAAAAAGTTGGCCAGAAGTCTCTTGTGATTCTGGACTAGGCTATAGTAGGTAAGGCAATGAAATGATATGGCAAAATCTGAGAGGAAGAATCACACCACAGCCCCTAACTACAATCCGTTGAATGAAGCATGCTTAGATTTGAGAAGTAATTTATAGAGAAAAATCTCTCTGGAGTACTCCCTCCCACCTGAGTCCTGATAATGTTCTGGAAGGTGTCATACTTTCTGCTGAGATGTTTGAAGCACACCTAGTAGCTAGAGAGGTCACCTACTAATGGAGATGCCACTCTACAATTCTCTAATTGCAACCAGCAGTCAATTCATTGCCATCTTTCTGAGTCTCTGGCTGAAACTGGCAGGGAAAATAAAACAGCAGCCACTGAGCTTCAAAGAGCTGTGTGCAATCTGGATTGTGCATTTAGGCAGTGTTTATTTAAAAAAACTATTATCTACCAGCTGCTCATAAACTCTGTTATGCCCTGCAAGAATCTTTCTCCTGTGTAATTGGCTTGCCTTTCTGTAAATGCGTATTCCACTGGTTTGAATTAGCTTGTAGTGATTATGGTCATCATTCATCTAGAGCAATTCAAATCAGATTTGGGAGTGGTGACATCACCTCTGTACGAGGAGTGTCTGTACGGTGGGGGCATACTGTCCTCAGCCTAGGCCAAACCTGTCTCCTGTTTTCCTCTGGTGTCTCACAAAGCATAGAGTTTACCCAGGAAAGCCTTTCCCCTCTTCCACTGAAAGCAACATGTATTGCAGTTAGTGTTATTTGGGACCTTAATTACCATTCTAAAAACTATGACGCTGTGCACGCAGGTTTTCTGTTCAATCCAGCACATTTACAGAGAGCTTCCATCATATCTGTTATGCCTGTGGACATCTCCTTCTTAACATCTGTGACATGCTATGTAATGTTTCTTCTGGCTCTCCAGTAAACAGAAACCATATGAAGGTTCAGCACTGGTGTTCCCTCAGACCTACCTAATGCTGGCCCTGATGTTAAGGTTGGAGAACTACTGGCAAACAGTGAAATGAAATAAATTAATGATGTAACTTGCACATAGAAGATTTCTAAGTTCATTTAAACACTGACAGGCATAGCCGATTTTTTGGTAAGATGCTGTGTATTGGTAGGACAATAGAAATCTGCAAGAAATGTTGGCAAACCTTTACAGGATTTTGACTTAACTTTCTTAGCATATAGGTGGGAAAGTTTTCTTATTATTATTCTGTTTCTTAATTTGTTGGCTGTATTCTGGCAATTTGGATGCCAAATAACTCAGCAAGATCAGGAAAAGATATTTTCCAAAATACGTGTTGTCTCACTATGCAGCGAAGCAACATTGCCAAATTGATGGCAGCTGTTTCCAGTACAGCAAAAGGATGCCTTTGCAGAATACCTCACACTTTTCAGAAATGCTACCTATAATGGAAAGGTGTTTTCTGGAAGGTCTGCAGAGTAAGGAAAACTTCTGGATTGCATTTTCATTTATAGAATATCAGTACCGGTAACATTTGTGATTAGGGGTAGGTCCCAATTTTTGTACTGAGATAACATGAACCACAATTACCACTTAAATCTTCATATGTAAAGTAGGCAAGCAAGTCCTACCACCAAGGTACTGTCATCAGGTGAGTTCACCTCTTCTCAGAGTTAAGACTGGACCAGTACACATCTTAAACCCTCCTTCTGTCTCAGTGCTCCCAGTAACAACCGTAGGAATAGTGGTAACTATTTGCAGTGCCAACATTACAAAGATATGGAGGCTGATCATGCTAGAAAGATAATTTTAGCAGTCCATGCATGGTAATGCCTGAGAAGCTTAAGGTGAACTGGGTCCAGTCATAAGCAGGGTAGGCAGGAAGAAAACAGGGAAGGAGTGGATACTAATACAACAGTGCAGGTGATGGATTTGAAGGGATAAAAGTTATCTTTAAAGGCTTTATAAGTATTTTTTTAAACAGTCACCACTACTCAGAGCCACTTGAACCTCTTTTCTAAAAGACTGCTTATTTTAAAACTGCATTTGAAAGATTTTTAACACCTTTCCAGGAGTGAACTGAAAATAGGGTCTCTCTCTTTAAGTGTCCAAAGACTAAAGCCTTTCCACATGTGTGTAATAGTAATATTGAAGGTCCTAGTGAACAAAATCATGTTAGCAAGTGTCTGCAAAGTAAAAAGCAAAGTAAGGACCAAATTTTTCCTTTAATTGATATGACTGAGTCAAGTTTAGCTGGAGTACTTCTGAGGAAAAGTTTTCCAATGTCAAAGAAATAAAAAGCTGGATGCCCAGCTTCTCCTCTTGTTTTTCTGGCTGCAATCTACTCACCTAATTAGAGAGGCTGATTTCTCATTTGTCAATGAATTTGTACAGAGCAAAATGACAACAGCAGAGGTTTAAAGTCCCAGCTGTGAATTACCTCTTTTCTGTTGGCTTATATCAGAGCCAGGAATATATATCCTGCAGCTTTTTGTGATTTACAAGAGTGATATTCACCTTCCGCAGAAGGCCTCATGTAAGTCTGTTTACAAGGCTGGGTTTACTCAGGTAATTCAAACAAGGCAAGTCTGGTTTTCCATCCAAAACCATTCTCCCAGGAAGTAAACCCACCCGCCCAGGCTAAGTCAGCACTCACAAGTGCTCTTATCAGCAAAATGTTGTCATACACCATCAATCAGAGAATAGGCAACCATACAACACTGTAATAAAAAATGTATTTGGCACTTCCCAGACTATTTACCATTTTATTAAATACCACACTCTTCTGAGTGACGACTGCAAATTCCAGGGGACAATCCGGCCCACTCTCCCTTCTAGACTGGAATTTTAATGGCTCCGATAAGAGACAGCCATCTTTCATCAGATATTGTGGTGTTTATTTTAGCTTTTTGTCTCTTTTGTGGCAACTGTGTCTGCACACAGGCCTGGGGTATCAACTGATGACAGTCAGTCCTTTCAGAAGCCTCACCAAGGCACTTGAACCATCCATTACACAGGGCAGCATGAGATAAATTTATCAGAAACATTTGCACGGGCCTTCAGCAAAGGAAGTGATGTGCTCTGTGTATTTGCTTCAGGCTTGGTTGGGAGCACAAATAGGACCAAATGATGGAAAGATTTGGTTTGCAAGAAGAGACTGTTCCCTCATTCAGGTTTGTTCATCAGTGCCAAGTGAGTCCATTGCGAATCTAGTTTCTCTGCATGGCTGTGGATGTGTGGATGAAATGAGTGACTCAGTTATGTTTAACTTTGGTTTGCTTTTACATTTCTTGTCTTTTGACTTACTAGATTTTAAACCCAAAAAGGTTAATGTGGTCATCTAAGCTGACACCCCACTTGTAGCCCAGTTCAGGACACAGAATCATAGAACCATAAAATGGTTTGGGTTGGAAGGGACATTAAGATCATCTAGTTCCAACCCCCCTGCCACAGGCAGTGACACCTTTCACTAGACCAGGTTGCTCAAAGCCCCATCCAGCCTGGCCTTGAACACTTCCAGGGATGGGGCATCCACAGCTTCTCTGGGCAACCTGTTCCAGTGCCTCACCACGCTCACAGGGAAGAATTTCTTCCTTATATCTAATGTATATCTATCCTTTTTCAGTTTAAAGCCATTCCCCATTGTCCTATCACTACATGCCCTTGTAAAAAGTCCCTCTCCAGCTTTCTTGTAGGCCCCGTTTAGGTACTGAAGGCTGATATAAGGTCTTCTTGGAGCCTTCTCTACTCCAGGTTGAACAACCCCAACTCTCTCAGCCTGTCTTCACAGGAGAGGTGCTCCAGCCTCTGATCATCTTTGTGACCCTCTTCTGGACTCATTCCAACAGATCCATGTCCTTCTTATGCTGGGGCCCCAGAGCTGAACACAGTACTCTTACATTGAGACAGAAGGAACAATATGTACAGATCCTTACTTTTACAAGCATTGATCATTTGACCAAAGGTCATACTATTTGTAACTTTTAACATTTCCAGCCCAAGATCTAAATTGTCACATACCAATGTGTGTTTTCTTCTTTCATAAACAGATGCTTATTTCAGTCTAATTGGCAAATCACTTTTCCCTTACTCTTTAAAGGAGACAGAGAAATACTGTAATGAATAATTCCAGGATAGCTGATGGATTTATCATGAATTTCCTTCAACACATCTGTCAGTGCCTCCCAAGACTATTGGCTAGGGCTTCAACAGTCAGACCTCATTCTCAGTTCTACACCCAGTGCTTTGAAGCAAACACCTACCTTCAATCAAAAATTTGTATACATTCATGATTTTTGTGGTACAATTTGTGTGTCTGAATCTAGAAGAAAGGTGGAGAAAATGCTCATGACAGGTAAGTTGTTTGTTGGGAAAAACCTCCTCCCAAGTTGCTGGTGGGAATTGAGCATGTGTTGCTTGATGGATTGTGTCTTATTGCACTGGAGTTGTTCTTTCTCTGCACATAAATCCAAACCTCCTCAGAACAGTAAACTGGCCCCTTTTTAAAATGCCACTGTGCTGGAACAAATGCAAAGCTTCCCACAGGATTTTCTTGAAGTCCATGAGGAGGCTCACGGCCAAGATACAGGATGCAAAAATGGGGCTCAGCTGTGGTCTGGCTAGATATTCTCAGAGGTCGGGTATTTTGCCTCAGGGAGAATCCAGTGGCCTGTCTTTAGATCTTTTAAAGGTTATGGTGGTGTATCCCTCTGGAACACTCTTACAGAGTTGCATGGTGATAGGTCTGGCAGCGTCACAGTGCCTGGCTTGGCTGAAAGTGGCCTCCCTCCAGCACTGCTGAGAGCCCTCCATGGCTACCACAGGTTGGAACAGTCATTTGCTGATCCTGGCCCTGGCAGCTGAACTCTGAGGACAGTACAGAGATTTGGGTGTCCTTGAAATTAATAGCAATAGTGCTGTTAAATCCTCAGGAAAATTCTTGAGAGCAGAACTGGAGGTTTGTCACCTCATTTCCATTGGCTTTCAGTTGCAATTCATGTCCTAGCTGCTCCTTATGCCTTTGGAAAGTTCAGCCCATAAAGGCTAGAATTTCCCAATGACCCTAAGCAAACACAGAACTTGTGCAAACACCTACATTTCTGTGGTCCCCTGGAAATCCTCTGTTTGTTTTGCTAACAATTTTCGTGATAATTTATGTTTTCCAAACACTGGCACAGAATTCTTAAGAAAAACATAATCGGCTTGATTTTCCAGGTGGATTTAAGCATTCAGTACATGAGCCATGAACTCTGAAGAACACTCCCTTAAGGTCAGCAGCACTGGGTCAGGCTCTGCAGAGCGCACTGTGGGATGTGGGATGCACCTCAGGTTAAAGACTTGCAATTGCATGCAGCCTTTCCTAAAGCTGAGCATGTAGTTAATGCGTATCAGAACTCAGTGAGACTATTCAAATTACCTCAATTTCCCAATTACTTATGATGTATGTTTCTGACATCGTTGGTTATTTATCTGTCTCCTAGTGTTCCTAGCCAAAGCAAAGTAGGGAGGAACAGATGCAGTAATACTACGTTTGAGCGAAGGGTCAGATGTTTTCAGAGACAGTACAAGTTGGACAGAAGGGTGCTAAAGGAACTTGAAAGTCAGAAAACTAGCAGAGACGTCAGTCCAGTCCAGAGACAGAGAAATTGAAAGAGCCTTTCCTCATTCTCTTTCTCCAGTGAATCATTTCCTGACTCTGGAAGATGGATTCTGTTCATTTAAGTAGTTTTCCAGCGGGTATTTTATATTGAGGACTGGAAGTTTTTTACGATATGCCACTTATGACTTTTCATAACCCTAAAAAGTTAGGTTTCTTTAGTAGGAGAAAACCCACTTCAGACACAGCACTTACAATAAACGGGCCAAATTCTGTTCTCAGTTACAGCTATGCAACCCTCATCCTTAGTGCGTGTAATAACTGAGCTTAGTAGAGGTAGTGGATTAAAGACCTGGGGTTCCAAAATCCATCCTCAGATGCACGTGTGTGGCTAGGACTGAAATCAATGGGAGTTCCATGTGTACATCCAGAGTAGGCTTTGGCTTGTGATTTTTATTGTTTGCAGTATTGGATAAAATTGATTCCAGTGTTACATTTCTCAGTCAGAGTTATTTCTACATCATCATGCATCAAAATGTTGGCTTCATGCTCTTCTTCTTGATGGTAGCTTTGAGGAGTATTTGTTTTCTGGTTAGTTTGGGCCCAGCATTAATCATTCTCAGGCCTCCTCTAACCTTTTTTTTATTATTTTCCTGGTGGCAGATTTAACTGTTGGCTCACCTTTATTTCCAAAACAGATGAATGTTATTAGTCTCTAATATTAACCAGACCTAACTAGTTGACAGAGTTAAACCAATGTGGGCCAGACACTCAGCTGGTGAACTGCAGCCCCGTTGATTTGGATGCCCTGCCTGGGAGGGTCTGAGGGGGTGCCCAGGAAGGAGGAGAGCCCCAGCTCACAAGTGTAACCATCTAGAACTGAAGGTCAGCTTCCTGGCCTCCTTCGGGTGCTCTGAATTAGAATAAAGAGCCCTATTAAATCTGCTGCTTTGTAACCAGAAGGGAGGCAATCTTTCAGGGGGTAAGTTTTTCTTTTAATAGTTGGAGCTCGGGGCTTTGGGAGAAATGTATTTCATAGAATGGTTTGCGTTGGAAGGGACCTTTAAAAGTTATCTATTCCACCCCACCCCGCAATGACCAGGAATGTCTTTTATGACAAATACATCAGGTTGACCAAAGCCCTGTATTTCCTCATGTTGGTAGTAGAATGATTCTAAATGACACAACAAAAGCTCTGGTGAGCAGCTGGGGGCGGTTCTGGAATCAGTAGCTTGCATCTCATGATGTTTTCTAGCTTTGAAACTTGGGTCAATCTCTAAAAAGTAGGCGTCAGATTCAGAAACACAGGCAATCTCATGAAAATGGGGTGTTTCTTCTTTCTTGTTTTATTTTTTTCTCTTCTGCTTTTCTTTCTTTTAGGGAGTGAGAATCACAGCTTGCCCATCGTTCTAGGTCTGCAGGGAGCCCTGGTGCTGTGTAGGCAGTGCAATTTGCAAGGCTTACATAAAGGCTTAGGAATGAAAGGGGAAAGTGGTTAGGAGAGGAATTTCATATTGCCACCAAGAAGGCATGTGGACCTTCTGTGGAAGGGGTGAAAGATCTGAATGTTTAGCGTCATCTTCTCTAGCAGCTTCAAATGCAGCAAAAGAAATAGTGCTAGCTCTTTCATTGCCTCTTTATTTCAGCAGCTGTTATTGGTGCAGCCCGCTTCTGAGCATTCACTTCTGTACTTTGAAGCAGGACAGACAGACCTGGATGCTTTTAAAGTAGAACATAAGGCTTAAACTAATTAAGCTGGTTTTAAGAACTCTCAGTTCTCAAGTAATTCTTAATTATAGGATCACAGGAGGGTTCAAGCTGGAGGGGACTTCAGAAGGTCTCAAAGGAGGAACCTCCTGATCAAAGCAGGGACAGCTATTTGGATAGTTGGAAAAAATAAAGTGAATATACCTGGAAATACTACCTATTAAATTTTAGTTTTAAACATAAGGATGACTTCTCTTGGAGATCATAGAGCCTTTAAAAGAAAATCTAACAGTCGATCTCATGGTTTTATTTGTATTTCCATTGCTAGCAGTTGCTTTTAGAACAATTTTTAGTATAATTGTATGTCCTTTACCAGGTGTGACTTAGATGTCAGGCACTCAGTGCAGTTCAACAGCTGAGAGCTGTTAGTGCAGACAGGACCGGCAACAGGCTCCAAATTGAACAGCAAACTGGCATTGTTTCTCATACCTTTTGTGCGCTTGTTACCTGCATGCCAGCAGCCCAAAGAAAGGCAGAAGGAGTCATTTGTCCTGGAGTGCAGGTTCTGCAAGCTGCTGAGGCAATGACAGATTCTACAGCCGTGCACAGCAGTTGTTTTGCTGTCCATAGCCATTTTTTCCATTTTCCGTGATGTTTACTGGTAGTGAAAATATTTATGATTTGGAGATTAATTGCTGCAGCATAAATCACAAGCACATCTGTGGGGAATGGCTTCTCTCAGAGCAGCCTTGGCTGTAGTGCACACACAATTGCCCTATTTCTTGAGAAAGACAAAACACTCTTCTCATTTTCCCAGTTTATTATGGGTTCTTTGCTCTATGCCTTGATCTGTTTGTGTGAATTCTTACAGACCTTTGTCCACAGCTTGGGAACTGAGCTATGAGGTCACATCATGGACTTCTGGGGAGAACAAAAGGCGCTTTACATGGAAGAACTGTATGTTGGGTTGTTTCTGCCTTGTGAACATGGTAGCAATGTGTTTCACAACCAAGCTCGGTACCTGTGTGCCAAAATGCTATCAGCCACTGAAAGATCTATTATAATATGGTTGGGACTGTTGACTCATGTACACAAACTTGGTCACAGAATTACCAAAAAATGTAGCCTTAGCTCAAAACTTTATCCTCTCAACATGTTTTATGAAGTTCTGTTTCAAATGGTCCTGCTTGCCTGCCACATCACTGACTGTTAGTGAAGGATTGTGGCAGGAACTGGACTGGTCTGTGACACGTCAGGTACAGCAGCTGCCCGCATATCTACGTTGTGCTGGCCAGAGGCTCAGGGTGACGCCACATTCCCTTCAGACTGCAAACCAGAGCTGTCCTTGCACTAGGTCTCCTGTTACGCCTAATCATTTATTTAGGATACCTGGTCACCACATACAGAATACTTACAATATTTCTAAGGGTTTTATCCATAAATACAAAGCCCAGAGAGTGTTGCTTTTTTCTAATTTTAGCAGGGAAAGACTATGAGACTGAGCTGCTTCTAACCTCAGATCTTTTCTTTAGCCCAGTATTCCAGGCATTGTAGCTGCCACTGCACTTGAGTGGCCAGCTTGGATATTTTAAGGTATCCTGCACTACTTTGTTCAGAACAATCAATGGAGAACAGTTTTACACATCCTTATACCTTCATTTGTCTTGAAAGTTTTCATCAAAGAACATTTACAAACGAGCAATACGTTAATGTTCATTTGCTTTAAAAATCTACCTAAACATCTTAAAAAAAAAAAAAAGAAAAAAGAAAAAGACAAGCAATAAATATGCAAGAACCATGCATGAAGTTATCCTCAAAAAACATGCATTAGCTGAGCAAAGATGGCATTGTCATTCAACTAAGGCTTAATGTGATGCTAGCATTACTCAAGCAACCAGAGATCATATGGCCCTTGATTGTATCTTAGAGAATTAGGTTGCCTAAAGCCCTCTCCTTATCCTCCATCAATAGGGAATGAGAGCTCAGGGCTGTATGAATAATGCCAAAGGATGTGCTGCATTGGACAGTGTAACAACATTCTTTTTAACCTTGGAAATACATTGTGCATATATGGATAATCAGGGTTTTTTGAAATCCTGTGGATGAGCATTGCTGTGCTCTTTCTGCATATACTGGACTGTCACTGGGGCATGTAGAGAGAGGAATGAGTAACCAGTAGCACATACCATGCATATGAGCAGATTTCCCTGCTGTGGTGTAATTCTGTCACTGTCGGGCTCCTTTCAGTTCTCTTCAGAAGAATTCCAGGAAATCAGATGGATTTTAAGCCAGTAGACTGATTACACAGCCGCCAAGTCATAAGGGTAAAGCGCTCCATAACTATCCTCAAGAATCCATTAAAGCCCTGCTGAAACATGATCTGCCACTGATTAAAGGGGATTAAAAAGGGAAGGAAGAGCTTTTTGAGTTGTAATGCACTGAATGAAAGAGATCAATAAATGAAGCAGGGAATTCTGAGAATCAGCTTGTCCTTGCAAATGTTTTATTTCATCTTCACTGGGAGAAACTGCACCTGGACTCTTCCCATCAGCTCCATGGGAATCAGGTCAATTTTATGGGTTTGCAGGGAGGATGGGGAGGTTAGCAGCGTTAATGGAAAAATACTAACAACTGTATCAAATGCTGCTGTTAATTCAAAACACTAGCAATGTCTTTCAAAGTAATGTTTCACCTTAATTACCTTAGGGAATAATTTAGCTGTAATTGGAGAGTAGTTTAAAGTTATGTGCATTTCTGAAACTCAAGAAGGAAAAGGAACGTGACAAGGAAGAAATGCCCATCTATTGAGTCTATAGGGAAACCATTAACTTGGCAAAAACATAGGTGAAAGTTCAATGACTGAGCAAGCTGGCAGTATGGAGTAGGAGAGTAGGGGAGTGGAGAAGAGGGCAGTGAACCAGCCTGATCTTCAGAGACAGGTTTTCCGCTGAAATCAATGTTGTACACAAAGGAGGCTGGTGAAGTACAGCAGAAGCATTAGTTAGGGAAGACAAAAAAAAGAGATGAATGGGAGCAACAAAGAGGCCCATAGGAAAGTTCAGTGAATTGTGAGAGCTCACAAAAGACATGCAGGGTTGAATGAGGATACTGAAGGAAAGCGATCCTAAGTCATATGTGCTGTCCTTGCAAGGTACAATCAGCCCACCAGGATATCGGCTTTTGCTGCCCAGGAGCTAGTTCCTTTGCTGAAGTTTTCATTTTGTTTTGTGTCTAAGCTGGGAATCCTGCAGGGAGCCTGTTTCCCAGGGAGCTCGGTGCTTCCTAACAGTGGACAGTATCTGTAAGGTTTCTGACTTGGAGTACCCAAAACCTTCTGAAAAATGGCTGTCTTTCTTGTAACAGCTGAGACGGAAAAAAAGTATAGTTCTAAACAACGTTGCACAACTGCTTAAATTCATCACTTGGGCTTGACCTGTTTGATAGTAGTGGTGGTACCAAATTCAAGGAGGGGTAACTAGTGCAAGGATGTATTTGTTTATTTAGAAAATGTGAAGGGAGGTGGGAATGACAGAATTTTAATTTCTGATGGTGCATTCAGCTATTTGGGTGCTTCTTCTACTATTTTTTTTCTTAACTACTGATGCTGATCGCCCTTAATGACTAAGACATTAATAAACTACAACAGCACTGTAAAAAAGCACCAGGCTTTGCAAACACACATGCAATCTTTAACCTAAAAATGTTAGTGCTAAAGGAATAAAGTTTACCTTGACATGCCAGATGTATTTTATTATTTACACAACGTCTTTTAAAAGTGGTGTTTGCCACAAGCTCAGAAAAAGAATCAACAGCAATTTGACATGGAATAGCTAGAGTAATAATTACTTTGAAGTTATTCTAGAGATTATTCCAGTTAAGAAAGTGGTGAGATGTCATAGGTTTCTTAATCTCCTGGAAAGAGAGATTAGTGTACAACACTAATGTGTCCTTCTGGGATTATTCTTCATTCAGCCTTCTACAAGAAATAAAGATTGCTTATGGGAACTTCTCATGAAAGAAATGCCATGTCATTTCTACTCTTCTGTTTTTTTAGTGATAAGTGCAAGTGTTGTGAAAACAACTACTCTTAAATGAACAATGCTTTACATAATCGTATTTTTTAACAGATCTGAAATGAGTGAAATCATTGCAGAAGGACTCCTCTTTATTTTAGACCCTTTAGTTCTGAAAGCCATTGCCACAGTGGTGGTGCACTTCGTTGGTTACACCGCTGGGGGACGACCAGCTGAGATGGAGGTGGAGAAGTCAGTCCACCTTTCTAATTCAAAGACCAAATTGAGTGAATTAACCATCACATTAACTAAGACGTTTTTTCTTCTCCATTCTCAAATGACAGCTAGAGGGTTAGGGTGAACTTGTACTGAAAGCACTTGAATTTAAATAAAATTAAAAATACACACACACAAAAAGATGAAATGATGGGTAGGATTCCCATTCCCTGTTACCCTGCTAGCTTCCACACACTATCTCCTTTTTTTCTTCCAGCCCAAATCCCACAAGTTAAATGACTGAATTAAACAAATTTGTTTTGAAAATACAGCCCAAGCTGGGAGAGCATGCAGTAAAATAAGCTTAATTTCAGGTTTAGCTTTAAATTTCTAAATCTCATGACAATATTGCACAGTCTGAAGTAATTACCCAGCTGGAAAAAGATGTCCTTAGTCAGATCCTAGCCAGGAACCCTGCAGATCTGGCAGCTGCACAGGGGCCAGCAAAGAGTGTGTCAGAAAGTCGTCTGAGGTATTGAAATTGTTAAATTCTTCCAACAGTCCATGGACTGGTTTGACGGAAGTGCTGACTTTTTTCACATGTAGAGGTGAGGATTTGGCAGTTTTGTCCCATCACGTGTTACTTTTTTGCCTCCTTTGGCAGCCTAGGAGAAACCCCATAGCAACGAGAGATGAAGATGGCATCTTTAGTCTAATTGGCTTGGAAATTCTTATTAATAGGGCCAACCCAAGAACCGCTCACCAGTTTGATTGCAAAAATGAAGCACAGAGCGTTTTTCCCTTTCTCAGCCTTTTCAACAGATCTCTATTTATTAAGATATGATAAAACTTCTATAACTTTGGACTACTACTTAATATGAACTGTTCCTGAGTCACTCAGGAATGGGAAGTGATTTATGATCACCATGCCAGGATTCCCTGCACCATGTGCTCTTCCAGTGGCACATGCCTTGTATAATCTGAATGGCTTCCAAGGAGCAGGAACAGGTGAATTGATCACCCAGAGCTGTGGGCTGTAATTGGTTTTGGTTTCTTCTTCAAGGCTTTTTTTAAGAAAAAAAAATAATCCTGACCTCAGACTTGGATTGGGAGCTCCTGACAGTGGTCAGAGTTGCTGTTGTAATTTTACACTTTCACTGCACAGACCAATACGCTCCATGACAGCACATTTGTTAATCTGAAATATTGGTAGATGACACAAATCCAAATCACATCAGAATGCATTTTCAGTCAGCAGCACAAGAAAAACTCAGGCATAGTACATACCGTTATATTACGACCAGTAAATAATTGCACAAAAATGTAAACAAGCCTTAGACAGATGAGTACCACGACGAGAAAAGTTGAAAGTAGAGCAGCTGAGAGCCCATGTGGCTCAAGGGTACTTTACAGAGTAAGCACTGTCCCATGGTGTGGCATCCTCCATTGCACAAAGAGATTCACCCAATCCCATTTACTCTGAAGGAGTTATGCTGCCTTGCACCAGCTGAGGCCTGACTGGGCAATGCAGACTGCCCAACAGCTGCTAGAAGCAAAAAGAGAATTGGCCACATTTCCAGAAGCTGACATGAAAAATCTCCTGTTGAAAACACAGAGATACATGTGACCTAATTCAGACAAGAACCGTTTCCTTCTCTGAGAGAGAATTGCTAATAATGATGATTTCTAACTAGGAGGAATCACCTAGAAGAGAACTTCCCAAACCCTCACTGCTTTGGAAACCAGCAGTGGCAATGGTGGCCACAGCAAGAGTTTCAGGACTCTGGTCCTTGCTGTTTGCAAGCACTAGAGGACACACCCTTCTTTTTGCTGGCCATTTACATCCCACTTAGACATAGCTTGCAAACCTTTAGGTACAGTGCTAGTTATTTCCCAGAGATCACTGCAAGGTGAGCTATTCAAATACAGGTCCCATGGAGAAAAAACTGTAGCTGCACAGAGGAGACTATATTTCAGAGTTATTTAGTGGCTTTTGGTTGCAGAGGGGTACTTGTGGGTTTCTTATTTTCACTGTCTGTCAGTTTGATACCAAAATGTACCACTTTTTTGAGTAAAACCAATAGATCTCTTCCACAGAGGAGAGAAACAGACTGATGAAGCATGTCAGAGGAAGGTATGGATGTAGGACCTCCAACTGGGTAACTGCTCTCCTCCCTGTGTAGATTTGAAGCTGCAATAAATGATTAGAATGAGGGAAATGTATGCCGAATAATGTTGTGAAACAGCATCTGTAGGATTCTCAGGACAGTTTGGCATCGCAGGGACACTGTTTCAATGAACTGAGAAGCCGATGAACCAGTGTCAGAGGGCACTGTATATATCATATGGGAAGTGCAAATTCTGCATGTTTGAAATGGGTAAGCATGACTGAGAAATAGCAGTCTGCAGTCAACATAGATTAGAAAGGAAATTGTGACTGCTTGGTATTCCAGCCATTTAAATAAATGATAATAGCATTTCTAAGCAATAGCGAGATAGAAGAATGAGAAGCATGAGGAAATGGCATACTGTGATTTAAAAATAGCCCAGCGCAAGCCAAGGCAGCCATGCTGAGCGTGCAGGGAGCTGTGCAGCTGTATGATCACTACTGCCTTACATGACCTGGAGCATGTGCTGAAGCCCTTGATTTCTTCCTCTGTCCCGAGTCTGTGCCTGGCTAAGGATTCCTGGGAACTTTAATGCAGCATTGCAGATGAGGATTGAGGGCCAAGCTGTGTAGTTACAGAAGAGTCAAGACACATGTAACTTCAGGCTCTCTGGGCTGGAAGGGGAAGAGGGTGCAATTTCAAAGGAATCACTAGTGTGGAAAGAATATGTGGAAATTCCTAGTTCACAACTGGAGCTATGTAAAACTTGGCCCTTGTGCTTTTCAGAGATTTGCTGTTTTCTCTTTTATGTCAGTTCATGCAGGCTTGCACCCTCTGGCTTTTCTTTTGTGTTCCGGGAATTGAATAAACCCTGGAAGTAGTGAGAATCATCTGGTCTCACAACCTAACCATGCAAAATCCCCTGGCTGGCGTGGTTTTGATGTGAAATCATAAATCAGTCCAGGTTCACACAAAGGGTTTCTGGGCTGCAGCAAACTTTAGACAAATGTGAACTTGGTTTTCAATTATTTTTATTTAAGTTTTCCTCTTAATTTTATCCCTTCTATGTTTTTTTCATTAACAAACATCTGGAAATTGCATAAGCTGTATTAATATTGATGATTATCTTCTCTCTCTCTCTCCCTCCCTTGGTGTATCATTAACTTCTCTTTTTGCTCCCTCCTTTGCTGTTCCACACACAAATGTGCTTGAAAAAAGCCTCCACGAAAAGTGTGTTAGAAGGACTACAGTAGCTTTAGGACTCAGAAAAGAATGTATTCATAGGTCACACCAAGTAAGGAGCTTGATTACCCCTCTCTGTGAGGTCTAATTTTGGTATGTTTGAACTATCGACTGATCTTATCATGAAAAAATAAATGCTTGTATAACAGTTTAGTATGAAGGTTGTAAGGAATAAATATATTCCTTTAGGTAGACCATTGTCCAATCATTAATTTTACTAGTGTTTTTCTTAATGCCATAATTCCATCTAACTCAAAGCTCAGATGCTTATACTGCACAGCCAGAGAGCCAACAGGAATAAAGTGGTAGATTTAATCTAGCCATACTTTTAAAAAGCTTTTAACACAGACTTTCACAGAACACTGGAGATGCTGAGAGAGTTTGAGGTCTGTGAGCAAACACAGCATCAGCAATCCTGTTCTAATGGATTTAGAAGTGACGTGGTAATGAAGTGTGCGGGGAGAGAGTGCAGGGGGGTGAAAATGGGTGGGGGAAAAGGCATCCACTGAGTTGCCAGCAGTTCAGTGCTGGGCCCAGTTTTTCTGTTGACTTTCCAAACGCTGAGTCATACAAGTAAAGTGTTTTTGTTGATGCTAGTGTATTTTTAACATAACACCTGTTATGTATTTTATAAAAGTAAGTAACATACAAAAAATTTACAGCTGTAAAAATGTGTTTTTAATGCAAAATTTCAGTACACCAAGATCTTTTCAGACAAACCACTATGTTTTGTAACCTTCAAGAAAATGCAGTTTCTATTAGTCTGATATATAAGGCTGGTGCTGATGTCTACAGAGGAAGAAGAGCAGATTCCCCTGGACAACAACCCAAAGCCAGAAGCCAGCAGGGTAGTGAGGAGACATAGACAGAGCCAGCAGGAAGACATAAAAATATTTTGTGTTCATTGCACCTTGTACAATACATGAGGTGTTTATATATCAGAGAGATATGAACACACTGAAGATGAAGGAACTGAAAAAGATATAGTAGGGATGTGAAAAGTCTCAGTCAACCTAAAGGTATCCAACAAACCCAAGCCTCCCTAATCCAGTAAGGCAGCTTTCATTCTGCCTTCAGGCCTTGAAGGTCTGGCCATTGGGAGAAGGAGAGGAGGCTGTCTGGGAAGTGTCTTCACGTGGGGAAGGTGTCTTCCTGTGCCCCCATGCAGCTGTCATCTACTGAGCAGCTTAAACTAAGTGAGGAAGAGGTGAGCAGGGTAGCAGGCAGAGAACTGCTAGCAAGAGCAGTAGTTGAAAGGGCAGCTCAGCTCTTCCAAGGCAACCAGCAGCTCCAGCTTCTGCCTGGCTGCTTACGCAGGGATCAGTGAAATGGCCTCAGCACTTGTCTCCTCCATGGCCCAAAGGTATGGGAGCTGAGGGGCTTGAGGGCATGGTAGTAGGGAGCTGCCTTTCCCAGGAAAGATAGGCTCCAATTCTCATCCCTGTGTTTGCAGTCAAGGGACTGTTGGTAGTGTTTGCCTCCCGACTATTTATTTTATTCTTTCCTGTCTTAACACAATAAAGCAATGTTTAATTAGGTTGTGGGGTTTTTTTTAACCTGTTTCTTGAAAGCAGAATGCAGGTTCCCAGATAGGACAGTTAAAGTAGGGCTTACGTGTGCACTCTCAGCTGTTGAACTCAGCCCTTTGGCTGAGAGTCAAGACCTGACAGAAGGGTATTCACACCTGATATCCAGCAGGAAGACAAGCTGTTACAGGACAGAAAGTCAAATGAACAGTTTTGTCAGAAGCAGCAAGGATCGGCCAGCGACGCTTTTGTGACCACTTGAGTGACTTCCAAGCAGCTCAGTACACAATCATCATGCCTCAGCTAACTTCCCTGTTGATCTTCGCTGGGATTACTCACCTTGTCATCACTAACTGGCAGTTCAGCTTTGTTGTCCCCCAGTATAAGCATGAAGTTCTGACCGCAGGCCCTGCACTGGTTTGCACTGTGTGCAAGAGTTATAAGGATTCAGTTTGCAAGTATTACTGGCCCCCTCCTGCAAGGCAATTACGCACCAATTAAGCACCTAAACTTAGTGGCCTGGTGGCATACCTAAGCCAGCTTACACCTCCAGACTGCTCAAGATTTAACCTATCCACCACCAGAGTAGATATGGAGGTCCCAGGAAACCAACTGCAAAGGTTGAAACCTTTTCTATGAAATGTTGCTGTCTGTGTATTGTAGGTAGCAAGCCAATGGGCTCTCTCAAATCAAGGGGCAGTGGCAAACTGCCCGCTTTGCTCCTCCAGGGCAGAGCTGGAGAACATCGGTCCCTTGCTCACACACCCCCACGTATTTCTCTCTTTTTAATTTTTGCTATGAAATGATTCTATCATGAGTGCTAGAAGATGGCATCTTTTGGAGGTGATAGTTTTCAGGACACTGACAGGTGTGAGTCATTTGGAAGAAGCACTACAAACTTCCCCTCTAAGAATCCCTTTTCACATTTTTAGCTGTAATTGCTATATATTCTGTAATTTTTGTAATGAGTTTATTTCACCGTGTTGGAGCAGGTTTTTCCCTCTCTTATTCTATTTGGATGGACAGTAGCAGGAATATGTCTGGCAGAGAAGGATGATACTTTTAATAGAAGAACCAGATGATGCTTTGAAGCTTTGTGGCTTAGCACAGATTTTTCATTTTATAAGAAGATGCCGTTTTTATATTACTGGTCAGGCTTATATTCCTGGTTGTTGGGCACAGCAGTTCAAATTACCTTTGATTCTGTATTTCTTGACCTTTAACTACTGGTTTTGAAAGATTATTGGTTCCTGTCATTTTTTTCTCTGTCTTTTTTGCATTCGCTCTTATTTCTTAGCCATCTTGGATTAAACTATGAGGCACAATCTTCCCCGATGTGTCCCCTTCCATACTTTAACAATGCAAGGATAATAGGCTGATAATGTCTTTCTCCTTGCAGTAGACTATGTCAAAGCCCAAGTGTTTCTCTAACCTTTTCAAGTCTAGCTTGGTGAAAGAGCAAGAAGGGAACTGTCTGGGATCAGACAAACCATACAATGAACCTAAGCTCTACATGCAGCAATGGGACGAAATGAGGAAGGCATGGCTTGGAAATGCTGGTACAGAGAAACTCTTCCTTGTATAATTCATCCTGCTTTCCCAGCAGCTTTCAGCACATAGGTATTACGGTTTGTCCGAACTCCTCCATGCTTTCTTCTTGCCTGCTTAAAAAAAGTAACCCACTGCTGGCCAGAACTCTGCTACACTGAGAAGTGTAACTACAGCAGAAGCATTTGGGAGCCTGTTGCTTGCTGTTGTTTTGGGGATTTTTTAGGGTGTGGGAGGAAAGACTGCTCAAGGTCTGGGAGTTAAACTGGGCTCTTTGTGTTTCTAGAGCATTTTGAACCCTTTGGTTTTCTTATTTGCTGTAGGAAGACCCAAGACTAGACCTACAACAAAGGCATTTATAATAAGTGTCAGGCTGCCCAGGGAGAGTCCTTCATTTTCCTCTTTGTAATTCATAACATCATTTGCATCCTTGCTGGAAGTGGAGCTCTCCTTAAGCTTCCCTCACTCTAGGGAAGGGAAGTGCTGAAGGATGGAGCAGTTAAGCATGCATGAACACAAGCATCTCCTGCGCATGGGAATTTCACAGAGGAAAGGCATCTGTTGTGCTGAAATAGCTGCCCTCCAGAGCTGATATTTAAAGCTGCAGGCTGTCACTTGTTTGCAGTAGAGATCCTGGTTTTGCTCTGGAGGAGCTAACACCGTCTTATAATCAAGACAGATAGGAAAGATCTGTGTGGGTTTTACCATATATTAAATGCCATGCAAAACTGTTTGTAAAATTCTTCAAATGCACATTATGACAGGAACAAAATCCTTTTACAGCAGATTAGATTTGTTTCTGTTGTTTGCTTATGTGTTGGTCCTCCCTAATGCCTTAATACATGATAGGAAAGAGAAATTTATCTTTACTTTTATTTATCTTGAACTCAAACCTGAATGAGGCCTCAAGAATTAATAGCAATATTGCTTCACTAGCTGAAATCTAGCTGGGTCAGGGGCACATGACATCAAGGAAAAACATCACCTGCAAGCTGGTATGAAAGTGATGGACTTTCTGAGCATGTCCTACCTGGGCTTACATGTTAACAGCCCAGTCCACCACCGACAGTGCATTGGCCAAGAATTTCCCACTGACCAAGGCAATGCAAGGTAGTGACTCTCACTTAATCAAGAGCCATAAAATCACCCATATTTCCCCTACCACTATTGACGAAATTTAGAGTAAGATTAGTGCAGTTTATCATAAACTATGAAAATATATTCCCTCCGCCCAACCAAATTGACAGAGAGGGTATGAAGGGTTGCCTCACCTTATCAGTGCTGAGAATTACCAATTTATATACTCCTATATCCTGCATCATCAAATTTAACTGGGCCTAGTCATCATCTCAGCAGAAAAAGTTATTACAGTTTAATGAAATTATGCATTTCTTCTTTAAATTCAGATGCAACTTTTGATTCAATGACTGATTCAATTTACCACTCAATTTCTCAGAATGGCTTAATAAACTGCATGAAGAAGCAATCCATTTTTGTTAGGGCTCATTTGTACTGATCTAATTATGTCAAATGTTCCCCTTTCCAGTCTCAGGAGAAATTCATGCAAAGGAATTCATAGTTCTCATTTTCAACCTTTTATAATTTAGAATGTGCTGATCAACCTCCCTTTTTCTTTCTGGAGCAAATCACTTACATTCTGCATCCTACTATGATGGCTTGATCCTTGCACTTTTGTCTTCATAGCCATTTCACAGTCATGTCTAGCCTCTTTTATGTTGTTTTTTTTGTTTGGGGTGGGGTTTTTTTCAGTTTACATAACCAAGATCCAATTCACCTATCTTTTAAAACCGCAAATTATGCAAACAAAAGATAATATTGTCAGTGAAGAGAATAAGGTCCCATGGAAAGACACTTGGATGAGAGTCAAGAAACCTAGACTTCGTTTATCATCTTCTGTTGACTGCTCAGGTAGCTTTGAGCAAGCCACCATATCATGCTTGTTTTTTAATCCACTCTGCAGAGAAACTGAGGCACAGTTGTAATTTCTTTCATTTTCTCTACACTGTTAAATGCCAGGGAACATGAATCTTATTTGTGGCTTTGTAATGCAAGTGGGAAAAATGTGATGGTCCAATGTCAAAGGAGTCCCTTTGCTCTATTGGGGAAAACACCGGAGAACTGATTATGTTGTACATACCCCTGTACATACGTGATTAACAGGACCAGTGCAAGCATTCCTGGAAAAACATTTTCCACATCAGTAATTCACAAGCCTTTCAAATTTTAAATCAGACAGTCACAAACTTCCCTGGAATAAATTACATCTGGTTTTGCTTGGCCTGAGTTTCACTGTGAATCTCAGAAAAGCAATAGCATGAGCAATGAGCCTGACAAACTGCCAGAAGGTTCAGGCGAGCCCAGAGGAGCTTGGACCCCAGGGATGCTGGTCTGGCAGCTTGCAGAATAAGGGTGCTCAGCAGCAGCAGCACTGCAGGGAAGCGCACCTGGCGGCAGCACTACCAGTCACTGATAAAGGTAGGGGGTTGGGTTACTTCCCCATCCTTCCTATCCATAATCGAACATTGGCTTTCTGCTTTGGCTCAGTTCATTGCACTGAACTGAAGGGAGCTTTTTTACTGTAGTATAACCAGCTAATGGCAGTCACAAAAAGTCCTTGAAAACCACTGTTTGTCACCTGTCATGGCAGGCCCTTCTCACGGGGACACATAAGTTTGGAGGGAGTTACGTGGGACCCCCTGAGCTTCACACAGGCTTGTGCCCTGTAGCTGTCTCCTCAAAATGCCATGCTCTGCCAAAGCCAGGGTGAAGCTGAGGGCCTCCCATCCCCACAACCACTTCTGCACCCACAGGTGGGGGGCTGACCTGTAGGTCACTGCTCTTTCAAGTTTCAGGAAGTCCCATTACGCTGAGAACTCCCCTTTTGCCCAAATCCCAACTGGTGACCTGCGAGTGAAAGGTGCTATAGGAGGGAGGTGGGGGGCCATCTGCTGTCACTGTGGAAATGGGATCTTCTCCAACCAGATTAATTTCCTCAATCTGGGAAAACACGGTTTCAGTTTTCTCTTTTGTAACAGTAATCTATGTTGTCAGTTTAGATTATAGAGCCAAACATTGAGATTATGCTGTCAAATGCTTGCTTCTGTGAGATCGTGTTCAATGAGTCAGGTGGTGTGCCTCCTCTTGTTCTTTCCATAGCTCTCCTGGTTGATTTTTTACATCCTGCTAAGAATAAAGATGCCTTGAACCATACTTGAGCAGAGCAGAGGAGGACTAACATGTCTCGTGGAGTGAAGGATTACTGCTGAGTGGCGCTGAGGTTTTCACAGCAAAAGCAAAGTTACACAGATATGTCTCTGAACCACATGCTGGGCTTGGGACCAAGCAACAGAAATAGCACCGCTGAGCTTTTTCTCCATTTGGCATTGAATTTAGATACCTTGAACTTCAGGGAAATTTGCATTTGGATTTTAAGCACCTTGGGATCTGAAGCACCCTGGACTATTGAGAGGCGTTGTGGTGAGAAGCGTGCAGTCACAACAAGATGCAGAACCTGGACCTGCAATTTCCAATGGGCCCACCTCCAACCTTTTATATTAAAGTCTAATGAATTCAGCTGCAGACAATACCTGCTCTGTCCTGTGCAGTTTCATAGAGCATTGCACTGCTCCAAGGCTCATTTGAGCCCAGAGTAAATTAATATTTTACCTGTTGGAATGTTTTTTGCTCCAGCTAGTTTAAAGGCAAGTTGTGGCAATGAGTGGGTGGGGTGTATTTTATTTAGCTCTGGTGAAAATATTGCCATTCTTGATCTGAGCAGCTGAAGCAATAGAAACCGTAAAGAGAGAAAACCACCAAAGGGGAGGGAGGAAGGAGATGAGGGAGAAGAAGGAGTGCTTTCTTGATGGAGGTGTAAGGAATTTACAATTCTGAGAGTAAAGCACTTGTGAAAAGACAATACGCAGATGAAAGGGCATAAACCCCTAAGCAGGATGACCCTATATAGCTGCTGCATGGCTTGGCAAGTAATCGTGCCAGACTGCTAGTTACCAGGAAGGTTACCTAGAGGACTGGGCAATAGTTGCTGCCCAGTGTTTTCTTTCCTGGGTCCCAGAGCTGCTTATAACGAGGCTTGATGAGTCAAAGAGTTCTGGGACCCTCTGGTCAAAACTGGACTCTACCAGGGAACGTAACGAGAAGTTTTCAGATCCCCAGGTGGCCCATTTTTACATTTTCCAAAAAAAGTTGCCAGGCTGCCACGCTCAAAGGGTTTTTTATAGGCTGTGGTATTTAGCAGGGAGTATGTCAGATTCACTATGAATAAGCTGTTTCAGAGGTCTACTGTCCACTATATAATTTTAAAACTTTTACCTTTCATCTTACAGCTGGAAAACGTTTCCAGTGAATGCCAAGAGCCAAGGACTTAGTGGAAGGAGGGCACAGCTGGTTCCACTGCAAAACATGTGAAGCAGAGTGATGCACTGAAAAAGCAAAAGGCAAAACCAGGGGGTTAAACATTAACCAGTTCCTGCTTATAAAATAGTATTCATTTCTAAGGATGCTCCAATGCTTTGGTGATGAATATCAGTATGAAATGCCTTGACTGAAAGAGACAGGAAGGAGACATGTTGGCATCTGAGACAACTCTCTCATCAAATGCTAATCATGACAAGTCCCACTTCCAGCTAGCAGTGTGTAATCAGCCACTTGTAAGTGCCGTGGCTCTGTGCAACAGTAAGGATGGGGTATGCAGGCAAGACACGCAGCTGCACATCTGCTTTACAAGGAGGTTTGTGTGCCTTGGACTTTGGAAGCTTGGCACTGCTGCATCTCTTGTGTAACAGATGCTCCACTCTGAGCAAGCAGTGATTCCTCCCACTCCCCCATATGTTCGGTTGCTAATTGCAAACATGAAGGACTGACATTTTGATGCCTGCTCTTTCAACTTCCTCAAGTTCTTACTTTCAAGCAGTTTGTTTCCAAGCTGAACTGCCTTCTTTTCATGGATATTTTGATGTGAGTAGTTTAGACTATCCCATTAGCAGCTTTGCTAACTGTAGATGCTATGGACATCCATGGTGTGCTTTTTTTGTCATTTTATTAGAGTAATTGATGTCTGCACTCATTTTGGAGTGAGCAAGAAGCAAAGAACCTACAATGTGTTAGACACTTGGCTGTCTTTGCCTGGGAGCATGCTGTTAGACCTCATATCTACTGAGGGCTAAGAGCACACATATTTACAATAGATGAATTAAAGTGTTATAAAGTCACAGAGCAGATTTTTTTCAAGGTAACTTGGTCATGTGCCATGCCCTACTCATCCAGCATACAGCATTGTCACTCAGCCCAAGGAGGACATTAGTTTTGTTTGCTGCTTTCTGTATGAGACTTCTTTAGCTTTCAAAGAATGCAGTTTTTTGTCCACCTTTTTTCCCTTCCCCATTATTACCAATAAGCACAGAATAAGCCAGCTATGGCAAAATGTTGCCTCTGCAGTCAACAGCCTAGCAAGAAAAATGTCTTTTTGTGACAGCTGGGGAAGAGAGTCCCAGACAAGTTTTTGTTTCTGATTCTTCCAACCCTCCTGCCTTGCTAAAACTAGGTCATACGTAGTCTCTGACCTGTTTGTCACTCCCTCCACCCCACCAAGCTGTTGTGAACATCTCCTGTCCTAGTCAGTTAGGGTTCTCTAATCAGTGACATAATAGTTGGGCAATTAATGAACCAAACCTGCATCATAATGAAGGATAAACATTGTTAGTGAGTCACTCTGAAGCAGGGATCCAGCGCTGCTGGAGTGATTTTTCTTCAGCAAGCTGCAGCTGGTTGTAACAGGGGTGTATCTTTTATATGTTCTGCCTCGGGGGCAAATTACTTCAAACAGGACTTTGCTGTGTGGCTGGAGAAAACAACTGTTTGTTTGCAGTTTTCCTTTCAAAGGGATGAGTCTAAATCATGCTTTCTTGATTGAAGCTAACTAGTACCTTCAAGGCCAATCCCTTCCTTGTAGTGGCTATTTTTGAGGAAAAATCTCTGCTGGATTTGTCTGTGCAGGGCACTCACTGAAGGGGCTGTGTCTGTACCCCTGCCTGCAAACAGCGATGTGCCCACAGACCGAGCAGGGAGCAATGACAGCAGCTCCTGTGTCACCTGCCACAACCCATTTTGTCGTTACTAGTGGGAGGGACAGCGTGTATTACCTCTCTGATTGATGGATGAAGCTTTTTTAGGGTGAAGCTCAAACCAGTAACACTGTACTCAATCGACTTGGGTTAGTGGTTTACCTCAAAAAACGGAGGAAATCACTTAGCTCTTTAAGCAGAAGACTACCACAGCCATAGTGGTTTTGCAGCAGCATGGGTTGGCGGATATTACTTAGAAGCGGAGAAAAGGGAAAGTGCTGTGGCAAAGCTCAGGGATTTTCCAGCATGGCCTTGAGCAGGCAGCAATTGTTGCTGGATCCCAACATCCCAGGGTGTCCCAGCAGCAACTGCAGGAGAGGCCAGCATCTTACCCACCTACACGCTTTTTCAGCAGATGTATTTATAGCCTGAAGCAGTCTCACATCCAGACTGGAAACCACCTCCTTCTTACTGTCCGAGATGCACTTTGAATGAAATCAGTCAGATTTAATGCTCTTGGGATTGCACTAGAAACCCCAGCAGAGGGTGGAGGGGCTGCATGTTGTCAAGACCCAGCAGGCAGAAAGTGAAACGCTGAACTGTTTCCCACTGAGGGAGCATCACTTGAGCAATAAGCAGATGTCTAGCACTCCTGATAGACCGATGCCAAGCGGTGGATTTTGAGGGTGTGAGAGGCTGCAGGTCTGGAGGAAATGGGATTCACAACAGATATCTTCTTCTCAGTGAATCTAATCACCCTAGCTTTCTCCTCTAATCAGCAGAGAAACAGCTTTATGAAAAGATGCAAAACAGCTAAGTTAGGTGCTTACTCTGAACCATCCTGTAAAGGATGCCTTACTTCTTCATTGAACTTGAGGAAATGAATTTCACAGGGGTTTCTGGTTTCCATTTACATCCCCAGTATCACCTGAGTTGCAGGTTGTACATGCTTCATGTATTCTCTTGCATGTCTTCCCGGAGCAGGCTGGAATGTCTTGGGATTTGAAAGGTTTTCCTGTGGTTTCACAGGAAGTTGTAGAAGTTGCATGCGGCCCAATTCAAAGGGCCTGCAGACATGAAGGAAACAAGCTTCCGGATAAAACTGTGAGGAGACGTGGAGTGTGCCCCACATCAACACAGAAATCCACCATTTACAGAGTTTGCAAATAATATGGAAGTGGACAATTGCACTTTTTATGCCTGATTATAGGGCGTTGGAGAGGCTGTGACAGTGTGGCCTGTCCCTTTAGGAGTCCACACAGTTGTCATATCCATGGCTGGCCCTGTAAATGGGATCTCTACACAGAGGATGGACAGAAGAACCTCATGCAAATGGGAAAACAGAGTAACAGACACTAATCAGGCTATAGACTCCTTAGGTGCCCCTCCATCTTCAAGCCATACATTTAAGCCTGTTCACACACTGCTAAGAAATAGCTGAATCATCCCTAGAGACATGCAAGAAAGAGCAAACGTCTAAGTAGGAAGCAATCTATTGCAGTAGTACTGACACAGGTAAGAGAAAGGAAGGTATCTCCAGAGGTTTCAGCTTTGGCTGGATGTAGAAGCAAGGTCCACCTTGTATGTTAGAAAACAGCTCTGCTGAAAGAATCTTTTGGGGCTGGCAGAGCAAGGAAAGGCGACAGATGCCATATGGGGAGAATAGCAACAGCTCACTGGGGCTTCAGGGATTCCCAGTGATTGAGGCAGGAGGAAACTGTAAGCCCACCTAGTATGACCTTCTGCAACCACTGGCTGCAGATTCCCAGGTATCTCTGCAATAAGCCACCAAACTGGTGTCTGACTGCAGTTTATCTTCAAGAACAGTTTCTGTTTGGCTTTAAAGAGTGAAAGAGATGGAACATTTTCCTGTTTAGGCCACATCCACGGGTTTCTGCCAAAGCCCATGCTCTGCTTGACACCATAGTGGCTGGGACACACTGTGCTGAAGCCGCAGCAGCTCTCACAGGGAATGCCAGAAGTGGGACCTTTTGCCTCATGACCTGTGCCACAGCTCCCATCTGCAGATCTCTGCAGAGTACTCAACCTCTGATGGGAAATGTTTACAGTCCAGTTCAGCTGAGACAATCCCATGACTGTACATGGCTTAAAGATTGCTGAGATTTTTCATCTAGCTGCCAGTGAAAATCTTCACAGAAAGACGAACTGAGACATTTAGTCAAAAAAAATTGGGGAGCATTTCCAGCTGTCAGAAAGGTAGCCGGGACACATAAAGTACATTCCCCACGGTCCCAGCTCCTGTCAGAGTCTGGTTTTCATTCAAACTAAAAGTGCTCTAGGATTTTACAGGAGGAGAAAAAGGAATTTCCAAGGAAGTGAGAAGATCCTTTAAGAGTCCCTCTGGAACAAGCACTAGCTGGCTCAGCCACATGCAGTGAAAAGGATCTCACCTTGTCCACCTCCACTATATCATCTACCCTGCACTAAAAATAGCCTCCCACTGCTGAAAGCACTCCACTTCTGTTCTCCGTCCATGTGTTTTTCCTGTCTTGACTTTGTGCAGCGCTGTTGCCTGTTATAGATATGCAGACAGAGTGAAATGGCCATCTGTACTGACCGGCAGAGGGAATAAACTCTTAAACAAAAAATGCTGCCTTGCAGTGAGCAAGACATCTTGCACTTCTCAGATTTCCATTTTAGTCTTCAGTTAAGCTGGGTAACTTTTCTGCTTATCCATCTTAATTGGAGCTTTGCAGGTACAAAAATATTTGCTCTGTCAGGGCGGAGAGCAGCCATTGTTTGCCATGGCCTCAATTCTTTGCAAATGTTTTCTTGTATCTTCTTATTCTCATCTCCTTTGGCTAAACCACAGCACAATAATCCTTTGTAACGCAAACACCTTGGTATGACATGTTAGGATCTGTTCCACTGAGCCGATTTAGAAGGAAAGCATACTTGTAACTGTGTAATTGAACTGCGCTGATATGCATGTGCCAGGGAACATTAACTTCTCCTAAACTCTCAATAGTTTCACATTCATGGTATTTTTCCAGATGGATTGTAGCTGAAACTGTATCTTTAATGTCCTTAAGATACAGCACAGCAACCCATAAACTTCTTGAGCTCCACAGAGCATTGGGTGGAAAAGCATTTGCTGTGCCAGATTTCTCCACTAAGTATTTCTCCTGACAGTGGCACGTTGAAAAACCATGTAACTGTGAGATCTGATGGTTACAGTGCTTTCAGAAAGGCAAAATAGTGTTGCAAGCAAAGGTTAACCTACAGTGATTGATTTACTTAAGCTTTAAGCATTCATGCTGAACCTTTGGATAAATGTTTATTTAACATTGAAAATGTGTTGTTCATTTTTGTGACACAACAGACAGTGTCTGTGCTTGCTGGGACGTGGCAAGGTTAGCTAAGTTTTCTGCCTTCAGAAAAATGAGCCCTAATATTAGGAAAGAAGATGAAAAAAACCTTTGCCAATGAACGGGATAATATTTCAGGTTAGTGTCCCATTTATGGCTTTGTTTGAGAGGCTGAGAAAGGGATTGTCCCAAGCAAGATGAGAGACACTAAAAAGTATTCATCAGTAAATCCCAGTACTCTATAAAGGCCTGGCCTAATATTCATTAATCCACAATCTTCGTTGAATGTCAATGTGATTAATCGAAGTGTTAATTCTGGAAGGGGGAGGTTTGAGCCTGATCCATCTCCCTCCAGCCTTTGCCTGGCCAGGCTCCAGGCTGGGTAACTGAGGTGTCCCCCTCCATGCCATCAATAGGGGAGGGTGCATAGCGTCTTTGCACACCAAGGCTGCAGCAGTACCAGATGGTCAGCAGGATCAGAGGGTGTCCTGCACTTTGAAGGCACCAGGGAGCATTCAGCAGTGCCTCAACATTGACTTGTTGTGGAATGGAAAACTCTGTGGGACTGAACAGGGGTAGTGAATGTAATACTGTACGACAGAAATGCAGTTGCCATTGAGTGCTTCTGGTATGTCAATGGCTTTTTAGTGTTTTCCATAAGACAAAGAAAAGTCATGTTAAGGTAGAATGACATAATGCTGTCAGCGGACAGGCAGGGATCAGTGGTGCTGGTACCTGTTAGGATGAACACTAAACCATCTACCAGCCCAGAAGGATTTTAGGAAGCTCACATAGGGAACTAAAAGATCATTTTCCAGGATCAGCAGGGCCAGAGTCCCTCATGAAGTCAAATCCTGTAGACATGATCTAGTGTGGACACATGCCATGGTCCAGAGTAAAAAGTACTCTTTTGGCTTTACACTTTCACCACTTCCTTCAGGATGGCTGGAAACTGTCTCTGAAAAAAGCAGTCATGCCTGAGGAAATTAGAAATCTTACCCTCCTCTGACTGCTAGCAAATGGCAAGATTATTCATACGACTGAGGGGGAAAGGAGGATAGATCCCTTTCCCAGCAGTGTGGGGTTCTCCATCTGTTGTCCATGTTGTTCAGTTTGAGAGCAATTAGGCAAGAAGGACAGGTGTCAGGACTGGATCCTGATTCCTATCCAGCAGGACAGTTCCTACATCATTTTGGAGCAAGAAGGTTGCACAGCAGGTGTTAAAGGTCCCAGAGCTGGTCAGTGATTGCACTGGATCCAAATGTTCCCCCCTCAAATGTTTATTTCTTCGCTTATGGGGACCAACCCAAGTAGCAGCAGTTGTTGCCTCTTTGGAAAAAGCCAACCTCTTACACTAGATTTTAAATCAAGGTTCTGTGGGTGGGCTACTTTCAAAAGGTGTGTGAAAAATAACAAAGAAAACTCTTTCAACTGGCAGGCTCTCTAAACTCCTTAGAAGGAGGTCTGCACTTCCCTTGGAAGTTTTCTAGGGATCTCGTCACCAAAAAAGGTTGAAAACCACAGTCCTTGAGAGATTTTCTCTCATATTCATTTTCACATCCAGATTACAGATGCTCTTATTCTTGTTCTTCTATAGTGAGCACTCCTTTGAAGAAAAAAACACCAAAACAAAACATGTAAAATGATACTTAAATTAAGGTGTCTGCAATAGATCCAGTAAATTCTTTTTCACTTTATGTAAGACCCATCTTTCCATTTACGCCATTTTACATTCATTAGAAGCTGCATGGGATTTACTTAATGAGTAAGTAGAGAAGAGCACAGCTAATCCCTCAGGGCCTTATTCTGAAGTTCTCATTCAGGCAAAACTCCAGTGACGTCAATGAGTCATTTCACCATGTAAAGATTTCAGTAGCGAGCTCTATCAGATCAAATACAAGTCTGCCCAAGATTTTACTCTATGAAATTATAGTAATCTCCGGCCCTGGATCTTGTGATTACAACTAGCATGCAGAACACTGCCAGTTCAATAGCATAATCATACTAAGTATCATTGGACCTGCATGCTATATGCTTGTCTTACTGTGGTACCAAACTGGCTGCCAAAATGCTTGTGCTTTTGACCACATGTCATCTTTAGTAAGAATATGACAATTATGGTAAGATTTGGACTAGTTCTCCATCAATTACGGATAACTCATACTCCACATATAACAACTGCTATGGGTCTTTTATTTTTCTAATTTAGTCATTTCTCAACTCTATAGGTAATCTGGAGGGTTCTGGACTAATTTTTTTCTTCCTAAGTGTGCAACTCATAGGCTTGGTTTTTTGAGAGGAAAGGGAGAAGATAAATTACTCTAATGTGACCTCTTTTATTTCAGAGAACTGCATGCTTCAAACTGCAACATGATTTTACAGAAAGCCTATCCAAACTAGGGCAGGGACATTGAATCCTGGGAGAAGGGAGAGGAACTGGGTAGAGATGAGCCTGCTTTTTATAAGTGTGCAATCTGCTTAGTGGAGAGAACATGGTCAGCAATTCATAAGCTATTCATCAGGTCAAAAGCAATAAGGAAGAAGAATGATATGGTTCAGTGGTCAGTCAGGCAGATCATCAGTCTTTCCATAATCCAAGCTGTGCAGAGGAATCTGGCAGAAAAGCCAGATCTAGAGAGTCTCTATTTTTGTCTGCATTCTGATTTTTAATAGGTATTCATTTGAAAACACTTATTTAATCTTGCTACCACATCCCCACACTTGTTCCAAAGTTCCATGGGGAAAAAAAATATAGCTTTTTTCAATGTGCAAAAACTCAGATGAAGATGGGAGAGAAAAACAAACTGCAAAGCCCAGAAGCCCTAGAAGTGAATATTTAAAGCAAGCTTTGCTGGGTGTAAACCTTGGTGATTGGGCAGATGCTGCAGAAACTATATTTTTCAGCAGTCTGGTCTCATTGACATATAGCTCCAAAATTGTGTCATCTGAGATACTTTCTAGATGAAACATTAAATGTGTTTGATTTTTTCTATGGGGTTTAAACTATTTAATGAAACCCTATCACCTCAAATTCTGGCAATTTGTAGTGAGGCAGGGAAACACAGACCTTGCAAATCAAATAAGAAAAGTCATTCCTCTTAAATCCCAGCTAAGCTCCAGTGTTTACTGGGCTAAAGTATTGGAAACATTCCTTTAGAGAAGATAAATCTCTGGGGTTTGGAGCTTGGCCTGATCTATGTTGTAACATGATGAGAGCATTGTAAGGTAATAAGAACAGGTATGCTGATACAGTAGTTAAATAATGCCTAAAATTCCCAAGAACACTTGCGCAGCAGTCTTTCTTCCACTGAAAGTACAGGTTGGGCTGATGGACAAGAGTGTTGCTGTGTCTCCCACAGCCCTATTCATTACCAAGTCATAGAGAAACAGAGAATATTTCATGCCTGAGCAGCCTTCAGAAGGTTGCCTGATCCAGCCCCCTCAGTCAAAGAGAGGCTAGTCTTGAAATAAGATGGCAGTTAGGTCAGCACCATCAAAGATGTGAGTTTCAAAGTAGGTGAGGGAAGCCTTGATCCGAAATCAGATCCGGCTGGCAAAAGGGTCTACTGAAAAGCATTTTAATCAGCGCAAAGGCTCACTTTGACTTCCATGGGAGCTGGGTCAGACATCAGCTCAGTGAGACTGGCCGCCACAGTCAAATCATGGGATAATACAACCGGGCTTTTGTTGGCAGCATTCAAGGCGCCAGATTGTGTTCTCTCCTGTATTGGTGTCTATCCAAAATAACTCCATTCACGTCACTAGAGCAATTCTCTACTTGTTCCTGTGTAATTAAGAGAAGAATATTTCCCACTGGGTTGGTGAAATCACTCAGCATTCGGGCTATGGATAATCTGTACCTATTCATCACTGTCAGCATGAAATATTTAGGATGATCTGCAGGACTGAACATTTTTCTCTGGGCTTCCAGGTTATAGTCATAAAATCATAAAGGTTGCTAATAAAGACTTTTCAAAAATGAACCTCACCTGGGTGTCAAGAGTCATGGCTAGCTCTGCATTTCTACCCAGTTTGGGGATTCCAAAGCTTTCACAGCCCATCTACAGAATTATGAGACATATTGACTATGTGGATCCTGACACTCTCCCAGGAGCTATACTGCAACAAAGACATGAGCCTGTGTCTATCTCTGACTGATGCAGTAACTACTGGAGACAGAGCAGAAGAGGTCTATGCTTCCCATGTCTCCCATTAAGGGTTTTATTCCAGTGATGTCATGTAGTGGATGTTGTGAGACATGAGGAAAATTTAAAAAACCTTTAAAATCAGAAACTTCTGAGCAAACACAGAATCGCAAGCAGAGCTAACAGCATCCTAGCTAATGAAATCACTCAGAGATACTGTCCCCTGAGGAAAAATCTCAGATGAATAAGGAAGAGAAGAGAGCTGGAAATGTCAGAGGAGAATTTGGAGAAGGATCAAAAAGGCAAAAATCCTTTAGAACTTGATATCAGATTTCTCAGATACTACTACACATGCTATGAGCACGGTCTAGCATCAGTGTTGCTATGAATGGCAAAGATGCTGAGCATGTTCAGCAGCACAGAATTCTAACGTAATGCTTCTTGAAAAAGAAATCCATCACTCAAGAGAAATTGCATGGATATAAGTCTTCATTTGAAATACCTTGGAGAACACAAGAGAAACTTCTGCTATAATCTAGAGACTAGATATTTTTTCCAGCTAATTTGTGTCAGAAAGGAAAGGTTAGAATAAGCAAGGGTGAATGGTCTGATCCAAAAGGGAAGCACAACTGTGGCTGCAGCAGTGGGAGAGATGCTCAAGAACAGAGCACCCACATGTCCTCCCTGACGGTGACCCACCTCACTCAGGGTCTCATCTGAGCAGTCAGGGGTAAGCAAAATGGAAGCCCCGTGGATGTGAGATGAACAGTGTTAACCTGTGAGACCACATGCCACAAAACAGGAAGCAAAGGCCCATTCAGATGATAAATTCTTTGGATAGCTCTCAGAAACACCCACCTTACATCCTAAAAGATGTATCCGTGGCTGTTATCAGAGAGATCAGCTGCATTGCCCAGGGAGGTGGTGGAATCACCATCCCTGGAAGTGTTAAAAAACCACAGAGATGTGGTGCTTAGGGACATGGTTTAGTGATGGACTTGGCAGTCCTGGGTTAGTGGTTGGACTAGCTAATCTTAAAGTCCTTTTCCAACCTAAATGTTTCTGTGATTCTATGATCTTTTACCTGCAATGGAAAATTTCAACAGTGTAGACTTTGATTGCAAGGTTAGTTGCACAGCAGCATGGAGTTTAGTCCTGCATTACCCAGAACCATACTCAGCACTTGCTCCTGGTCACCTCTATCATCTACTTGCAAAGACCATGCATTTACATATAGATTTGCTTCCAGGAGACTAGCCTCCCTGTTGTGTGCATGCTGCTGGAAAATACTTCTGTACCTAAGAGGACAAGTGGCTACATCCACAGTGACTCCTATTTCTCCATCTGGTGTAATAAGGCTTAACAAGGTTGCTTGGGTATCTGATGTTTAACTTCATGAACATCCCTTTCCTCCTAATTAATATGAACATCCCGGTATAGATAGGCTCCTAAACATCAACATGCAGAGGATCCTGTGAACAAGCTGCACAGGAAAATCATGTTCCTTAATACTTCATGAGCGGTGGGTGAGAATCGGCTATAAACAAATGCTAGAAGCAGACCCTTTGTAAAACTTTTCTTTTTAGGACATATGCACCAGGTGATTACATTTCAACTGAAGCACAAGACAGTAATACCCTAGTTAACAAAAGTCACTTCAATGTCTCAAGTTTTGAGTTGATGTTTTGTCTTGGTATTTGTTTTGCATTAAGGCCAAGTTCTGGTTTAAATCTCATTGCACTTAAAACATTCCTAGGACATCATATGTTGGTATAATCCTATAATTGTTTGGAGTACTACATCAAAATGGCTAATACTCCATAATTTAAACTAAATTTCTTTATGTGTGAGAAAAAAAAAATGGGTACCAGCAGAAGAATAAGTCTGTCATTCATTGTGTGAATTACTTTCCATCCCAAGGTTTAAAGCATATCATTGGTTAAGCCTTGAAGTAGGTCTGTGATGTGCGTAAGTGAGTAATAAGCACCTTCTAATTTTGCAGGATGAAGCTACTTTTGTCCTGATTTTTAAAGGTTCTGCCCAGCTGAAACATTTTGCATTTTCAGCTGTAGTTTCAGGGGCTTGCAAAAGGTCAGGCTTAGGGTTTTCACAGTCAGGTGCAAAATAATGATCACTTATTTGAACCTTGGTATACTTGATATACAGAAGAGGCCAGTGGCAGAACTTGGAGCTGAACCCAGGTGAGCAGATTTCATAGTTTATGTGCCACCTCATGATGCAGTATCTCTCTACCCTACTACTTCTTCTTTCTTAGTGAGGTTTTAGGGTTGTATTGTAGGCTTGCTGACCAATTGGTCAGCAACACTTTTATTTAAAAGCGTATGTTGTCGTTGTCCACTCTTTAGTCAGTGAATCAGATGATGAAACTTCATCTTCCCTCTTCCAACTACTATAATCAAGTAAAGAATCAGTCACAGAGTTTCCACTTCTTGGCTTCTTCCGTGTACTCTGCCTTGAACATAGAGCTCTTCTGGAAGGTCACCAGGCTTCAGGCAAATGTCTGAAGATGTCCTCACTTTGTTGGTTTTGGTGTTATAATGACACTTTAACCTGGTATTTATTTCCCATTTCAGTAGTAGAAGGGTGCTTTGAAAAATCATGGAGGAGAGATACTCTTTATTTAACTCTCTACAGATGTCATGTTAGTCATAATAGGTAAAGAATGTATCTCCTGGCTTTACCCTGAGCTGTAGCAAATGGTTTTGACCCACATCCTCATAAATTAGGATGTAAGCAGAAACTTACCCAACTAAGCCTTACAAAGGTAATCAAAATCAGACACCTGCCATATGACAACTCTGTTTATCCTATGTGATATTTTTTGTGCCTTTCAATTATATCCATGGACATAATGATCAAATTACACAGAAATTTTCAGTGTGGGTTGGGTTTATCCAGTTATTCATAAACAAGAGGATCTGCTTTTCACACTTTGATACAATTTTATTCATGTCTGAATTGCATGCTCTGCTAACAACAGAAATGGCCAAACAATTTCCCTTAGAAGTACTGTGCTACCACATAACTGTTTTATTCCATGACTGAGGGCTTGACTCCACACCTTCTTAAACCTGAAGTTAAAACCCCAGTTATTATCATAGTACCAGCTCAGAAAATGTTCACAGTTCATGTCTTGGAGGCTTCTTGATTTCCTGCATCAAAGAACAGATATAAAGGACATGATTCTCTAGCAACAGGTCTTCTTTCTAGTTTCTGGGTTTCCTCTAAGTGGCCAGTGCACCTTCAGATGTCTTAGTCACAAAAGCTGGTGATGAAAGCAGATAGAAGGTGAACAAGATAACTAAGCATAGGAAACTGTGCCTACCTGGTTAAAGCAGGGAAGAAGTTCTAGCTCAGCTGCTGAAGAAGCATGTGTAGCGTGGATTTTGGAACTAGGCCATTTCAGTTTTGCCTCCCTGACAAGGCTCATTAATACATATGCATGAGGTCATTTGTCTAATAAATGTACAGTGCAGTGTGGCTGCACTCATGGGGATTTTCCTAGCATACTCCGTAATTTCTACTGACCCTAGTTTCGCCCCATGGACTAGTGAGCAGAAAGCTGTGAGAGCTCCTCCTCAGCCCTGCCAGGTACTGGGTGTGTGGCTTCATGCCCAACAGGCATGTTACACTGCTTGCTCTGCAGCGTGGTATCTATCTGCCTCCGAGCACTGCCAAATTCGGTAACACGCAAAACCCATCTGGCTTTAACTCAGATTCTAAGCAAAAGACATAGCTAAGGCTCTTCAAAAAAAGGCCAACATAACCAGATTTTAAGACAACAGATTTTTTGAGTGCAAGGAGGAACCCACTTGTCACTTCTACTTCACAGCAAGCTGGGCTTTATGGTAGGCAGAATTTCAATTAAAACATTAGGCTTGTCCCCACCCCAGACACAAAGGACCTATGGTGTGAAGGCCACAAGGGGGCTAGTTTACGTGACCACAGAGCACAACTTGGTATCCCCCCATTCTTGAAGGGCTTTGACATGGTAGCACTTTTTAATCTCCTACTTATGTGTGGGGAGAGAAGACTGACTGTAAATCAGTGCTTTGACTAGATGGTAAACATCTTGCAAGCCTGACTTACAAATACTGCTCTGAAACCCTACATGCGCATAAATTAACTCATACTCTTTACAAGGACCTGTTACATTGTCTAAGGAGTAAGCAGTGTTGGAATAAATATGACCCAGAACCATCTGCTTTGCAGTGAGGATGAAGATAAAGCTAAAGCAGCAGAGCTTTCTCTCTCATTTCTTTAGTGCCATGACACAACTTGCCAGGCATCTGCTGTCTACTCATTTCCTACCTGCCCCAATGTAGCGGAAACAACCTGCAGGTTTCCCTGCAGCTAGGCAATATGTGATCCTTTGTTCCACACAGGCTGCTCCGTTTCTGTAGCTGTCACTTCAGCCCAGCCAAGGTTATCAGTCCGCATGTCTGGAAGGAAGAAAGTGGTCCCAAAAGAGTGGCGGGGCTTGACTCCCAGCTTCTATATACTCCATGTTTGGAGGTTCAGAGGTTTTTAGCAGAGGGGGATCAGCTCTGCTCTCAGTAAGCCTTTGCCTACCTACTCAGCAGAGTATGGTGGAAAGCTAGACATTGCAGTGCAAGAGCTTAGGAAGGACATGCAGGCTGTTCTTCCCAATGTTTCCTTATTAACTAAACAGCACTGGAAAACTATCATTTTGCTCTATTTGCTGTACAGCTCTGAGTATTTCCTAACAGGGTGTGACTAAATCCAGTCAATACCTAATCTGTAGAGTGACAGCACTTTTGTGCTGTGCTGTCAAAGGATCAGTTTACCAAATCAATTGTCATGTCATTTTGGGAGAGAATTGCTAATGTTTTTAATGATTTGTTTCTGTTCCTGATTGGTGCCCAATTACACCTGGAGCATAAAGTTTCCTCAGCAGCAATTTCACTTCTTACATATATTCCAGTACTGCCCTTATTACTTAATTGACATGTCTGCACCTATTTCATTGCACGAGTTTGGTTCTGGTTTAAGTGGAAGACACCAAATGTTAACTCAGATGAAAGCCCATTGAAACCAGGGAGCAGACATCAGGCTTGAATTTGGTTTACAGTCTGTGGTATTAAGGAAAAAGGGCACAAGACAAATTGTTGATATATGTGCTTGCTAAATGGTATTTCCACCTCAAAGCATACTTGAATCTTAGCAGAATGCAACTATTTCAGTTTTCTTGGATGATACGCCAATGGTACAGCCTGAGGCTAATATGGATCATATCCTTCTTTTAGTTATTCCAGCACAGTTTTATTGACTCAATGTGTTCAATGTCTCTCCCATCACCTTCATTAAGAAGAAGTACCACAGATTCTAGATGATCATTTTCTGAACCAAATCCTTAGCAGAGGAAAACTGCCTGAATATCCAAACTCTGTCTATGAGCTGCAGATCTTGCTGTGTAGCTACAATGTCTGTCTGTTTAGAGTTACATCACTGTAGCCTGAGAACAGTCAATGTAAGAAAATTGACATTGCTGTTTGCTCAGCTACATGCTACAAAAATTACTCTATCATGTGTTAGGTGATCAAAAATAGAGGAGTCTAGGCAGACATTTGCTGTCTACAGCAAAAAGAGGAAAAAATAAAATCATATAACTTAATGCTACAGGTGTATGTATGCATACATTATACATAATATGTACACTATATAAACACACACATGCAAAGTGATAAATTAATTGCAGATGGTGTACAGTAAGCTCAGTCTCCTGAGAGTTAGATGGTAATATACAGCAACAACACAATCTCCAAGCCATGAATCCACCACCCACATCCAACACAATTCAGGGTTTCTTAAATCACTATGCCAAATTGTAATGCAAACAGTGTACAGAATGAGGAACAAAGAAAATAATTGACGTGTCTAGCCTAAGGCTGTCCCAAAGATTAGAGAGAGAAGCCCCAGGACTGGTATGTTATTTTCTTTGTTCTTTATCCTTTTGCTGGTTGTTTGCATTAATTTTGGCACTGGATGATTTAGAGCACCCTTAGTTTTGATGGATGCAGGTGGCAGCGTGTGCATGGTTCCCTGGTAAATACTGTTACCAATGCGGATTGCTTTAAGTGGCTCTGCTATTGAAGAGCTCTGTCTTAATTTGAAAATGCATTTAGGTGATTAAATAATGTCTTAGAGCTAGATTCATTTGTCTTCTCTGATTTTAGTGGCATTTTAATTAAAGCTCCAAATACATAATTATATAAAGCAGAACAGTGATCAACTTACTTTGCCTCATTGTAAATTAATGCATGGTGGAGAGGCAGGGAGGAAATAACTTCACGCACAGGAGCATGGGGGGAGACTGTGGATTTACAGATAGCAATTGAATACCACAGGATTTGAAACCACCAGCTGTGCAGTTTGGGAATACCTGCACCAAAGGGTTCAGGTCACAGAGGAGGGATGTCACCGTCACTGTCACAATAGCTGTTACCTATGCAAAAAGGACAGAGATGAGGTAGGTCTCTAAGAAGTTTAAAAAGAAATGTGTATAGCGGCCAATCTGTTATCAGAAGAGTATTGAGTGACTGTGGAGGAAAAGAGTTACCTGTCACCAGAGATGTGAGGGGCTTCAGAGGAAAGTTTGAAGGCACTGGCTGAGTGATGGATGGTATGAGAGGACATGTACATAAATATTTGCAAGGGATTAACACCCAGTGGAGAGTGGAATTACTTATCTAGGAACAACAAGATGAGCATGATAAAGTAGCCCTGTAAATGCAATACAGAGCAGGCTGCAAGGTGGTATGTAGAGCCATGGTGTTCAGTGAAAACAGGCACCAGAAACAAGAGCTACACTTGGAAGATGGTGCTTGGCTCAATTAGGAAGAATTTTTCCACACCCTAGTGAAAAAGTGGGGTTGCAAGAGAGGGTAACAGTTGCAGCCTTCAAATTCCCCAATCTATCTATCACTTCTCATCGTAAAGACCACCCAGGAAAACCACTGCGTGGGAAACCTCAGAGAGTCTCTTTATTCTCTCTACCAGTTTTTTTCCCACATAAAGTGGGGGATCTTGTCCTGTACACAGATACTCACCTGAAATGCACTGATCTCTGAGCTGAATTGCAGCAGAGCAGTAGTAAACCGCTAAATGCATGCTGGTATTCAGGGGCAAGGGGAAGGGTAATGTGAAGGAGCATAGGAAATGCTTTCAAGTCCTATTTCCTACAGAGCATGTAGGGTTTTAAGGTCTTTCCAGCTGGAGATGGCAGAGGAGACTGAGAAGACAGCAGGAGCAAGGGAGAGAGACGCAGACATCCCAAAATGCATGAAACAACAGGATTTTTGTCTTAATGGATGAAGGATTAAGATGATCTTCCTTTATTCTGCATATATCTTTCCATGAAAATATGGGCATGTCAAACTGTGGTGTCATACAGTTAATCTACTCTCTTCAGAGAGAAAAATTTTTAAAAATCAGTTCTGTAAAATAGGGATTATACAAATTAAATGCAGAAGGTTTGCACTTTCTCAGCCTATTAATTCAAAGCCTGTAAATCTACGGGTGTTGCTGGAGATACTTCTTACTCACACCCTATATAAATCATAGGAGAACTAGAACCAAAAATGTTAGCAGAAAAGCCAATATTTCTTGTTATCCCCAGCTGATAAAGAGCGGAAACAAGAAGTATGGGACAATGGGGTGCAGTGCCTTCCAGGGACTGCTTTGTACTTTCCACAAGCATCAACAACAGTGTCTTAAGGCATTGTGCAAAAGCAGCCGTTGTGATGACACACACAGTCCTTAATGTGATCTAAAGGCAAAAGATTGACATGAACATTGTTGCTTACTCAATATGGTGATGAAAGCTCCCGCCTACAATAGCGATCCACTGATTTCTTAAGGAATTTTGTAAGGATGAGAAAAATGCAAGACATTTATAAATTATTCAAAATCTTGTGAAAGGCCTCTGAGTTTTGTTTCTCTTACATTTTTTTCTTTGAAAGATGGGGTTTGTTTTTAAAGATAGTCCTTCATGGGAAACTGCTGAATACCCCATCCTCCTTCTCATTCAGGTCCTTAAAATGAGTCATCTTCAGCTCTTGGCTTTCCTTCCTTCCTTGCTCCTAAGCCATTCAGAAACGCTGCTGTTTCTGCCTACTCTGTATTGTCTTATCCATGGTGATCCTTTGTATATAAGAGTCTTTCAACCATTAAAAATCGGCTTCCTTCTTCCCTCGCTTCTTCCCTCTCTTCACTCTAAGACCACCAGTTTGTGTCTGTCTTTGTTTTGGTTACAACATTTGAAAGGACAGGATTTAACTTGGGGACAGCCTGGGCTGAGCTGGCAGCCTGGCTCTGCTGAGCTCCATTTTATGCTGCCACTCAAGTTTTACCCTGGTAATGAGTGCACCATTCCTTTTTGATTCCAAAAAGAGTATTACCATCTTCAGTCCTTGTCCTCTGGTTGAGCAGGCTTTCATGATGCAAGGTTGGGACATCTTGGTGGTGGTGTCAGGATTTAGTTATGGCCAGGTGCACCAGAAGCAACGGTGCTAAGAGAAAGCCTGACAATAAGAAATGCAGCCTGGCATCACTGCTCTGCCATCAACATCGATCTGTTGCTGCCGGGACCAGGGCCCACACCCACCCAGAAGCTAGCCCTACTCCCACCCATTTCTTTCCAGCCTCTTCTCCTCACTCCGCCCACTTAAACCCAAATGCAGTCAGCATGGTAACCCAGTCTTGTCCACGAAGACCTAGCCCAGATCTTGGCAAATATTAACGCTTTTCAATTGGCCATGTTTTACTAGGTGAGGAGAGGGATGAGGGTTGTGGGATGCCTCCCACTGCCATAAATACCATTCAGTGCAGTTCAGTGCAGTTTTGACTTTATTTCAGTCTTTTTCATAAGGCACAAAAGTATGAGACCACAGCTATTTTGTATGAAAGGTTGGCCTGAGAGGTGGACTTTGCTGTTAGCAATATCAGCACTCAGCTTCCTCCTACTTTTATCTCACTCACCAGTGAGTAGTAGGGAAGTCTGTAAGAAAAATAAATTCAGTCTTAATTCCTCTGCTGGTATAAACTGATATAATTCATAGCAGTTAACATCAATAAAGGTCAACGTTTTTTGCTAAAACTTTATTGCTTGCCCTCATTCCCCCCTCCCCCCCCCCCTTTTTCTTTCTTTTTTATTTTTTTCTTTTCTTTCCTGAAGGCCACCCTTCCAAAGGCAGTTGCTAAGATTATATTCTTTGCCCATCAATCGCCCAGTGTCAGCTCCTCCTACCCTCTTTGAATCACTCTTCAGACTCCCCTGGCTTCAGGACATTAAGGTCAGGCTTTTTGTATCCACTTTGAATGCCCTCCACAGCCTGATCCTTCTGCCTACCTGCCTTTATAAAGCCTGCACTGTCAGATGGTGCCGAAGTTCCCACCCTTTATGAATAGGAGCAAGCAGGAGAGCCGATTGCCCTCTACTCGTTGGCAACCTCCAAATGAACAATGAACCAAGTCAAACTGACCAACCAAACCAAACCGCAAGCCCAACAGATCACCACACAAACTCTGCATGGTTTCCAGAAGGGTCTATTATTTTCTGTGAACCTGAAACCATTTCTAGCATGAAATACTCTCAAAAAACAAAACTGTGGCCAAATTGGCTTAGGAGAGTTCGATGCAGTGGAGAGCAAGCTTGGTAATGTGTGGTGGAAATGGCAGTGAGCTATCCATTTTCAGCAGATTTCCCCTTCTCCCTGAAAGTCAAAATAAAACTCAGAAGATATGAGCTCATGCAAACCAAAACCAGGAGACAAGTTTTATTGTGGCCACAGAAACCACACCAGAAAGAGCTTCAGATTCCTCAGCATAAACTCCCTGTGCTTTCCTGTCCACCAGGAAGGACACCTGGCTGTGATCAGAGGGCAGATCTGGGCAACCCCCCTGGAGCACCAGAGAGCAGAGGGCCAGGATATCCGTAGGATGCCAAGAAAGCTCACCTTCATAAAGCTTCATCTATCCCTGCTCTCCGGGCTTAAACCTGAGGCCCTGGTGCTGCCAGCTGTGTGTACCATGGCTCCTGGCTGGGCCACAGGCCTGGCTTTTCTTTACCTGGAAATTAGAAGATAGGGATGGAGTATGGGGAGGAGGGAGGCACCTAGTCCTGGCCAACTCAGCCTGACATGGGTCTTAGGCTAATATCCACACCACTGGACTTTCTTTCCTTCTAGATTAAGGACACACATAGATTTAGAGCAATGGAGGATTTGTTAAAAGCTGTTCTGAATGAGTCAGATTAGATCTGTTCTCTTTTCTGTTCTGTCTGCTTCTTACAAAGGCTCTGGCCATGTTAATTGCCAGAGCTTTTTTTCCCCCCTTCTGTTACTACATCATTTAACAGGCATGAAGAAAAACGTCATTTGGTTGCCCTTTAGACACTATCCAGAAGTGACAATAAATTTAATACAGAGTTTTGGGATAAAGCAAAAACTATTTCTGAAGAACGACAGTATGTGCAAAGCATAAAGCTTGAAGCTTAGCAGCTAATATCTGAACCCATGCAATATTATGCTGCCCTATGTCATTAACAAGCTGCCAAAATGACAGCAAACTGGATTATCTCCTTCATAATGTAGTCTGTTCAGCACAAAATAAATGACTGCTGACTTTTAACAATGTGCAGCACCATTACAGTGAAACTGTGTTGTGACCAGAGGCAATCCTACATGGAATTACCTTGGGAAAGGAAGCTGCAATTACTCTTCTAGCTACACATGTTAACCCAGGTTCTTCTTATCAAAATCATCTAATTAAACACTGCATTATTCCCAGTTTCATAGCAGCCTAACTCTCTTGAAGTTGTTGGAGTAATACCTCTATTGATTTGGAGCAACACAGGAGGGAAGCAAGGCATATTCCCCAGCACAACCACATCACTGTGGTTTCTCTTACTCAGAGGGTGTCTCCAGTACACTTGCTGGCCACCACCTTCCAGGAGAAATTCAAAGTTTAATTCTGATGCCCTCAAACTACAATCCCAGAAGCTTATGCTCTCAATCAAACCAACAGAAGTATTTGTGCCAGAGGGGAACGATGACAGATCTTTAAACAGCCACTGTCTGTTGTTTTACAAAGCCTCTGTTTTACACTGAGTCATAAAGAAACTGTGTAGAGATCTGGTCTTCTAGCTGTTCATGAAACTGAGCACAAAAATCCAGCTGAGGTTTTTCCTGCAGAGCAGGACTCCTTCACACGCCTTCAAGCTGAAAGATTTAAGATTGTTTGTTCAAGTCTAAGCGTGGCATCCTGCATTTTACTGAACTTCATCCTACTTTCTCCAGTCTGTTTTTCTAAGCTGATGAGATAATTTTACATGCACTGCAGGTCTCCCAGCTTTGTATCTTCAACAGATCAACCAAACACCATGTCTACCTACACTCGACATCAGTACTGAAGACACTGAGCTGTGCTGGAGCCAGACCAGACTCAGCTGTCTCCCTTCAAGACATTTCTCCAGCTGGGCAATGAGCTGCAGATGACTGCCCCTTCAAGGCCACATTTCCCTAGGCAGTGCGAGGTGGCACCAGAAATGGTGCAGACCTTCAGCAGCCCTGAAGGAGGATCTCAACTATGGGTATTGGCTGAACCTTGGAGAGTGCCTCAGTGAGCATTTGCCAGGCTCTCCTGGTCTGCAAAGCTGTGTGGGGCAGAAGGATGGGCAGCAATGTACATCAGACAGTAGCTCTGCCTTGTGTTGGGCCCATCTCTGTTCTCTGGGAAGCCCTAAAAAGATGAAAAGACCCACTCTTCTCCCCATGGGCACAGTAAACAGCTTCTCCAAAGACAACAACCAGCTGCGGTTGTTTTACCTTTCCAGGAGAACAAAGGCAGTGTTCTTGTACATGCATTGGATACGTAACGCCAGACAGGCCCAGGCAAGTGGGCCATGTTGCATGTTCATCTGCCTCTCTGGCCCTTCCATGGAGGACAAGCCCACACGCACACGGGCTGCCTGTCACAGTGTCAGCTGGGCCACAGCTGCCTCCAGGTTCACAAGGCACAGGCAGCTGCCCACCAAGCATGTGCCTCCAACAGCCCAGCCCCTTTGGCAAGGCGGGTGTTTTGTTAATTTTCTGCATGTACGTACACATCTCCCCGCGAGCGCTCAGCTTGTTTGGCTCCATCCAAACTGCCAGCACCTTGGAGGAGTCCTGAGGGAGCGGCTGCCCACCTCAGTGCTGGCTGCCTCGCCAGTGCTGACTATGTATGATCCCCAGCTAAGAATTCATCACGCAGCAGAGCTGACGTGATCTGAGAGGGGATACAGATGCCCAGGGTCAGGCAGAGGTGTTCTTCCTACCCCTGCCCCTGTTTTAGAAGAAACAACTGACTGCAGAAAAGACTCCAGACTACAAAAGACTCCGGATGCCATCCCTTTATCTATTTGATTGGAATCTGGACTAAAAACCCCAAAGAAACGCTTGGATGATCCAGATTAAGGTCTCTGATATGCTTATTTAAAGTATAAATCCTGGAGGATTAGAGGTAGTGTGAATGGGGCCTGGGTCTGTGATGAGGGCACTAATAAAACAGAAGCCCAGATTTTCAAAAGCAGTTAGGTGTTTTATTAAGAGTTAATAGTAGATCCCCATGAGTAGCAGGATCTGCGGCACTTTTCTGGGTGGCAATGAAAACAGGGTTTTTTTCAAAAAGATTCTGTGCTCTGCCCCTATGAAAGGTATTTCTGCTCCGCTAGAACTCTACCAAGATATCACCGGAAAATGTCACAATACATTGCACTGAATTTAGAGGTGAATATTCAGTGTTCATCTTCATCATACATTACTGATGTCTTGCTGCATCTTCTTATGCTTGGGGTAGGTCCTTCACATTGCTGTACTCAGTGGGAAACTGCAGCTAAAATGAGGGCGATCTGGCTGAAAAATATGCTGTGGCTCCCCTGGTTTTCCATGAATACAGTACTGTTCATATGCATATGCCTGAGTTTTCAGCAGAGGAATGGTCCTGTTATAGACTGAGCTGCTGAGCCAGCACCTGAATTCATGGAAATTCCTTTCACCCTTTTCGGTTCTTTAGCAAAGCTTCATTCACACTAATGACTAAGAAGATATTTTTGCTTTTGCGCATCTGTCCTTGATCTATTGAGTATTTTTCTTCCAACAAGCAGTCACCAAAAGGGCATGTGTCTGTATGTGTGCGTGCAGGACAGTTTTGTCTAAATAGTTGCCATGCTGCCTTGATGTCATTAGCAGAAAAAAAGATTTATTGCTGCAGCTCAGAAGTCTGACGGGCTTGACAGATGTAAAACCCAGCAAGACTGCAGTCTGGGATCCTGATTCAGTTCTGGGCTGATAAAAATGTTCTTCATGCATATTTCACATCCAAGCAATTGTTCATATCTTTTCCCTTGCTTACCTCCCAGCAGTCACCAGAGAAATGTATGCTATCCACTGAAGTAGAACCTACATCTTTTTAAGGTCAGGTGCTGGTTTGATGGACAGTTGGGATAATTCCTGGACACTGCAATATACCTGAAAAGCTGAAAGATTGATCTGCTGGAGTCTGGGCTATGGATTTGAGGTGTTCTAGCTAAAATGCCAAGCAATTCATATTTTCTGTAAACTGCATAGCAATGACAGATCTGGATCACACACACACATACACACACACAGGCTGGTGATAGTAGCAGAACATTACCTGGTCAGCACAGGGCTGGACATAGCTGCACCACTTTAAAATGACCATGACTGAAGAAGCTGTGCTGGCAGAAGTATCCCCTAGAAGCTTGCTGTTGAGGGATTAAATGGATATTAATTTCCTCATGGTACTACGAGGCTGGAGAATTGCATAATGGGGCATACTGAAGCATTTCTGAAGAGGAAGTGAGTCAAAGTTTGTTATTTTCAGTGCAGCTAGGATTGTGTTTTCTGCCACTTGTTGGGGTGGTGGTGTTTGATTTACCCAGCATAGTTGTGCTACAGAAATCATAGCCAGGATCTGGAGCAAACGCCTCAATTGCGACATCCTGGCAAGAAGCTTGTTCTAACAAGTAACTATTTTGAGAAGAGGAATTAAAAAGAACAAAAGTTGGCAAGAAGAGCTGCAAGGGCTGCATTTCATGTGGATGCTCCCTTCTGCTCCCTGGGCCTTACAGACTCGGCTGTGCTGTCCAGGCTCCTGCTCCCATTGCACTGCCAAAACAACCTCAACTGTCCATCTCTAAGGCATTCAGAACACCCACAGTCTTTCTTAACTCAGCTCCTTTGCCTCCACCCTCCTTGAGCCTTGGTTCCCTTCCAGCTACTGGCACTGTCCTGCACAGTGTGGTTGCATACAGTTCTCCCTCCCCAGCTGCAGCTTTCCCTGTACCATTCATCTCCTAATGACTCAGTGCCCAGGTGTGCTGAGAGGTATTGCACCACGTACCTCAGGCAACACCGCCTACCTGTCACTACCCACAAGGTCTGAAATATTCATGTAGGGCTTAACTTGTCAGTGTCCAACGTCTTGTTTGGTCATTTACATCTGGGCAAAGGAAACACGAGGTGGCTGTGATATGCAACCAAATGTGAGCAGCTGTAAATTGACAAGGGCCATTTGTCACCGTTATTAATCCCCTGAGTCACACCGCCTCCAGATATTTCCTGTGTCACTGCTATTTTTATTTCTTCACAAATAAAGACTATAGACCTTGGTTTGCTCTTGCTCACATCAGGCTTGACTCAAGCCTCTGACAAGGAGAATTACACCAGACTTGCCCCGGCACAGGGTGGAAACAGTATCCTAGGTTTTGCACCATATTGCAATTATTATGAAATGTATGTTGGTGCTGAAGTACTAAACAGTATCAGGAACAAATCTAATCTAAACAGTTTCTTGAAGACTGACCGTGAAAACAGACCATCTATTATCTTGAATATTTCAGAAAGATTGGATTATAGGTTCAGGGCTGGCTTTTTTTTCTTTCTCGTTTTTCTCCCCCGCCCTCCCCTTACTCACTTAATGTTATCTAACATCAAAGCAAATACTTGCTAGCATTATCCTGAACAAAATCTCTGCAGCTGAGGCACAGCAGACATCACGCAGTGCAAAGTGCAGTAGCCTGTAAGTGTGAGAGCCATCCAGACCTTTGACATTAACCTGAGGTTTGTTAAATCACCTACTCAGATGCATGGCAAAATACTTCATGCTGAAATAGCTCTCAGTTGCTTTCCACTGTCAACTGACGGTAAAATAATTAATGTTTGTGATCTTTATATGGAAGACTCTTAACATATAAACAGTCAGGATTTGGTTAACACTGGTCGGAATGTACTAGCAAAATGTAACCTTTCTTCCAAAATCTCACAGTATGGTTTTAAATTTAAATAGAGATCTTTACTAATTTGCATTTGCTTTGAGATCTGTAGACAGCAGAGTACAAATGTGAAGACAGAGAAAATCAAGATAATTGTTCCCTTGTATAATGGGCTTCAGTTTAAGCAAGCCGGGCACACACTGAATTGCAGTGACCCGGAGCCCTTATCTAGTTCCAACAATGCTGCACAGCTCTGACTAAGAAAGGTTTCTAAAACTCAGGCATCGAATGCGTGGTGAGACAATGTTAAAGAGGGTGCCAGGACATGCCTCAGATATACCAGCGTCACTGAGTCACAGGAAGGGATAGCAGTGTGTTAGTGAATTGATTTTATAGTCCTGTGGTTACATTTGTCTGCTCAAGTGATATTCTTCCTTTCCTCAGACACAACAAACGACCACTTGCCAGCTACTGACCAGAGGGAGAAAAACATGTCAAAGCGGGAACCCGAAAGGAAGAGAGAATATTTTCGCTCTGTGCTGCACATCCTTTGAGAAAAGAGGCTTTGGGAACTTGGCTGAAAAAAAGATCACAACATGCACTCCCAGGACTCAAAGGTATCAGATGGAAATAACTAGTTCTGCCTTTCACAGCTAAAAGGATTCCTCTTCCTCACCAAAAGGATTTAATAGACCTTTAGAGGTCTGCAGCCAATAGAAAATTACTTTATAGAACTGGCAGTTTTCTGGCAAAGTATTTGATTCGGGTTAACCATTCTGTGCATTCTCTGGAAATCTGGTGTGATACGGGTATCATGTCTGGCTACAGCGCTGGCTTTCTCTCTGCCCTGTGTTGTGTTAAACGCTGACACTGGCCATCACATCCACAGGGATTTATTCAGCCATTCAGCCCAGAAATCACCCCATTCTCTTTTCCCTCCAGACGCCCAGCAGCTGCATGACCCTGGTGGTCTTTCTAGGGAATGGGGAGTTTTCTGCCCAGGTGAAAAGCTAGAGAAATTAAGCCTTGGGCAGATACATCATTACATTCATCTGCTCAATATGCAGTGACGGGAGAAATGCCCTTATGCATCATATTTCAGTGTGGTGCCTTTCCTGAGAAGTTTCCTCATTTTGTCCTCTAACATCAAAGCAAATACCTTTTTTTCCAAATCCTTCAAGCTGTGCATCTTGGGCAGGAGTCATTCTCTGCTCCTCAGAGTTTTTCAGGCTGCTTCTGCCAAATGCCCATCCCAGCACGCACCGAACACTGGCCCAAAGGGCTGTCATATGTTTGGCTCTGCTCCCATCTGCACCCCACTCAGTACCATGTAGCACCATTGATGGCAGCGGGGTCTATCTCCAAACAGGGCAGCCTTCAGGGATAGGTTTGTCATTGAGTGTCTCATGTGTGTTCAGCCTCAGATTTTTCTGATTCCTGATTTCTCCCGTCAAGTCAGGGTTTCAAGGCATTTCACACTGGCACCAGAGTGACCACTTGTATGCTGAAGGCCATAGACTGATGCCTTGTTTCACCTGAGCCCCATAATTCTTGTTTGTGTTCCTTCCAAAAAGACACCCAGAGTTTGATTAGGGGACATTCAGAGGTGAAGACTTGATAGTTTCCTGAGCAGTTTGCTTCAGTGGTTAACTGCTTTGACTGTTAAAACTGCTACCGTTAATTTTTTAGTTGATCTTGTCTGACATTCATTTCCAGGCACCCATTTTGTAGTACCTTTAGTTGACTTTTTACCTGGTGTTTTCTCCAGTCACCTCTTTGAACTTCCTGTTGACACCTTAAGTGTCTGACTGTCAAGCACATTTTCCAGCCACAGTGTCATTCTTTTTCCTGCACCCATTTTGAAATTTTCTAGCTCCTTTTGAAGGCGTACACAGTGCTGCCCAGTGCAGTAATGTAATGGCAAGAGGAAGACACAGGCAGATGAAACATCTTTGTCCCTGTGATAAAGCTAAAGCAACTAAGCCAGCCTGTAGTTCCTTTGCAACATTTGGTTTGGGTCTTGGCCTCACCCAAAGCTTTTCAAGGAAACCAGAACAGGGTAAGATGTTGACTTGGCTATTTATGTGAAAGCCCCCAAAGTCCTGGTCAATAAGGATCCTATATTTAGGCTTACACTTGGCCCTTCAGACAGGACAGTTGTAGCATCCAAGGGAAGAATTTGGACCTGAGGGAGTAATTGTATACTCCTAGTACAAGGAGTATATGTACTAATTATGTATTCCCGAAGTGTATGATGCTTGGTAATTATACACAGCAGACCCAAAAATATCATTTAACACATGTGCTGGTTTTTAAAGCAAAAATAATGGTGAATTTACTTTGTGATTATATGGTACTTACCACATACACTTTCTGCCAGTATTTGATACTTACTATGTCATTACATGGTCAGCAATTGCTTTGGAGGCAAAGACTGCTTGGAAAATTGTTCCCTGCAAAATGGAGCATTATTTAAAAATCATTAACATTTTTCACCACAGCATTTTTCCTAAGGGAAAATATACAAATCTTGCAATTTGACTTCAGTCTACATTCTTCTGGAGATATGTTGTATTCTTGTTGTTCTGAGAAAGCATAATGATGCTGCTCTCAAACTCCTTCTCTTGGCTTTAATCAGTGCTCCTCTCCATCCATTTTCCTCTCTAAGCTCTCCCCTCCCAAGCCAGAGCTAAAAATTGAAAGCTGATTGTAATTTTAAGCCAACAATATCCCTGCCTTTCATGAAGCCCATGGATGTGGCAAAGTTCCCACTGACTTCAACAATCCAAGTTCTGTTTTAAGGATCCTTGCCATGTGGACAGAGTAACTCCACCAAAGTCAACAGGGCTGCATGGAAAATGCCTGGGTACAATAGTAGCAGAATCCACCCTAGTGGTAGGAGTATCTTTTCCAATTTCTGACCCAGGCATAGCTACACATGCACGCACACACACCAGAGTGGAGATTGTAGTCCACAAGCTCTCTTTAGTTTTGCCAGCATGGTATGTTATTTTGTTTGCTTGCTGTGTTGCAGCACAGAAATATGAATCAGCCCTACCTGGCATGACTGCAAATCAGAGAAAAGGCAGCCTGAAAGAAACAAGAAGGCAACTTTATTCAGCATATTCTCTATCAAGACTTATAGGGCTCTAACTAGAGTAATTTAATGACTCCTAATGCATGTACTAAATTCCTGTTTAGCTCTTCTGCTTTTGCTTGAGTTTTCTATTTATTCCAGTGAGCACTGAAAATACTTTGGTGGTGATTCATAATAATGTGACACCAGTTAAGTTATAAGACTGGAATTCACTCATCTTCAGAAGACCAACAGAATGGCTGTACATTACTGTGTTGTCAAAATAAGGCTTATAGGAGACTGTGGTAAAGCACACACCCCCTGTTGGTTGCCTGCACAGGGGAGAATTTCATCCTATTCTTTGGCAGATCTTTGCCAGCATAGCAATCTTCAGGACAAACTGTATCCAAAAGCAACACATGCGTGGAAGACACGACTTTCATTAGTTGCTGTGGGCATGGTATCCAGCCCTAAGTCTGCAAACAGAATCTGTCAGTTTCTAATGGCTCCTACCACATCTTGTTTTCAGGCCTGGTGAAAGCAATGAGCAGTTTCTGAAAGCTAAGACCAGACAGCTAATGGCAGCTGGATGGAAAGGAAGATATGGACACAGCACCTTAGCAACAGAATTACCTGCTGACTGGTAGCTGCAAACAAGTGATTTTAATAGCTACAACGTTGTACCACATGGGACAGTTCAAATACTAAATGTCAAACTAAAAACGTTTTGTGGACTGGATGCTTTAATTATAATAAAGTATTCCTTCTCTGAAAGCCACATGCTTTCTTTAGCCATTTTCCTTTTGAAGAAAACCACCCTTTTTCAGATGTTTCTCAGCTGGTGGATTGCTACATCGCCTGTCTTAGCAAATGGATGCATCCTGCCTGTGCATGCCTATGTCAGAGGAGTTTTTAAATAGCTGTGTCTATTAAAAATACCTCCTGATTATCCAGCAATGCAAAGATACTTAAGGGGTTCAAAGTAACTATTCACCTCAGGCATCTTTGTCCAGGTCCATGTAACACCATAAACTTTTTTCCCTAGACCCTCTTTTTTCATTGCTCAGGACAAGCAATTTTTGGGGGAACCTGGTACAGCCACAGAATGACTGTTCTCAAATGCTTGTTTCCAGCCGAGACAAAACCTAGGCTTTTGGGCACCTGTATTTTATAATATTACTAAAAATACTATGTGAGCCTTTGGGTTTCAGCCTTTCTCGGCCCATAACATCCTGATTCTCTCTGCTCTCCCACAGAGAACAAAGTCTACCCTTAACTAGCAAGAAGCTCCAAAATGCATCACTGCAAGCTCCACCAGCAGCAAAGCCAGCAGACTTGCTCTGAAAATAGAAGCAGCAAAAGAGAGATGGGTGATGACTCACGGCTTAGCTCTGCGCTTGTTTATGGTGGCATAAAACAAGAGTAACTCCCTTGAAATTGGTGAAGTTAGTACCCTTTCAAGTAACTATGTTTCTTGAGCAATTTTAGATCAACCTACACTGGTTTGGCATGATTCAGCTTTGATATTGGATTGAATCAACTGGTTTACAACTCCATGCGGCTCCAATGCGTCCTGATCAATTAAGCGTAATGGGTGCATCTGAGCTGCAGTGTACTGGTGCAAACAGTGCCATTGTTTGGGTGACACAGACTGCAGCATGCAGTCTAGGACTCCTCCAGAGAGGACCCCCCCCTGCAGTTACTGGATGGATATCAGTTTAAATCGGGTGGAAAATAGTGGGAAGATAGCTTGACTGAGGGATGATTGAGAGTGATTTGCTGTGTTTCTTACATTTTCATGGCATTAAACAACATAATTTTTGCAGCCTGGCTAGATCCCTAACTGGGGCAACTTGCTGAGCACAAGGGTGGGTTGAGGATTTTGCTTGCTTGTTTGTTTTCCACTGAAAAGCAGGAGGTTTCTTATTAAGAGTTTATGGGAAATTCAGTTAGAATAAAGATGTTTCCATTTTACTGAAAATATTCACTAGGGGAAAAATGTTTCTCAGCCATCTGTACTGTGTGCTTTCAGTTCCTGAAGAAGAGAAAAGAAAGGTGCCTGATGTCCTGTGGGAAGTCCCAGAAGAGGACTGTATCACATATTCAAAACAACCCCAAAAATTTGGCAACAGACCTAGGGCAATCAGAAGTACATAAAAAGCTCTAAACAATGCCCAAATTACTGAGCTATCTACTGTCATTAAGCCCATGTAAAGGCTGATGGAGGTATTCTGCTGACTCAATAGTGTGGGATTCTCTGGCCAGACCCCCCACTTAGATTTCTGGGCCACCTCATAGCAAGGGAGAGAAGTTATCAGACATTGTTCATTGTCCACCAAGGAGTGGAAATGAAAACAGCTAAACATCTGCTATTCTTCATAGCAACATTACAGCTCAGCTATGCAATTCACCTACCTAACTTCTATGCAAACATAATGGTGTGCCAGCGTTTCCAATATTATAAATCAAGGTTACAACCTGAGATGCTGTTAGAGATGCTATAAATTAGGATACATGGAGCAGGGGGCAAGCTAATAAAAAAGATCCCACATCTGTGGGGATTTGTGCTGTTGCTCAAACAAAGGGATGGGATTCAAGAGGCACAGCTGTTCCTTGCCTGTTTTTGCCTCCACCCATACGTTTTAAACAATATCCATATTTAATTGAGCATTCTCGATGATATTTTCCGAAGTGCTTTTGAAAGGTCCGTTTGTTTCTTTTTTCCTTGGCATCTTTATCTTCCAGCTGCTAATTTCCTTATTACTGAGGACTCTGTCACTCACAGGAGGTCTAGATCTTGACTGCTCCTGCATTCAGTAGATTTTAAAGCTGATGTAGCAGGATACTGTCCATTGATGTATGATGGTATTTTTCTAAAGTAATTATAGTCAGATTGTACCTTTAGATGTACGTAGGAAAAGGCAATGCCCAGGTTTCATCCGCTTTGGAGCAGCAATGAGCAGCGTGCAAGTGCTGTGCTGTACTGTACCTGCCTCCACACCTCCTTTTGGGCCCATCTGCAGAGTAACTGTCTGCCAGCAGAAAGTGGCAATGTATGGCCTTCCCTGCATTTGGTTACTGCACTGTGGAGCTGAGGCATAGAGAAAAGAGGGACTCATGGGCTATCTATACAACTGTGTGTAGAGTAAGGCAAGGATATCGGAGCTGGGACAGAGCAGCTCCTTGTAATCCCTAGGGAGAGCCCTTGGCATGGCTTGCCTTGCCACTATGCTGGGTGAAGGGGCGACCCTCACATGGAGTCTGGGCTACGTCACATGGACATGCTCTGACATCTTGATGGAGCCACAGCTGGGGAACAGAGGCCTACAGGGAATCAAGCCCCCATATATCTTCATAAATTCTAGACTCTAAGCCCTACTGCTAACCCCCTTTGAAGTCAGATATATAGGGCATATGAAAGGCAAAGGAGGCCAATGACATCTTGGAAACGAAACTGCTTTCACAATTTAGAGTTGCTTTCATTTTTGCTAGAGCACAGTCCAGCCAACTCTGGCCTATGATCCCAACTCCAGGCATCAGGGCACATTTGTGGGCACTGCTCTGCAGCCAGCTCTTGTTTTTGTGCTCATGGGAGGGAGGATGATGATGGGGGGCTGCTGAGATATCCTAGAAAAGGGAAAAGTTGCTACCTGAGGAGCGTGGTGCAGAGACACCCCAATGTCTCTGCAAGGAGTCAGCATGGCTTATCCAACCTCAGCTCCTGGCAGGCCACCATCATTTGGGGCTATCTGAGCCCAGATAATGAGGCCTGGCAGCCATTATTGCCCCAAGGGCCCTGGCCCAGGAGTGGGGAGGTTGCAGAACACTGGCAAACAGGATGCATCAAGCATAAGACTAGTGCGGAGAAGAGCAAGAGATAGTCTAGTACTCTTCAGAGGTGCAATATCTTTGTTAAAAACAATGACGTTTTGCTCAGCAGACTGTACAGTTTCAGGAACTATGCTGGGATGACTGAATAAATTCAAATTTTAAACTCAAACAGTTGAAAGGAATCACATAGCAGATACAAAGTTGGCGAGAGGGTAACAGATGCTTTTTATGTCCTTAGTCTTCTTTATGGCTTTTTCCATCAATTTCAAACCAGTTATCACCTCCTTGACATTCAGCAGTGCTGGAGGGCATGATAGGGCTGGAGGCAAGTAATAAGATAGAATTTTAAGGGGAATGAAGACATGAAGCAGTGGGAAGAAGCTATTCAACCTGCTTTGCTTTATGCGTTTCTGCAGGGAATGGATGTGGCTAACACTGATCAGAAAGGTAGGAGAAACATTTTGAATATGTAAAATGTATATTAAAATAAATGTGTGCTAATGTGCCATAAGGTATATAGCAAAGAATTGTTTGCTGAAATGTATGCTTAGCACAGCTTAGATGTAATTATTATGGTCAGTGTTATGCTGTACTTGCAATACCATTACAGCCCATTTAGTTGCTGAAGGGAAGCTTGGGAAGGAATTTAACGCTATATGGATGAACACAGAAGGATTTGCCCTCATCAGTGGGACATTTTTTTATTACTCTGGACTAAACAGCAGCATCACTGATATTTCTTTAATTTTGAAATGCCACTTATGAGAAAAGCACAAGAGTAGGAAAAACTACCTCTGTATGTCTGCAAAGGAAGGCTCCTTCTCTTTTTAATGAGCTAAAAAACCCCAAACCCGTTCATCATCCCAAAATGGGATTGCACGTTTAATCTAATTATGCACTAGACTCTGGAAAATCCTGAGAGTTTCTTGTTATGCTGTTTGGCTTTATCCCTCATCTAGGCTGAAGCCTCTGAGCTCACTTTGAGGCTCTGTGACACCATCGGTCTGAATCAGCAAAACACTGAAGTATTCATTCGACCCAAGCACTTTGAGGACTTGTACCCTTGTTTGACAATACTTTTAAGCACTTACAGAATTTTAAGCATGCACTTAAGTCCCTTCAACTTCATTGAAGCATGAGATATACTTAAGTATTTTGTTTAATGAAAGTACAAGTGACTAGAATACCATAAATGCAAACTGATTTTTCTCCAGTTTGCATTGACAGCTTCTTTTCTAAGTAGCCCAGCTTGTCAGATCTATTTGTTTATACTAATTTTAAATGCAGAGCTGCATGTGGGAACTCGACAATTCAATTCTCCAATCTGTTTGTTTGATATTCCCTGCAGATTTAGGGGCTCCTAGCTCTTTTGGGAAGTGCTATGCTGCAAAGGATTTACCTCAGTCCTGAAGCCAGAGCAGGGCTACAAGTCAGATTCACTGCATGAGACAGAAGCAGATGAGTAAACTAAGCTCCATTTCAACCTTCTTAGGCAAAATTTGTGCATCTACGTATTGATCTTTGTCTCTCATCTTGCAAGCCACATATAAGCAAATAATTTTCACTTACTCAAATATATACTTGAAGCTGGTGGAAGCAGCCAATGCACAGAAAGTTTGCAAGGACTGATTCTTATATAAGCAGAGAGAAGAAGAAACAGTGCAAACCCAATCCAAAAGAGGTCATTTCCATCTGCCACTGAAGTCAGTGGCAATTTACCACCAGCTTCAGCAGAAGCCAAAGGAGGGGCTGGACCCTTTGCTGTCTGTGCCACCCATATAAGCAAACAGAAAGATTGTTTTTCCCAGACTTGTGGCGTGAAATAAATGAGCTCAGGCAAGACCATCTACAAATCCTCTTCTTTTCAATCTCTTTTACAAGGCTGGGTAATTATACAGGAATTACTTCTCAGCCTGTTTTTTCTCATTTGAGACAAAGACAACAGGCAAGATACAGTACAATAAAGCTGACTTTGAATGAACAGTTATTAAGAGTTTCAGCACTCTTGTTAGTGTGCAATGTCCTTACAGGCTGGCTGCATGGGGAAAAGGTTACACAGAGACATCAGAGGATGCTGGAACTGTGGTGGCTTGCTCTGAATCTCAGTGTATATCATGTTCTCGCAGTGCTGGCCGGTGGCTATACAGACTGACTCAGGGCTTTGTTCTCACTGCCAACCCTACCCCAGCACTTTCTTCTGGAAAAAAAGAAGCCATAAAATTTCAATTGGCCTGAGTAAAGCAGATAATAAAAGAAATAGAAACAGAGAAAGGTTGTTATTGCCAAGTTTTGAAGGAATTAATACAATGGCACCTGAAAAATACAAGGAAGATATTTGGCTCCCTCAGAAAACAAGTTTTGTACTGCAGAACTGTTGTGTTACATCTGTGAGAAGAGCCCAGGCTGCACAACCTATGTGTGAAAGTATCTCCCATTAGTCCTTCCTTTTAGCAGAGGAGTCCATCCTAATTTTTCTCTGACAAAAAGACACAGCTTGATTCCTAAAGCTGCAAGATGACATGCCAGCTGCTGGGAAATCTGGCAGCTGCAATGAAGTGGGAGGGATTTTGGCGCTGGATCCTGCCCCACAGGAGAGCAATTCCACCCCACATCTTGGATAGAGAGAGTTTGAAAGAGGAATCCTTTCTCAGGACATACTTAAGAGAAAAGCCATCCTTGAGGAGGTAAAGGCAAGTGGTAAAACTGTACTACGTTCAATAAACTATGTTGACAGAGACATTGATCTCAGCACCAAAATGAAAAGAAGATTAATCTAGCTTTGGTGATGCTAATGCATTGGGGAATCAATTAGTACAAAGGGACTGCAGAAAGCCCTAAAAGCTCTCACTATACAGAATTCTTGTCAGAAGGTTCTTTTGGAAAAGACCAAAGCACCCAGGAAACCAGCAGCTTTTACACAGAGAGAGGTACAGAGAAAGACGTCAGCCAGAAGAAGAGAAATATTACCTTTTCTTTTAGCTTTGATGGGTTTTACCCTTGAACAGAGCTGGTCAGCAATACCAAACCATATCTGTAAAAGGAAGGGTAGCTAAGCACAGGACAGGCACCAAGGACACCCCAATTGTATACCCATCATCTTAGCTAGAATATTTTAAACCTGATTTAATCTCAGGCATCTTGAGTAATTTATTTGAAACATCTACATGAAGTGTTTTGTTGCTCTATGCTTCTTCCATAGTCAAAGGAGAGAGGATGATTTAGTTCATCTGTTCTTGTGCAGCATCAGGTGACGGCTGAGGGAGTCCTGTCAGGGAAGGGACTTAGGCCCTGCAAGTTGCGTCAGGGCTGCTTCCTTGTCTTACATTCTTCACAAGGAATAATAATGCCTCTTGGTCCTGCTCTTCCTTTGATTTTTCTACTTGATTATAGAGTCTTTGGAATAGGTAGAGATCTCTGACTATAACACTAACATATAGTATAAGTTAGCCAAGTTCTTATGTTCACTAGCGGATGTCCCTGAAATATTGCAGCCCCAGTTCCAGGGGTCTTAACAAAGTCGTATTTGTTCAGAGGCATCTTGGCAATATGGAACTGAAACACGTTTAGCTCCACTCCCTTGTTCATATTCTTTATTAGGTATGCGTATGGGGTTTTTATATTTTTATTTACACAAGAGTCTGACTTCATTTGTGTGAATATCCTCTATTTGTCACATAGCAGTAAAAAGAGGGCCTAAAATTTTAAATGATGAAAGAAAACAAATACAGAGTTTTCTGCATGCAGAAGGTATAGAAAACACCAGCTGCTATTTTCATTGAAATGGTGGGAGGAAGTGAGGAGAATTTCTAGAAAACCATATTTTGTATAGATTTGGTTTATATTCCCATTTTTTTCCCCCTCAGAAAATTTTACTTTCCTAGCACTCAGCTTTTTAAAACAAACAAACAAAAAAACCCCACCAAAGCTCAAAAAGCTCTCCTTAGACTCAAAGCAGAGCATCCACATCGGGTGTTCAAACTCATAGAATCTAAATTTTCCCCTTGGCCACTTCCATCGGTAGCCTCACCTGCCACTGGTGGTTTTAGTTCCTGCTGGTAACCCGAGTGGCAGCTCCAGCCCTGCGCCATTTGGCCTGTAAACCCAGAGCAAAAATGCAGCCTAAAATCAACCGCCCGAGTAGAGCAACTGAGAGCAGCCTGGGCTGTGATTTCTGTATTTCCAGGTGGTAAATTCAGATGTGTTAGATGGTTTTTTCCTCTCTGAGACTAGAGAATCATCATTTTTCAATACTCATGTTTCAGCCATCGGTGAGGCAGAAGTCCTTGGGCAGTATTTCCACAGTGGGGACAAGCTGTCCTTTCCCCGCACCCTTCAGGGACAGCCGGAGAGCCACAACCAGCTTCCCCTCCATCGTGTCTATACCAGCTCTGCCACTGAACCCCTGAGGCCATGAGACACTTAAAGGACCTAATTTTCAGAAATGCTAGACACTTGCAAGCCTGTGGTGGGAGCTGCTGGTGCTCCTCGTGCCAGCAGATCAAACGCCTGAGGTCTGCAGCAGTAGTCTGCTGCTGGGCACACATGGCCAAGGCCTTGTTGTGGGTCTGAGGGATCATGTGCTAAGCAGAGCCCCGAGTACTCTTTCTGCTATCCATAAAGGGAGGGGTTTTGTGAGACAGGGGTTCCAAGGTAAACCCCAAAAATGCCTGCAGAGTGGCAGCTGGTCCCTGTGTGGCGGCGGGACGCCCTGATGATGGCTCATGCCAGGCCAAGCCAGCGCGGGCGCGGAGGCCTCAGCACACGCCAAACTCCCCGGCCTCGCCTCGTCCTTCCCTTGGCCCGCTGCCGGGAAAGGCCGGTGGGGCTGCGCTTGTGCACCCCAGGCACTTGCACTGCCATGGGTGGCCATGAGCTGCACGGAGCGAGCTGAGACACCCAGGGCTATCCCCAGCCCTCCCTGTGGCCGCGGGTGCCCCTCGGCGTGCCGGCCCTGGTGTTCTGCACGGCGCGGTGCGGCTCCCAGCAGCCGGCAGCCATCAGCGCTGCGGCAGAGTACCTTATTTAACCTTGGTGAGGGAAACACCAGCATTTTCCCCTCTCAGCATTTGTTTTCAGTTGCTAATCCAGGAAACACACGTCCTCTCTATTTACTTAGAAAAGAATGAATAATAAACACGTTTCTCCTCGGCTCCTTCCCTCTCCCCCGTCCTCTTCTCACTCACTCCCTCCTACCTCGCTATTAAAATGGAAACCCCTGTGTTACAGACACCGCCGGGCTGCTAGAGCACTTAAGCAGTGCCCTGTGAGCTGCAGCCATTTACTATGTGCGATTGTTTCTCCGAGACCTAATAATTCTACCATTGTTATTATAACACTGTGCACTAATACAAATGAGCTTGTAAATAGGGGTCCAACTAAAATAAAACCATTATAATCACAGCCCAGGCTGTAAATCACAGACTAGTGTATTCTGCTGTGGTTTGACCCAGAGCCAGGCAATAGTCAAATAATCAAACTGCAGATGTTGGGATTGCAAATCTGCTTAAATTTAAACAGTGGCAAAGGTCCAAATAACAGGGGGGTGGTGGGGTGGGGGTGGGGGGGGGTGGTAGAAAGGAGTCTTTTGCACAATGTAGGAATTCCCCCCACCCCTTCTTGTTAACTGGGTCTATAAAGTAACCAGACATGTTACCCAATAACAGTGGTGTTCCTCGGCAGCTTGCACACACCAGCGCTGGCTCACAGGCGCAGGAGCCACGCAAAGCGTCTGTAGAGCGACTGATAATTAAGGTGTCCCCCCCGCCATCTCCACAGCCACTGGTGACAGTGAGATCAAGCCCTCCAAGCCTTCTTGGGAGAGAAGCCCAGGGGTACCCAGTAATGTCCTGTACCATGAATGTATCAGTTACCCCAAAAGTCAATGATACAGGGTCACAACTGGACCCTAATTTCTTGAGCTTCTTGTTATGGCTAACCTCACTCTCTCCTCCTTCTCACCCTTGGATGACCCTGTTTCCCCTGGTGCAGCCCAGGACACAGCTGCAATTTGGATTCAGGGAAGTTTGTGACAGGCACTTACCACCCCATGCCAGGCCAAGGGCTCATGTCCCTGCCCTGAAGCATCCTTGTCAGGGCATATGGAGAGACCTGCCTACAAGTAGCGCACTGAAGGTCGTTTCACTGAGCAAAGTAGCATGTGAGGGGCAGCGGGCAGACCATGCTGCAAACACAGGGCAGCTGAGAAGAGGCTTGAGGCTGTCACACTCTGTCAGCTGTTTCCGCAGCTGTGGAAGATGCAGTGCGGTTGCTTCTCCTCCTAGCCAGAAGCCAGGATCTGTGTCAGCAGTGCTCAAACATAGGCGGTGTGTTTTCATTTGGAGAATACATGAGCCTTGGCTGTTGCCCCATGACGTTCAAAATGATGTTAAAAGCGTCTTTAGGAAAAGTATATGGTCATTTGTTTCTCTGACAGCCCAAGGCAAGCAAGTTGGATGGCTCCTGTTGCTCACCACATTGTCACATGTGGTCACAGGAGGACTGTTAAATGTGAGAACCTCCTTGATGTAACTTTAACTTACCATGAAGGAATTTTTTATGCTATTTTTTAAAATGTAATATTTAAGCTGCTGCCAGGCAACAAGTCATAAGAACAATCGATCACACAAACGGATGCCATGTAAATACATCTTTTAAGCAAGTAGCTCAAGAAATCATTGAGGGGATAAAGCAGCGATACCTCCAGGGGAAAATCAGCAAAATGAGCGCGCCAGCCTTGGATGAAGGCTGGACAGGATACAAACCAGTCATCCTCCCGAAGCTGCTTCTTTTCTGTGGTACTGACACAGCAGCTGTGAATATTAATGTTATTTCCCTAAAACCTTGTGACTAAGTTCCACTAGCAGGACAATTTGCCCTTCCTGCTCAGGAAATATTTGCTGTTAAAATGACTTGAAGGCAACATGAACCAAGCATGTTCCAGCTCCAAACTGCAGGGACCCCAGAAGGGGATTTTGGTTATGAAGAGCTCATTCACTGATTAAAAACCTTTTCATTAGAATCTGGGTAACCAGCTTGGAAGAATATCCTCTTTCCTCCTTTTTTTTCTGTTCTTGGTTCTTTTTAAAGGACAGTGTATCTCCTGGAGGCGGAGAACTTTTTTGGCCTGAGTCTCCGTTCTGGCGGGAATGCAATGTTAGAAGCAGAAAAATGTGCCCCTCTGAGTATGTATTGCAAAATTAACATCTTGGTGTGCACTTCTTGCATATCCATTCTGCCAGATCCAAATTTCCACAGGTTTTCCTGCTCTTTTTGTCAAGGGCACCATTTTTAAAGAGTGCTATTCTTTTAGTCTCAGACTTACAGTAAGCCTGTTGCTCAGAGGAAGCCTGCAGGGAAAGCCCGGTTTCCTTTGATGCATTCCTAAGTGTCTTGGTGAGAGGAATCATTCTGGTGTGTGCATCAGCTCTGCTTCCTTTGCTTGTCAGAAAACCAGCGCAACCTTTTATTGCTGATATATGCCACACTGCACGGAATGTGGTTGAACTCTGCTGCTGCTGCTCCACAGAGATCTGTTTCACAATGTGTGCAGTAACCAGATTAAAATCAATGCTGGAGGTTGTTGTGAACATTAAGCAGTAAATAAACTCCAACATTGTACCGTAATTCCTCATGAATGATTAGATCATCCTGCTGGGAGTGCTACCATTATACATAAGGCAAATATCACTGGGTGCCTCATAAATTTAGCATACGAGTACTAAACATATTAGGTCTGATTCACTGCTGCCTAGCTTCATTTTATCCTAGTATGAGGCAAAGGAGTTACATCGGCAGAGATGTGCAGTGAAACACTGGTTCCCTTCTCATTTTTTTAAGGGATCAGCTGTTTCCACTGACTTTCATAAGACCAACGCTAAGTAGATTCACAGTTGCTTTACTCCAGCTATGTTAAGTGTTGGTTGTGGTAGATCATGTCCCAGGAAAAAATATAGGCTGGTATTTCTGGCATAGAAATTGCATCCTCTAATAGTGAAGGTAGGTCTAGACTGCAAAAAAAATAATGTGCTTTGGAGCTGGGTTGTCAAAATCAAATCAGCTGATTTAGGTTAAAAACCTCACAGATGCAAGGCAGATTGGCTTTTGACACAGAATAGCTGCCCAAGCACGAGTCAGCTATGGAGCTCATGTTGAACAGGAGCGACATAAATGAACCAAACCCCAGATTGTCTCCAGTTCCCTGGCACTTCAACCAGAGCACTCCTGTCACCCACACTGAAATTTTCCTGAGGAAAGAGAAAGTCAGCACGGCACCATTTTGGTGTGTTGCACAGCTCCAGTTCCAAATACAGTGACTTTCCCTTGATGTTCCAGATTTTCCATGAAAAGAGTAATTTCCCTCAAAAAGAGTTTCCTTATACTTACTGTTTGTCAGGCTGGAAATAAATATCCGCTTTTAAAACACTGTCGGGAAAAACCTTTAAAATCATATCCTATTGACAACATTACTGATACTAGAGCAGAATGTGGCCTCTGAAGCTCCCTGGCCCTTGACTTTTTCACTGAAGGATTATTCCCTGCAATCCCCTTCAGTCCAAGGTATTTTTAATGAGGTGTCGGCTAATTCCCTAGGGAAACTTTCCTGCAGTCTGACAGGTCTCATTGTTAGCATTCTACCCAGCCTAAATTTTGCTTTACCAGACTTCATCTCAAACTATTTCCCTCTTTCCTTGGTGTATTTTGCATCTTTCAAATATTTGTAGGCAGTTATCATATCCCTTTTTTAGCTGTCTGTCAGCCAAGTTAAACATAATTAGCTTTTTTAATCTTCCTCCATAAATCCAGCTTGCTTTCTTGAAATCCAGTCCCCTTCTCCTACTTATGTGTCTTTTTGGTATGATGAAGCTACATATTTTGTGGTTGTTTTTCACACGCCATCACTGATAACAGTAGGAAGACGCATCAGAAAATCAGACAGTAGGTGGGGGATGGTTTCTATTCCAGGTTAATTTTTTGCTCTTTGTAATACAAACTTAGCTTCACTGTCAAATAATTTAGGGTTTCCTTTGAATATTTATATCAATTTATATTTACAGAATTCAAACCCTGTGCAGTATTTTCAAAGTTAATTGTTATAAGAGATTAATTAGGAATTTTATGCACATTTTATGGATAGGCTGGAAACAGTAGAACACTACTGGAAGATTAATTTACCTGTCATGGAAATTTGTTAACTGATGGGGAAAAATTACTTTTTTTCCAAAACAATTCAGAAAATATTATCCAAGACTGGTTTTTTGTTTGGCATAAGTGAAGCAAGCACTCCAATGTCCCAGCCCTCACTCTTTGAGCATTGCCTACAGAATACCAAAACTCCATTTTTCAGGTCTATGTTAATGAAAGGGAAGCATTTCCCAGCATATGCATCCCACAGGAGTAGACAGAAGCTTAACGAGAGAAATGTTTTGCACACCTATTGGTTCTGGCCACAGGCAACATCTATTTACTCATTCAGTCATTATTTAGTATATAGCCAGATCTTTGGGGAGAAAGGGGCAGGGGTTAAATGCACACGGTGGACATGCATTGAGCATTCATATTCTCCAACCATTTTTACATTTCTCCTTGAGATCAAAAGACTTCAGGGACTTAATAACACTTTCCATTTCAGACATGTTCCAAAGGGACATTATTGAAATGCTAAATAAATTTGTCCATATGGAGATTTTAAAGATGAACTGCCTTCAGGACTTGGGCTGCTCAGTTCTCAAGGTGACTCTGAAAATCTCAGTTTCATGTATTAGTAATAAATGACTGAAACAATTTCCTAAGGAATGCAATTGGTTCTTCATCCACTGGAATGCTTGTACCAAGGTTGGTTATTTTCTGAATGATAAGCTGTAATTTAAACAGATGCAAGTCATGTCTGGTAAATCTCTGTACCTTCTGTTAAGTAAAAGGGGTAGATTAGAAGCTAATCCTTTGTTTGCCCTTAAGCATATGCTAACAACTCCTTCCTTCCTTGTATGTGTACAGATTCATAGATTTTCACTTTGTCTCCCTCAAATACCATAGCTATGACAAAATGTGTAAAGAGGAATCCGACTAGTCAAAATGCCTTCAGGGAAGGTAGCAAATGAAGCAGGAAAATCCCTGCTGCAAGAAAATCCCCTGAAGCAGGGGTAGAAGTATGCTCAAGTATAGGCCTCCTTCAATATTAATATCCTTCCTGAGGGCACAAGTCTTTGTTCTTTAGGCCTCTTATTTGCAACTTCCCAGGTCTCCTCAAATACAGCTGCAGAATGAGTGATCAGTGTGACTGCTTGAAGTTTTTGAAATTTTGGAATTTAGACAAAATGCTTTAATTACAATTTGAAGGGAAGCTGAAAAAAATGTCACGTTTTTTCCAGCGGCTTATACTGTTTTCACAACTTTTCCTGTGAGAATGTGGCCGTACCCAAAACCACTTAGACAGTAACCATGCTATGCAGGTCTCCAGTTTCTTTGGTTTAGCTCACAATAAGTTCATAATGGATACAAGTGTGGAAAACTTGAGAGAAAGATCCAAGTCCAGGCAAATGAAAATTAAAAGAGAAGGAGCTGCTTTTGTTATTACAATAACTCAAAATGTCCTGAACAGCAGATTTCACTCACTGACAGAAGCAAAATTATAGCTGATTCTCATTTCTTTTCCTGGCAATGGTACTTCTTCTGCAAGATCTGCCCAGTGCCACTCCCCGTAGCCATCATGAAAGTGGAACAGAAGCCTGAAGCCATCATGAGACATGTGTCATGAGTAATCACGGCATCAGTCAGAGTTGTGCACAGCTAAGGACTGTTGTGTAAATGTGCATAAAAATTGCATAGCTGTGTACATGTTATTGTATCCCCACAAGGAGTTCGCAACCTGCAATGTGGTCCACAGAGACAGCAATGATCAAAAAATATGGGAGGGTGCACAGAAGGTGCAGCCTACAGTTTTATTTCTTAGTTCATAATTTTTTTTAAAACAAATTAAATATTATAACATTACTCATTTTTCAGAGTAGGAAGAAAGCTGGATAAGCAGTCAGGAGCAGACATTCAACTGAAAGAAATGCATCTGGATCCAGGCAAGCTGGCTTTCTCATCTGCTTTATCTGGTGGAGCAGAGGCTGCAAGCTCGGCAAGTTATTGCAGGTCCGAGGCATCCCGGTGTGACTTTCCATTCTTGCTCTGCAGCTCAGCAAACAAGATAGCCTTCATTCAGCCTAATGGGGATTCCCAGCACAGAAACCAACTGCTTCATCACCCACCAGCCCCTCCTTCCTTCCTGTACTTGGCTATCTACGTTTAAAGTAAATTGCCTGCCCCAGCAGAAGTTATAAATTAGCCCTTTCTTAGGGTTGCCAGTGAGAATGAACCATGGGATGTGATGTCCAGCTAAGAATCGGTCACTGCTGTTGCCTGCGCAAACCCACAAATCAAATTAACTTGGAAAAAATGGAAGAAAACACAGGGTCTTGGCACCCTGGCCCTCGATTAGCAATCAGCAGAAATAGGCCAAGCTCCAAGAAAAAAAACCCAAAGCAATGGTGGAAGTGGAGTACAAAAAACCCCCAAGGGAATCCCTGAAGTCATTCAGCTCAAGGTGTGTGTGGAACAGAGTATGTTCAGGAGGGACAATGTAGCAGAGATTCAGGAGGTTTCCTGGCACCTTTGGAGCAAGAAGGTCTGGGCTTGCGGTGGAGGCTGCTGCTGACATGCCTGGTATGCGGCTGTGCTGGGATGTGCTACATGGCCCATGAGGTGACAAGAGAAGTCAGGATGGAAAGAGCTGTGGAGAGACTCCCTGCAATATCCATTTGCTTTGAGCTCTGGCTTTGCCTCTTTTCTTTCTTTCAAAGACAGTTTACTTTACTTTGGCACTTAAAAAGAAATCAAACAGGTTAAAGGTCAGCTTTATTATTTTTGTTGGGTTTTTAAAGAAGATTAAACCATAGCCTAAGGAGATTACCTATGCTATTTGGGAAAGAAGAATCTGCATATAAACCCAGTCATTTTAGGTGTAGGATGACCTGTCCACTACAGCAGGGAAGATTTTATGGGCTACAAAATTAAAAAATTACAGGGATGTTGGATGTACTGCAACAACCTCTTCAGCTTTTCTCTCCATCACTAAGCTTGTTGATTGAATTCCTTCTGAATTCATAATTATATACAAAAAGATCAGGGCAGCCATTATAATCTTGCCAAATTGTTCATTCCTCATGCAGTAACTCCTGTAATGATTCTACCAGAAATGGGAAAATTTTCTTCTGGGGCAAAGGCATAGAATAGGCTTTTGAGGGGCTATTTGCAGGAAAAAAAAAAAAAAATCACTGGGGGTTTTGGTAGTAACTTGTACAAGAGCAGAGCTAGGTTTATGCTGAATGTCTTTGAAAAATCTCAGCTTTGATTTCTTAATGACCATTTGTGTGATGGACTACCACAAGCCATTTATCCGCAGAAATAAATACTCAAAAAAGAAGAAAACAGGACATAGCCAGGCAAGCTGTGGTTTGTACCAAAGCTTCAGATTTGCTGAAAGACAGATATATAATATTCCTTAGTTTTTTTCTAGAAAACCACTACTGGAGAGCTTGTGCCAGCCTCTTTGAGTTCATGTCAAAAAATAATACTGAAAACTGACCTTTGGGGATTTTCCTGGATAGCATTTCACTGTCAGATAGAAAGCCGTACCCCTGAGTCAGCAAGGAACAGGCAAGCCTACCTTTAAACATGTGAAAGTTATTTATAGGAGTAATTTACTGAATCAGGCCTCATATGAGAGAGATAAGGGGGAAGATTTCATAAAAAGACTAAACTACAGGAAATCCTGGCAGAGTTATATTTGAAATGTCACATGTACCCCCTCCCTGCACTCCCTTTAGAATGAATTTATTAGTTGTAGCCAAAACTCTTCTTTATAAAAGTGGTGGTGTTTTGCTGGAAGATGGACTTAATGTGGCTGCTGCCAACCTGGTGGCGGACTTATGTTAAGGTGGAGTATGAAATTCAAGCAAAGCCTCCAAATATCAATACAGAACAGATTACTGGAAGTCTTTCCTATTCTAATAGCAAGGTGAACTCATAATTTCCTGAATGCTGACAAGTACCAGTCAAAGAAGCAACCATCAAGATCTGCAACGCAGACTGGGTGACTGCATTTGCTGTTTCCTCACAGCAACCACTCATTCTCTAAAAAGTAAACCTTGCTAGGGTGTCTCAAGTGGGACACTCAAGAACGGTGGTACCTAAAATTTCTATAAAACCCTGGCCTGAACCTACAATGAATTAGTCCAACACAAAAATAGGTATCTCTAACAAAACCTTGCCTGTTCTGCTGAAAGGCAATATCTGTAATCACTGGTAAGAGGACCACATTTGGTTATTTTTTGTAATTCTTCCCCACCCCTCGAAGCAAGCTGAAATGACCTTCCAAAAATAGTTTATTTCTTCTTGGCTTGGTCTGAACAAAGGCTTTCTATTCACATGCATGTGAAAGAGAGTGTGGATATATTTGTGGTGAAAGATCAAATCTCTTTTGAACTTTGCAGTAGATAGGCAAATTGTACCATCTCTGAGGCTTTCACTGTCCTTTCAGAAAGCAGCCAACTAAATGTTTGTTTGGAATGTTTACCAGGAGTGAGGAGTATATATACCAGGGCAAAGGACTAAATTAATCTAGAGACTTCTGATGCTTCGAACACATTTTCTACCTGTCAGCAGTTAGTCGGTATGGCCTCACAGTATTTTTGGGAATTTGCTACTAGATATAAAATGTTCAATGCAGGCTGTGTGGACAAGTGGTGACTGGTAATAAGTCATGTAATTTTTGTTTCACTTCTCAGACTGACTTGACCATCATTTCTATGACTGTAGGACCTTGCTTCAGCTTTTGACCAGGGCTTCTTCAAAAGAAACAGTTTAAGAGGGGGAAGACATATAAACTAGATGGGTGAATTCCTGTCTCAGTAGTACCAGCTTTGCCAAAAGAAAAGCCAGATAACTTTACAGTGTAATGGGTAAAATTTTAATTAAGATTTAGTGAGTGTGTTGACAAAAATGGCTTTTCTGCTGTTTGAAGCAGTCAGGTTCTCTCACAACACGTGTTTTTTGCAGTATTTTTAGAGGTGGCTTCTGTGTCAGGGGTGATTTTGCAGGTGTTGGAAGGGCATGCTTATGTCAGAGGAGAAAATATGCAAATCTTCCTTTCTTTGCATGGCAGAACTTCAACAAAAGCTGTCCCTGACAGCCCCATTCAAGCACATTATGGGCTGTGTTTCCTCTCTCATGCTACAGTTGTGCTTGTGCCAGGGCTCCCTAGAGGGGCTCTAAGAGCTCTCCTTCTGCCTATTACAAAGCAGGATCCTCTCCTCAGCACAATATTGCAGTTCTGCTGCAAATGGTGACAAGGTGCAAACTTGCAGCTCTTGTGAGCAAACCTAGCTGCTTGTATTTGCCATGGGAAAAGTAATGAAGGAGGCTTCGGTAAAACTGCTCCAATTTTAGAATGGAACACCAAAAGGAAATGGATTTATTTACTTATTTCCAGTGCAAGAAAAGACTGTCCCTCTGCTCTTTCACCAAGATGAAATGTAGCCCATACTATGCCTCATTTTCTATAATCGTCAATAGTTTTGTTTCTTCCAGAGTTACCTAGCTAAGTCATTGCCAGATTAGAGCCTTAATTTGGCACTTTGCAGAAAACAGCATTTTGGCTCCAGTGAAAAGGAACTCTGATGGCCACTGCAGTTATACCTTCAAAGACCGGGTGACTTTTTTCATGTACTACATATCATCTGAACTGTTTCTGCCTTCTCTATTAATGTCAAAGGAGGGCAATTTCTATGCGCATCCAAACATGGATTGATCTGCATGCTATTGGCCTAATCTGGTGGGATATGCCTGGGTTAAGGCCACATTAGAAACCTGGCCAACAGCACCAGCTCACTTCCCTTAGGAAATGACAGATTTATTGAACTATAACACAAGCTCTGGGCTGTTGGGAACTTCGCAAGTGTCTTGTTTGCAAGTGGCTGAGGCTCCCTGTCATCTAAGCAGTACTCCAAGTCATCCAATCCTGAAAAATTAAAATTTTGATTTCCTAGAAAAACACCACCAACACTAAATCCCATTTCTGCTGAAGAATTGTGCAATTTCCCAAAAATCTTGGAAGCAAGGACTTACTTATACAACGCCCTGGTGTGTCAGTGATTTGAAAGACCCCTGTCAGCTAAGGCAAGGATAGAGTTCAGAGTTGCTCGTTTGGAGTATCTCCATTTTGGAATGTCCAGCCTGAGGTCCAGTAAGCCTTATCCTTGTAAGCACCAAGTGACCACGGCTCAGGCTGAAGTCATGAGGATCAGAAGGTGGCCATCAGTTTAAAAATTCAGGTGTAGACAGCTCAAACCGGCTTCTCAGGAACAGCTACTTTGGAAACCACTTTTGAAAATCCAGACCTCTTCATACGGGGAAACCAAATGGTGAGCATGTGGGACCTGAAGCCATACCCACTGAATCCAACTAGAATTTCAGAATAATGTGAATTTATTTTTTAAGGCTGGATGCTTGTCTGGGCTGAGTCAACATCAGTTTGCACTATCTGGGGATGCAGTACTCGACCATTACCTATTGCCTCTTTCCACTCTGGCACAATTTTTTCCTGTGAGCATGAGGAGGTTAACTACCCTGGGGCTTCTAAGGGCCGGAGCTGACTGAACATTCCTTATGGCACTGAGTTGTATGGGAATTTAGCAAACTTCTCTTCTCAGGCACCAGATCCCTCGTCTCTAGAAATCTTCCAAATTAACTGTCAAGCTCTGGGACGTGCAGCTGAAGAGAACAACAGAGTTTGAAGGAACATTTAAAGAAATATTTTTGATAATTTCCAGTGCAGCCGGGATGATGACACATACTCTGGTCCTAACAAACTTGCCTGGCAGGCAGCTAGGGCTTTATATGTAAATATAAACATATATTTACATATTTCCTAACATCTGTTATGAATTTGTTTTCCCTTTGGTTCTATTTAAAGTATGTCTTGTCCTATTATCTCCAAGGCTGAAATTTGGAGGGGTCTGCTAATAAACTCTATATACTGCAGAGCCACAAGACAAACTCTCCATCCTCCCTGGCTTTTCAGCCAGTTCTTCTACAGCTGTTCCTTGCTTGTATTTCTAAGTGCAATAGTATCTCCCCAGCCTATGAAAGAGGCACAGTTTTCTAAGTGGATTCCTGCTGGGTAGAGTATAATCTCACCACCAACTTCCAGGGATTTATATTTAGTTGGTCTAATCCATTTGTCCTGGCAGCCCAGCTTTGTAATTGTTCCTCGGCATGGTGTCCCTTTCAGAGAGTGCCCTGCTATTAGCTCAAGGTCCCATCCAGAGTTTCTGCATCCAGGAAGAAAAGTTACCTGCTGCAGAGCACCAGAGCTGGAGCTGCTGCTGCAGAACAAGTCTGTGCCTTCAGCTGGCAATCCAAACCGCCTCCAAATCAGAGGCAATACCACGGCCAGGGTTAGCACTGCAAAAGCACCTCGTGAGCAAAGTTCAACCCACCATCCTGGCAGGATATTACACAGTCTACAGAGCAAAACTAAACAGGATAGCAAACAAGATTTAGACTACATGAGAGAGTGAGGGACATTATTTGTGTTAAATAAATAGGATAAAGTGAAAGGGGAAAGGGTAAAAAGAAAACGTCAAGGCAGGTTGATGCCAACATTTTCACATGGTCTCTGACAGCAAAGGCTTCAGCGCTGGGTGCACATTGTGAGAAAGCTTAAGCCTGAGTTTTCAGAGGTGCTCAGTGTCAAAAAAACGTGAGTTCACACTGGCAATAGAGCTGCTTTGATAAATGAGGTAGGATGATGTCCTGACCTGCAATTGCACCTATGGCCAACACCTACAGCTGATTTCCTTATTTTGATGGCAGTCACCTATCTAATCCCTTCATGGCCCTGGGCCTCATGCACTTCTTCTCAGTGTGAGCTCTAAGCCCAGCACATGATTTGGGACGAGGAGCCTTCTGGTGATGCATGAAATTGTCTTGTAAAATGCTTTTACAAGGAACAATTAAGTATCAGTGCAAATACATATAATGTCCTTAAAAGCACAGGGCTCTGTATGGCCAGATGATACACAAAGTAAAGGGTTTTCTGCACTGATGAAATTCCAGGAAATATGGGGCAGGAGGCAAGGACTAGAGAGAGATAGCCAGAAACAAAATGCTCAGATCATCTACCCAAAAATGTTGCTTCTCCAGCCAAATTACTCAGTCTTTTATGAGAAAGGTGTCTTGGTTTGGCAAGGAGGGAAGGACAGCTCCACCAGACAATACTAATCCAGGGGAAACACAATTTGTTCACTTCTGTGGTAAAACTTTCAGTTGAAACCCTGAAACCAGTAACCCTGGGTCAGATACCAGAGAGCCTGGGTGGATGCTAGCAAACACCAGAGTTTCTAATGGCTCAACAAAAGCATTCCTGCAGATTTATCTCCAGAAGCATCTCATTAAAATGAGATGTGAATCACTGAGATAAATGTTTAACTAAACTGATGAGCTTCTCATATACACAAAATTTACATGAGTATTGGACTTCTCCCTTCATTGGACTAGTTATGACTTACCCTGTAGCTATAACTGAGGCTCTGGTGTTGCAAAGTTTTATTATTACACATGCTTATGGAGTCACTAGCAAATTTATCTGTGAATACGCTTCTCTGCAATAACTAAAAATGCCATCTCTTCACCTCAATTTAGTACCTTGCTTCCACAGTCCCTGAAGTCTTTAAATGGAGACCAGTCTCTTCTGTGAGAAGAGACACGACAACAAATGAAATGCAAACTTCTATGGCTTCTATGTGCTGTATCACTCACTGAATTTTGCTTCTCTTGCCAGCCCATAGCGGCACCACCGCAGAGGCTGTGACAGCACTGGAAGAGAGCTGCCTCCTGCTGTGTCGGCACAAGTCCTCTCCCTCTGCACCAGTACCTTGAGGCCAGTGTGCTTTGAGAAGCAGTGGCGGGCTCTCCTTCAAGTCTTTGTGCTGGCCTCCAAGTGCTCTGCTGATACATGGAAGCATCACTCGGCATCAGGCAGCGCCATTCATGCAAGCTGGCCCCTGGACTTCAGCAAGCCTACCACTGAAATGAGAGGGATCCCTGACATTATCACATTAAGCACATGCACAGTCTTTGCAGGATCAAAAATTGATATTATTGACTTTCAGAGGTAAAGAAAGCGTTATAATGGACAATATTTGTGGCTGTATAAAAAAAGCACTGTTGTTTTTGTCAGTCAGCTGCATAGCTCCCAAGGCTCCTGTCTTGCTTCCTTGCTCCTGTCTTGCCCAATTCATAAAAATTCAACAATGCCTGAGAAACGCTAGAATCCTTGTGGAGCAAGCATGAAAGAAGACCAGGTCTGGCTACAGACTTTACTATGTAACTTCAGCTAAGGCATATCACTGCACACTTATCTCCTTTAATAAATAGGAAAATTAGACGCCCACCTCCCTGCCCCACCCCACAAGTGTGCACTCTCAGAGCTGTACAAACACGTACGTAATTACTTCTCAGTGCTTGCCACATACGTGCACCATATCCAGCCATCCAGAACTTTCCTTCTAAAAGTCATTATTTTTGAAACAGAACAAAGGGTTTACCCTCAACTTTACTTTTTTCCCAGTGTGTTTAAACAAACAAACAAAAAAAGTTGTTTTATAATTGCTACTACAGAAGAGACTTGCATTACATTTTCTACCACTCAGCACCCACACAGTTAGACCTTACTCACCTCAGGTACAAGAACACACGTGCTGACTTTGAATATACACCTCACAATTTCTGACTCAGTTAGCATACAGCAGCTAATCATTCCCTTTGTAATGTATTAACAGCTGTTTGCCTTTCTGCATCATTGGTTTTTTCCCTTTATTCCTACTGTTTTTTAAGTGGTCATAATGAATAAACCTAGCACCTACAGCCATGGTTTCTTGCTTTAAAAAGCTCAAGAGAAAGAAAATTAATTAGGAAAAAAAAGTCTTTTTTGCATGATATCCAAACCTTGGGTCCTAATCCAAACCGCCTGTAATTTAAAAAGCAGAATATACACCACAGGTATCTTGGCTGGCTGCATCAAGGGTGAAGTTTAATGGTGTCGTGCTCAGAGCCAACATTAGGACATTGCCAACCATTTCCTTTATTTTAACAAGTCCCCAGCACACACAGCATACCTAACACCCAATCTCCCTTATGATGCCCACCTGTTTTCCAAGAAAAACAATCTAAAGCCTTCTGGTTATCAAGGGTACTCCAAAAAAATGAAAACTGACTCCCTTTTTCCCTCTCACCAGCTGATTATGCTGGCTGCTCAAAGCCATCTGACTGAAATCATCCCACATTTGACAGCACTGGATGGCCACCAGTCTTTTTGCCCAAATAACACCAACATTATACCAACAGGAACATTAACATTGCCAATAAAGTGTCCCTCTCCCTGCCAGGGAGGGGAAACAACCATGACCATCTGTCTCTGGCCTACAAATGAGTTGTGTCATGTCTGGTCAGCCAGCCCGCTCTGTCTCACCTGCAGCACACCTGGCCCACAAATCTCATTCATCTCCGGCAGAGAAAGCCCAGTTAGTTATTCTTCTCCACCAAACATTTCTATAGCTGAAAGCTCTGGGTGTTCTGCCGTGCCAAATGCTTCGTAGCACGGGAGTCTGCGGCCACCCACATTATATTCAAATGCACAAACGAGCCAAGAAGCTTTGCATAAACAACTTGGTACAATGTGCTGAGATGCTGCTGTATTTCTGCATGACAAGTTCATTACCGTTTGGCTTCAGCTTATGCTGATGTACAGTGAAAAAGAAAAAGGAGAGAGTGAGACAGACTCTTCACAGTTACATTAATTTCATTTTATTTAATAAAAAACAGTATCAAATTAAAAATACAAACACTTCGGGTGATTATCCAGCGTTTTCCCCTGTGTGCCTCATAGAGCTCAGACCAACCAAGGATTGGGAGAAAAAACAAAAAACCAAAAAATAACACCAAACAATTTTGGCTGGAGCTGTAAAATAACGTTGCACCAATTAAATTACACCAAATATATTATTATACCTTTGAAATGGCTTTCAGACCAATAAATAAAAAAAAAAGACAAATTCAAATAAAAAAGTCGACTTTGTATTACAAAAAAATTAAATAAAAATCACAACACTAATAATAACAATGTGCAGTCAAGTTTTTTTTTTCTTCTCTTCTAGGAATGGTAACATGCCAGTAAACATGTAACATGCCAGTAACATGCCAGTAAATCCCTACATAACATTTCCAGTTTGGCAGCAAGCAGTCACTCACTCATTCACATTTGTACACAAGGAAGCAGGCCTGGGCAAGAGCCTCGGGAGATACGAGCCTTCGGGGTGCTCCTCACTTCCCTGCCACGGCCAGCTGAGCTCCCTTCCCTTCATCCTGAAACCTCTATAAATCCATTCAAGGTTTAGCACCAGATCTGCAGGGAAGGTGTCAACCAGCGTAACCCCACCAACGTGATGCTCCAGCATGTCAATGGGACACCGCTGATTTACACCAGCTGAGGATCTGGCTCCTGCGCTCCGGGGCACGAGTTACAAGCCGTGGCTGCAAAGCACATCCATCCTTGTTTCAGAAAGGCCATGGAGACTATACAGAGTTGTTTTAAAATGCACCACAGCAAACCTGTTAACTCCATACACTGCGAAAGGGGGTGTTGATTTGGGATGGACTAAAAGAGCACATGCAGGGCCTGTGAGAAGACAGGACATCTGAATATCATACAGAGAAGTACACATCTATAGAGAAATGACCTGCAGTTGTCCTTCCTGAGCAAACGGACAGTGAGCCAAATTCCACTTGACCACCTGAGAGCATGTCTCTCACAGATTTCATGGTATTGATGCTGTTTACTCCAGGGCCAAATTTGGTCCAGTGTTTCACAATAAGTAAAGGTTCTCCACAGAAGAAGATTAACTGATTCAGGAAATCCAAGCTCATTCATCTTTATGCTAGGCACCCCAGCTGATTTTTGGGAGGACTCAGCAGACTTAAGTACCACAATACACCAAATAAGGAATCTGCAAGTGAAATAGCTCCCTGCCCCAGACACCAACGATTTATGGGTTTATCCCTGATTCCCAGGGAATCCCGAGGAACCCCATTCTATTTCCACACAGTCTCTAGGATTTGGGACACAGTGGGCCAAATTCTGATTTCAGTTCCAGTTACAGGGTAGGAGTCAGAACAGAGCTTGCCCTGTGCTCCTCTGCTCTGGGTATGCGTGTAGATAATTTTGCAGCTATGGAACCTTTGACATCATAGGCTGAAACCTGCCACCTACTCGCACCAGTGCACCTCCGAGACAGCCAGGGGCTATGTGCTCACGGAAATGAGACTGAAATGGGCCTTAAGATTCCAGTTTGCCCGGGCCTGTCAAACACACAGTGCCTTTCTGACATAGGCTTACATTCAGGTAATCCAGCAGACCCATGTGGTACCTTTATGGGAGTTGAAGCCTTCAGTCTGGATAGTTAGATATGTCTGAGAACACAAACACATATCCCTCTCGGTTTTTTTTCGAACTGGTATCATTGCACACACAGTACCAGCTACATTATATAGAGAGTGGCCTGCAATTTTATGTTAACTGTGTTATCAAATCTACCATTATCATTTCATTGCTCAATTCTTTCTGCTCCATTACAACCTACCTAGAAACATTTTCATTTGGAGAAAGGCATCTTCCCGCTAACTTTCTGACCTCTATCCATTTCCTACATGCTACAATCTTCTCCTTGCCTAACATTCTGGTTGCAAACTACCTGTCACCCTCAAATACTACAAGCTAACAGCAAGGTGGCACCATTTGCTGACTTTGACTGAACTCTAGATTGGAGGGTCAGTTAACCCTTGAGACCCTTCGTTAGTCCCATCTTCAGGCATTCATCTGGCTGGCCATTTTGGAAGAGTCACAGATTGAACACACAGGTTGAAATGCCTTAAAAGGTCATTTATCTGCTGATAACATCCATTCCTTCCAGTTCCCATCATCATTTCTGTGACTCTGTTTTTGCTGGTAGGAGCAGAGGTTGAAACAACATTAGGGCCTCATGCTCACTGAACAGCAACAGCTGTGTAGGGGCCAAGATCTCAATGCCTGCTCCACCTCTTTTCCACATACACCTCATGAGGTTATTCTGGGGTGAGCCTCTCAAATTATCTGTCCCAGAATGTGCTCAGAACCTCTCAGGCCACCCCGGTGGAAGGGACCATGGTGATGACCTAGCCTGGCTTCCTGCATAACGCAAGCCAAAGATTTCCCATGTACAATGACTGTATCCAGATGAATAACTTCAGGGGGAAATAAAGGCTGTCTTTCTAAAAGACATCCAAATTTGACTTGAAGAATTCAGTTCACCTCTTGATAAAGCTAATCAAATATTAATTACAAACCTCTCAAAATGTGTGTCCCTCACTTCCAGTTTTAATTCTGTCTAGCCTTGACTTCGAGGCATCGAATCTTGATGCTTTTGTCTGCTAGATACTGATGTGCTTTCATCACATATACAAAGACCAAAGGTTTTTCTCTGGTCAGGTAGGTAATATTTTGAGGACACAAAATTAGAGAAGTGTGAGATGTCTCTGGGGCTACTTCACTAGGAGTTCAGCTAAGTAGGCACAGTCAGCTCCTTTGAAGCAAAACCTACCATTGTCAGCAAATCAGTGACCTGGCTTACTCCATCATAAAGGTACACAGAAAAAACCCCTTCCCTCCCTTTCCATCTTCCCTCTGCTAGTTGAGCTTGTTGCAGATCTCTAGGGCTTTCTTGTAGACCTGAGTCACATCATCCATGTCTGTGAGAAGGGAAAAACTGCTGTCCCCCAGACGGTTGCGATAACGCTTTAGATACTGTGGCCGTGGGCGGTTCTGAAGTCCTTCGAAGTCTTGGATCTGGAGGAAATTTTCAGCAGAGACACAGCTCCGTATCCTCTGTCTGTTTGGCCTGTTCTCTTGCAAATCCAGCAAATCAAAGGAGTCACTGGACAAAATACTGTCGTCACTAATCACACTGGAAGGGCGACTGTAACTTCGAGGTAATGCATCCCCAGGCAAGACCACTTCTTCCATGGCCTCCAGTGTTGGTGTGTCAGGGCTAACCAAAGCAGATTCAGTGCTGCTGGTAGAATACTTGCTGTTATGTTTCAAGATGCCCTTACGCCTGCAGGAATGACTGTAAGACCCATTTCTGGATGGCTCTGTGACCCCCGGAGAAGTGTCACTGTTTACTGTCTCATCATTATTGTCCAAGAGTTCAGAAGATTCACTTCGTTCTGGAGAGGAGTAATAGCCAGACTCCCTCTGCTGAGTCTTCTTTAAGATTCCTTTTTTTGGCATTAGTGAAGTCTGCTTAGTGCCGTATTTGCCTGCTACCTCTCCCTCCACAACACTTTTAATGGCTACCCCAGTCCTACACAACTCTTGCTCCAGTTTAAAAGCAGATGGTAACACTGGGCTGACGACTCCTTCAATGAAACCTGCACTGTGAGATCGATGTTCACTGTTGCTCCTTTTCTTCAGGATGCCTTTGGGTCTCTTGGAGGTGGGTTTGGATGCATTTTCAGCTCCTCCTTCCTGGATGGACTGTGCAATGTCATTTTCCTTTTTTGATTTTTTCAGAGACCTTTGTCTCTCTAGTGTAACTTCAGGACCTTTGGGCTTAGAAAGGCACTTCATTTTGGTCTCAGTCTCTGGTTGGAGGCCAGTGGAACGGTGATGCCAATCAATGAACCTTGCCAACAATGGGGACTCAGAGTCCCTCATGGCATCACAGTCACAAACACTGCTCTTGTAGCCCCAGTTAACCCACCAGTGGTTGGCAATGTCTTCAATGGTTGCTCGGCGTTCAGGGTTCACCATCAGCATCCATCTGATAAGACCACGAGCATCTATGGACAAAGAATGGAATATAAAATATTTAGAATATGGGCATTCTTAGTTTTGTCCATTTAAAATGGAAGTGTGAAGCCAACCAAATGAGCAAAAATAATGCTTCTTGCAACAGGAGAAGTGAAAGGAGGCAAGGCTCTGGCCATCAGTCAATGTTGGAAAATGCATTTGTGTACTACTTCTTATCAGAAGAACATGATTTACCCTTGCAAATGTACACCTGGTTATCAAAGAAATTAATATTTGTACCATATTAGTCAGTGAATAGTTCCATATTACTGAAGGAAGTCACCAACCTACTGACTCTAATAATTACAAAACTTAGAGGAAAACAAGGGGGAATTGGGATGTTTTAAATGGTCAATACATTATTGCTTTTGTATTTACTTTTTCCATAAAAAGTGTAGTCTTCTGTATATTTTAAAGCTATATTTTCATAAAGAGAGCAAGAAGGCAGAAAATTGAAAGGGACAGTAAACAAATGATACAAGATAAATACTAATTTAAATGTAATATATACATGTTTAAGGCTGGAAGGAGTCATTATAATCAATGACCCGGACTTAGGTGATGCTTTTCCATCAGGTGACTGCTTAATGTGTTATCCTCTAAGCAGAAGTAAAAGTGAATATAGCGGCATTAATTCAGATTGTGGCCTGCCTTCTTGGATAAGAGACTGCGTCACTGAGCGTTTGTCTTCTCTCTGCTTGTGATATACCACAGTGTAGAGGCCTGATCTGTATCAGTATGTTGTATCAGTTTACAGCTTGTCTGAACAATTCCACTTGCAATAGCTAACAGACCTTCCACTGTCATAGATCTAGTTAAAAGAGCCCATTACAGCTTCCCCAAGGCAATAAAATCTATCTGCTATAAAACTTTAATTTCAAAAGGGCTTTTGGTAAATGCTGTACCCAGATGGGAATTGATAGCAGATGAAGTCAGTAGGCGAATGAGATATTTTTTTTCTTCATCATTCTAATATGACACCAAAACATGTTGGAAGCGGCTGGGCAAACCCTCCGTTCTGAACTCCTATCAGCTCAATACATTGCCCTCACTCTTCTTTTATACCTGAGGTCTGTGTTGGCTCACGGTATTCTCCACTGCTGATCTGCCTGATGAGATTCTTGTGATCAAAGCCATCAAAGGGCATCGTTCCATAAACCAGAGTGTAAAGCAATACACCAAGGGCCCAGCTGTCAACCTGAAATACAGATAATGCATGTGAAGCCCAGGCAAAAGCTGATCCTCACCCTTCTCGCTGCCATTAGCACCACAAGAGCAGCATCATATCCAGCTGCACCTACTGATGGGCAAACCAGTATCTAATATCTGACTAAACACAGGCAAATAAAAGCAAACAAAGACAGCTTGAGAACTTTCAGTATGGGAGAGACCCAAGTGAACCCGCATGTGCAGTAACACAGGCATTAAGACTAACCCTTAAGAACACTATCATCAAAGACATCCCCATACCATCACAGAAAAGCTGACCCTTCTTACCTCTGGGCCTCTGTAAGGTCGTCCATTAACTATTTCAGGGGAAGCATACAGTGGGCTTCCGCAGAAGGTCTGCAGAAACTTGTCTTTGTGATAAAGGTTGGAGAGTCCAAAATCAGCAATCTGCAAATAGAATTGCACAAGGTATCTGTAGCATTAACAATATCTTAACGCAACAGAAAATCTTCTATCAAGAAAGACTTAGCTATATCTGACCCTGCTGTAGGGCAGAGGTCTCAGCGTGGATCTCTCAAATTCCCTGGACAACCCATCATTCTATGATTTTTTAACTTTTCTCTCTAAAGGTCCTCCAGAGGAGAAGAGTCCCCAGGTTAAATTCTCCATGTTAGGGATAAGGATGCTTTGGTCCCATTCAGAGTCGGTCACTGACTGACTGCACAACCAACTGTCAGTCAGTAATTTTATCCTGGACGAATTGCATATGCTTGCAAAGACAATCTCATATTGTGAGGCACTGGGCCTGCTGTCCACTTCATGCTCTTCATCTTGTATAATCATTAATACCAAAGGAAAGCAAGCAGAAAGTACTATCATTCTTATTGCACATGTGCAAGCCAAAAGCCAAGACCTTTAAATCCAACAGGAGAAGTCAGGCAGGAGTGTCACAGGAAACTAAGCATTACAGAAGAAAGTGATTTTTAAAATCATCTGGAACTTAGCTACACTTGAAGGAGGGGGAAAGTGAGGCACTCGCTAACTCTTCCAGATTCAGGGACTCCAGCTGAGGAATCTGAGCTGTTAAGCACACAAGATGTCTATCATGAGATAATAAACACAAGTCTGGTTCCTAACGGGAAACAATGGGCCCAAATCCGGCTTTCCCAACACAAACAAAACTTCACTTGAGACTGTTGGGAATTTTGCCCATGTAGGAATTGCAGGATCAGGTCCAAATATTTTGTTTACTTCAATTCTCTGTTCTTGTTCTTACAAAACAAAGGCTGAGGATAGCAACACCAAAATACTCCCACAACCTTTGCATTTCCTTTGTTTCTCTAGCACAAGGCAACACATCTCATTTTTTATCTTGTTTAAAACCCAAACGCTTCTGTTTCCCAGAGGTACTTTTATTACTGCCCACTATCGACATAAGGCATACAAAAAAGACATAAAGCACAGGCATAAAAAAGGTATTACAGCTATAAGACATGGGAGTTTTCTCCGGGTTTCCTTCACCTACTTCAGGTCTTTTCTACCAGAACGAAATTAAATCCCAGGAATTTTCACAAGAGAAAATTCAAGAAAATATAAAGTGAATGGAAAAGAGAAGGATTTACACCATTCACTCCTGACTCTCTAAAATGTGTATCATCAGTGCCTCTAATACCTGTTTAAATGCAATGTCTAGCGAACTCTTGGGAGGCATATTTGTGGCTACTATCTAAACTCCTACAGTTATACCTAAAAATGTCACAGCTGAGACCAAAATGAACAAGGTTGGTGAAGTATGGACAGAAGTTCCCAATTTTATTTCTGTACCCCCAAATAGAAATATATATGTATACACACACTTTATAAGTAGATATAAATGCATAGATACAGATACTTTCATGTTAGAAATATAAACTTTTTTATAAGATGTAATTTTCTCGAGATTTTTAAAAGTCACAGGGCAAATATGAGATTTCATGCTTCACCCTATCCTATTCTGATGTTCTGCTTGTTCAGGTGTTCCACTGACAATTTTGCCTCATAATATCCTGCTCAAAAAGCAGCTGATTCTTGTCCATTAATGTTAATTCATCTCACCACATCCATTCATAGTTCGAAGTCACTCGGTCCCTCAAACAGCGCATTATCAAGCCACAGCAGAAAATTCAACCCTTAAATAAATGTGGTTTGTAAAATCTTCATTGTATGGCTGGAATGTCATTGAAAACAGCTGGTGTACAATTGCAGTCTGCAAACATATTCTCATGGCTCAGATTGCACTTAATTGCTCTAAATTCCATTTTCTTATCAAGTCACCCTGCCTGGCTTGCAGGAAGTTGGTTTTAAGCCTTATGAAGTGTGCCCTGTCAATCAGGGGAAGAATGGGATCATTTCAGTGTTAAAAATTCGTGCTGGTCATTGAGTTTTATTTTAGTTCAGGATGCAGCTAAGACAAGGACAAACACTGCACAGTGTGATTCCTTAAGAAAATACATTCCCTTAACACCATGGAATGTATAAAATGCATGTGGATGTGCATGAATATATATATATAGGGATACACATACCATTGTTCACACTAAGAAACTCTCAGACTTGGGCATTCATGTTTTCATTTTGACCATTCAGGAAAAGAGTATTTATGTTACAGTCCACTCCCATACTCACAGACTGATGTTTATCAGCTTTTCCCATTAAAACTGTCATGCCCCCCAAAACAAGATTAATAGAAGCCAACATTACTTCATGTTCTTGGCACTTAAATGGAACTAAGGCATCAAGTCAAAAAAACTTCCTAAATTGGGAGGAGCAGGGAAATGGACTTTTATTCCCCTCCCTTCAGGAGGTGTATGTTTCATATTTACTGTTAGCTATGATAAACCAGATGTAATTTATTGGTTCAGTGTGGACTATAAATTCCATGAAGTTCACACTCATGGAAATTGTCATTTTTATCCCATTTAGGAATCTGTCTCTTTGTACTGTAGATAGATAAATAATTAGGTCTCTTAAAGCAAATGAAACGTATGTGCAGTCAGTGAGACTTCCAGCAAGGTAAATCCCAATTACATGTACTTACACTGTATATACGAAACCCTCATGGGTTTTTAGTGGTTAGTCTGATTGGTGTCCCCTTACCAGTCCAAGAGAAAGTGCAGTTAGAAGGATTATGTTACTATTATACTTGCATTTTTCGCTCCTTCTATCACTTTGGGGTTGATCATACAGTTTATGTCAACCTCTTGTAGACATCTCTTTTAGGTACAATTCCCAGCCCAGGAGCTGACACAGCCCTACTGTGAACAAGGAGGCCCCCTCCACCGTGCCAGGCTGCATGACGGGGGTGTCCCTGGGGGCAGGTTGTGGCAAGGGGCAGGGACACAGGATTTGGATAGGCCAGCAAGAGGCACCAATTCCCTGGCTGCTGCACTGGGCAGCAGTTTCTCTCCACCTCCCTTTGGGGAGGTAGGTACTGGGAAGAGCAGCAGTGCTTGGGGACATGTGATCCTCATCAGGCCAAAATGCAGGAGCTATGGGTGAATGGAGGCAGCTACATCCTTGCCCTGCCTGCTACTTCTAGTAAATTCATACCCACAATAAACCAAAAACTAGCATCCTCACTCCCTTTGAAAACTAATGAAGAGAAGAAGGCTCCCCAGAAGGCTTTTTTGAAGACCACCAAAGGCAGATGCCTAAAGCCATCACAAGTTTCTTCCCACAAAGGGCTTTCTAACTCACCAACTCAGGGCAGTTCTTTCAGTGCTTTGGGGCTGCCTGAGCTCTGCTGCCTATCTGACCGTGCCCACAATGATACTATGAACAATGATATTCTCTTAATGGGATGAACATGTCAGCGAGAGGCTGCTCTGCCACTGCGTGGTGGGGGCAGCAGCTGTACCCACCCCTAGGAACCCAAGGCAAGCAGACAGGGCAGCTCTGAGTCACCTAGAGCTGGAAGGTGGAAGTCACCAAGTGCAGGTAGCTGAAAGGAGAATGGAGTAAATTTCAAGGTGAACTGTGCTGTTAGCAGCTGGCACATGAATGAGGAAAGAGGGGCTTGTACACACTGCAGAAACCTCAATTTCATTGCCACATTATTTCTCTAAAGAACATGGCACCACGAACAAAGTAAGAAAGTGAATAATGCTCTTCTGCCCTGGGAGGCTGCAGTGTCTTGGTGAGGTTTAGCTCCAGGATTGTGTCCCACTATTGACCTCCACAGACAGGCTAGATCCCAGGAGAAACATTTACACTGGGGGTTTCTGCACGATAGTTGGGTGCGTATCTGGGGGGCAAGGTAAGGTACTGTTTGATTAATTGGCTGGATGAACTCCTTGTACCCCATAGATCTGCACACATGTTCAGTCTCACAAGTGTTTAAAACTCATTTTATTCACTTGTATTTGCTGCATTTAGGGGGTTTAAGTAACAGTTTGCAGGAAATATTAGCACATACAGCAAGTCCCTGGAAAACACAATTATATACCAGAGATCAGATCACTTTCTTTCCCTCATCACCCTCTACCTAATTTTTTGTCAGCTTTCAGACACTGGTGTTTCCTAGTTGCTGTAGTCCAACACATGACTCTGTTGCCAGAGACTTTTACTCTTTAAAAAAAGCTGATTATGTCTCCACACACTGTTTCATGCCCTTCATTTAATTAGCTAAAATTTAAGAATGATTTCCAAGTTAGTGTAGTATCATGTAAAATGGCTTGGGGCCCTTTTAGGTCAGATAATAATTTCTAATGGATTACTTGTCCTCTTTATTTCCTGTTCTAAAAGTATTGCTTAAGTTGCTACACATGGATCTGTTTTTACCACAACTTGTTTTTCTTCACATTACTATGACATGCTCGTGTATATGACAATGTATAGATCACTGGCTTCTTCAGAAAGATGTATTTAATTGCACATTGCACCCAAGAACAAAGGGATTCCTTTCATTTTCTCATTCTTAAAACCAAACTGCCAATTTTGTAAGTGCTTTCTAATCCACTGAATGAAATATAAATACTGGGAAAGTACAGATAAGACTATCACTCCATTTCTAGAAAACACCTTCCACTGAGTATTTGAAGCCATCACTCAATACCAAAACCCAAACTGCATATTTCCTTTTTCTGTCTGAATAAACCATATATAAATACTCTCAGAATGAGGATCTGATAAATTTGCTACTAATAAATAATTTACAGCTCCATATGTGTTTCCTTGGCAACGGTTACTGTTTAGTGAAACAAAGAAATAGTGCAAAGTAAAATTTGTGCAAGTAACATAGAAACCACAGTAACATATTCAAAGCTTCAGCATCAGGGAAATAGTGGCAGTGTGTTTAACATCAAGTACTCAGAGCTGATCTTAGCCACCAGGTGTGAAAAAAAGAAAGCAGGGAGAAAAAGGAAAACAATACAAAAAGTCATCTCTTGGAAGTAATCCAAATTCAAACACTACTGATAGTAAGATGTATAAAATACCAACCGCTTCCAAAGTTCAGTCTATCTGTTAGCTTCGTGAGACCCTTTGCCAAAACAGTTACGAGGGGACAGCAAGGGAGCTTGCAGCCACCTACCCACGCCAAGGCAGCCTTGCCTGCTCAGAGGTGTGCCTTACAGTTTGCAGAGAAGTAACTGAGGAAAGGCTGGAAATATGCAAAATACCTACACCGTAGCTTAAACACACCACCCCAGTTCAGTAAAGGGAAGCCTTCAAGAAAAAGATGAACAAATGATTGGAAGGGATGTGGGGGGTTATGGCTACCTGAATTTCTCCCACAGCAGTGTCACTCACTATGGCAGCTGAAATGCATCTGTGCATTCTGAAGCCCCTGGGTCAGCTCCATGGTCTGGACACAAACACATAGCTACCTGTCCCTGTCCCATCCTCCCGCTCTCCCATAAAGAAGGGAGGGGAGGGAGCGGAGCCTTCTGACAAAGCACAGCTCCCCGGAGGCTTGGAGGCGTGATTGGTTTTGCATATGAGGACCACAGTGCACAGATCCAGGCCACCGCAGCTAGCAAATTCCCCAAATTCCTCTTTTCTCTCAAGAATTCTCTGATTAGCTGGGAAGATAGTTTGGCGTGTAATGCGGAAAGAAAGGTCATCCTGCCTGCGGAAGCCTGTTTCGTATACAATGTCCTAGAAAGGCCACTTTTTGTTTCAATGCTGCTGAGAACAGCGCAGGCTGCTGCGGCCACTGTCCCCGTAGGAACAGGAGTGGTGAGGTTTGCTTTAACACTGGATGTTAACAGCAAAACATCCAAGTACTGCATTAGATGGGCTTTCTGTAAAAACTATTTTTAGAAACCACATATTTATGTGCCTTTAATCCACTAGTTGATCCAAGTTAGCTTCTGTCATCAGCCTTACACACATGGCAGCTACCATATGTTACTTTCCACTTCCATTGCACATCAGCTTAAAATGAAGACAATCTCTCCAGCGTGAAGCGCGGAAGGCAGCGCGTGCAGCCCCATGGCTTTCAGTGGAGACAAAATGAAGATCTGGGCTATTTAGATACCTGGCTATGCAAGGAACTCCTCAGTTACTTTGTTAATTAAGCAAGGATGTCCAAGTATCAGCAGAAACTCTTTGGCATCCCTCCCTCTGTTTATTTGCCCATAGATGAGTGCACCCAGCTACCCTCACATGCAGCTACCCAGGGAGGAACAAAGCTGAAAGTGAAACAGGTTCAGCCACCTGGAAACTACACTTATCTCTGCATTATTTATCTTTGTGGTACAGCTATTAGGAAAAAAAGAAGAAGATGGGAAAAAAGGTCATTCCCATGCTTTCACTGGGGAGAAATGACATGGAAATGACATCACTGACATCACTATCCAAAGTATACGTTTGTGTCTGCAGTTCCAAGGCCATTTCCTAATGAAGCACATGTGCTTTGCTAGGTTTATTTTGAAACTCTATTTGCTTATTTTCCAGCCATGACCAAAAGGACATTCAGAGTGTTCTGTAGGAGGCACTTGAATCCTGTAGACCTGGACAGCTTTTTCCTACCCCAGCAGCAGCCAGCAATAATATCATTCATACAATAAACCTGACGGCATGAAATGCTCTGCTGTTTCCTACCAGTACATAGATACTGCTTTGGGAATCGTGGACCTTGCATGGCAGGACAAGGCCTTCTCCCCCAAATTATGCAAACCTTCATTTAGCATGTATGACTGGTCACCAGTGGTGCTCCTTCCCCAGCCTCCAAATCCTTGAGCCTCTTGCCAGATGCTGTTGCTTAGTAGCTGTTGCCATAACACTGGCTCTTCTAATACCTTGGATAAAGATGTTACAAAACATGCAAATCCATTCTGAGAAGCTGAGAAAAATAATCCTACCTTAATATTAAAATTGTCATCAAGAAGGATGTTTTCCAATTTTAGGTCCCTGTGGACAACACCGTTCTGAAACCAGAAAGAAAAAAAATGGGGGAATATGTGAGAAAATATTAGGAAAATTAAAGGTGAGCTGGCAGGGTGGTCTTTGCATTGACATTTCAGGGCTGATTTCACTGTCATAACAGGCACGGCCCAGTGACTAGTGACAGGCGATGCATTAGTCATTTGGTGTGTGGTTAAGGGAAGAATGAATGGAATCTGTCCTCCCACAAAGCCTCTAAAACAGCAGGGGGGGTTGGGGGATGGAGGGCTGGAGGGTGTCTTTTCGGAACTTAATTCCAGCCTGGATCCTGCCCCCACTGCGTGAAAGCAATATATTCTTCCCAGGCACCAGAAAACAATATCTGTCAATGACGCTAGTCCTCACAAAAGCCCTTATTCCTCCAACGTGCAGCCACGTGGACTGGGGGAGGTATAATCCTAAAGCACTGTAAACGTTAGGGATGGAAGCGAACAAGCTGGGTTCAGGTCAGAGCCTTCTTTAAAGAAATTTGGGAAAAATTAACTGCACAGGGAAGGGTGCTGCAGCTTTTCAGCGCTGCACAGTGAGGATTTAGAAAACCTCCTCTGTTTATCAGAATTCAAGTGGAGATTAAAGTGTTTAAGAATTCAAATAAAAAATTATCTGTTCATTGCCTTTAGCCTCATGCAAGTTTTGGCTCTATGCAGTTGGTTCATAAGCAGCGATAAAAGGACCACGACAACTGCCAGTCAGCTACCTTGGGTTTAATTGCTTAAATTGTCAGTCTAGTGGGTACCATGATGGATAAAGTCATTAGCAAAAGGTATCTTTCTAGTGCTACCACTACATCTGGAAAAGTTACTTTTGCCTGTCCAGAATGAGTGCATGCTAAAGCTCATCTGTGAAAACTCCTACCTTTCTCTTGGCTTTTTCTATCTCCTATTCTACAGTTGCTCACTTGTATATTCAAATTGCAAACTATCATTCATTTGAATGCATTAATATTAATGTTGTAGAAATTCTATGGGATGCCTTTTCTAGTTAATGTTGTTAATTTTTTTTTTTCCCTTTAATGTCAGAAGAATTATTTCAAAGGCAAAAATGCAATGTAGGGCTAATGTAAGGGAGTGGCTGGTATCTGCCATAACACAGGAAAACATCCTTAGTCCTTAAAAACAGGCAGTGAACTACTGTAGCACTTTTAATGAAGATCTCCTGTTGCACTGATATAATCATATGCTGTGATACTTAATAACGAATGCTGTTGCCTCAGACATGCTTTGACATATATAAGTAACTAACCAGCCTTCAAATAGCATTTTTAATACCAAATACATTGCTCACCTTGTGGCAGTAATGTACAGCAGAGACTATCTGTCGAAAGAAGTGTCTTGTCTCTCTTTCACTTAATCGCCGCCTCTCACTGATGTAATCATACAACTCTCCTTTACTTGCATATTCCATGATGATCACAATCTTATCTTTATTTTCAAACACTGCACAAGATAAAAGAAAAAACACCACAGCTGATTTAACACGTTTGAAAACTGACACTTTAAAGAGTGAAGAAGACTCAGAATGACTGAACCCATCCTGTATCATCACTGCAGCTGGAGAGATGTATTACCAACCCCACTGCAAAAACCAAGTTCCAAAGCTAAATTTTTCTCAGAGGAAGTTTACAACATTTCAGATCAAGAGAAGAAAGTGGAGGCTACATGAAAGAGGCTCTTTGCCTCTATAATATGGGGTCACAGGGCGGCAACGTCAACTTGATCCTAATGAGGTGAGGTGGACACTTGTGCCAGCACCACCTGAATACTAACACCTGTTCCAACAGGGACTGCCTCTTACCAATAGTCCTCTTGAGGCCAAAGGACAAAAGGAAACAGGAGCTTTCACATAATTTGGAAAGGGTTAATAGAAGGCATAATAAACTGTCTTCAACGACTGGTTGATACAGGACTGCTATTTGGCAGGTAACGCCTGTTGGTTGGCTTTCACCTACCATCAAAATCCAACAAGTGAATTGATGTATGTGTCCTTTTCCAGCCCAACTCTGTGCAACAGCATGGTGGGCATGGCAACTTGAGCTAGCAGTGGCTCCAATGTCTCTGGAGCTGTACAGCTCTTGTCAGTATGGCTCTGCACCCTGTCTCATGCACGCAACTCATCCTCAAGCTTACTTATCTCCTGCCTCCACTGCATGTCCCATCATATGCTGTAGATATATCCTTTGCCACTTGCGCAGAGCTGGCAGCAATGTGCAACTCCCATGTAAGCAGTGCAAGGAACATTCATCTAATACACGTCACGACTGTTCTTTAGGACTGAGGGTACTCTGTGCCACATGCTGTCAAGAACTTCACTGAGAGTTCCAGATAACTAAACATTTAATCTAGTAAAGCAGGCTGTGAGTAGTCTCAAATTGCCATAGTGTCCTGGCTGCTACATAGTTTTTCCCTTCTGACACCAAAAATCCACTGCAATCCACTGGAAACTTCCTGCACCTGCCATAAATAACCACTGCTCATATTAAAACATGGTGATTTTCCTTTTCTTTTTATCTGTGGCAGCAGCCTGCTGAAGCTAGGTCACACCAGCAGCAAAGCATCTGCAAATTAATGAGGTTACAGGGGTTATTACAAATGGATGCTGGTTTTGACCAGCCCTACTGGAATTATGCCTTCCCATAGCTCTTTAGCAAAGCTCCGCCAGTAGCCTTTAGTGTTTAAAAAACCCAAAAACTAAAACCCCAAAAACCCCCAACTTCAGCTTTTACAGTGGAATGTGAAGCTGCCTTTCTCAACACACAGATACTTACTGCTTTTAGGCTTTGTCTCATGTCCTCTCACACCTTGTCACTCAACTCTACAAGCCAAAGCCTCCGCAGTTCCCTCTAACACCCCTGAACCCCAGCCAAACAGCTCTGATAAAAGGGAGAGCAAACAGCCAGATAAAACCAGCCGTTTACTTGTCTGCTGGCCTCACTGTATCCCGAAGAGGAGGGTCCTGCCAGTGATTACATCCTATGTGCATCCTCATTAGCAATAAACTTCGGAAACTGTAAGAGCCGTCTCTGGATGGATTACGCTTACAGTATCCTCTCCAAGAATGACAGAATGATATTGTCTGGGAAAAACTGAACATGGCCTGTGTCATATAGGGAAGTGCTGTGATGTGTTACCAATAAAGCAGTGATGCACACACTTTTTTCTCTAAGCTTGGAAAGGCTTGTTAGATATAGAGTTGTTCAGGAAGGCAAAAAGAAAGTTTCAGTAAGCTGAGACAAATCACTAAAAATGCTCTTATTTAAGATTTTTTATTTAAAACAAACAAACAACAACAACAAAAACCTCAAAACAATCCTACACCCCCCCTCAAAAAAAACCCGCCCTGATTCAATGAGTTAGGGGTTATTACATCATGTACATACAGGCGAAGTCACCACACGGCACCACTGATCTCAGTGGACTCTCATGGGAGTGCACACTCCAAGCAATACCAGCCAAGGACCACCCTGACTGCAGGGGGACATTTGCCTCACCAGCGGGGCACAGATGGGGTCAAAGGGGCCCTCAGTTCTTCCCACCCCACCATCCCAACCGCTGATGCCCCACCAGGTGTTCAGTGCTGATGATGACAATAACAGCAGTAACAGCCCTGCTACCATGGAGCATTCTTCCAGACTGTTGTTTTTGTTAAAGTTTTGCCTTCATCACTCAGTCATGTGAGCTTTCTCAAATCATCCTTCATGCTCTGAAGTTATAAATTCCAAAATTTAATTTTTCTGGACTAAAATTTGCCATATTAATACAAGCCTTGACCCAGACATATTCTCCTGCATTTCTACAGAAATGAAGTGGAAAGCACTCCATTTGGTGGAATGCATGTTTAAAGGTACTTTCCATTTTAAACTTTCTCTTATGCCCTCTAGGAAACTGAGATAATACCTTAAAATTGAATTTAGGAAAGCATAAATAACTGTTTCAAATTTTGATTTTTTGTCATAAAACCGCACTAGAATCGATGAGAATAGAAGCATCCCAGTAACTTGTATTTGGGTTTCAGTTTACCAGTGTACTCAGGACAAACTGGCACATTCTTTTTCTTCACAAGGGAGCATTGTGAGAAGGACACTACCCTTGGACTTAGATGACATTACAGAGACCTCCCTCAGCATCATCATAGCTGAACATTACAGAGTTAAACAGCAATCTATCTCTTCACCAAGGAGCAGAGGTGAATGGAGAATCTTTTTTTTTTTTCCAGGGATGGGGGAGGTATTTTCTTACAACTGCATCATTTCAGTTCAGAGCACCTCCATTGTATCAGCTGAATCTCATGAGAGGGCATGCAGCTACCTTCCCGCAGAGAGGGAACTGAACAGCAGACAAAAACATCTTAAATGAGAGCTGTCACTGAAGGAGGAGGGAGTGGAAAGGCAATAGGATTTACATCTAGACATACACACAATCTTAAAGAGGAATTCAGTGGTCAAAACTATCAGGCATGTGACACGGTGGTATTCTGGCAAGTCTCAGACTATCAGCCACATACACAATGAATTTTCAAAGTAGTAGTTAGGATGCCAGGCAGGTTTCATACAGACACTTCTGAATTTCCCTTCTGAGCACAGTATGTAGTTTTATAACCAAATGCTCCAAGAAAGCATTGTGGCCAGTGGCTGGGGGGAGAGGAGGGCATTAATTAAAGGCTGGATTGACTTACTGCAAATAATAATGAGGTAATAAATATACTGCCCTGTTAACACCTGGGCTGCAACCTGCAGACTGATGATGGACGGATTGCCTCCATATAGCTTCTGGGACTGCTTGGTTCACTCTTTGTTTTTGTTGCAGATGATTTATTACCTGCCATCCTACTGCATATTCATTCTGAAACTCACCCCACATAGAAGTGTGCCTGAACCCTGGCTGTGCCTACTGCCAACCGAGAAGCACGGCTTCGGCAGGATGCTGCACCCCAGGAACATCCCACAGCCTGCTACCGATGGGATGGCTGTGCCGTACAAGGCTGCTCCTCAACCCTGACCAAGGTCAAGGGCAGGAGGGAGGTTATGTGTAAGAAGGATGGGGCTGTTCTTACATCTTTCCAGCCATCGATACCCTGCAAACAACTAGCCAAATAAGGTAAGTGGCAAACTGTCAGTATCAACACCCAGATGTGGTAGCAGGAGAGATGGCCTGTCAATCACAAATCAAGAGATGTGGGTTGCTTAGAGACAAGGCACAAGCTCCATGTATTAGAGGAGACAGCATGCTTGCTACAAGTGTCATTTATTTCTGAGCCACTGTGTTTATTTCCACCACTCTGCAAGCTGAGTTACACTGAGAGCTGCAGCAAGACCTCACCGTGGTGGGAGGGCTGCTGCACTACCCCAGCCGCAGCAGTCAAGTGCTGCAGGGTAGTGGTTGCAAAATGATAGTACTCCTTCGCAGATAGAGCCTGCAGGATTAAGGATTGACTTCTGAGATGGCTACATACACTTCCACCTGGTCACAGGGCAGGAGGCAGGGACAGCACTGTGAGAGCACATCAGGAACAGGATGGGAGCAGGAACGGGATGTATCACAAGGTGCAAGGAACAATGTGATTGTACCCCCAGGAGGTGATTGTATCCCCAGAAGATGAGCAAGAGCACTACGTTAATGTACATGGGCCATGGCTATGTGGAGAAACTGCATTTTCCAGTGGGCTACAAGCTTGGTTGGACTTGGTCTGTTCACCCCAAGAGCCTTAGCAGAGGCTAAGAACAGCACTCTACCCAAGCAGCAAAGGGTGCTTAAGATGCAATGGTCAAAGAAAGATTTCTTACAGCTTTTCTTTAAATTCCCCTTTAACTCTAATGTGTGTGTGTATTTAAAAAAAAAAAAAAACAAACCAACAGAAAATTTCTATACTTCTAGGCTGATAATGAAACCAAATCTGCTGGCTTCAGAGCTCATTGAAGAATATAAATGTGAAACTGGGAAAGAACTTCACTTCCCACTACCAAAGACATATCTGAGACAAAGTACATTTCGTAACGTCAACAATCTGTCTCTTTCACAGGCTGTTCTACTACAGCAATAATTCTTGGATATAATCTCTCCACTTATTTATATTTAGAGGCTATGAAATTATGAACTCAGCTTCTATCTACAGCTTTCCATACTCCAAATGGCATGGGCTGCATAGGGACCTCTTGGTGATCAGCTCTCTTCTTTTCTTTACAACCCTATGGCTAAATTCTTCCCTTTACCTACACCCAAGCCACCTCCACTGAAACTCCACAGGACAAGTTCGACACTGGATGAACATACTCACTGTCTCTCTTAAATGCTAAGATAGACTTCACCCTAAAAGTGTTGAAAGCCCACATGAGCATGGCTTTGCAAACATCAGTCAGAAAGATCTAACAGTACATTGTACACCTCTCTATTAGGACAGTTTGCTTTGGACTTACTATCAAATTCAAAAAGCAAAACAAAGTAGAAGGCTTTTGCTCTTCCTCCAAGCTTACAGGATGCTAAAGTCAGACCGAGTGCCGAGGGGGCTGGATTTTTTTTTTTCTTCCCCCTTTAATGCACTACCTCCTTGTGGGCTGATTCCATTTGGTTTACATGTAACCCTGGGGTAAGGATTTTAGTTTGTTAGTCTAAGAGGGGTGGCCAATCTCAGCCAATCTCTTCGCACTGGAACCATTTGAATTCTCCTCATGCCTTTGCTCTCTATCAGAGCAATCTCCTAAATTAGTTCCAGTATGTTGACATTCCTTCCATCTGGTGTCTTTCCATTCAGCGGTATTTTTATTACTCTCCTAACAGCCGCAGACAGAAGTACCTTTCCACTGCTACAAAATGCTCTTTTATTAAAGGTCAGCCAAATCAAAAGAACAAGCGAGTTTGTTTTTAATTTTGGAGATGCAGACTAGAATAACCTTTTCATTCAGAAAAGTCATGTATGACCCAATTACCTCACTTGTGTAATAAGGCTCGAATTATGCTTCAAAAAAGACATGTGAGTACTGAAAACTGTTTTTTACCTTAGAAATTCAGCCTGACGCATCTTCTGTGTTCTTGACTACTTTGAAAGCTTAACAGCCCCTTGGCATATTTTTCATTTGGGATTATTATTATTATTATTATTATTTTATGACTGTTTTTAAATAGTGCATACAGCAGACATGAAAATATCCAAGGTACAATGCAGAAAACCACTTTATGCATATGTATAAATCTATGCATATGCTTAATTATAATTGAAGAGTGCGAGATATGTATGTGTTTTCAAGCTAAGCTTATGTTAAATTGTTTTCCTGAATTATGGTCTTATTCAGCCAAACTGCATCTCTTCTTAAATTAAAGGAATGTAGTTAAGATCCTGCAATAATAATTTTAAATCAGACAGCATGCTAGAATTTACTCCCCAGTGAGGAGATTAAATCAGAACGAGAACCATTATCCTTGCTGAGGTTCTTTCTCAGAGAATGAGACTGAGGATATGCAGATTTTGGTGGTCTACTCTTTAAACAGGAGGGAAAAATGAGAGTTGCTAATTTGGCCACAATAACATGTTACACTAATTGTCTTTTGTTTCAGCAAAGAATACAAGAGCTAATTCCCCCTTTTTTAAAATTATGATTACAAACTGCTGAGGAACTTCAGACAAGCAAACATTTACATTGCAGTGGGAGGACTGTGTAAATAGAAAGACAGAAATAAATGTCATCATTGCTTGCAATCATTTTGACATCTGAATTGGGGCAGCCAGTGATCTCACACATTTGAGTTCATGTCGTGTCTGACAAAGTGTTGTTTGGCCGATTACCCTGAATGACAGGAAATTCATAAAGGTAGGGCATGGTAACTAAAGAGTTAAGTTTGTTTATATTTCTTTCATGATGATCGCCAGACTCTTGAAATATTACTTTATGTTCTTGGATGTTATCAACTGAAAACAATGGGAATAAAGCAGTTGAAGGTCAAAAGCCTACATAATTAGAGGAAAACAATTAGAAATGTGGTTAAATAGTGTCACTGCTGAATTACTTTCTCTTGGCTAAATAAAAAAAAAAAAAAAGAACCATTCCAGCTTTCCAACTTTCCTCATTCTTGTTTAAAGCCCAGTCATCCACGTGATGTTTTTAAGAGACTTTTGACTTTTTCAGGTGTTTTGCACACAGAAGGGATGAAGTCATCAAGCACCGAAGTTTGTTTTGATTACATCTGAAAACCAGGAGATAGCAGAGGCTGGGACAGAGGCTGGGGTTGCCTCCCCAGCACTGGCAGCCTGAGACACATAACTCTGTTCTCCCCAAGCACAAACCCACTGATGGTGTGAGCTACAACCTTGGTGCCCGGCTGCCTGACCCATCCCAGGGTGCACATCGCAGCCGACGGTGGGGGACACTTGCCTGAGCTGGCGCTGCTGGGGACATACACAGTTCGCCAGCAATGATTCACATCCATGCACCTTGCTGGCTGCCACCCAGGCAGATTTTTGGCAATGCAGCTGCTTTTGCTGACAACGCGGTGACTTGACTGACACAACTCAAGGAGCCCTGCATTGGAGACAGGCCTATGTGTGTCTGAAACACCACGCATGCATTTGCTTTTTGTTACATGAAGTCTGGCACAAAGTGTGAGACTGAACATGTATTTGGCAAGTAAGATGAGTATCCTGGAGTACTATGCCACCACCATTACACGCTGTCAGATCTTTGTCCGTTGCCTTCGGGATTTGAAAGTACAGCAGAGCTGAACCAGTTTCCTGATTAACCAAAACATGCAACCTAGCTCAAGTCATTGTGGACTGGTAGATACATGCCAGAGAACCGCTGTGCTTTTTCTTAGAAGTACCAAAAATGCAACCTAAAAAAAAAAAAAGTAAGAAGTCCCTCTTACATGGGAAATCCATTTTTTTGTGCCTTGTTGCTGTGAAAAGTCCAGCACTGTTCTAAGCATCCTGGCCCCAATCCAGCAAAGCACTTCAGCACATGCTTTACTTCAGTTACTCATTCACATTAATGCCATCATGTTCCACAGGCACCAAACTGTGATCCTACTATTTATTCCTTCTTCAGGGAATATATTTGTTAAACTGTTTCTGCAAACATGTTAGCTAACAATCTGTTCATTTTTAAGCGTGTTTTGCAAATGGGTGGACTTTTCTGTATGGTTATGGTGACCAAGGACAACTCTTCCAGCACAGAAACACTCACGCAGGCTCTGTATTTCGCACCACAAAGACTCAAGAGCTCACTCCTGAATGTACCAAGGGTAACTTCACTCTCATGATTGGTCCAACACGTTTAAACATTTGCAGAATCAGGCCTGATGCTCTTTCCCTGGTTTAACTTTTATAAAGTATTGCCAGATGAGATAGATTTTGCACTCAGGCTACCCCTGGAAAAATATGTTTGCTCTCAAAGGCTTTATTATCAAATCCCGGAGTTTTCAAGGCAAAAAAGAAATAGGGCAGGGGAAGGGCAGGGGGGAGACAGATGAATGGACAGAGGCATTATTCTATAAATTAAAATTTATGTGCTGAAATCAGAACACTGCTAGCAAAGCCAGCTTCATTTACCCAGTCCCTTTCAAGGGGTTTAAAGTCACTTGAAAGAGCACTTCCCTTGCAGCCGTGCTCGACAGATTGCCAATTAGAGCCCTGCTGAGAGGATGGAATTTCTTTGGAGTCACAACTGTATGTCTGCCCTCACAGTAATGGGCAAGGTACGTGCCTTTTGATTAGGTTACAAAAAAAAATAAATATATCTCTAAATTGGAAAGCTTTGTTTTCACACATCCAAATTTCCTTGGTATAAAAAAAAAAAAAAAAAAAGAAAGAAAGATAAGCTTGTGTTGACAAATTCAGAATTAAATTCAGAGGTTAATTGCTTTTAAGCAGGCAGGTCAAAAGGATACCTAAACAAGGATCCTACTTAAGGAAAACACATGTTTGTAAATGCAACACAAAGAGCTTTCAAAGATATTATGGGGAGATACAGCATTGTCCATGCTAGGTAGATCTGTGCAACCTAGTCCCTACAGAAAGCGCTGTCAGACGTGCGTGGCAGTCTGAAAACCTACAGCAAAAATTAGTGAGAGGGGATAAAAATATCTGTGGGATGGCTTCAGTTTAAAAGTTAAGCATCCGATCCAAGTTAGTCAGCTAGACTCCATCTATAGCAAGCAGAAGCCTCCAGTACGTCATTTATCCCACCTATCAGAAAAAATATCTCCCAGGAGGGAGCAAACCACCCTGTGTTGATGCTGATCTCTCTTGACTAGAGAGGGACACTAAACTTCTAGTGTACACCAACTGCCTAAATGCTGGATGGCTCAGATATGGTGACATTAAGCCCATCCCTGAGGACTGAATAACTTCAACATTTTATGTCAGAGGATAGCAATATTATTACTTTATATGCATCACTCAGGAGCAATAGCAACGCATTTAAAATCCAAATTCAAGAGGATACAAATACTTCAGTTCTAGATGCAGTCCCTTCACTACAAATATTCTTCAGCTTAAAATGAACCACACTCTTAAGGATCCCTGAGCTCACATCCTTTTCTCTGGGCAGTACGTAACTTCTCCTCTGGACTCAGCTGCACAACTACACTTCCTCCCACTGCCACCATATCTAAGTGACAGTATTGTTTGTTAAAGGCCAAATATCAACTCTAACTGTTTGGAAAGGCTGGATGAGCTGTATAGCCGCTCTTGCTCTATGTAATTCCTTCCAATGGACTACAGTCCAACCAAGAAACTAACTTCCACTGCCCATCCCTTCAGGCCAGGAATTAAACATAAGAAGCCCTGAAAGGCTGCTCTACTTTCTAGAAAAAGAAAAGGAAACAAACCAGCGACAGAATGGAAAACTACTCAGAAATGAGAGAAAAAACTGCTTCCAGGTTTGTCGCCGCAAAGCACTGCTGCTGGCTGATGGACCACAAGAAGACCACAACATCACCTGCCATAGATGCTCACCCTCCTGCAGACAGGATGAACCCTCCATGGTGGAGCCTTACTGGCTCTGCTGCAGAAGCACTGCTCCTCCCTCCACGGGGCCAGGGGGGAAAGTTTTGCTCCCACGGGACCTTATTGTCTGCTTCTTAAAAATGCTGTAATCTTTTTAACTTTTACAAATGTTTTAACTCAGTAAAAACTATTTAAAGTAAGGAAGAGAAGGGCAATTGGTCAAAGGACCACAGTATGCTTAATCTTTTTTCTTTCTGAGTTCCTATGCACATTTGAAATAACTTTTGCTCCATTTGCAACCCACATGCTGACACAGCATCCCTCCCCTTTTCTGTTCCCAGATCCTGTTATGAGTTTATTCAATAAAAAGACAGATATTCATCTCTTTTCAAGTACAAGAACATGGTTTTGAATAACTCAATATGCGATACTGTAACAGTACGCCAAGCCAGCCCTTGTTTTAATCAGTTGTATTAACTCTCAGAGCAGAGCTGCCATATACATATCATCACCTTGCGCATTTACCTCACGGGTATGTAAATATGTAGGGCTAAATTCAGGCTGCCTGTTTGCACATAGGGGAAGAGGCGATCCCCAGGGACAGGGCTGCCTGACCCAGGTTCCCCTGAACCTCTGGAATCCACACCCCAGGTCCACCGTGCAGCCACACTCCTTGCAGCAACAGACCTCTTGGCCAGTGTCTTTTAGCACGTACCCAGTCTGCACATCCCAGCTAGAGCTGGGATGTTACTTGAGGAAGGAAGGAAGGAAGGAGGGAGAAGCAGATTTTACTACAGAGTGACACTGTAAATATATAAACAAACAAACAGGCAAATCAGGGAGGAATGCCCCTGGCTTCCTGCTCCATCCTGTATGACCAGGGAGCAGCTCCCAGAGGCAGGAATTAGCAGGCTTCCCAGCTGTGTCCCAGTAAGGAAGGAGCGAGGGAAGACAGGATAAGGAAACAGGAATGATACGCCAGCAATCAGACTGACAGGAAAGTGTGCAGAGGTGGATAGGAAGCGGATGCTGGGATTCAGAGGGAAAGCAGCAACAACAGAACCAGCAAGGCTAACTGGCAGGTAAGGGAGGACCAAAGGCCTAGAGCAGACAAGACTGGTCTTGTGCAGTCCAGGGAAAATAAAACCTACAAGGACTGGTGCAGGGACTGGGGACATAAACGGACATCAGGCTGGTATGTGAGCGAGGGTGAAATTAAACCGAACTGTCCAACAGGAGCAAGGAGTTGCGGTGATACAACGATTTCCCACCTGCCATGGACACAGCACTTAATTCACACATGAAGAAGCTCCTCCAGGCAAAAGGTTATGCATCTGTGAAACACTGGTGGTTCAGAAGGAAGGTAGTGCTCAAAACAGTCTCTTTGGTAAGAGATGGGGTACACTAGGAGTAGCAGTTTGTTTGGTGCATGATCTCAAGAAACACGAACATCATGTCTGCAAGAACATAACAGAACAGTCAGGGAGGAGAATTGCATTCACTAACCTTCATATATGGTGATGATATGAGGGTGGCTGAGGGATGACATGATCTCAATCTCCCGTCTGATGTGAACCATATCTTGTTCATCCTTAATTTTGTCCTTACGAATGGATTTTATTGCAACCTATAAATTCAGGAAATCAAGCATTATTCTTGGAACTGAACAGATGCATATAATCCATTAAGAAGAGTTCAAAAAATAAATACAGATGTTAGATGCTGGCAGAACATGGAATGACCAAAACAAAGCTTTAAAATACAAACCTCCATGCCCCAGCTCCTTCATTTTATAGCAATAAATACACTCTCATTACAGTAATGAGTGACATGAAGTTTTAAGGTCTTCAGGTCTTAGGACTTCACTGAGGGGGAACACAGCATCTTTTGGAAGGATCTCTGTGTTAGCCTAAGTACTCTCTATCTGAGGCAAACGGCAAAACTCCCAAAAGATTTTGATGGGAAGTACATTTGCTTAGACATGATTGCATCTGACAATCGCAAACAGAAGCTTTGGAGACAATTTGTCTGAAATCAAGTTGAGATCTCTGGTGGAACAGAGGCAGGGAATTCAGGGTGACAATTACAAATTTGTATTTGTCCATGTTAATACATAGAGGATGACATTAATATGGGTTGTTCCACGGTTCTCTAAAGCAGGCAAACTGCTCAGGAGTTATGACTTCTTTAAAAATCAGAAATACATCTTTGAAATTCATATCTAAACTCGTCCTCATATAAACCCAAGGCTTTCAGGTCCTACACACCGCTTATGCAATCACTGCAAAACCATATCCTTCCTGCATCCTTCCTCAATCAGCAACCTTTTTTCAAGAACATCGTGTGACTGGGTATCTTTCCAAAAGGCAGGGTGGGAACAGAGGAAGTGATAGCTGAACTTGCAATATAAATTCAAATTATAACAGCCCTTGTGAGTGTGTGTATGTGTATTGCCTGTGAAAAAAGGGCTTATCTGAACAACGCCATAAATAATCGCAGAGGTCAGCTCATGCCCTACAAGAAATGAAGAAGCCAACAATGGAGAGAAGCTGGTGGGAGAGGGAAGGTGAGGGCATTGTGCATACTGAATGGCAGCACGACCTTTATTATACTCAATATTTACCCTGCTTTATTTTTGTAAGCCAGAGCTCAAGGAATAGATTACCAGCTAGTTTAAAATCAACAATACGTCTTTGAAAAACATCACTGACCTGCTGAGATGACCACCCTTTTACGGGTAAACAAAACTTCTGTCATTCTATGCAACCAACTACTGTGGATGTCTCCTGGGAAAACACTTGTAAATCTGTGATTTACATGATTTCCCAAGTTCCTTCAGAAAAAAAAAAAATTCACTGCCTACTTCAGTAATTGCAAGTGGCATGACCAGTATTGCTTTCATTATATGATGTAGCATTGAGGACATTGAAGAAAGAAGGGAAAAACTTACAATATTATAAAATTGAAATGTACATAAACAGGAACTGGTTTAAAGGATCGCGTTTCCTACAAAGCCTTGGACTCTGGAAAGCAACATTGCTCAAAAAAGCATTAAGCACATGCCCCATCCCCTTGAATTCCCAAAGATTTCAGCACACGCTCAAAATCAAGCTCCTGCTCAAGTGCTACCCCAATTTGGGATAGCAGAACGAAAAGCAGAACTCAAGGGACAAACTGATTTGCATGTTAAAACCAAAGCAATTATTTTCTTCCTCTTGACCCAAACATTTGGGATAGAGAGTTTAAAAGTAACAATGTAACTATGGTCTTACCTACATGGCACGTATTTCTAGAAAAGGTACTACAACCAATCTTAATTGAATGAATGATCAGGATAATCTCCAAGTAATTCTAGAGACGGCGAAGGCAACTAACGCTAAAGATGAGGTTGGATTTTTCCCCCTTCCCATGTTTGCACTGGGACAGGCTGCAAATGCAGATACACCCTGTATACAAGAAGGATGTGGGTGGCTCTTGGAGCAGCATGTGCATTCCTGCAAGAAATAAATATAGACATGGGTAAAAACACATTTTTTATTAAGAGACAGCCTTGTACTTGGCTCTGAGGAAGAATTTAAGAAGGGTTTCATTGTCAAATATACAACAGGGAGCAAATTCTTCACCATTCATGGCTGGTAAAGTAATAACGGCACCCCAGAGGGCACGCCAATCTCCTACTAACTTGACACTGTACTTCACAGACAGGACTTTTGTATGTCTACACATAATTACTGCAAACAGCCTCCGTGGAATAATTGCATACATGAAGACATATATTTTTAGATACAAAAATGCAAATGTGATTGAAAAGCGTGGCAGCACTCCGTAAATATATGTTGGGATTAATCTTCAAATGCAAACAGATGTGTTGCCTGGGAACATATTTTTTAACAGGACCAGAGAGTTTATGGTCTCACACTCCTTGCTGAAAAGTGGTTAAGGCACCTAGGAGCCTTAATTTATAAAGGCTATTCATAAAAGTTTAACCGAATTTTGAAGATGGTTCTTAAGCTCTCCTGAAAACATCACTTCCGAGTTGCAGGGGTAGAATTCAGCAGCCCAGCCAAAGTACTTGGGTTTTGTCAGTGACATCCAGGCTGCAAGATCTCACCCCAACATAAGGAAAGAACGCACACTGAACACATCTCTCGGGTTTTAACATTCAGGACTTTCTCTTCCCTCCCTCAGCTACTCCAGATCACAGTGACCAGCACTTGGAAACAAAGAAAGACAATCGGCAGGTGTGAACTATTGTAATTCCAGTGGTGTCAACGAAGCCAGGGCAGCTGGCTCCTGCTAAGCATCCACCTGCCCACGCACAGACCATCCCCTGCAATCCTGACAAACAGCAAGAGCGCTGTGGAGGAGGCAATAGCCCTTTAGCCAGGGCACAGTCTGTTACCAGCACAAGCACTCCACATCGGAGCAAGACTTCAGACACTTGCATGTGCTAATGAAATAATATCACTGTCTATTTGCATAGCACGTGAGCACACTCAAAGCAGAGTGCACCATTTATTAATTAAACCTTGAGAGGCTAGTGGTGAAACACCACTATTTGTCCACTTTTAGGATATGAGGAAATCGAAACGGAAAGCTGGCATGACACCTGAAGGAAAAAAGGACAGTAGCATCTGAGAAAATGCTGCCTGCTTCTTCCTCCCAAACTGTGCAACACACCACAGGAGTGCCTTGCTCAACAAACCATCTGATTTCTTTCTTAAAGGCTGATTTCCAGTACCATTCCCTATGTTCAATTGCTATTTTTCCCCTCAAAAAGAGCTGCAGGGAAGTGAAAGGTTTGAAGGCATCTCAATAAATACTTTTTACCCTGCGCTGTCTGCCTGGCAGCCTGCACAATGCCCAAGTGGATAGGACAGGCACCATGTCTCAAAGGCTATCAAGAGCGCACAGCCTTGCTGGCGACCTGGTCCAAAACACCAAAGAGGGAGCGATCACTGTCAGTGGATTGTCACTGGCAGAGGCTGCATCCCAAAGCAGGATTAGCAGAGCAGCAGGACAGCGTTCATTCCAGTTCTTCCCCTCTAGGAAAGGGATTTCACCTGCATCACTCTCCTCCAACCGTGTCAGCAAGGGTACTTGGGCTTAAGTCTACTGACGTGAAAAAAAACAACACAAAACAGAAACCCGGCAAGTTGTTGGGTTTTTTTTTTTTTTTTTAGTATTTCATGGAAACTGGAAACGTCACAAGTCATGATCACATTTTAGATATTTATTACACATTTCATTGCTTTCATCTCTCTGAGCAAAGATCCCTAGCTGTATGTTATATCAGGCTGTAAAACAAGTCTCTCTTACAGCTATTCTAAAATATCGATAATAGAATTTCTTTCATTAAATGTATTTTACTCAGAAACATATTCCAGAAAATACAGTTTATGTTTTTAACACCAGACAGAGCTGTCTCCGTTTTTCAAAACGCCACTTACAGGACTGCTGCCAGATATGGTACATGATGAACCCAAACAACTTAAGCCTAATAAGAAAAATTCTCAATTGAGAAATACCTTATGAAAGAACTTGTTTGTTCATTCTTTAGGTCCTTTTCTTTCTTGCTTGCCTGCTTACTTTCCATGCTTTCTCTGAAAGCAACAGCTCTACTGTGTGCAACATCAAAATTTATTAAGGGTCACAGCCTATGAATCAGGAGTAGGGTCAAACGCAACATGCTTTTTTACATCAGTTACATTAACTACTCCAAATATTCCAGCTCAAGATCTGCAGAGAAAGTGCTGTTAGTCCCTTCGGTACTCTCAAAACGCTGTACTTATATCTCTACCACATTTTCTCAATATATTTTACTGGTTTTAAGACTTAGATAATTTAATTATAGTATTTTTAGTAACTTTACTAGTGAAGGAATTTGTATTTTTCCTAGCTTTTTGTCTTAATGAGAATTTCAGATAACTCCAAGACCTTGTACTCAGACAGAGTAACGTATCAGATTTTCATAATGAAATCTAAAGCCTCTCACCCCAACAAAGTTCAAGTTCACCCACAGCCCCTATAGACAAAGTATCCAATCTGGCAAAACACTTTAGCACATGCATAACTTCACACATGCGAGCAGGCCGTTTACTTTTGTGGGATAGCTCACACACGTAAAGTTAAATATATGCATAAGCACCAAGGTCACAGCGTCACAGCTCAAAACTAGGCCATGTGATAGTCCCTCTGGGGATCAATACCGGCTGTACGCACCAGTAACATCCTCGGTATCTCTTCTCCAGCTCTGATGGCAACATGGTCCCACACATGGGGATAGAGGGGGAGAAAGGAGCACCAGAGACGCATTGAAACCACCTCCACCTGCAGTGCCAGTTCTGGTACCAGCCTCCGTTCAGAAGCAGGTAGAGAGAATACCCTCTCCAAAACATATGGCACAGGGGAGAAAGCAGGGGGTTGTGAACCTCTAATATTGCCAGGCATTTCCAACCAGCTCTGCACGGGCGCAGTCCCTGCTCCACCGCTGCTCTGCCTTCCAGAAGCATACAGGAAAGAGGGAGCACAGCTTTTGGCTCACCATCCCTCCGTGAGTCAGCTTGCAGAGTTTGCTGGGCAGGAAGCATGGAGAAATAAGCTGCTCTCTTCAAGGCTGCAATAAATTACCTGTCTCCATTTGCTGGAAAAAGGATTTATACTCCTCTCTGAACTGGTGTAGAGAGATTATTCAGTATTTTCCAACACACTTCATGCTCCTTTGCTTTTGTGTGGTACAAATACCTTGAATTGAACTATAAATACTTCAAAAATATGACGATTGCAAAGGTTTCTGTACATTCAGTCCTATCTGTAAGAGAAGTGTCTCTCCTCCTTTACAAGCTTCTCTGCTGCTGGGCAGAGCAAAACCAGTAGGATTTTTTTTTTTTTACAGAGGCAGATCAAGACCATCATGTACAGAAAAATACCTCAAAGTCTAAGTATCTGGCAAAGGGCATGGCAGGCAGTAGGTGCCCATTTCCATATCAAATCTCTGTGTCTGCTGAGTCACTGCTGGCATCATCATTTATGCGATGAGCAACAAAGCTATATTTTCATCAAAGCGTAAAGCTGTTGCGCTTGATTTCAGGAAGTTGGTTCATGTGTTTGTGTAATCTAATGAACCGATGTTTGCCTCATTTCCAGCCGAGGTGTGTGAATATAAACAAAGGTAGAACTAGCCACAGTGCAGAAAGTCACAGATTTTTAAGCTGGCAGTGCTGTAACTGAGGCCAACCACCTGCACATGAAAAAACACTCGCCCTTCCCCAGCAATTTCTGCATGCAGTACATTCAGTCTCATTGAAAACAATCTTCCACTCTATTATCTATCAAGGCTATTTTTAGGACTGTGATGAGATATGAATAAACTGTTTTTTTCCACCATGGGGGCTGTGACTTTTAAGCTGGTTGCAGCGCCTGTGCATACCACCCGTGCTCGAGCAAATTCCAATGGGCTCTTGCAATACTATTGTGGAGAGTCAGAAAAACGACATCAGGACAGAGAGTGCAGTCCTACGAGAAAGGGAAACCAGCTTGCTGCCACCAAGACATATGTTAGAAATGCAGTTTAAAGAAAATTATTTAAAACTATTTTCTTTGGGTGAAGAGGGAGGGGAGGGTTAAATACACATCAAACTCTCCTTTCCAAAAGCTGTGAACTGAGGCCATCCCCACCCAGCAATGGGAAGTGGGTGAGCCCAGCTGGTTTCACAGCTCTGCTTCCTTTCTTTGAGACTCTGAGGTGGGAAATGCAATGCATCAAGTGCCAACAGGGGCGGGGAGGTAAAGAATAGGTGGATCAACCAGGGGGGAAGAGAAAGGGAGAGCAGAGGATGTCTGGGGGTGGGGAGAGAAAAGGCACATTGTTCTTTCTCCAGCTCCACGGAGCTGAGCAAGAAAGAATAAAGTCTGGCACCGTATTATGTTTTTTCCAGGGGAGTCTCTGCCTATGGCTTTTGGCCCAGACACCACCAACACAAGAGGAAGAGAAACAAAGCTATGAAACTGGGTGGTCCCTGAGGTTGCTGCAATCAAGTGATAAGGAGGGGGATGCTGATAATGCAGTTGCATTGAAATGGCACTTCCAGAGGTTACACAAAGGAGAGAAAGGAAAGGCCGGGGATGGGCTGAATAATTGCCTGTCTGGCCTCTGGACCTTCCAGGTGGGAAGAACGAGTCATGGGCAGATATCCCTACAGGGAAGCCAAGCATCCAAAGAATTCTGCAAAGGTATTCTCATGAAGACTTCTTGTAAGCCTCATCCCACATGAGTATATCTTTCCTGTGTCCATTTGCTGAAAAAAACCACCTACATATCTTGAGACTCCAATCCCAGGCCAAATGCAGTAATAAAGAGCATCATGCAGGATATGCAATTCTAAGAATTCTAAGATTCTGAAGAATTACAGAAAACACTTCACGCACTCACTGAAAAGTTGGACAAAAGGCCACTGTGAGTTGAAGCAAAATTAGTGCCTGGCGTTGTGCATTTTGCTAACACATCTCCGAGATCTCTCTCTTTCACAGAAAGAGTAAGGCCGACACAATGCCATTGTTTTGGAGATTGTTACTTTTCAGATCCTAAAAGCCTGATCATCTCCATGGTGATACTGCCTGGGAGACAAGCATGCAACGAAATCCTTATTAATTATTTATCAACAGCCCAACTCTATTGTTTGATATGTTGGCAAACTATGCAGTAATCAGGGGAGTTGCTCAAAGCGGTAACTGGTGCCATCTGCACCCAGTGAGACTCTGCTGATTTAAATCTCAGGGCTTCTGCCCATTACTCTGTTCCATTGCATGTTTGTTCATGTCATGGATGTTACCAAGGACAAAACGCTGTTATTGTTGCGAGCCAGCAGCTGCGCACATAAAGGGTGAGGATGCACGTGCCACAGTGCACCTTTCAAGTTCATTTGCTTTTAAGAGGCAAGGGTGGTTTTTTACAGCTGCCTCACTCTGTATGGTAAAAGCATATAGCAAACATCTATGCCTTTCTGCTTCATTCCCCTCTTCCCAATGTGCCACATAAAAAAGGTTATCTTTCTAAAAACCAAAGCTGATCTACTGCCACTATATCACTACACCACCTGTAGAGAAACTCACTCTTGCACTAAGGCACAAGAAGTCCCAAGTCAGTGTGATAAATGTTAAATCAAAATTCTATCCACATCAGCCGCTGAGGTACAATGTGCCAGTGCCTCTTGGAGAATCAGGGTACAGTTACCTCAGGTTTAATTTTCCTTTTCTATTTCTGCTTGACATAGTTGCTGTTATCACAACATAAATGATAATTCATCAAGCGAAGAGAAATTAACAAGAATCAACAAACAAGAAAGACAATCACAAACACTAGGCAAGGGAGTTATATCTGCTTTCTAGTTTCACCTTTACTCACAGAGAAAAACACCTGTGGAACCAAGTCTTAATAAGCAGTAGAAGGCACCAGATGAACACATTTATGCCGTACGCACACAAAGTGGGTGCCAGGAGGAACACGTACAACACCCTTCCTCCACTTCTCTCCTCACCCCCGCATTCGGTGCCTGTTAACAGGGTTTGTGAGCACATTTCCTGAGTAACTACTGCCTTACTGTAAAATTTACATCCCTTCGTTGTTTGGTACCCACTATCCTCACCAATGTATATGAAGCCTGGCATATTTACACCATGCCTCCTCTGACAAATTTACCTGGCAGACATTTCTTCATTTAATGCTGAGAATCCTTACTACCAGATGGATCTTACAGAGCTCTGTATTAAACATTTCAGGAGTGATTTACCACTAGGAATTAAAAAAAGCATTCATATGGTTTAGCACAGATCTGATTTCCAATAGCATTTAAAAACACAAGCTAGCAAGCTGGTTATTGATTTTTCATAGTGAGGCAGTGAATCTTGAAAACAGGGAGAAGAAGGGAAGGCTGCAGAATTCAGAAATGGACAGTCTACCGATATATGTCAGAAATATACCAAAAAACTTCTCCCTTCCCAAAACAAAAGCTTTTCATACAGCATTACTGAGCTCCCAAGTTGTAGGACTGTTCAGTTCACCTTCCTGGAGAAAAGAGTAGGACTGCTTACATTTTTCCTAATTCACTTCCCTATCCTTCTGAATATACAAAGATGCAATGTCTAACACTTTAAAATGTTCATAACTCAGCCTGCAAAAAAAGAGGCTTATGAGCTAATTCTAATGGACTAAAGAAGAGACAAAAAAATGGCCAAGTTCTAGTTTTGGGGTTGTCATGCACAGATCGATGGAAGCGAGCTCTTTTCCAAAGTCTAATAACTCATAAATATCCCATCCTTGAAGCTTTCAAGGGAAGTTCATGTTTTGGCACATAAGAAATTGTATCTGGAAAGAAACTGGGGTAGGGGATTTCCCCAAGGCAATGGAGGTTCATAACTGTATTTAAAAGAAAAAAAATGTTTTACAACCTCCACTATGGATCATTCCTCCTTAATGGATGTTAACCAGCACTGAATGCCACATTCACTGAAAAGATGAAAACTGCATTTACAGTTAACTTCTGGTGAAGTTGCCAAGCAGATGTTTATTTTTGGCTTCCACATTTACTAAAGCCAAATGCTACACTGAATTGGGATTTCACAAAGTCTATCTGCTTTTCTTCCAGGTTACTATTTTGCTGGAACCAAAAAGGAAAAAAAAGCCCCACAAACGGGGGTGGGTGGGGGTGGGGTGTGGAGCAGAAAGAAAAAAGCTGACTTCACTTAAGTAGGAAAAACCTGGTAGCATCCATTTCTATCATGTCTGTTTATATCATAGTTTAAATAAGGTTAGAATTGTGCAATCATTATTGATCAACTTCCAAACACAGCACAGCTCCATACAGCACATGTGCAAAAGAGGAAAAGTCACTGGAAGCGAATCCTGTGTCAGTCAGTCTTTAACTTCTCTGCAAGTCTGTGCAGAGACTGTTTAGCACTAATTAAAATACTGGTGAGTCAGGTTGAAGAGGAGTGAAAGAATTCACAAGCCCCAAGTTCACTGTTCTCAGTGTTACATGGGTATTACAGATTCCCCCTCCAAAAACTGGAAGACAGATTTCACGTTAATTTTGAGGCTTGATCTCACAGCTACCGCAGCTGCTGATGTCATGTAAAATGCTAACCTAGGGAGCATAGAGGGACTTTAATTCAATGTTGTTTTTCCATTGTGAATAAGCAGTGAACCACACTGAAGTAATCCTTCGAAGAAGAAGTGCACACTGTTCAAGGCACTGATTTGGGGATGAAATGCAAAACCAAGATTCTGGCTACTTTGTTAGAAAAAGCCCTTTATGACTTTCTTCAGAAAAGAGGTATAGAGACCTGGTACCTGGATCTAGTTCCAGTTTGAAAATGACACAGTTTCACGTAATTCTTCCCAATAACTTAAATTGGAAATGGGGTTATTCACACCCTCTAAGCAACTGCTGCAAACTATTGCAATGCACGGCTAAATAATTGCTAAATAATGGTAACCTCAGCAGTTACCAGAGTCTCTAAAGTGATTTTGCACATTTAGGTGAAAGGTGCTAAATCAGTGCAAGGCTGTAATTCACATTAAACAAAGAATGGGGTTAGACATTGTTTGAACTCTTTCTTAGAACTGTTTTTTTCCAAGAAGCCACCTGACAAGGCATTTTCGTTCATTGGTATGTTCTGCTTGAGGAAGATGTGGGTAAAGAAATGTAATTTGGCTTATTTTCGCTCTTTCACTAAAGTTTCTGTGAGTTCAGAGAAGCCTCAGAACCGCTGAGAGCTTTGCACATCTTTACAATGCCTCTTCTGCCACACATGTGAAGTCATCCACTATTGTGTGGATCTTCCAATTTTGCTCTCCTGGTTCTGCAGTCCTTCAAAGAACAAAGAAAGTGCTATTTCACCATGAGAATTACAATAGTACAGGAAAACTTAGGAAGAGTCTTTCTTCTGTTGAAGAAACGTCCATACCTTCAGGCACCACAATGCTCATTAAAACCCAACACCATACTGCTTGACCACCTCAAATTCCTAATTAACCCAGTGGAATTTTGAAGTGTGGAGAGATTTTAAAGTTGAGTTTATAGAGTTTAGGCTTTTGGATTAACATTGATGAGCAGCGATTCATTGTGCAAGGACAGTGGGCCACAGAGACTATATCACAGGAGGTACACAGATGTGTGTAAACAGCACAGCTGGAAAGGTTAATGACACAGAACTATCAGAAGCACCTACATCTAGTATATTTTTCTAAATTGATCTAAGGTGGATCAAAATATAAACAACACTTCCTGGTGGGAACCTAGTGAACCATAAACCCACATCCTATCTGGAAAAGTACTCTTGGAAAACAAAAAGATTGGCAATCGTGTATCAAAGCCTCACCCAGGTTATTCTGCTCCAGGGCTTGCAGATCACTTTGCAATATTAAATTTGTTTTTGTAAAAGTACTGCTTCAGTATTACATTGTTCTGCCTGGACATTACCTATTTAATGGTCCCTTTTTGGAAGGGACTGTCCTAGAATTTATGACAGAACATGGTGGAATTGCTGCAGAGGGAGGAAAGGAGTTTGCTAACATTTCTTCCCCATCCGTCTCTGATTTCTGAGAAATGTTTATACCTCTGAAGGTAGAGGAACCTCCTGTTGTTCCCTTCTATTTATTGAAAGTAGATTACCAGGGCCACCCTAATGGCTCAGTGGAGAGAGTAACACAGGAACACTCTTACTCCCCACAGCCAATTGGGCTTGGAGTAAACGTGAGAGGGTGAGGAATGAACTACACTTTCCTACAATTAAGCGGCTGGTGATCAAGCAACTTTGCAGCCTTAAACGCTTAATTCTAGCTTTCCCTGCTAGAAGAGGAGTTCACAAATGCAGACAGTTGTTCTAAGTAGTTATGGGGAGGGTTAACTTTGGAGGGGAGAAACAGCAAAGCAATTTTTTTTCTAGATGGAAAGCTTTTGGCTAAGAACTCCCCCAGACCCTGTGATCTCCAGGACTGTTGCCCCCTTCTTCAACATGCACAAACACCTTTTTTGGCATGTGTTTTGGCCGGAGTCAGTTGAACAAGGGAGAGTTAGCGCTCAGATTTCTGGGATCCCCCTGCCAAAAGCTAAGCTGTGAGGTAGTGCAACAGCAGCAGTGCAGGCTTCCCACTTCACCCTGCCAGTGACCTTCGCACAGACTTGGACATACCCCTTTCCTCAGAGCAAGGAGCAATTCCCTCTCACGCTGCTCAGTCCAGAAATTCATCTCAGCAAATACCATAAATCATGTCAGACTGAGCAGGACTATTAAAGCAGTGCTGCACAATGTGAATTGCTGTCCACAAGGGACTGGAGCAAGAGACTGCCTAACCCACTTTGTTTAACTTTTTACTTAAACAATCCTGAAAGGGGAAGCTGCATTGCTACTCTGGAAATTACAACTTTAATCTCATTTGAACCACGCATTCCTCAGTTAAACTGCAGAAATAATTTAAGAATCAACTCCCAAATAAGACATTTTTCAACATTTCCTACATTTCCTGGAAATATATTGCCTCTGATGCTGTGAAGTAAAAGCAATCTTATTAATTTAACCAGGTTAAAGTTCTTCCAGTAGCCCAAATAAAGTCTAATGTCAGGCTAATTACACGCATTTCACCAGTTTTGTATTTTCACATTCCCTCAAAGCAACAACTCACAACACCGCTGGAACATTGATCATTTCCAACTCAACCCCACAAACCATTTGCACATATTGCATTCATCGCTCACTTGCACTGCATTGCCCGTGGCAGGAATCAATAGTGCTTCATTGAAAATAGAGCAAGCTTTGTTTCTCCTTAACAGTAACAGCTTCCTCAAGTTTGCTTTAATGCGCATGGCGCAGCTCAGAGGTGCCAACATTTACTGGGTTGTTTAAACACAGTTTAGAGTTTTGCTGGGCAGATAAGAAGAATAACTTGGGTGTACAGTAAAACAAAGATATAGCTGTTTGTGCCAAATACTCAGTTTATGGCAATACTTCATAGGAATTATTCCCCATAACAACTGAACTGTCATATCCTACAACTACATCCCAGGCAACCTCCCAGCTGAGCTCACTACGGCTGCTGTCTGATGTGCTCCACATACAAACACCCAGAACTACCCAGATGTTCTCTATGTAAAACATTTGGTTTGAAACACGCAGCGCTTCTTTCCAAAAAGCCATTACATTTGTTTAATGGACTCACACAGTTCAACTAAAATATCCTGGAGCAGACATTTGACTGCAACTCTACTCTACAAGCCCCATCTGTAAAAAGAAAAAAAGAAAGAAAAAGTAAATTAGAATGCTTTTCATGATTTATGCTGTCTTTATGATCAGCCAGTTCATAAAATACAAGTTCTGCTCTACAGACAATAACACAAATCACTTTCAAGTGTATTGTTTAGGCCTTGCCTGTGTTAAACAAATATTTCAATTGAAACAAAGGGCCGAACTCTACTCTTTGGTTTACAACAGTGTTAATGTAACTGAGAGCAGCATTTTACCCACGGACATCACAGGGGATGCGATTTTTTTGTTTTATGCTTGGAGTGAGTGAGTAATGACATCCAACAATGATAACCAGTTACATTCGCGGCTGCAGAGTTTTCCTTTCATCCAAGAAAGGCTGGAAGGAGGTCAAAGTACAGCATGAAATCCTTCTCCCCGATGAATTCCTCGTGAGCCCCGCACGACCCACAACGAGGCATTTCACAGGTCCCATTAGACCACATTTTCATTGTGAAACATCAGACAGGATGGGAGGATACATTTGTTTTACCAAAACAGAGAAGCAGGTAGAGAACTCTCAAACTGTACACAGAAAAAAACCCTGTTGTTGAAAAAGATGGTTAACCCCTGGCCTGGGCATACGTCACTGCATGGTCTAGCTGAAGACCCTCGTTTCTCCCAGGTTGTGAGGACAGAACAGTGACCAAGTGATGCCAATCGGTGATCAGCAGTGGTACTCTGTAGTCATCAGGCTCCAAGTCACAACAGCTGGCAGGCTTTTGAAAAATCAGCACCATCCCTTCAAAGTGTGACAGCAGCCATGAAAGAGGACTTTTGCTTTATGAGCGACCTTCCTGAGATGGTTACACCCACACAGGGAAGGGCTCAGCTCAGTGCAGCGCTGGAGCCGTGGTCGACCTCAGCTCTCCCTGGGGCTCCACCACAGACTTTCCTGATTAACTTCAGGGAAACCACTCATCCCCTGCGTGCCCAAAGCACAGCTGTGACAACCGGCTCCTACAGGACATGGAGCTTAAACCCACAGATCACTGTGTCATTACTCGCCTCATTTCGGCACCCTGAAGAGAATAAACATGACAAGGAGAGGAGCACGAAGGATGCTACGCCTCACGTATAGGCCCCATTAGAAATGTGTCTTCCCAAGAGGGCAATGTGGACACCTCTCAGTTGTACCCCTGCGCAGGTGAGCTAAGCCTGCATTGCCTCCAGCAGGTATTTTACAGGCACTTCCATCTCGCACTGGAGCGCAGCTCCCATGCTCCAGGCCACACGGCATTAGAGCACGCACCAGCCGGGAAGGTCGCGCTCTCCCCTGCCTCCTCCCAAAGGCCAAAGCAACAACGCCCGGCACAGCCCTGCTGACGCTGCTGCGCCAGGCACCCCGGCCGCCTGAGACAGGCTGGCCTTCGCTCCTCCTTTCCGAGCTCAGTTCCACTGGGGAAGCCGTAAGATTTGATTTGTGCAGAACGCAATGGCAAAAATACGCAAATAAATGATAGCTCCAAACATGTGCCTCAAGAACTGGTTTTTTTAACAAATGCTTCACCGCCTTTCCCTGTCAAATTTGTGTGCAAAAGACTTAATCTTTCTGCGTCAAGGACAAAAACCACAACAAAACACCATTTAACAAAAAGGAACATTTGTTTAGTTACCTCACGGCTCAAACAAGGATTTTTATCCAACCCTCATTGCTGCCTTCTGTGATCAAAAAAATATTCACACTCACTTTTAAAATAACACCTGTATCTCAAATAAAGGGAGATATCATTCACCATCAGGCATTTCATGGAGATTAGAAATTGTAGCAGAAATGAAATGCCTTTTTGTGTATGGGAAACACAATATAGAGGCTTTGAGATCTCCGTCAACAGCAGGACCCGAATCTTTCTGATCTACCCATGAACGGCTAAAATTAGCCTCCAAACTTGGCATGGTATCTTTTAACAGAAAAAACAAATTTTTTATTTTTTTTTTAAGCCTAATAACCCTTAACTAGTGTCTTTATTCCAAGGCGGTAGTGCTGAAGCCCAAATATGCTGACTCAGCTCCTCAGCACAGCAAGACATTAGGATAATTGCAAGTCCCTCAAGCCGCCAGACCTCAGAACAAAGACACTCAGCTCCTCCAGCCTCTCTGCTTAAGTCGTCCCACATGCCGGCTGCTGGGCCAGGGTAGGTGAGGGGCTCTGGGATTACCACAGGCTGACGTCCCCCACGAAGGCGAGGCAACAGGGATGGAGCGGCCCACCAAGCACTGATGCTTCGCCGTGGAGGCAGCCAGCCTCACGCAAGGCACAGGAGACTCTCCCCTTCACCAGGCTGGCATCCCATGGGACCCAACGGCAAAGGGCCTACGGCGCCGTGCTGGAGCAGTGGCTGAGGTAAGGTGGGAAAAGCAGGCAGGGAAAAGGGAAGGCTGGTGAGGTACCCAGAAATTAACAGTTACATTGGTTGCACATTAACCTCAGCAGTCGTCTTAATACTTATAAGCCACAAGGCCTGCATTTATTTTGTGATTTTGCATTCACCTACAACTGGCCAGAACGATTTTGAACATGTCAGCCACGTCAACCCCTTTTCCCGTAACTGCTGTATGGCTGGTTTGTTTAAATGAAAGGAACCACCCATTAAAGTATTTTATTATTTTTCTCCATTGGTGAGAACAGAGCCTGAAAAAGTTCACACCTGAGCAAGACCCAGGATTTGCATCCCATTGTGGGCCAGTGGCAGCTTTAAGGACTGATGTCTTGTAAACCACCAGAGCTAGAAGGAAATCCCATCTGTCTTTGGAGAGTTAGGGAACACTAAACACTTATACCATGCAACAGTTTAACAGACTGAATTGAGGGTTGGTCCATGGTCTTTAGTTCAAAACAAAAAATACTGAGCTCAAACGAGAGTACTAAAACAGCTCCAGAGCAAAGGACAGCTACAAGCTTGTCCCCTCACAACACACAGCAAAGGTTACGGGAGAGCCTCCACACCTACTGAACATCTGGCATTTTTGGTGTGGGTCCAGGATGTTTGATGGGTACGGCCAGACACCATACGCTCACGGAGTATCTCACCCAGCCCCCTAGTGTTCAAAGGTCTAGGATCCCCTAATTGATACAACGTACTATGTTGCCTGTGAAGACACGGTGATAAATACATTCTGTTTAAAAGCAGATACTTCTCAAATCATAACTTGCAGATGCTCAAAGTCTTTCATGTGGGTAAGACAAATGAGAGCCATAGAGACTGATTTTGTAGCCAGGGAGTACAGGAAGCAACAGCAGGAGAACACTATTGAAAGCCTGGATACACTTATGGCTTTAATGAATTGGTCATCAAATATAACAACCCACATATGCAGTTTTTACCTTGCTTTGTAGTTTGCCCCACCACCACCACCCCCCAGCTATTCCCCATATATCTAGCAAAGTGGAAATTATTTTGCCTTCAGTTTATTAAGTGGACACACATGGTACTCACATCTGCTGGAAGATATTTGAGGGAAATGCTGACAAATATCATTTGCATATTTAGTCAGAGACCTTTTCATCTGAGACATTTCCTCTGACATACCAACTATCCCAAGTACATTGATCTATCAGGGCCAATGACTAGAGTTTTTTCTATAAGGTGTCCAGTGCACACCTGGGCAATTTAGGGACAAATCCTGACTTACATAGGAGGCAAGAAGAGACAAGACCAACATTCTCTGTAGGTTACAGATTCGCACACCAACATGCCCATCACTGGTGGCATGCAAACCATCAAAACTGTACACCAGAGCTGGGCACTGGCACCAGCCTCCATCCCTGCCCAGGTCAGGAGCTGATGAGGCTCTGGCCACTCTGCACAGAGGAGTTGGCAGCTGCCACTGCCGCCTTCTGCCATCCATGCTGCAAGTTCCTATCCCACCCCAAGCCTGGAGGAAAACCTGCACTTCTGGCTTCAGAGCATCATCCAGCACTGCTGCAGAAAACATATGGTTTGGTTCCACATTACGCAGGAAGAATGTACAAGACAACAAGGAGAACAACAGCATCCTGCTGAGAGGAACACGGTTGTACAGTAAGAGGAGAGACTTAGACATCAGCATCCTGGTTTGCAAAGATAGAGGGTATGTAAGCGTTGTACGAGAGGCAGAGACTTGAGCCAGGGAGATGCCCACATCAAAAAGACAAGGTCAGCAGCCAATTTGCAAATCCCTGGTATGCAGACTTTGAAAGCATGTCCCATATGCTCTGCACTTGGGTTACCATGACTGTACACACGCTGACCTGTCAGTGTTCAAGGCTGATATACCTGGAATCTGTTTTCAACCCACGTTCGGCATTCTTCCTTGGCACTGTCATGGCCACCATGTGCCTCCTCCCAATTCCTCACGCCAGCAAAGACTCTCTAGTTACTTATTTACCAGACAAAACACAGACTAACTACGATTACAGTTCTGTAAAGAATAAACAAGTGCTCACAAGAACTGCACATTCCACACCGTTTTATTCAACATGTATGACCCCAAACTACAATATATACAATAATTGTCTCCACATGGCAAATCCACAATGTGGTTCTTAAAACTAATAACAATTTTTAGAACACATGCCACCAAAAAACACAGGATATTTTAGCCATATCTAATGAAAGACTTTGTACAAGCAATTTCCATTCTGTTGTGTTCTCTAACATACAGTGCTGTGAAATAATCTGTAATAACGCTTAGGCATTTTACAGTGTTTTTAGCTGAAGGCTACATTGTAAACATTGGCTTAAATTCTGTCATGAATTTCACATTTAGAGGAATCACACTAGGTATGTATCAGGCCAAAATGTGCCTTGTTAATTAGTCTAACCTCCCTATATTAAGCAGTATCCCTTCAGAAAGGGATACACTGAGACACGGAGAAGTTAACTGACCTGCCCAACACTGTTACAATAGTTCAGTCCAATGATGGGATGGGGGAGGGGGGGGCAGACAGGCAAGGAAGAAACAGTCTCTCAAACCTTTAATTTCTTCATTTGTAAGAGTCCAACATCACTGAAGGCATGTCACTTGATGTCCATTCAAAGCTCAGAAAGAACACGCTGTTCTTTAATTTGGTAAACGATTTGACAAGCTAACGTATTCAGATGACCCTTTACTAGCTAGACATTAATTCAGACTTTCATACCACTGAACCATACTCCCCTGAACAAGTCTGCTTCTCCAACAAGAATTCTCAGTGCAGAAAACAAGTATTTTGTACTATTGTCTTTCCTCTAATGACCTGCATGCTGTAATCAGTTATTTCTGTCTGCAGCCCTTGATGTTCAGGTCTTCTTTGGCATTTCAATTATACAAGTGTTCATGTGAAGACACTACTAATTTTTTACAACCAGGTAGTAACTCCTACTGTAATAAGCTCACAGTATTCACTGTGAATTACATTAGATTAAATCCAGTGGGGTTTTCTTTCCCCCTCCCTTTTTTTTTTTAAACCAGTTTCAGAATGCATGTAATAATTAAGGGTGGAACAAATAACAAATTAACAGCAAAACTATTTTCAAGCCCACATACTCCTTCCAACTTCTATTCATTCCAGATCTAGAATTTCCATGCATACTTTGGTACAATTTTTATAGAGGATGACTTGAGTTTCACTAACATGCCTTCAGCACCATGAAAACATTGTCCAATTTAGTCACATTGTAAGTCCTTAAAAGAATTCAGTTTGCACATCTTAAATAAACAAACAAACAAGGTTTTGGCAATACATTTTGCAAGAATCCCTCTTCCACCGAGGAACCTCCATCCCCACACAAGTGTTGCGTGGCAGGAGAGGCGTATGCAGCACCCACCACAGGCTGCACAGATTCTGATGGCAGCTACCAGCTTGGAAACACGGAGCAAGGCAGCGCTTTCTGTGCAGGTCACAGCACTGGCACACAGAAAAGCAAGAGGCAGCAGCGCAACTGGAGTACAAAAGGGCCAGGAATTGAGACCCAAACTGAATGTCACACAGGGACAAAAGGCCAGGAGGCAGGAGAGACCAAGCTCTGCAGGAGGAGCCTGTCACCCACAGGACCCTGATGTTACATACTCTACGTGTCTGGAAAAATCAGGTATTCAGCTGTACACTCAAAACTAGCTGATACTTCCAATGATTTTGGCTTTAATCCGTAAGTTTTTCTTTCTGATGTATAAAACAGGGTAGTAACACAAGCCATTGTTACTATTATTGAAGTGTATTATCATAGCTGTGGAAGCCACATTCACGCATCAGGATCCTGCTGTGCAAAGTACTGTACAAGTACTTCACATCACAGCAGTGTTGTGTAGATACTTCCACCAGTGTCTGCAACAAAGGAAGATACCTTAATAAGAACAACAAAGAACCTCAAAAAAAATAAACAGCTCTGCATCAGATTTGGACATTATCCTGCAGAAGATGCACACTGAGAGATCAGGATAAAAATCACTGCTAAGTAGTGACCCAGGTGCTAACTGAAGCAGAAGCTTTCAGGAACAAAATGGAAATACAACATGTCATCAAAGATAAGAGAATTGATGTGCGTAAGAGGGAAGAGAGAGATACCAACATTTTCTACGATGTCAGCAAAACAGACAACAGAATTGGGACAAACATCACACCTGGCCTTTCACTGTCCTCAGTGACCCATGAGCACGCTTTTATCTTATTATTTGGAACCCTTAAACACCACACTGCAAACAAATAAATGGTTGTGTGGGCAACAAGGCCTTAATTACTGACATGACAGAGCTGTCATTGTTGGTATTCATGTTTTGGTTTTGTCATGACATGGAGAAATACAATCAACAAAGCAAAGGTCCTCCTGTTGCTGTTTCAGGCTTTCAAAAACCCTGTGCAGTGCTTCAAAAGCATCATGAAGCAGAGCTGTTTCAAAGCAAAGATTTTCACTGGAGTTGCAACTAAAAATATTTGTTGCCTTAAAAGGGGGGGGGGTTGGTTTGGTTGGGGTTTTTTTGGCTGGTTGGTTTTTGGGTTTGGGGGTTTTTGGGTGGTGGTTTTTGGTTTTTGGGGTTTTTTTGTTGGGTTTGTTTTTGGTTTTTTTTACAAGATTTTAATTTGGAAACCAATTTCATTTGGCAACATCCTTCT
>JAVJGI010000060.1:32142911-32164031 GCA_035590275.1 Ibycter americanus
AGCCACAGCTGTACATTATCCACATCAGCCAACTCACCACCCCAGAAGCAAGCCCACAACTGTATATTATCAATGTTGATTAACCCTCTACAATTTTGTCCTTCTGTAGTCCCTTCCTTTTTGATCGTGGAAAGGACAAAAATTCTGTGGCCTTCTCTTTGTAAGAAGTAAGACTACATTGGTAGCTTTCGTGGTTTTGTTGTTTTATTTTAATACTTTGAAGTGCTATTGCATTCCCACCAGCTGGCACAGAATAAAGCAATGCCTGAGCTACCTAAACATGCAGGAGAGGGAGATATGCTACTGCATCGGCTGTCTTCAGTGCCCCCATTTGAAACCCACTCATGTAGCGCTTCTGAAACCGAGGGGATGCCCCAAGAAACATCCACCAGAAGGAACGAAGGGCAGACCTGCTGCAAGTAGGGATTGGCATGGTGATGGGATGGGGATGCAGCAGCACTGAGAGGCAGGAGGGAGCTAGAAGAGGGGCCCTTAACTGCTGGGAGAAGTGAAAAATTGTCCTGGCATGTGTTCACCTCAGTGCAACTTCACTTAAATAGATTAAATCAGAGGCTTGATCTTGCTGAACGCCAAGGGTACAGCAGTCTGTCAAGATGACAGCCTCGTGGTTTTGCATGGCCCGTGCAAGCCCTAGTCCCACCAAAGATGAGATGCAGTCTGGGTCCTGCTCTGATCTGTGCCAGCTGACTGTGCACCGGACTGCATGAGCAGCTCAGAAATGGTTCAGTCCCCCCAGAGGCAGCAGGGAAGAGCGTCCAGCTATGGTTATCTGAAAGCTCCCTTCAGGCTGGAACTCAGTATAGCTTATATCCAGGTCCTTTATACCTCTTGAATAACCGAAAATCATGAATGCCAGTGATGAAAATAGGTTTCATTGTGTTATGAGCATTGTTAATATTCCCAAGAGTATTCTCTTCTAGCTGCTTGGAAGCATACATCACCAGTTCCATAAGGAAATATGTCATGAATCATTGCTATATATTGTGATTGGAGAGATATAAGGTATAATAAAGTACCAGAAGCTCCAAAATGAAAAATGCCAGTTTTGTAATGGAATAAGCACAGGTACTATGTAGCATTAGAAATGCCACTTTTCCTTTTAAATTTCCATGCTCTGAAATGTGAAGCCAGATGGCATTAAGCAAATTAAATGCTTAAATTGAAACGGGACACAAGAAACTTTCTGTGCTCATATGTAATAGCAATGGGAATTGAAAACAATGATAAATATAGAAGTACACATATGATTGAGTGTATCACAGACATATAGAGATACTTCCTTTTAATTGTTAGCATATTGTCAGCTTTGCAATCAGTTTTGTACTTGTCACCACAAGAATAAAAATCACTAGAGCAAATAGTACACCAGGGTTCTTCACAACAGGTATAAGAATACCAAGAAGTAAAAATCACAGAGGAAAGCTGAGACAATGTTAGAATGGACATAGAAAATCTTTAATTACTGTTGTAGGCAATTTGCATCATTCTAGCTGTTCATGTCAGTGTAAAACATGCAGTGTTTAACTGTTTCTGAAATAAACATTTGGTGAGAATTTGAGCTCTCTGAGTGTATAGACACCACTAGGGAATTCTTCATTTCTGACAGTATTATTTTACATAAATGCTTTTCCTTAATCACAAAAAGGTATTATCTTCCCATTGAAACCAGCAGGCTTCTGCTAGCTAGCTTCAAAGGAAATAGGATTCGGCTCCAATTTGCAAAACAGTATTGGAGGATATGTTGTACCAAATCTAAACTATACAGAAAATCACAGTAACAATGATAAAGCCACGGGTTTCAGTAGACTTACCTTTCTGAAGTCAGTGTGAGTTGGAAAATAATCTTGCAAGATTGTGACATGTTAGCAATATAAATTTATCATAAAACTCAGTACATTTTTAGGATTAATTCTTGCCATGAACTTTCAAAATGGCACAACTTGTTGCCTGGCACAGAGATGCTCAGGATAAAAAAACCACCGGCTTAATAGCTCTCAGTCAAATGTTTAGGTCTCCTCCAAAAGTCTGCAATACCTGTAATGAGACACAAGATTCATAGAGCTGATGTTAATTCATTCCGTGTAGTTAGCTAAATAAAAAAAATAAATAAACACTGGATTTCAAAGATACTTGCTACAAATATGTATTTTATAGACTGAGGCCAGGTACTTTCTGTTCAACAATTACACACATTGCAGCTTAACTTGGTGAGATGGTATCATTTGTACACAAACAAGACTTTTTGCTCGTAAGCACTCTACAGGGCTTGTAAAATGTTCCAACGATGGTGTTACCACTCTTGCAAAGGTCAGCTTCCAGGGGGCTGTTGGAGAGCTGGAATACCTTCTTTGTTCCCTACAGCATAAGATAGAAGAAAGAGGACGAATGAGCACTAAAGGGGATCCTGGATGCAGCGGACCGGTACTCTCTGGTACTAATGTGCTGCTGTCTTAGGTTTCAGTCCTCCCTGCTGAGCTCTAGTCTGTATGTGGAGAAACACATAACTATAGTCTCAAAGTCAATTGAGTTGCTTAGAGTGCTCATGCTTGGTGATCAAGTGAAGTACAGGCAATACGCATTTGCTGGACCAAGCTGAAGGGCTCAGCATTGTCCAGTCTGCAAATCTAAAGATGATACAACTGCAAATATTTGGAAGATGCTGGCAGGTGAAACCAGAGGACATTCTCTCAATTGAACTTTCTCCTCTGTGTAAGTACCTGCTGAGAGAAAGCTTTTTGGTCTGATGAAGTGAAAGCATGCTAATGTGTTCCATTCGATGATAGGGATTATCCTTTATAAAGAGGCGAATGGCAGAGACAGCTGGCATCCATCTGTTTCCTGCAGCAGGTATCTGCATATTATCTGCCTGGCAGATCACATCCAATCCTTGAAATTGCATGCTTTGTGAAAATTAAAGGAGTCACACAAGTTCAGGATTAAGCCTATAATGCTGATTTATACAGCTCTGTAGTGAGCTGTATAAAAAACTTTACCTTGACAAGTAGTGGTCTTTTGAGGTGTGCCTTGTTTGCATCCCACTGATGTCAGTTCACTATTAAAACAATACTTCAACTAAGTAATGAATACCCACACCCTGGATCTGGATTATAACAGGTTATAACTTCCATCTAAACTCATGTATCTCCTCTTGTTATTTGGTTGCCTCTAGGCCTCCTGAGATGTCCATGCAATAGGAAATACAGAGACTTAGGTGGAGTTAAGCCCTCTGAATCTGGATCCTGGACCCATCACAGAGCTTTATGGGCAATGTAGAACCTGAGGAGATCTTATAAGCCTGTTAGGAAACAACTCTGTCATTTAGGCTGGGGTTCTTTGTAAGAGTATGAGACTTTCAGTAGGAGAAGAGAGTTATGTCCATAAAACATCTTTTAAAATTCCATTTCCAAGCCTCAAGCCTTTGCTTCAGTGGCTTTCACTGAGAATTTACGCAATGAATGTGTTATCATTTTTGCCGGTAATACTTGTTATTTCTTCTACTGCTTGTTATGTTTTATTGGAATATCCATAGCACAGAGGATACCGATTGCCTGCTGAATTTACATCTCCGGATCTGAAAACTCATGTACTTATTTGCATATGCATGTGTGTGCCTGTGTGCTTGTGTCACATGATTTTATCCGTGTAAAATCTGAGTTTCTACACCCAACAATTCTGCGTGATACATGAACTCCTCACCGCTGTTGCTAAACTGGGGCACTCAACACCACTGAGAAGTAAGGAGAAACAACCCAAACCACACAGTAGAAAAAACTGAAATGTGGGGGCTGAGCCTTAGGTTCTCTTCTGTTGCAGGGTTTCCAGAAGGACTAGGCACACACAATCGCTTCTTCTTCTGTTTCTTTCCTATTTCTTGTTCAGCTTAAAGGTCTGTGATGCTGAGTATGTTTTGTTATTTACATATTATTTTTATTAAATAAATGAGCCATACAATCCAAACGACCAGCCCCTCTCCCTTCTCCTGCACATTAATCCTTTTGGGATTAAATTCCACATACATCAGCAGGCTGTATCATCATGAGCAGGGAGTTGCAGCAGGCCACAGTCGTTGGATTGCGCATTTCACCAGAGCAAACTGCAAAAAAGAAGTGAAAAAAGTAATTAAGTGCTCAGCAGTGTGCTCCCCTCCTCTCATCACTTCCCTTCTTTGCCTTCGGTTCCCTCCCTTCCACTGCCTGGTTTTTTGCCCTTGTTTTGAAAGATGGACTGGCTGCATCACTTTCAACCACCAGCACTTTAGGCCACATGTAGGCAGCCAGATCCCTGCCCAGCCCATTTTGCCCACTGCTGGCTCCTGCACATGGAACAACTGCTCTTGGCACACCTTACACACACACAGTTTCTCCAAAGCATCACCGAGAGCAGTCGCCCCCCAGCCACCATTTCACAATGCTTCCAGCCCCAACTCCCCCAGCACAACAGTGCACGCAAGCAGGATGTTTTAACTTTGTTTTTCAGCACTGCAACCCCAAGACCGTAGCTGGTAAACACGGGCAAACTTCGGCGGTGGCTGTGGGTTGTGGCGGAAAAGGGTGGAGCTGTGCGGCCGCCAGTTGGGTTGGGGCCGGGAGGCAGCCGGAGCGGAGAGGAGGGAAGCGAAATGCAGTCGAGATGCTGACGGGCTCGGGGGCATCCTGCTGGGGCTGCCAGCCCACGCCGGGGAGCTGCGCGCTGCAGGGGCCTTCGCTCAGAGATGTTTGTATGGGAACATAATGGGGAAGCGTGAACTTTTGCCATTGTGACTCCTTCATCCTGCATGACTCATGGATGAGATGGGGCAGATACGTCCTCCAAGGACTCTAGGATTTCCTGCCCAGTCTGATCAAATGGAGATATCACAGCCACTGGGTACATCCTACAAGGAGCGGTGGTTTAGCCTCAGTTGTGGCTTTTGTGTGGCACTCGTTGCACTGATGCATGCAATGAAGAAAACCAAAACTATGTTTTGCACAAGATGTTTGTTTTGACGTTGAGGTCTGTGGATCTGTGTCTAGATTATATCACTCTTTTCACACAGCTATTGGATGCATAACCAGTTTTCTTGGAAATACAAGGGCAAGGTTACTCCAATAATACAGGGAGTAAAAAAGACATATGTTTTTTTCTTGAAAATATATACGTATTTTAGAGTGAAGAAGGTTAAGCACAAGACCTTATGCTAAAACTCACTGCTGCTCATTGATGCTGCATGTGGCATCAATGAGTTACTGGACGCTCATGCTCTCATCTGAACCAGCCTTTCCCTAAGACCATCACTGACCGGCAGGTATCTGGGATAATGACAGCAAATCCTGCCTAGTTACTGAAAATGGACCCCTGTAGAGGAACTGTAGAGGGTTAATTAACATTGATAATATACAGTTGTGGCTTGCTTCTGGGGCGGTGGGTTGGCTCATGTGGATAATGTACAGCTGTGGCTTGTTTGGGCTAAGCAGCTAAATAGCACTGAGGAGCCCAGAAGAGAGAGAGCACTGGGTGAAGAGAGGAGACTGGATGAAGAAGAGCCCAGAGATGTAGAAGAGACGAGGAGACGCCCTGGGAGAAGCTGAGAGAAGAAGGAGGCCTGGATGAGGAGAGGCTGGCTGGAGGAGAAGCTGGGAACCCAGAAACAGCAGAGGCAAGAAGCAGGGTGGACTGGCCTGAAGTGGATGAAGAAACAGCACAGATGCACAGACAGTAGATGAACTTTTGGAACCTTGTGTAGGAAAGCCTTGATGCAGCCTGGTAGTTTTGTAGTGCTGCAACCGACCCCGCAATGCTTAGAACTTAACATCTGCCACCTTATGATACATATACAAGGTGCCTCATCAGAAAGAACAGCATTCATTTTATTGAACTGATGACACGCATCACTTCCCTGGGTATGACCCTGAGCCTGGCTTGGCAGTGTGGGTATGCAGTTCAAGTCTAGAGGAGAAAAGGGTCCTGTGTGCCACCTGACTCCTGTTAGGAGACAAATCTGTGAGGAACAGGTGGCAATGTGGCTCTCTGTTCCCTCTTTCTCACATGTGCTGCAGGCTGGCTGGCAACCTCCTCCCCTCCATAGACAAAAGGGGAGCAAGGGCTGAATTGTGCCTTCCTGAAAGGCAGCCTTTTCCCTTCCCGGAGGTGTTTGGGGAACAGTGGACGACTCTGCCTCTTGCCATGGACTCCATGCTAGGGATGCAGTCTGGCCCTGAGAAACATCTGTTCCCCACCTCCTACTAAATTCCCATTGAAATACTGAAATTCAGCGTAGTGTGTATCACAGCTTCATAGCTGTAAGGCTAGCTGTATTTTTCCTTCACTGATCATTAGTTTGTCAAAGTCAAAACAATACTAAATTAGAAAATAGATTCAGGGGCAGAGGCTGCCAGCTTCCTTTAGCTTTATTTTGTTTACTTTTCATTTGTCTGCAGCTACTTCCTGGCTTTAGAAAATAGTGTTGTCTATGACTTGTAAATAAAATTAGGTCAAATAATAAAAACTGTTAATGGCAATGTAATCGTTTTATGGCAAGTGATTAGAAAGATGTAAACAGAATATTATGAGTTTAGGATGTGTACCAACCGTACGGCACAGCTTTCACAGGAAGAGGACATAGCCAGAGATCTAGGGCAGCGAACTACAAAGAGCAGTTAAATGGAAAATGAGTCTGTTTGCGTATAGATGCCCAAGAACCAAATAGAATTTTCCATTAGATCTTTTTAAAATCCCATCCTTTATGCCTGTTTGCTAGCAGAGAGAACTCTTTAAATCAATAGCAAATTGGCTAAGCGACAAACTTGATCAAAGCCCCATTATGCATGAAAATTTCATTTCGCTGGCTAGGGAATTGCGAGGGGGAAGGTTTCATGGCTCCCTGTGTTTCCTTTGTGCTTCTCAAGCAGTATAAAGGGAATTGCAAATTTCCGAAATCCCCATAGCAAGCGTAGGGGAGCAGAGGATGCCACCCCCTCGTGCATTAGCATCCGGGAGGACAGTGACAGCCCCTCAGACTCCAACACCATCCTCACTGCCAGGCCCACAGCAGGGTTGGTGTCAGGGCTGGGGTGGGAGATTTTAGGGGTGGGAAAGATGTTCGTGCTGTGCTGACAGGTCACTTTCTTTGGAGCTGATGCTAGCTGGGCCACATGACAACCACCCTTAGGCTTCTCCAGCCTGTGCTGAAGCCACAGACAGTTACAGTTGAACAACCCCAACAGATCTTAAGAGAAGATGCAGCCACAATCCTACAGGGAGAAGCAAGGCAACACATTGATGCCTCCAGCATCCCTGTACCAATGCAAAGAGCACAATGCTTTGGGTAATGCTAACTGTAGGAGAGACCCACCTTCCCCAGCAAGTCCACAGAGGTTTGAAGAGATGCCTCCCTCTCCTCCATGATCTATGGCAAATCAGAAAACCTGGCCTAGGGCCTAAAAACACTTTTAAGCTTGTGTCTTCTTATCTCTCCTCCAGAACTAGAATACTCTTTCCTGCCTCCCAAGATTATACAAAAATAAATCTTCTTGGATCTGCAGAATGCTTTGCTGACACTAATTGTGTTATAAGAAAGAAACAGATTTATTTTTAATGGAACAGGACACTCATTTCTAAAGAACATGTTTAAAGGTCTGTTACCAAAATGAAAACAGTATTCAAATTTAATAAGAGGAGCAACATGACCTCTGCATGCTTCCCATTGCTTTAGCAAGGCCATATCCTTCTCACTTTACCTCAGCTTGTGCTAATCTCCACAAGGGCTCCATGCACAGGAGCCCTGCTGGCACCAAAGCCTACAAAGCTGACGCTGTTAGGCTGCCTAGAATCAACCAGATGCTGCTGCAAAACAGCCAGAAATTACTGATCTCCCTTTGCATTCATCTCCCCTTGCCATGATACTGTCTGAAATCTGCTGTCTCATCCCTCCCTGCTTCTGTTCCCTTCCCTCAGTCCCCAGCCCACTCCCACTTGCTGGGGCAGATGCGGCAGGTTTCTCGTGGGCATTTCCCCCATAGGACCTAGACACAAAGCTGAAGAACTTTGCTCTACCAAGGCTTTCACCGCCTTTCTGCCCTGGCTTTATAAAAAGGAATGTTTTCACCTTTCATCCCTGTGTGCCATCTAGCAACTACAGAGTGTGCCTGGGATTTTCCAAGGAGCTGAAGGGGTGTTGGTGCTCAGATCTCGCTGGCTTTGCGCGGAGTGGCACACACCTGCCCTGTGTCACTGCAGTATGAGCTCCTGAATGTGCAATCTGCACACTTGCTTTCTGTGAGTGGTAATGCCAGAGAAAAACCGAAGTTAGCACTGGATCATCAAGAAAACAATCATGAGGTGGTGTGGGGCACGTTAATTTTTAAATTGGTGAATTCTCCCAGATTTCCCCCTCTCCTGCAGTTTTCAGCTCCATTGGAAATATGTAGATCAAATATCCGATAGAGGGAAATGAATCAGTGGAGGCTGTAACTTTACATACACATTTGGCGGGGAAATACGATAGCTAGATTTCTAAGATTTCAACCTGACCATAGCAATGGCAATACTCATATGAAAAAAGAGAAAGGAAGAAAGGTGCTTCTCGCCACAGCTTTATCTAATGTGATCTCTGATTACCATTGATTAAAGAGAAGAAACTTGCTTTGCTTCGCTTTAGAAAGCAAAGCAGAGCCTTTCTGTAGCACCACCAAGTGGTTGAGCATCTGTGGAAAAAGCTGTCTGCAAAACAAGCATGCAGCAGCGCTGCTCAGCAACATTTCTCAGCTACTTTACAGTCTTTTAAGTAGTAAATAAGATTTTCAGCATGCAAAACTGGATGTAAATTGGGATTAACATCACTGAAGCTGGCCAAAGCGTGGGTGAAGACAGGATTAGACATGTTACACTCCAAGCTGTCAGAAGACTGACAAAACCTTAATGCTTGTCTGTTGTGGGTGAGCAAATGTCTTGAGCTGTGAACCAGGACCTGGCTGCATTGTGTCCTACAGGCATAGAGGGATAGACAGATCTTTGACAAATTTTTCACTGGGAAGTGGTATCAGACATCAGTGGTAGCAAGATCTTTTAATGTTTTTTGAGCAGAATTTACTTTTCTTCTCCTGAAAAAAAAAATATATATATCTGTGTGAGTTTATAAATCAGATTTGAAGAGCTATGAAAGGGGATGTGATCAGAAATTATGACAGGGGTTGGTTTCTGGTTCCATGAAAAGTTCCTGGTGCAAAATTGTCCTGTGCCAGTGATAAATGATCCGTGAAACCTTTTCATATGACATGTTATAAGCTGTTGCCTTGACTCTTCTTGTGATGGAGAGGGCCCTGTAACAGCTTGGTTGCTCAAGCTCACCCCTACCACAAAAAGACCTGCAGGCAAAGGGATTGCCTAGGGTGTCCCTTGGAAAATCCAGCTGCCAATATGGTCCTCAGTAGCACACAAGTGTCTAGCATAAGAGCCCAGGCTACAGGTATTGTCCTGGTCATGGCTTATTGGAACCCACAAATCTGATTCATGGAAAAAGGACTACTTCTGGGACCAGACCATCAGGCTACATCTGCATAAAACTGATTTCAGTGAGTTTCAATGCAGGAGCAAAGCTCTTGCATCTGCAGTAATTAGCCCTTAGAAAGGCACACTGTGTAATATGCCTCTCAGCTATCATGTCCCACTTTAATCACTGCATTCATCAATTGTAGGTATCACTAGGTCTCGGCCAATGACCCCTACTTGCTTCCTGGCTGAAAAGGAGGACACTGAGGCTTGTTTTCATCACTGACCTTTTTCAGTGCCACAGCAACGTTAGCTCCCTTCTGCCTCCAGGAACAGGTGGAACCAAAGGCACTTCTACCCTTCATGGGGGCTGCTCAGGTGAAAAGAGCCCCAGGAGGAATAAAAGGCCGCCTTCTCTTGCACCGGCTAACACTTCTGTAATTAATAAAGCAGGTGCTTGGTGGCTGTTCTGTTTGCCTGCCTGCAGACTTGCAACACAGACAGAGATGCCTGAGATGCCCACTCTTTGGAAAAGCAACAGAAGACCCAGCATTCCTAATGGCAGAGATATGCTTTCAAAAATACATTTCTTAGCATGACAGGCAAAGCTGAAAGGGGCCTGAGGTGAAGTCTAAGGTGAAGGTTTGCAGAGTCCCATTTCAAGAACAGCAGCTGCCAGTGGTATGGTTGTTGGACTCATCCTCCAGCAAGATACTGCAGACATATAATGTGAATATTTTTATTTGAAAAGAAGAGAAGTGCCAGCAAACCAGGACACATCATAAGCAAGCTTGTGAGAGCTAAATGTGTTTTTCAAAGGAGGTGATATGCATGGCTGCTACAGCGTTTGATGGGAGCAGTAGCTCTTCAGCACTCCTGAAGAAAAGGCTAGATTGACCTTGAGGGAAAGTAGATAAATTGAGTCAAAACACATGGCAGTGTCTAATTTCCAAGGGATTATTATAATCAATAATAACAGTGCATTTGTGCATGTGTCTGTGATATAACAAACAGCAGCATATATAGATATATATATATACAGAATCGTTGAATCATAGAATGGTTTGGGTCAGAAGGGATGAATATATATAAACAATAATACCTACATATATGTATGTACGTACACATGCAAGCTCTTATTGCTTAAACAGCTATATATATATATGATCCTGTCAATATAAGCCATCAAATTAAACATCCTTTTGTGTTTATCTTGATGCTTGAGGTTCTGAAAACCAAAGTTGACAAAAACAAAGACAAAGTTGAAATATTGTTCACCGATAGCTCTAAAAATATAATCGCAGCGGAGCACATCGCTTCATTTAAGCTGAAGCCAAGCTGCCTGTTTTAATACAATGCTGGGCACCCCATTGAAGCTCCGGCCATTTGCATGCACGCTGTATTCAAAATGGAAAAAGGCCTCCAGGGAAAATGAACCAAATTCAACATGGGTACAAGCATGGCTCCTTTGAGGTATGTGGAATGTATTTGCTTACACCAGTGATGGATTTAATCCAGAGACTGTTCTTTATGAGACCTCATTTTTCTTTGTGTTTATGTCACTGTAACTCCACTTTACTTTGGTAAGAATAATACTAATTTATACCAGTGTAAGTGGTGGAAATTTTTATCTTTGCTTTTCAGCACAGATGCTAGATAACAACTTTCAGAGCCTGTTTCTTTTCCTACTTTACTGTAGGTTTTCTGCAGGTGCTGTTCCTCTGATTTTTCTCCATTTACTTCAGATTTCCTTACTTTCAATGAGATGGCAGCCAGACCGTTAGTGCCCACACCCAGTACCCACTCTTTAGAGTGGATGTTTTTCGCTAGTGCATATCCCATTCCTGGTCCTGATGATTGCCCTGTTGCCTTCACTGGCATTTCTGTCCTGCCACCATCACAGCCACCACCATTCCAGCCGGGAAGGGCTGCACCCTCCAGTAGTTCATTAATGCTACTTGTTAATGGTCCAAAGAGTGGAGACAGAGGGTTACTGCTCTGTGTGTATGAGGCATCCCTTCTCTTCCTTGTGGGGTGGCTGGAGGACCTAATTTTCCCTGGAGAAATAGCCTGTGGTTAATAGCACAGGCCATGTCAATAAAACTAGATAGAAAATAATAGTGTGCAAGTAGCCCTCAGCACTGCAGAGCATCAGAGCCGATCAAAAGGGCTTAATGTTTAGCAGTTGGGAGAGCAGACCAGAATGAAGATAATCTTAACTGTCCCTATGATGCAGTTAGCAGCACACATCTATCTCTGCCTCTTCTACTGTCAGACTTTGTGTCCCAGGACTTCACCTTGTACTGGGTGCCACCAAAAGCAATTCCCTATTTCCTTACATTTTGCGTTCCTGAAAATCAGTGGCAGAATAGGTGAACGGATTTGAGCTACTGACTTTATGCAGGCTACTAAAAAGAGACCAAGGCAGAAAAGGCTACCTAAGCATCACACCAAGGGTGTGGTAGGAGAGGTTAAAGTACAAGCTGACTTTCTTAAATGCCTGTCCTTTCACTGACTGATGTCATTTCTCCGGATAGCTCGAGCATTAGCTCTCTCATCAGTTGAAAAATGAGTCCCCGAGGAGCTTAAATTAAAGACGCCCGTACAAAAGTGCAGGGCCTGACCCCTCGCAGCTGCACCGGTGCTAATACTGACTCATTGTGCTGCTCCGTGTTCCAGTCCAAGGGCAGAACAAGGGGGCAGGGGAGGGATACAGAGGCATTTTGGGCTCCTCTTTAGCTCATTCATAGACACCTGGTGTCCCACGCCCCTCCTCACGCTTCGGTGCATCCCACCCCTATTGTGTAGAAAATCCACTTCTTTAGAGATCTGAGCTTCTTGGGCTGGACAAAGACCAAAATTAAATCTGCAGCTGCCCAGGAAGAGGCTTTCTCCGTCAGGGGTTATTATCAAGGATCACTGATGAGAGAGTGAAGCGGGGAACTCCCCCTCGCCTCTGTCACTTCCAGTTACAGGTTTGGATAGATGCATCTGCACATATTTTTCTTCCTGCACATAAATAACAGGGGCCACTGTAGCTGTGTGGACTGTCATGCCTCCGCTGACCCAGTTTAGCTCCAGAGCTTTATGAGAGGTATGTGACCTGCTGCACTCACCACGTTTGGCTGGACAACACTCCAACTGCTTGAGCCTGCAGGAAACATTTAGTGTCATGGGCCTCTGAGGCCAAAATACCCTCATGGCAGGTCCTTCACCCTCAGTGAAGTTGCATCAAGTGTAAATTTGAACCGACAAGGGCCAGCTCCTATTCCCAGTTACCCCAGAGAGAGCCTGGAATTGCAACATTAGTATCCAAGGAGTTATTTTGGATCTACACGGGCACAAGCGTGAGCAGAATCTGGCACCGAGTTTAAAGGAGCAAAACAAAGAGAGGTTTGTGTCAAAAAGGAACAGCAGCAGGTGGCACATATAGACTATACAGTCCCAAGTTTTGAAAGGAAAAGAAACATGAAGTTAATAGAAAACCTTTGTGGCCACTAAATATGTTTTATTCTTGAATCCCCTGTGGACCAATCAGTCCCTTGCCTTATAAAAATAGATGCAACAGGTGTTAGTTTGAAGACTTTTGTGCCTCGTGTTAAGGGCACTAATGAAAAGTTTATGGTCAGTGAAACCTGGAGGAGAAAGCAGGAATACAGTGGAAAAAATTCTGCCCCACTACACTAGAGAACATCTGGAGCCATGCCATTGACCAGGGGAATTTAAATCTACATCTCAAAAGCTTTGCCTATCTGATCACCATTCCTACTATGGCTGTCTAAATAGCCTCATGCTGCTAAGGACCTGCTCCTTCTGTTCTCTACATCTAACTCACTTCTTTCAAGGTGATGCTGCAGATCAGTGTTGTTAATCTGATTTTCTCTAGATTTCCTTCTTCACTCTGATGTGTTTCCTGTGTTTTCTTTTGGCATACCAACTAAATTGCAGGTTTTTAAGACAGCCAAAGACAAGCAAGGGACTGGCCTAGCTGAGCTGCAGCATGGGGGTGTGAACATTATGCAGATAGCAAGATACGGAGCTGAGAGTGGGATTTCACAGCCACCATGGGGAACTGGATGACTGAATCCCATTAGGGTTGCAGCGAGGTTTGGCAACCTTGCTCTTCCTGGCCGCCTTTGAAGAAGTCTCAGCATAAAGCTGAAGTCTAAATTTTTCATGAAGCAAGACGTGCTGTTACTCCCACAGGACTGAGTACTGCTCGTTGCTATTGCAATAGCTGAGCTGGAGGCTGTGGAAGGATCCCCAGGCACAACTCCCATTATCCTATATAAGGATATAAGGAAATACAAAGCCAATTTCAGGCAGTGTTAGAAGATATTATCAGAGTGTTGAAGATCTGTCCAAATCTGTGCAGGCAAATCAGCTAGAAAGATAACTGCAATATATCTCTGTATTTGGGAAGACACGTACATGTTTATAATTATACTATATTTATAAAAAGTGATCAGTGTTCTTCTTCACAGATCACTGAATCATCATAGAATCACAGAATGATAGAATGGTTGGGGTTGGAAAGGTCCTTAAAGATCATCTAGTTCCAACCCCCTGCCATGGACTGGGACACCTTCCTCTAGATCCACCTGCACTTTAGCAAACTGTGTGAATTACTCATGTGATCTCTTCAGTCGTCACAGCAAGCCTGGTCAACAGCAGCTAGCCTCCCCATGCATTCCTAGGGCAGCAAATGGGAAATTCTGCCCCAGTTTGAGAATAATATGGGATCTGAGATAGCAAGAGGCAGTTAACATGTTTAGCCAAAGATGGGCGCTACCAGACCTGCTCTACACAGCATCCTAAGTAATGCAAGTTCTTGGCTGATTATGGAATTGTTTTAATTTTAAAGTACATTTACACTGCCAGAGTGATGAGAAAGAGCTCTCCTGTCTCAACCAAGCTGCAGAATTAGGGGCTTCAGCGTTACACCTGGTCCCACGGGTGCTGCAGCTTTCCTTTGCCCAGCGTGGCTGGAGCAGCGTGTGAGGCTGGCCAGGCAGCCACGCAGCTCTGCACCCTGCTGAACACGGGTGCGCTGGGAAGGTCTCCCACACAGCTGCTTACTCACATTTAGACATTTAACATGATTAATCATAACAATGCGTTGTTTTCTTCATGTGTGTAAGGATGCAAGAGTTTCTTTGATAAGTAAAAAACTTACTTTAAAATGGTTTAATTTTGACTTTGAAAAGAGTAAATTCAGTTGAACTGCCTTGAAATACAGTGTTTGTCTGTCACAAATACTCCCAATGAAAGGAGCTGGAGAAGGCAGGGGAAGAACGGACAGACCCCACAGTTCCCTACCAAGGGTGGATATAAGGTGGAGCAATACTGTGGTGGAAGCACAGAAAGCTGTAAGATCCTCCACAAGATCAGGACTCATATTAAAGAAAGCAGTTGTTTTGAATAAACTTACTGGTAGAAGCTGCATTAGAGATCTGCCAAAACATGCAACCTTTTTCCTTGGTAACTGTGAAGGAGACTCAAAATATACAGCCAGACAGAGCTTTCATTGTCGAAAGTGTGCATGTAATGTCTAAGATCAAAATGTACAAGAAGAATTTCAGCCACACCTTAACTGTTGACATTATTTTTGAAAGCAGGTTAATTGGTGGTCTTGAGTCTTTCACTGCACTTAGGGTCTCTCCCTAGAGGGGATTTTCCTTAACTGCAAGGACTCGCTCTACTTCACTGTACTGGAAACAATGTGGGAAAAGGATTTCTCCCGCAGTAAAAGCATTTCAGTGAGCACGTTGATGAGGAATGCCTGGTACTTAAATATAGGGAAATCTATAGCTGACAGCCTGGAACAGAGGGAGATGTAACAAGGCAACTTAAAAAAAAAAAAAAAAAAGAGCAAGCAAATTGCAAACATGTGTAAAGCATAAGGCAAGAAAAAGAAAACAGGGAAAGAATGGCAAGGATCCTGTGGCAAAGTGACCAGTGGTGAGCTGTCATGCCCAAAGCCACAGGATGAGGCCCACAGCATTTATTACTCACTGGAAGTCATTTTTCAAGTCAAGGAGCAATACCTCTCCAACATAAATGAAAAATTCCAGTCAGCAGAGGGTAACCAAAGCCCTTTTAAAACAAAAGTATCATTGAAGAGGGACTAATAAATCACCTAGTGACTAGATTTTTTCACTTGCAATGCAGAACTCCTCTCTCAAACCCTGTGTCAAACCCATCCCTGTAGTATTAGCAAAGCACTTCAGGGTGTGTTTATCTTTACTTGGTACAAACTTCAGAGGGACCTAAGCACTTTGAATTGGGAGCAAGCACTTCGGCTGGGAGTTTTGACTGTGCTGGTGGGAGAGTTAGCTGCTAGCCTGAGCCCCCGATCCCCCTTTGCCTCTGTAAACCGTAGCAAATCACTGCTGCTGCTTTTTGGGTGCAGACTGGAAGAGAGGGAAGGAAAGACGCTCCTCTGGGCTCCTCTGCCCAAATACATACTAAACCCCACTCCCAAGCACAGGCTTTGGTCCAAACAGTTTAGACATGAAGGCGATTTGGCCTCACACTCGAGATGCAGCTGCACCCGCTGAAACTCGCTTCCCTTCTGCAGATGATGGTATTGAGGCCGGCTGGATTCAGTGGAGAACGTGGCGATGTACATTTGCTTGTTGCATTCTTGATTCCTTTTTGCAGGAATCAAGTACAGATTGCTAGCCTCAGCCATCATCCTGAGACAAAGTTATCTCCGAATTTTGTCCAGGAAATGTTGAAATCAGAGCTGTGTTAACCACCTGGCTGCTTCTAAACAGTTCAGACAAAAATGCAAACAGTGAACTTCCCTTCCTACCGTGCATCTTTTTTTAGTTTGCTTCTCTTTTGCCAATGCAAGAAAGCATACCTAGTCCTGAATTTGGATTGTGCCGTGAAGATTGTAAGCACTTAGATTTATTTCATTGCTCTTCAGGAGGAGAACTTTTTGTTATGGTGACATAAGAGAAATTGAAAGGAACAATAAAGAGCACTCCAAAATCTCTTTTTAATAGACGTGCTTCTTTTTATAGTTCAAACACTTTCACAAACAGGGATTTAGCTCTGTGCAACCATTTGAAACAGCAGCTCTGTTACTGAATTAATTTTGTAGGTGAAGTAGTAAATTATATCAGTTCTAATGAATGCGAAATAGCAAACCTAAGGAAACTGAAGAGCTTTGTGAAGGCAAGTGAAGACAGATCAGGATCCAAACAACGTAGTAGGACTCTTGGATAGATTAAGCCTTTACTCCAACAGTTTGAGGTTTGGGGAAGACCTTCACATGCACAAGAGCTGCATCACTGAGCTGCGTTAAGCAGAGTCAGTATGCATGCTGCAAGGGGCATGACCCTAAGACATTCATATGAGACACATACTTCTCTGCTAAAAGTATTTACAGAGCTTTCACTACAACAGCAAGATTACATGTCAGTAGTGATCCCCCAAACCAGATGAACAAACAAATGAAATCTGAATGCAGCCCTTCACCCCACCCTTGGTGATTCTTGTGGACTTTAGTGAAAATACACTAATTCTAGAGAGTTCAAACATGCGATTTCTGTCTTGCATTATGGAGCTGCCAGAACTTCTGGAGCTCTTAGCTGCAATGCTTAAAGTCCTTGATCTTCTTCCGTGACCTGAACCAAAAACTATTTTTGAGGGTTGTATTTAACAAATAATACCACTGTCTATTGCCAACAACATTGTAAGCATTTCCTATTCATACTGAAAGAACAGACAGAAGAAATAGAAGATTCCTTGCCTTGGAAAAAGTTATAAACTAATAAAGCTCCCCAAACCCTGGAAAATATGAAATGGGGCTGGAGGCTGGAAAGCAGTAGGTACCTATTCTATTTGGTCCTTGCAAATTTTGCTTTGTAACTGAATGCTTCACCTTCCCCTATCCCCATCCCACACAAAACTCATCCAATGACTATGGATATCAACAGAGAAGGATCTACCCGTCTCCATGGGCCTCAGATCATATTGCCTGAAAAATGTGATCCTACAGAAGACAGGGAGTGCAAAGTGCAAAAACACCTAGAAGTTAACATTCTAAAGTAAAGGTGCGGTGGTTGCCACCAGCCACCTGGACGAGTTGATCTCTCTGCTGTATGCCACGTTGCTTTAGCACAACTCATCTTTGTTCCTCTGCTGTCTTTGGTTGATCGGCTCCTTTGGGCACATAGTGTCTTCTGTGACTGTACAGTGGAGGGAGGGAACAGTGTCACAAAGAACAAAGTAGCCTGCACCCTCACTTCCTACAGCTCCACAGCTAAATTTTTCCCGATGTCATTACAGGATAACCCAGAAGTGTATGTGTGACAATACACTCTGAAGGCTTTATAATGTCCTGGCCTGACTTAATCAAAGGAGGTTCCCCTGAACCCCAGGGAGGCCATGAGGGGTCATCCTGCTCTCTGCACAGTTGCTGTGGCTTTAAAACCCCAATGACTTAGGGAAGAAGTACAGGGCTTTTTCCAGTTGTGCCACCAACCTGCAGTCACTGGAAGGCTGTGACATTTTTCTGGGATGCTGTAATGCAGTTTGATCACTGAATGCATTCAAGTACAGAGGTATTTTTCATGGGTCTAAGAGGTTATTATCACCTCAGTTAATTATCTGTAAGGATTCAGGCTCCAGCAAATGTTAATTATCCTTCCATCAATCTCATGTTCATGAAAGCTTAGTAGGGCTATTTTTAGCAATACAAATATGTCCTTCCTGAATGGAAAAGCTGTACTTTTTCTTGCATATCTTATTTTAAAATGTTAAGCACATTAGACAGAACTGGGTTTCTTTTCCCTCTCTTAGAAACCGTGCTGAGAATGTGTAATACTTAATGAAAGTGTTAGGAACAATACCATCTTCAGAGCCGACTGTATGATGTTAGAAGTCTGGTATGGGGATAAGGCAAAAATTATCAGAATAGAGTGCTTGAAGTCCACATTTAATCCTACAAAATATGCGATTGGGAGAGCAGTTTGGTGCCCAGAGCATTCCAGCAGACAGGTGCCTAAATGAGTCTTCTTATCCAGCACCTATTAGGATAGGGTTTGAACCTCTGGGCAATGGCGTTATATGCATGATGTAGGAATAACAACAGCTTCATCCACATAGGGTGCTACATTCAGATCCGTCAACGTCCCTTTTGTTTCTAGCTCTGAGGGTTGTAATGGGATGTCTGAAGGCATAAGCTGAACATGTACTAGTGTAGCTGCTCTGCCTGAAACTCCAGGCAGATGGAAACAATAGCATCGAGAAAGCTGTCCCTCAGTTAGGTGTTTACTCTGCAGCTTAGTGATGAGCGTTGGGCTGTCTATACCATTAACGTTTGCAAACTTTTGAACAGAAATAGCTAGTAAATATGCCCTGAGGCCTAGCTTGCTTCCCCAACCTCCTTTGATAATATTTTTACGTTGCTGTGTCCGGACCCCGAGAAGGACTACAAAAATGAAAGGCTCGCTCAGTATGGGAAGATCTGGTAGCTGTTAGGTATTCTGGTAAACAGCCGTGATGCACTTGAAGGAGAGGAGAGGAATTTTGGAGCTTTAGATATTAGGAATCACTGGTGAGTATATTACACGTTTTCTGCATGGCTTTGGGCGGAGTGCTTTGGCCTTGGTTTTGTACCATCAAAGGAAAGGAGAGTGCAGCTACTGACTTCAGTGGGATCTGGATCAGGACCCTTGTCATTCTGTAATTTCTAAGTTCCCATCTGGTTGGAAATTTTTGTTTAAGACCTCGCTGTTTTGAATTTACAGACCAAGCACTCCACAGAGGTTGCCCAGGTGAGGCTTCCCAGGCTGCGCAGCTCGGAGGTAGCCTACTGCCTGCCCCTCCTGGGTCTCTGGCTCCCAGGCAGGCCACCTTGCAGGTTGGATCCCACCTCCTTGCACAAAGCGTTTTGGGTTTCCAGGGCAGGGACGTACTTGGCAGTAAGGTTTTCTGGCCTAAGTGACACCAAAGTGTGTCCTATGCAAACACACTCTGGGAACTGCAATGTTTTGTTTTTACCTGCCAGTAACAATGATGTCAACTCACTTGTTTAGGCAGTGTCTCTTGCAGAGCTCTCTCCACAAAGGTGGCTCTGCAGTGGCTTTAATCTCAAGCCCTGTTTTTGCTTGTGGCTTCAGATTATTACTGTAAAGCAAATAATACTGAAGCACCGTACTCTGCATCCCTCTGACATGTATACATTGATGGGAAGTTTGGTAAAAAGGAAGAAAGGAGGGGAAAATGAAACATTATCAGAACTTTGTTTGAAAGTCAAAACACCAAGAAAGAGTTTAAAGTTTCAAGGTAACCCTGATTCTTTCTCCACTTGTTATCTTTTCCATCCTTACTCATAACTCCAGGACTCCATCCCAACCCCAGCCTAAGCAGTATTGACAAGAAAGGATTATCCACAGGAATTTGACATATTTACATCTACAGAGTGCCAAAGGAAAATTTTTCTGAGTGGAACAAAGCCGGCCTTATATGAACTAGCTTCTTCCTTTAGAATTGTGGATGGGCACCAGGGTGGGGCGCAGGAGTTAACTGTGTAGTAAGTATTTCATCCAAACTACTTCTTTCTGAACAGGATATGTAGTAAAATGAGAAATTGCTTCTTTGGCTGTTATTCCTCTCATGGTAAAATTGGAATCACTTGAGAAAAGATTTGTCCCGCGATGCCAAGCTCAGCATCTAGATAGTATCCTCTTGGAAAAGATTTTGGCATGTGTTATTTGTATATACAAAGCAGCCAAAGGAACACCTGCTCAATAAGCTCCAATATAAAAAAAGCAGAGTTCAGGGATCTCTTGAGGTCTAGCAGGCTACAACTGTGATGCTGCATTAACTCTGAATAGCTCTGGGTTTTAGTATTTGCATTATAATTGCAGGAACCAACAAGCTCCGCTCTTATAAAGAGAGTTCCGAGTTCCCTTTCTCAGTCCATGAGCAAGCATTGACTCCTGAGAAGATATATATTAGGAGCTTGCAACATGTTGTATACTGGGGATTCTGGAGAGGTTTTGCTGTGTGAGCAAGCAGAAAAATACTTTTTGCTTTGGTGTCCAAGGCAGAATTGCTGTTTGAGCATCCTTGGTCAGTGTTAGACCAAATGGGTTCTTGGGAAAAGGAATGGCTTTGTGTGCTGCTTGACCATCTCATGCCAGGATTTACAAGTAAGTGTTGATAAAGGCCTGTGTGTGAATGTTCTGCCTCTGCACCTCCGACACGGGTGGGTATCTGCTCGTGGTCGGCAGAGGATGACAACGGCTAGGGCGCGCAGGAGGGGCAGGGCAGCAGCAACGTACCAGCACTCTGAGGACCAATGAGGATTAGCATCTCACAGTGCTAAATATAATATACAGCTGATACTAAGCCCAAGACAAAACCAGCCACAGCTTCCCCCTCCCTGAACACCTACAAACTAAGCAGGTGACACAACAGGCCAGGGACCAGTTACTAGCAAAAGGGCTAAACTGGGCAGAATAAGCAGCAGTTGCTTCTAAAATCAGCCCAGCACCGGCTGAAGGTTTTCCAGGGGGGCGGTGTCACGTAAGGGGAGCACGACGGAGGGTGCACGAGCCGATGCCGCCGCCGGGCCCAGAGGGGGGAGCGGGCGGGAGGCGCCAGGCGGGGCCC
>JAVJGI010000060.1:32181916-32193489 GCA_035590275.1 Ibycter americanus
CTCCCGTGCGGTGGGGTGGCTGGCAGGGTGCGGGCTGGCGCTCCGCTCCGCTGCCCCGCTGGGGCTCCCGCTGCAGCAGGTGGGTTTCGCAGCCCCAGCGCTGAGTCTACAGCGCACCCCTTGCCCCGTGTCTCCCGGGCTGCCTCCGTCCCTTAATGCCCGGTGTCCGCCGGGACGCTCCGTCGCGACGGGCGCAGCTGCGGGCTTCCCCCCTGCAGCCCCGCTCCAGCAGAGCGAGGGCACCGCGGTTCCCCCCCCGGGGCATGCGAGGCCGGGATCCCTGGAGGCGGGCAGTCGGGCTCGCCTTCCCCCGGGCTGGCAGAGAGAGGGTTCTCCCTTCCCTTCTGCTCCTCCCTTCCTCCCCCCGGGCCTGTCCTTGGAAACGCTGTTTGTTTTGGTCGGCGAGTGCCAAACTCCTGCCTCTGGTAACTGTTAAAAACATGGGGCCGGGGGAGGAGACGGACGGCGAAACAGATGGAGGAAGAGGCGGAGCCGCGGGCGGTGGGGCCGCACCCCCCGCGCCCCGCCGAGGGGAGCCGGCGGGGGAGGGGAGCCGGCGGGGGAGGGGGGCGGGCAGGACGTCCCCGGCGTCCCCTCAGGGGGTTGTGGCCCCTGGCCACGGCCCGGGGCGGGGGGAGCGCTGCCAGGATGTCTGAGGTGAGAGTAACTCCCCTGGCACCGACCCTGGGGGGCACGTACTCACCTCGCTCTTACTTAGATATTTTTAAGCCTTCATCAAGACAAGCCTACGCATAAAGGGAAGAGCTGCGGAACTAGAAAGCTAAAGGAGTGAGATGTCGGCTGTAAGCTGTGGAAAATGAGGCATGCGGGAATTCCATAACTCTTAACAAAGGCTCTTTTCTGCTCCTGTGCTGTGGGTGCTGACAAAGGTGGAGTCAGTGAAAGGGAAACTCGAGCCCAAATGAGATGCAGCCTGTGCCAGCTTGAAGATAGTAAGGATGTAAGCCCAGGAGAATAAACAAAGTTAAGACATTTATAGTGGTAAAACTAGACAGAGCACTTAAAAGGTGTGCATGGATGGAGATACTTAATTGAACAATGCAGGGCTGTGGAGAAACTTTTCTTGAAGATGCTATCTGAAGAAAAAAAAACACTTAGGAACTGTCGTTTTTTTCCCTTAGGTGTTTCATAAAATAACTTCTAAAGAAAGCCTTCAGGAATAAAAAGCCTGCCTGTGTTCTCTCAAACTAATCTGATCTTGCAATCTTGATCAGTTCTAAGTGAATGATCAGACTGGGTGATGTGGTTGACAGTAGAAGTGCAAGATCCCTTTAGCTATCTACAGTGTTATATTCATCGCATCTTTACAAAAAAGAAAAATCCAAAACTGTCTAATTAGCAGCAGAAACCATGATAATTTATTTCTTCCTTGTTGAATTAACTGGAATCTTGGGTTTTGTACATTTTATAAGGTATTTTTAGCTTGGTCTTCCATTTAGTGTTTATCCTTAAAAACTGCAAAATAGTGCTGACTGAAAGAAAGCTAACAGGGTACTGAAGCCCACTGTGAAGGTATCCAACCTAATATAAAAGTAAACATCAGGTGTTTTAATGCAGGAAGAGTAAAGCAGGCTGTAACCACAGGCTGACCCTTTAACAGAATAGGTAGGATATTAAGCTGTGTATTAAAACAACAGCGTAATATGTAATACTTGATGATGGTATTGTCTATTCAAGATGGTGAGTTACAAAGAGATGTTGGAAGGCTAAAGGGCTTTTTGAAATATTTTTACTTGGGCATTGTATTAATCTAAACTTAAAATTACGTGTGAACTTGGCCCTTCATTTATGAGAAGCTCTGTGCTGCCTACAAAAGTATGAGGAAAAGCAGCTCTTCCAGTGTATGCTATAAAAAAAATAAGGACTAAGTAACTCAGTTGCCTATAGTTATAACTAATTAAAAGTGCCTTTTTTGGTTTGTACTTCCCTTCGATATGCTCAGTGAATGTATTTTAAGTTTTTAGCTGTTGGGCAGCAAATTTGAAAACTGTAGATGACATATTCCAGATTCTGCTTGTGTATTCATGTATGTTTACTTTGTGCTTGCTGCCTTGTTTTATCTTTTAAAGTTAAATTGAGCAATAATGTTCTGAATCTGCAGAATATGCCCATTCTTCCTTACCGTTGTATTTGAGGCATCCTGGTAGGAAATGTATTTACTTGTGGCAAAGATTGCAATATTTTTTCAGTTTCATCTCCTGTTCCATTGTTGAAACCTCTTACTTAAATTAAGCCTTCTGAAGCACTCTACTGACAGCTTTGCTATCTGTATGTGTGTGTATTGTAAGAACAGGTGTGGTCTCAGAACATCAAAATATGTCATGGGCCTCTTGAAATGCAAGTATTTGTTGCCAAAAGATCCTCTGCTGGGAATAGTAGGTATTCCCTACCTACTTAAGGTATTAAGAGACTTAATATATTTAGAATTTTAATTTCTACTTTAATGATTTGGTTTTCTTGGGAATCAAGATTGGGGTAGAAAATGGCAATGCTGACTTGCCTCCGTGGCTGATTTAGTACTTCTGTTAGGAGCACCTTGCAAATATGAATATTTATTACAATCATCATACTAACAGTTAAGAGGAGGTTCTTGAAATGATGTGTAAATTTTGTGAGAATTTTGGGGTATTTGTAATGGTCATTTAACTTCCATGTTCTTAACATCTAGACTGAAGCAGTAGATACATCTTGAAGAGCTTATACTAGCAGAGTGACTTACAAGACTTTTTGGGCCAGTACACTGCTAACAACATTAACAAAATTTTTCGATGGACCACATGCAGCATTAACCTTTTGGAGGTTAGTTGTTTTTTTTAATAAAAATAAAGGACATTTCTATGTGATTAAAGCCTGGAGGTAGTGTTCTGATGCTGATCCAGAAACAATAGCGGGAGGGTAATAAAGCTTTTTCTGTAGGATTGCTGTATTTGGGTGGCTCCACATCAAGAACCTGGATTGTGTTTGACAAATAGGTTACTTGTCACAACTAGTTTCTAGTCAGTGGTAGCTTTAAGATCTGTAATGCAGATGTTAATTGAAGAAATAGTTTTAGACTCTTGTGTAATGTTAACTAGTGAGTTATTCCTAGTTGTAACTTAAATACAATTTCCAAATCAAAAATCTCAGCCTTTTGGTGTTCTAGGTTCTCTTGCAATTCTTAGTCTTGTTTAGTCAATACTGCTTTAAATGTATGCTTGTTTTCAGTTGCTTCACAGAAATTATAAAAATGCATTTCTAATAAGGGTTATGATGTTAAAGATCACAACTAATGCTGTAAGTTTTGAACTCATGACCTCTATATCCTGATCAAAAGTCTCTCTTACTGGCTTCTCCAGTAAGGCAGTAAACTGTCAGCTGTGTTCTTGCTGATGTGATTAATTCTTTTCACAAAAACCAGCATAAAGCCTTACATAAATAAGGTACTCAAATGCATCCTCTTTCCTCTTGGGAGAGGAGGAACAGTAAACATACACTTAACAAATGTTAATCATCTCACTTAACAGGGGAGTACTCATCAGTGTAATAATACCTCATCAGGTTATAAAGGCCTGTTTAGGGTGAGCTGGTAGCCAAAAAATGAAATGCTCTAAGCTGTAACTAGGTGCCAGTGTAAAGAAATCCTCATTCTTACTCCCTTTTGTCTCTCTTGACCCAACGATATGTTGATTCACCTAAGTACACACAAAGATCACCCTTTTGCTGCCAAAAGAGACTTTTTCAAAGTTCAGCAGTTACAAAATGTAGTATTCCTTGCCTGCTGAAGTTGTAATTTAATCATAAATTAAGTTACATTACTTAAACTTGCTGACAAAAAGCATTGTTGGCTATGTCCCTTCATAAAGTCTACTACAGAATGCTTCATGGCCATAATTGAAGATGGACAGCTACTTTTGGTATCTGGGCCAAATTCCTTTGGTAGTAATTATGGCTGACTTCCAGTTTCTCATTTTAATATGGTTATGAACATATTTTTTACTTCCTGTCATACAACTATTAATCATCTCTATCACAGTATGCAGCTGGTCATATTCTCTGCAGTTGCAGATTTATCTGCCTGGGAGGCAGTTTCTTTATGTAGACAGAAGCACTATGAAGCATGACACTTCTCAGTGTTGTCATGTATGCTGAATGTAATGTTCGTGGCTCAGAGTTACCGTTTGACTTAAAACAGAAAACCCATCTACCCTCATCTGTACGAAGAGTAATTTTGAGATCTATGCCATTGTTGATCTGATTCTGAGCAAAGACCCACCTAAAGCAGTAGGCCAGACTTTCAGCTGTGCCCTGTCAGAAATGTAGTATTCTGAATTATTTGCCTGTTCTCCCCCAGCAACTTCTAAGTTTGCTTCACAGTTGTTACACTCAGTGCAGTCAATTTGTGGAAGGAAGCTAATTGCTAAACATCACTTGTTTGTGACGTTGAGAGGGGGGCGGGGATGGATGGGTATAGTATCATCATAAGATGCCTTTATGGACATGGAGAGCTTCCAAAACTGACAGGCAACTTTAGGGGTTACTGTGGGTAGTCTTTCTTTAAATATAACCAATTTACAGACTATTTCTAACATAACCGTTAAGGTATGAAACAGAAGAAGGTACAAAACTTTCTTGCAGAACAGGTGTAGTTTGTTAATAACTGTGTGATTCTGCATGTCAGGCCAGATCCTTTCTGTAACAACCTTTTAAGAAGTCAACTACTTGTTCTTAATTCATAATATAATGATCAGTATCCGACTTTGAGACACCAATAAGTAAGTAAGTGCTGGTTTTATGGGAAGTTGTTTGTCTTTCCAGGTCTTGTTTACTGTAGCAGCTACAGTGAATCAGAATGCCGCTCAATGATGACCAGAACAGTGATTCAGATTCTTCACGTCTCTCTGAAAGCACAGCTTCTTCTAGCGACTCTGAATATTCAAGACAGAGCTTTAACAGTGATTCTTCAAGCAAACCCAGCTCCCCAGCGTGTAAGCCTATTTCAACCTTACCTGCATTGTGCATAGACAGATAAGGCTAACTTATCTCGTTTCTCTTTGCTGTTATGGGTAGAACCTGGGATTCTGAATCTCTGTTTAAGAGTATTAAGAGAAAAGCATGACTTTCTCTCTGCTGTGAAGCAGCGCATCTCCTTGTGTGTGGAACACCACCAGCAGCTGTGTCCGTGGGGGTCTCCCTGTGCAGTCCTTCAGAAAGTGTAAGAAAAGTGTGCCACCATGGACGTCCTAATCTTGAGCTAATCTTGATGTTGGTAGCAGTTTCCTACTCAACCAGACACTGCTTTGTGCAAAGGGTGGATTTTTTCTGTTTGCTCCATATGCTTAAAAACTAAATCTGTAACTTACAGATTTATAATATCACATTGTTACATGAAATTAATCTCAAATTCACATTTTTCTTTCATAAATATTAGCATCAAACAGAAAACACATACTTGCACAAGGACAGTATTTTGAGTAATGATAAATAAAACGTTGGTTAAGATATGCTTCATGTTCATGTCTGTAAGCATTCTCAGACGATCTGTACTTCTTAGCATCTAAGTAAGTGAAGTCCTACATTAAAGCAAACTTGTTACTGGAGCTGCTATTGGCAGCTGGCTCTTTGTCTTTATTATCAGTCTTCAAAGGTTTAATTTGAAATACTAAATTGAATGACAGAATTTGGGGGTTTAGAAACTTTAGGAATTTACTCTTGCTTTTCAATGTTGTTACATTGTTAATAATTGTAAAAAGGGAGTGTAACTTATGATGTATCTGCTATGGAACATAAGTGGGGGGTTCTCAAGTCAGTAGCTTCGAACCTTCTCTACAGGCAATAAAACCACAATATAGGCATCATGTGCTCACAATTATAATGGACATCTGGCATCTGTTACTGTGCATGCTTTTGGTCTGGTCGATGTTATAGAACAGTAAATACGAAATCTGTGGAATACAAGATCCTGTTCTAAAGGAAAGAAGATATCTTAGTTAAGATGTAGAAATATGAAATTGCTCTTCAAAATGTTATGGGGCTTGTGTGGTATTACCCACACACACCCCTGATAAGCTGGGAGTTTCCTGAGTTAGTGTTTTAAGAAGATATAAAGACCTGGCAATCCTAGGTTGTTTCTACTAGAGTACTAGACTCCACTTAGCAAGCAGAGCAGTAAAACTTCTAAATATTTTCAATGGCACTTGTCAACTATAGTTATTTGGCTTGAATTGATCTTCTTTGTTCCAGCAGCAAGCCCTCCTAAGATTATTACATTTGATGAACTGATGGCAGCTGCAAGAAATTTGACAGACTTGACTCTAGCTCATGAAATTGCTGTAAATGCAAATTTTTGCATAAAACATGAAGACTTCCCACAGAACAGGTAAGAGCCTGAATTTTGTAAAAAGCAGCACTGGGGTTGGGAAGGGAGGAGAACAAATGAAGCAGCAAATTAAAAAAAAAAGGCAAACAAAAAACCTCAAAACAAAACATGTTGGGAAGGCTACAGATTTTTATCCTGCACCTCCAGGTGTTGCTGTCAAAGCTATGTTGCTTGGAACAAGTGTTGCAGTCCAGCTGAGTTGATATACTGTCTTGGAGCATATTGCTCTGTCTTAAATGTCACGTGGAAGATAAAAGGCTACTGCAATATGAATGCCCATAGTGAAGATGAGTATTAGTCTGTTCTGTGCAGTTCCAAGCCCTGTGGAAAAGATGAAATGGTGGCCTTCCATATTGTTGTATGTAGTAGCTCATTGGTGCCACAGTGATAAGAAGATAGAGCTCATCATGAACGTAGCTCTAATATTACCCGCAGAAGTGATGTGAAAATACCTGGAGATCCAGGGGAAGTGAGAAGTAACTTACCTAATGTAGTAGCTAAAATGCTCTTGCTTACAGACATGTCTAACTTAAAAATGACCCTGGTCTTGACTTTGAGAAAACTTACATTAAAAACCCAAGTTTTTAATTGCCCAAGTCCCTTAACTGGTAATGTCTTATATGACAAAGAAAAGTTTTTGAGAAAGCTTTGTCCTAACCTGGTATGTTAAGTACTACGGATACAAATTCAGTAAGGAAAGGTAATATATCTTTACCTACATCTGAACTGCCAGCACCACATATTTATAAAATACAGGTGTTTTAGGAGAGGCTTGTCAGTCTAGGCCACGTTTTGGGAGCTGATGATCCACAGACCAAGAAAGATATGGTTGCAGGGCACAACAGCTGGTGAGGTGTTGTGTGTTTCCCAACAGGTGATCAGGTTAATCTAAAATACTTTTACCAAGGATGAAAGCTAGTTGGGAGTCTTTTCTGTATCTAATTGATTTATTCCACAGCTTTGCAGGCACAGTAAAACAAATTGTACATGAGGCATTTTGGGATCATTTGGAATCGGAACTGAATGAAGATCCTCCAGAATATGAACATGCTATCAAACTCTTTGAGGAAATTAAGGAGGTAATGTTCCTCCTCTTCTGCACCTCAGTATTGTTTTGTCATTTTAGGTCTGAGAGTCCCTTACTTCACTGAAGGGCCTGCTAACTCAGCCAAGCCAACACTTTCAAGTTCTTTCTTTTAAGAGGAAGCCATGATTATTCAGAACTGCGAATAAGTGTTTATTTATAGTATATTTATATTAACTGTTAATATGGCCACAAACACACAGTGGCATGTCTACTCAGGTTTCATTGCATGGCTGTTAGTTGCCAGTCAGCTCTTTTCTCAAAGCTTCACATCTCTGCTAGCCTCTTTCCAGCAACACACTGTGAGCTTAGGGCATAAACAGGAGTACAAACGTGACTGCATCTGCCCATATAGATTTTATTGTTTATGATCATTGCACAAAGGAACATACAAACTTTCAATCCTGGTACAATAATAAGTCTTTCAAAATTTTAAGTTAGTAAATGTGTGTGTTAAAGGGCAGCTTCCCAGTTGTTGAAAGTCTCATTGTTGACACTCTCACTGTTTTACTGGCTTTGAGCATTTTTGCAGAACTGTCTGATCCTTTTAACAGTCCTTTTTTTTTCCTGCTACCTTAGATAATGTTGTCTTGATGTGTCTTGTTATAGTCAGTCAGCTAAGTACACTTGGCGTTAATATTAAAATCTTACTTCAGTGTGTTTACTAAGTTGTTTGGTTTTTATTCATAAGCTTTTCCTTTTTTCTTTTTTTTCTCCCCCTACTTTAGATTCTTCTTTCCTTCCTGACTCCTGTAGCAAACAGGATTCAAAATCAAATTTGTGAAGTTCTAGATACAGATCTTATAAGACAGCAGGCAGAACATAATGCTGTTGATATTCATGGGCTAGCTAACTATATCATCAACACTATGGGAAAGTTGTGTGCTCCAATAAGAGACAATGATATAAAACAGTTAAAAGCAACAGACAATATCGTAGAATTACTGAGGTTGGTATTTGGGTGTGGGTTTTGGATTTTTTTAGAGGAAAACCCTCTTCTCTGAAAGACTACTGGGTAGTGGAAGAAGGGGGTTGAAGTCTTAAAAAGAAGTCTTAAATTGTGTCAGTTCACATAACACCTGTTCCCAAACTGCTAGAAAACTTATTTTTATACAGAAGTACTGAAGGGGAGGCGCTATGAGACAATGACCAGAATATTATGTGTATCTTTATAATGAAATGGGTAGAATGCCTAAATCAAACACTACCAGCTCTGAATATCAAAGCCACTGAACAACTAAAAAAAGCACTCTTGCAATAATGTGTGTTTCAGAAACTGTTTTTTTTCAGTCTTGTTCATCCTTACAAAAACTAAGCATTTCTTCTTGAAGTGTTTATTGTGTATCCTTCCTCTAGGAGGCCAAACTGGGTTTAAAATCTCTTTACTAAAGATCTTTTTACTTGAACTTGAGTAAAACGCTTGCATAAAAGGGCAGAAACCAGTTTACTGCTCCTTAGTACACTGAAATATTAAGAGTAAATGGTGGCAGTTGTTCCACTGTTTCATTGCAACTTGGATCATATACAGGGACCAAAGCAGCTGGGTCAGAAGGATTGTTTCTCTTGGTGAAATTACAGTGACTAAAAAGTTAATCTGTTCATTTAGGCTGAGATATACCAATTGGTGTAGTTCTTGAGAACTCTTCTTTCTGTTACAGGGTTGTAGCACTTAGCGATGCTACATGTTTGTCCTGTTCTCTGTAACTTAATGCAATAATTCTTCAAGTATCCTGGAAGACGGGTAACATATCTGTTACACTGAAACACCAATGAAGGAGTTTACTTCTCCCAGAACTTAAACTAAAGTGCTGATGTATGTGTACCTCATATGTGCTGGTTAAAATCAATAGACTATTATAATGGTCAAATTTTAAATTCCTCCTTTCAGACAAATATTCCGTGTTTTGGACCTGATGAAAGTGGATATGGCAAATTACACAATTCAAAATCTTAGGCCGTACCTTCAGCGTAATTTGGTGGACTACGAAAGGACAAAATTCCAGGAAATTCTTGAAGAAACACCAAGTAGGTATCATGCTATATTTTAAACTTTTCTTTTTAAAAAAGGACTATTTAAAGACGTGCTATAAAATCTACCAATTGTAGTTAATTTGGAGGAAAACTTCAATTTCTTGTCTGGATCTAACTAATGCCAAAATTCTTTGACAAGCAAGCTGCCAATGGGCAATTGCTTAACTTGCTATAAAGTATGTTTATCTGTAATCTGGGGTGGTTTCAGACACATTTGTATTTGCTAAATTGGTTGGTATCTGAAAAGCAAACACACTCTTACTGTCTGGAGGCAGAAGCCCTACATACAGAAAGATGAGACTTTTTCTCTTTTTGTGTGTCTCAAGTAAATATGTAAAACCAGTTAATATGCCTGAAAGCTGGAAGGGACAGGATCATTTTTTTAATAAACAAAAGGCAGGCTGAGGAAAACTTGGATGATGCAAAGTCAGCTTGATCCACTATTACAGATTTTGTGTAATATGGCTAAACATTGTTCAGGAAAATATATCTTCCAAGAAGAAAAAGTAAGTTTACCAACATCTGGAGCAGGGCCTTCTAAAATGGGAACCCTGAGCCATTGATATGGCCTGCAGTGTCTATATATGCAGCCTGAGAAAGAACTTTTTAAAAGCATTTCATTTGCTGTTAATACAGTTTATCTCCCTTCACCTCTACTTCTCAGTCCTGTGCTCCAACTATTAAGTGGCCTCCCTGAAAAAGGGGAAAAAAATGCTTTGGGAACTCAGACTTCGAGGCTTTTTTTTACACCAAAATCTTGGCTGAAGTTTAACAATTTGGGTTTGTACAAGCTAGCTAGAATATTAAGGTGACCAATGGAAGATACCGGTGGGAAAAAATGAGGGAGAGAATTTAAGTGTGAAGACTTGGCTGTCCACTATGTTTAAATCTTCAGAAGTTCAATATTCCTGTTTGTGTAAAACTTTTTTCCTCAAGGTAGTGTTTATTTTGATGAAAGCATGCAGTAAATCTGTGTTGATTTGCAATGCTTAGGTGCCCTGGATCTCACAACAGAATGGATAAAGGAATCAATGGAAGATGAATTGTCATCCATTTCTGATGAATCTTCATCATCCCCTGGTGCTGATAGTAGTTCTAAACCAATTATTAGTCCTACACTGGTGCTAAACAATGGCTACTTGAAACTGTTACAATGGGATTATCGCAAAACAATTCCAGAGGTAAGAAATGTATTTTAGTGTCTTCAGATTTCTGGCTGTATGAAAACATCAGTGTAGTATAATAATCCTGACAATATGTGAAGTACTCTTGCACTTAAATTTCTGAATAATAAGTTTGGAGAGTATATGCTAGTCTAGTTCCTGAAATAGGAGATGGGCAAGCCAACAACTAGACAACAAGGCGAAGGTTGTTTTCCCTCTTTCCAATCATAGCTCACCAGCTCCACCCTAAGAGTGGTCTTGGCCATGGTCAAAGGCTGGGCCTTGTCCTGACAGCACTTGTGCTTTCTGTACTTTTGAGGGAACTGACTATAGCATCCTGTTTTCCTAACAGCAGCAGGAATTTGTGGGATTACTCTTGCTTTAGAACAGAACCAGTAAAAGCTTGAAGCCTTCTAAAATAGATATTCACCCTTTCTCAGTGTTCAAGTTTTTTCTCCTCCAGCTCCTGATTACTGACCTCTGCAACCTTTTGTAAAGCCAATTTGAAATTGGCCATCAGTCAGGGTTAAAATTAGTATCTGCAGTGAATGCCCTAGCTATACTTAGGGTGGCCTGGCAGAGAATTTGCTAAATACATGGGGATATTCGTAGTGCTCTCAGTCAGTGGATGGAAGGGAAACCACCTTATTGCCTTCTTTCAAACAGTTTTGAGTAAGAGCTACATACAGGTATCCTCTGATGGATCTAGTTTATTATACTATGAAATTACTGCCAAACAGTTGAATGTTAATGACCCTGTGCTTCTCAGTGATTTAGTTAGGATGAACTCTTTCTAACCTAAAATAAGTCACTCCAGCCTACATCTTGTTGTGGGAATTATTTACATTCTTGGTACAATCAAGTGGCTTTTTGCCTGTAGCAGGCTATGTATCACTTGCAGAACCTGCTCTGGTGGTTG
>JAVJGI010000060.1:32202835-32291744 GCA_035590275.1 Ibycter americanus
ATCTCAGCTTAAATAATGTTACTGTTTAAAAATAGTAAGAAAAAAGAAACAAAAAAAGCTCAAGCATCTTAGATGTTTGGTGGTCACTCTTTGGGAAGGTATTTCACACTGTTTTTTGTTTTCAGGAAAAATGGCGACTTCTTCCGGCATTTCTAAAGGTTAGTGTTACGCACTCATTTCATGGCATGAATATTTTCTGACTTTACATTCCCTTCTTCTAGCTTTGGCTGTTTCCCAGAATACCTGTCCTTACCTTCTGTGTGGATTTTGCAATTATTTTTTTTTCGTTCCATGCAATTAGGGATAAACTTTGTTACATAGATTGATTTCTTGATTTATTTACAGATTAATTTGTGGAGGCATCCTTTTTAGAAGTTTGCATTTTTGTGTGGTTGTTCACAATGAACAATGTATATATGTAATGTTTCCAGATTATTTTACTCTTTTACTGGCACACATAGACCCTATTCATGGTCTTTATAGAAGACTGTGGTATTAGGTTTGTTGTGTTTGTCACAGGAAGCATATAACCACAGATCTGGATTCTGCAGAGGCTTGAATGTATGTATATCTTCCCTCATGAAGTCAGAGCCTGACTGAACTCAAAGATTACTAGTGTCTTAATTTCAGTGCTACTCGTATAATCTGGTACTAGTTGAAGGTACATTTCTATATAAATATCTATAGAAATAAAAATGCCATTGGATGTAATAACAGGACTAAAACAGCGGGAAGTGAGGAAGGAGAAAGGCAGTGATGAAAATTGTATCATAAAGATGGCCGGTAAAGTCTGTGATGTGCTTAGGTACCTTCAGGGAACTGCAGTCATCTCTGTGCCTGTCATCAGTCTTTGGAAATGTTGCCCACTTCAGCAAGGTTCTTTTTGACCTCACTTTGTTAATTTCTTTCCTTCCCAGTTTCAATACCTGCACTTTTCTTTTTGTTGCGCCTTTGAGTGTTTGACTCTGGTAGGAAAACAAAGTTCAAAAGTCAGTTATGGGTTGTGTATGTTTTCACTTGGTTTAGGGCTGTGAGGATGCTTCAGGGCCCTAATGAATCCTGTTTCTGTCTCTGCTAGCAACCATGTGAACTTCCATCACGAGCTTGAGCTAGTGATATTGTCTGAATTTCTGAGTCTCTGAAAAAGGGATGGCTGCTGATTGTGAGGTGCAGTTTACCGTGTGCTCTATACCAAGTATATCCATCCCACATTATTTCCAGCCAGTGAGCCCCTTACTCTAGGGCTGCCGATGGTGGTCTGACCTTTCTGTTGTGTGTTGATTTATTTATGCCAGCAGTGATATAGTTATATAAAGCTGAGGTTGTGCATTACAGTTTCTATAGTGGAGTTTTCTTTCAATAATGCTGTTATATTTCCTCATAAAAAAACGGAAGGAATACGAGCCTGATTTTTAGGCAGTAATAAATTAATATTTTTTTTTTGCCTATATCATATGATGTGCAATGTTTTTGTAAATTAGGGAAACTCTTATTTAAATAATTTTGCTCTGGAGTCATTCCTCCTTTGTCTTAACCCCTGGAGGCTTCACTGGGCAGCTGGAATGGTCATTCTAAGCTTCCCATTTCTTTCTAATGATTTCAGAATTAGCTGTTGCCTGTTATGTGAACTATGTAAGTAGGTGTTTTCTGTATGAAGTTTTAAGCCTTGTAACATGCTAGTTGTCATGAGGTGTTTCAAAGATTAAAGCCCTCTGAGCATGTAAGCATGTGTCTCAGTATCAGCGAGCACTCTTTCCTTTTCAAGGAAATTTTGCACTATAGTTAGGATAGTTACACCTTTTATTTCTGCAAATGCAAATTATTAACAAAATGAATGCTTCTTTTAGTATTCTTTCAAGCCAAAATCTTTCTTTTTTTCTTTAATCCCTGATCATTTTACTTAGTATCACCCCCCTTCTTTTGATTGCTGTAAAGGCCTTAAACTTAAATCTTTGAAATGTCCTGTATCAACTCATTACCTGGGGGAATGGGGTACTGTTTATTATGTGTGATATTACCTCTGGGCATGTTCTCTCTCTTCCTGCCTACAAATGTAACTCAGATTTCTTAGGAGTGTCCTGCCCTCTGTGACTGTTTCCTTGCTTGTTAACTTCTGTCTTTCACATCCCCCTTTTCTTCCATCTCCCCTGTTGGGTTGCAGACAACTTCTTGACCCAAGCAGCACACATAGTCATAATTATACTACAAATGATTAAAATTATTTCAGAATAACAGCAAACTGATAAAATACTTTGACTTGCAATGGCTCTTGTTTGTTTTATATGAATTTCAAAGTCTGTTGGGTGTTTACTTTATACAGTTACTGAATTACTTTTCTGACTTGAAGAATGATGACAGCTCTGGTGTAAACCTGGAAATGTAAAGTATAGAACCAGACCAGTCATCCAGGCACTTCTCAGAACTTTGTCAACTGAAAGAATGTAGCACAGATCCAAAAGTACTTATAAATGCTTCTATCTTCTACCTTGTATGATTAATGTTATTGAAGCTAATTTTATTTGCTGCATGTGTGTATTTTTCAGGTGAAAGGACTTGTGAAGCAGCACATAGACTCATTCAACTATTTCATCAATGTAGAGGTATGCTTTCTTGGTGGAGAGTGGCTCTTAGTACTCAGAAAAAGCACATGATTCTGGTGTGTTGGTTTTTTTTTTTCCCCTCCAGATAAAGAAAATCATGAAGGCCAATGAAAAAGTTACAAGTGATGCTGACCCAATGTGGTACTTGAAGTAAGCATGAAATGATTTCCGTATCAGTAGTAGTGTGTGTACTATCTCAGGGGTTTGTTATTGGCTATAGAATACTTATAGACACCTGTGTAGGTATAAATCAAGAGAGTATTTTCCATAACTTATCTCTTACTTGGAGTATTGAAAGATGGGAAGATGTAAAGAGTAATCATGTGAAGCAGACTTAATAGCCAGCTGTTAACAATACCTTATGTCAGCATTTTTCTGTAATTTAGTAATTTTGGATGACAGATGGGAGTTTCTTTCTGCCTATTTGCAAAGGTAACCTGGGGTTTATTGCATGTGTAGTTTAAATTTTAACTAACTAGAACACAGCTCAAATACAATGACTTAGTTTGGGAAGAATCATTGTTCATTATTAATCAACCTACATTCATCAAAGTAACTTCATTTTTCAGTGTATGTAGAATTCTGCTTCTTTCAGGTCACCTAAAAAATATTTGGCTCATTGCTCATTATGGAACTGTTTGTATTACAGGTACCTCAATATCTATGTTGGTACTCCAGATGTGGAAGAAAGCTTCAATGTGACACGACCTGTATCACCTCATGAGGTATTAATGTTTGCATCTGTCTTGTTTGTTTGGTCTTGGAAATGTCTTGTCTATTAACTGCATATAACTTTGAGCATATGTGTTCTATGTTAGATGATACAATGCATGCCACCATCCCTGTAGAAAGAAGCCTCAGAGATTTAAACATCGTGTAATAGATTTTTTTAAATTTTTTTTTCCTGACATGTGCAAATAGCTGTAGTCAGTGTTTCATGGTAGCTGTATTTGAGTGGGTTTCCATGAAACTAATGAAAAATACTTCTCTTGCGTAATCTTGTGGCTCTCCTTATGACAGAGCTGAAGTCCTCACACTGCAATGTAGTGTTCTTTGATGTTTTTATTAACTTCTTTTCAATATTAGCCTTGCTACTGTCTGCACCATAGGTCACTTCAGTCTGCCCTTCCCTCACAGTCATCTTTGGGAACATATCTCTGATTTTTTGCTCATAGTTTTTAAGTCTGAGTCAGAGACTAAACATGGAAACTTTGAGCAGAAATAGATGGAAGTTGATAAAATTATAGGAAACTGCAGAAGAACATTAGCTTTATGGGGAATATATTTAACTTCTTTGCACTGCTGTAAGCATATAGGTTGACAGATGGATTGTGTACTTCTGGAATAAAGATGCCTGTTGGAGAACAAATGCTTCTGTGACTGAAATCAGAGAGTCTGTTGCTTTTGACAGGATATAAGGTAGCTTCTGTACAGATAAGAAACCTATAAACTAAGATGAGATTTGGACCTTTTAGGATCGTTTCCAGGAATCTATAGCCATTCAGTTCCCTTCAGAGGTTGCTCAGGATCAAAGTATTCCTCTCCTGCTGCTGTGCTTTGAGATTTATACCACTGCAGCAGAGGTACTGACAACCACTTCTGGCCTCAGAACAGGAACTGAGCTTGGAACTTGCACTCGTTTACCTACATACAGCCTGCTGTCGATGTAATGAATCAGTTCACATATCAGATGTTTTTTTCCATGCTATATACCCTTGATACTTGGATTGTTGTTTTTTTTCATGTTGTGTATGTGACATGCTTTAGACTCTACCATGGAATACGTTCTGTGCTTTGGAGAAATTCTGTAAAAACAAGCCATCTAGTGGCTGTGTCTTGTGCATAGCCTCATTTTTGTTTCCAGTGATCTGATTCAAACTCGTTTAGTTCAACGGAAAGATTTTAAGTAAGGCCAATAACTCAGCCATCAACAGTTCAATTAGATGTAATACAGCACAGCTCATGCATTTCACAAATGTGTAGTTAACATTAAATCAGTAGATATTGAACATGCACAAAATGCAATGTGAAGGATTTTTTTTAATATGAATGACATTGCGTGCAAAAAATTGTTTGGGGCCAATAACTCATATGTAAGAATCCAGGTATTAAAATGCTTGCTTACCTTAAAAGTAAAGTGACTGTGTGTGTAGAAGAGGACAAAATAAATGCTTCATAGAGAATATTGACCTTGAATTTAGAATAACCTACTCTTGCATCTCAGATATATCCTTACTGATGCTTAATGCTAGTGCATAATTTCTCCTTTTTTTTCCATGTTATACACACGTGAAGGCCATAGTTAATTTCTTAAATAGGGTGCTAATAATGTCAAACCAAGGATGCAGTTTAAAAAAAACAAACCAAAAAGACTGGATACTCATGAGTATGTCATTACATTTCTCTGTTAGAGGCTTATAAAATTCCTTCCCAAAGACACCTAAAATGATCAGTTTTTCATAAGGGTCTGAGTACTTTGCCTATCTTCAGCCAGATTTGGGAGTTTTTACGTCCTTGGTTTCCTCGAAGATCAACTCATGCTTGTCTTTTACCTCTAGGTGTCTAATGTAAGGGGAAGTTACCTGAATGAAGGTGATACAAAAATACAAGTGCTGGAATATTAGACTGTGTAATTCTTATTTTATATGTGTGTCTTGTGTGGACAGAGCACGCAAAAAGAATCTCAAAGCCTTTTTTCACCCAAGTTATATTAATGAAGCTGTCTGACTCTCCTTCTCACACGGTTCTTATGGGAGTTTCATGAACTATTCATACAGATGAATTTAAAGTAATTAGAAAATGGAAATGTTCTCAAGTTACTTTTGAATTCAGTAAAGTTGCTTGGAGCACAATGGGACCCAGTTTCCTACAAATCACAGCTTGAAAACTGCTGGTGCACATCAGTATTTTATTACTAGAGAAGTAGTTTACTTTTTAATATGGAGAGAAGGAGCATCCAGTTTGCAATGATTCTTGAGGCATATTTTTCCCATACAGTTGCATCTTCAATACAAAGCACAGTCTTGATTGCCTTTTATTAGTGTATAATCAATACACTGAAAGACTATAGAACCATAAATGTACAAGTCTGAATACTGGTAAACCTACAACCCTGGAGCTCAAGGGTATTGAATACTCAGTGAGGTCACAAATGACCTGCTGTGAGTTGCTCTGTTGTATTCAGCAAATGCAATAAACCTTGGCTTGCATGACAATACACAATACCTTAAGGGCTAGCTACAAAGTCATAGAGTGAGGTTGGAGATAGCAAACCAGAAAGGTCAGATTAGAAATGGTTGAGCCTTGAGCTGTATAATGTCCTAGATATGTATATCCTGCTTCTCTTGCCATGTGAGGAATTAGCAAACAAATTCTGGGAATCATTACAGGAAGCGATACTGTAGTGAGCCTTCTGTAAGTCATCTTTAGAAAACAGTACCATACAGTGAGATTTGTTCATTCTGTTAATGAGGTAGTGCAGTGTCTCTCTTACTCTCATGTGATTCCCTTCTATCAAACTTCTTATGACAGCAGTACTCTTTGGGTGTTTTGAGTCTTCATACAGAAATGTCCCTAAGCTGAGCGCTGCTCTCAGAGGCTATGGTGTAGTATGGTCTTGGTGTCAGCTCTGCTGATTAGGCCTGTTTGTTTAATTAAACAGTTTAGAAGTTATGCTCTGCAGTGCTATCCTCTGAAGACACAGATTTGCTGGCTGCTCTTGAAACATCACAATAATTGTATTTGGGGTCTTTTTGGTTTTGTTTTAAGCAGGAGACTCTGTGAAACATAGTCCAGGTACCATTAAGAGCTTGGTCAAGCTTTGCGTTGCTTGATTTCTTTGTGAGGACTTACAGGAGACAGGGCAAACACGGGATATTTTAAGAGAGACTCTTCAGCTTGTAAGCCAATGTGACTGTTCTCCTTCTAGTGCCGCCTGAGAGACATGACTTATTCTGCCCCGATTACAGTGGACATTGAATATACACGAGGTAGCCAGAGGATCATACGCAATGCATTACCCATTGGCAGGTAAGATGCCATGTTGGGAAGAGTTTTTACTGCAAAATAAATGTAGGCTAATCTTACCTCCTTGTTAAAAGAAACAGTGAGCAGGCAAATCTTGAACAGCTGTACAGGATGTGGTTGTTAGGTTCTGTTATAAGATTTTGTTTTGCAAAAGCTTCTGGAAATTTGTCTCTTTCCAAAGAAGGATGGATGTAAGGGTGGATGTTGTCTATGCTTGTACTGATACAAAACCAAAGAGGGAAATACATGAGAGAATACTGGAGCTTCAAGTTGCGTTATTGCGAAATGAAAATAAGTCGTATTTGCTTTGTAGCCAAATTACTCAGTCTTTCATACATAATATGTGGATATACATCTGTGAAGGGTGGGTGGTAAAACCAGTAAAGCAAGCATTAGTTCTTCTGTACAAGGTTAAGCTCTCCTTTAAAATTGATTTGGTTTAGAGCCAAGGCTGAGCTTTGTGGATAAGTGTTGAGGATTTTTTTTACTGGTTTTGTTTTTCTAAAGGCTGTCAAATGACTTGAGGTTATTAGTATTGTGAAGGACATCTAATTTCTTAAAGAAAAAGTAATGTGCCTTAGGGAGAAAAACAAGCTCTTAACTGTACCAAAAAGGCAAAATACCTGGCAGTTTTAGCATTTATTGAAAGCAAAGTTGCATTTTAAAGGCAATAAAGGTGTCTGTCTTTTGTAGACAAAGTTTCTTAAAGACAAACGCTGATGGCTTTAAAGGTCAGTGCCTTACAAAGATGGTATACTGTGTGACTCTGCATCTTACCAAAGGTGGAATACTGGCAGGAAAGAGAAAATAGATACTTAAGGAGCTACACTTCTTGTAGTAAAATTTTAAGCTGTCATATAAAAAGATATACTTCAACTCTGTCAATAGAACATGATACACGAAACTGCTGTAGCTGTAGTCACAGTTTATTGCTCTAAGTCATTTTTTAAGAAAAGTTTTTAAAAGACCATCTAAATTTTAGTCCTTTGAATTATTTCATAGTGTGGGCTGTAGGCAAAGAAAAAAGTTCAAGTAAATGTGTGTTTTCACCAAAATAGTTACCAACTTGTATACAAAAGACAGTACTTTAAAGGGTAAATTATAGCTAAGAGAAGCACAACAAAAACTAGTCTAGATATTTGTCTGCATATTTGTCTACATCTCTCTTTAAAAAAAAAAAAGGATGGAGTGAAGAAGACTTGTAAAGCATCCATAATATACTGGAAAAGACTAAATTACTGCACAGCACTAGTATGTTGCATCTTTGCATCTTATGTTAAGGCCTGTTTCTGTAAATTCTTCTTTTTCCTATGAAGTGAGGTCATGGCAAAAAAAGCACTCTTCATTAAAAAATAAAGTTGTGTCATCTGACTGGTTTTGAGGGCATACATGCAAAAAGTCTTTTTGCTGTTAAAACCTTAATATCTGGTTATTATTTCCATGGGAAATAATTTTCCTCCTCTATCCCTAGTATTATGCTGAGTTCCTTTTGCCAGGTGAGTATATACAGTGCTCTCATTTGATATACGGTTCAGACCGGGACAGCAAAGCTGTGTGTTCTTTCCTCTATTATTTCTGTTGTTTGGCAGAGTCACTGATAACCTATGTGTGTTAGAAACAAAAAAACCCCAGGGCAAAGTCTTTTGTCTTTAAAAAGGAAAATCTCCTTTGAATGCTTCATAGCATTCCAAATCAGTGTACTCATTTTCTGTGTCTTTATGCACAGAAATTCAATAACTTTACTTTCCCTTCTTTTTTATTCCCATTCTTCCTGATAACTTCAGATACTTAAAAAATTAGATTCTGTCCTTGAAAGGAGAATGAGTTACTATATATAATGTCTTATGTTAGTCACAAAATATTTTATTGTTCAGCAGTGAAATAAAGAATACATACTTGGTGACATCTGTTTCACTGGAGTTTTCTGTGATGGCATTTACATACTACATTTTGAGCTTCCTTTTGCCAGCTGGTTACTGCTTCTGATAGAAATAGCCAATGCATTAGGCTTATTGTGTGTGTGATACAAGATTATAATTGTCATATGAAGCTTCTTATCTCTAGGAAACACTTTCTCAGTGAAATGACTGAAGCAAGTAGATTATCTGTATAGAGCACTGTAGTGACAAGGTAGCTTTTTATCCTCTTCAAAAATACAGAATTTTGAGTTCATCAGTTTTCTTTTAAGATAAAAGAATATGAAAATGGCCAAGAAATTCAAATAATTGATAAAATTTGCACACAAGAAATGTAACTTCATTAGCAAAAGCTGCCTAATCTTAATTTTTGTTGGAATAATTTTGAATTAAATATCTCTGAGGTTGCAAACAGTTCCGTAGTAGAAATCATAGATAAATTTTGTCAAAATATGTCTTAGCAAACATCTGGCACATAGGTCTTACAAAGGCTGTCCACCAAGGAGTGAAATTCTGTAAGCTGGATCGAAAGTCCACGTTTTTGTAGAAAAGACTAAAGGGCATGGAGGTCTTTTGGTAGATGTAGTGATAAGCTGTTTTTATCTTGTGCAAAATGCAGCTTTTTCTTTGGAAGTGAAATATGCTTTCTTTCAAAAATTCTAATGAAAAATCTGAGAGTGGAAAGGTATGTTATGAAGCTGACTGTAAAAGTACGCTTTTAAATAATAACTGCAAAATCATTGCTGGTTAGTTGTTGAATAAGCCTAGTTGAATTCCTGGTAAGACTGCAATGTAAACACAAAACCAAATGAACGTGAACACTCCTTCATTTCATCACAGGGTGACAGAGGATTCAGGTTGGAAGAGGCTTCAGGAGGTCTCTAGTACAACCTCCTGCTCAAAATGGGGTCAGCTCTCTGATCAGATGAGGTTGCTCAGTGCTTTATCCTGTTAGGTCTTGAAGACCTCCATGCAAGGAGACTGCCCAGCTTCTCCATGCACCTTATTCCACTGCTTGAATGTCTTCATGGTGAAGAAATTTTGCCCCCAACCAGTCTGTGCCTCTTTAGTTTATCTGCTTTTTCCCCCTCCCTAAACATAGTATTTGTTTTTAATTTCTTGGTGTAATTTTCTACCACTTCATGTTGCTTCACAAAATGCTTGCTGCAGGCTTCTGTGCTAAGACACTAGAGAAATCAAGAGCTACTACTGGGGAGACTTCATGCCTAGGTTATGTATTAGAGGCACTATCTATCTGCAGCCATAGGTGTCATTATGATGTGGGAAATCAGATCTGAACTAGCTTTTTCTTATTAAAACTGGTAACAGTGGATCTGCAATGGTGTGGTCTTTGTCTTCAGTGCAGACTGTACTGGTTTTGGGGACCAGGAGTCTTTGCACTAGTAATCATTGGTCTTGGTGACTGTGCTTGTCATGGATGCCTATAGTAGCTGCATAAAAATTAAGTAGGAAGTCTACAGTTTCTGTCAGTAGGTGTGCAGTTTCAGGTCTGTTTTCAAACTACATGTTCAATGAAAAAAGGTGGGATTAAAGAAAAAGCCTATTGTTCGTAGCTTGCATGTGTTCTAATTACCTTAAATGTGTTTTCTCCAGTTTGTTCAGCATGGGTTTTGTTCTGAATTTGATTATTTGTATTTTTCTATCTGAATCTAAAGTAAAAGTGTAACTGGTTTTCTTGCAGAATGCCTATAATGCTGCGTAGCTCCAATTGCGTTCTTACTGGGAAGACTCCAGCAGAATTTGCCAAACTTAACGAATGTCCTTTAGATCCAGGTACATTTGCACTCATGTTCTTTCTTTCCCTGTACTTTTAGTTTTAAGTGTTCTTTAGCAAAGAAATACCCCATTGGTATGTTTCCTGCCACTGTGAAGTTGTTGTGGGAACTTCTCAAGTGTGTGCTTGTAACTAAAAGAAATGGGCAGGCTTTTGAAAATACTAAGAAATGGTGACAGCATGGAATGTTTGTATTTGCAGAGGAGTTTTCAACCACAAAAAAATACACCAAAATTTTGAAAAAGTTGAGAAGTGTATATAGTATTGTACAGATGGAGTTTGTTAATGAAAATGAAGTGGATCAGGGGAGAATGAAGTATAACGGTGTCCTCCAGAGCAGGAACTCGCATTTGCTGCCTTTTTTAAAGTAAGAATAAAGTGTTACATGATAATATTTGAAATGTAGAGAGGAGATGAAGGGTTATAACAAGCAACTTCTTTGGGTTTTATCTGCTGCTTTTGAGGCATGCGCTGGACGTGCTGTGCTTGCTTGTGATGGCAAGATACAGTGACATGATGTGCTGTGCTGGAGGAGCATTAATAGCTAGCTACAATCTAAGAGAGGAATCTGATGTGGCTTATGTGCAGGTTCCTGAGATTGTCTTAGATACAACAAGGGCATTAAAATACATTTTAAAAAGTAATGCAAAAGAAGTTTCTCCCCAGAGTGCCAGAGAGAGCAAGTTGTTAATTATGGAAGGCTTTCTCTTTCTTTGTTACCAAGCATCTGAAATGGCTGGTTCTTTTTTGATATCCTTATAATATACTCTTCTGGCAAGCAATATTTTTACTTAATTTGTAGAACTAATAATTCTGTAACATCTTTTAATAAGCATGGTTACCTTACAGGTTTGTGGGTTTTGTGTGGCTTTTACAGGTTTTGGTCTGCCTGTGAGTTCTTTCTGTTCAAGTCCTTCCCAGATAAAGTCTTAGATCTCAAATACTATGTGTGAGCTTAGCAAAATTTCCGTTTAGTCTAGTGGAACGTTTTCATAGTTATCACAGGTTCCACACAGGGTTTGTTCTTTACTCTTTTAAGGGAGAATTGTGTACATACTGTTTACTTCCTAATAATTTATATTCAAAGGAATATTGAAGAAGGTACAAGGGTACTGACATGCAAAATCTTTCTTTTCTATTTAATAGGTGGCTATTTCATTGTTAAAGGTGTAGAGAAAGTAATTCTTATTCAAGAGCAGTTATCTAAAAACAGAATAATTGTGGAAGCTGATAGAAAGGGCACAGTTGGCGCTTCTGTTACCAGGTATGGTAAATGCCTGTAATTACATAAAGGAGATAAAAGCAAAGCTCTGGAAGGTCATAGTTGTCGTAGTAGGAGCTGTGTAGTTTTCTTTCTAGTATAGTTTAATGGGAAGAAGCTGTAGACGTTCAATGCCCCTGTCTTGCTACTGTCATTTTGTATGCTAAAACGTCAATCCCATGATCAGTTAGTACAGTATTCCCACAAAAATAAATTGAAGTTGCTCATATGCTTCAGGATTCATCTCAGACTAGGAAAAGCAAGTTCTAATTTTTAACATAAAGCTGCACTTCCTAACCGATGGTATTTGGTCTCATTTTGCAGCAAGTAACATGAAGTTATTGCAGTGGAAATTGGATGTAACCTTTTGTCTGACTCTAAATCAAATTGGTGTGAAAGTTTTTAAAGGCAATTGAGATAGAAACAAAAATCAATATTTTTGTAGTACACAAATTAATGAAAATGGTGAACTAGTCTAAGTTTGGCCCTTCCTCCTTGACTAAGTTTTATTTGTATTTTGTTTGGCTTTTGTTTTTGTTTTTAAGCTGCGTGCTGATATAATGTGCTTGTCACTGTTCAGTGGGAGGGCTGTTTTTTTTTCCCCAGAAGCCTCACACATATCTCTCCTAGCTACTTTACTGTTCCTCAGTAAGCCTAGATGAGGTTAAACGTACAATACAAAGTACTGTTATCTCATTACTGCTGTTGCCACAGTACTTGTGCGCAGTTTGACCTTGCTGGTTACATCCAAGTCGATGATAAAAGCATGCAAAGATGATTTTGAAAAGTACAGGCTTCTGCTTGCTTAAGTTGAATATTGACCTTCCCCATCACAGGTGATAACACCTTATTACCTTCGAGTTACGGGGTGATGTCTGGCTGTTTTAATGTAATTTTTAAGAGGAGAAAGTGGGATTAATTCAGCTGCAAGACTGCTCAAGCTTGAGAAGTTTTTTTATACAGAAGGTTCTAGGAGTGTCAGTGCAATCTTTCTGTTGGACATAATATATTATTTTCTTTTAACTTCAGTTCCACTCATGAGAAGAAGAGCAGAACAAATATGGTTGTGAAACAAGGAAGATTTTACCTGAGGCACAACACTCTGTCAGAAGATATTCCCATTGCTATCATATTTAAGGTAATCAACTGTTGGTTTGAAAAAAAAAAAGAAAAAGAAAAAAGGCTATGCTGTAGCTCAAGAATGAAGATCGGCAGCAGCTCTCAGAATTTAATATGTACAGAAGGACTTGGCAGGACTTAGAGAATACTAGCTTTTTTTCCCCTGGGAAGTCATCTTTATTGTACAGCAAAAAGGAGAAAAGTGCTGCATTATTCTGCAAGGAGAACATTGCTGTGCCAAGACAAATGCCTGCCACCCCTTAGTGCTTTGTAAGGTCCCTCTGCACTGCTATCTGTGCTCCTGTTGCTACGGAAAGTCAGAAGGGTTTTGGTTTCTTTTGTTATGAGCTATGTAGCAAACTTGTGTTAAGGATCTTCATTTCTGGGTTTGCCCCACTCCCCTGCCCCCACCTCAAACTTGGGGACTGCAGAGTCGCTCAACACCCTTTGTTTCAGATCTGGGAACATGACATAGCCATGAGCTCATTATACATGGCTTCCAGTCATAACTGTAAACAAAACTGATAGCCTTTGGGGAAGTCTTGCAATTCTTAGACCTGTTCCTAAATCCTTTAAGATTACCAGAGTGGCTTGCATTTCTTAGCAGTTTACTTCCTTCCCCTGTGAATGAGCTCTGCCTCAGTCAGAATACTTTGGAATCCCTGCTTGGTTCGGGAACACTCACTAGTAGCTTAAGTGCAGTGAATGCATGGACAGGAATTGTAGCTTTGAAGAGATCTCTAGTGGGGCTGACAAAGGGCCGTGAGAGGCATCCACCTCTGATTCTGGGCAAGAATTGAGGAGTATCTGTCCTGCCAGCTGAGCTGGTGACAGTGTCATGCCTTAGACCTCATAGCTTGTGAAACTGCCAGAACTGCTTTCTTTTGCCCTCTGCTCCTCTCTTTCATTTTAATTCACTCAAGGGTGCACACAACTGAAGGCATAATGATGACTTTTCCCTAGCTGCTCAACAGGACTGGAAGCAGGCTGGTAACCCGTCTGTCTGTGGTATTGAACATGTGGCTACAGCCAGTGAAGGTGGTGAGTGGACATGCACTGCAGGGCTGCCGGAGAAGACGGCAGGGCATGTCCAGGCTTTAGGCTAGGATCTGTCCTCCCAGCTGCTCCTTCCTGTCCTGTAGGCTTCACTGCTGCCTGTGGGTTTGCAGCCTGGTGCCCTGTTCGTGCAGAAGGAAATTGGGCAGCAGTCCTGGAGGCACTGTTCATAGGGAAGGTGGCTTAGGGCACAGAAATGCCTCTAACTGTATCTAGCAACCAATACAAGTGAATCCTACAGCTCCCTTTATCGTCTTCATTGTAATGGTTAACACAGCACAGGAGGTTTGGGGAGGTGATAATCACTTGAGGAAATGAATTGCCAGAAGAGGGCAGCACTTGCTCACAGCATCCAAACGGTTTCTGCTAGCAGTGCTGATTTGTTGGTGTTGGCAAGTCCAGACTTTTTTGTATTACCACAGCATTTTGGCTGATATGAGAGTGTTAAGAATCGGTTTTCTTGTAGCAAGTGCTTTGAGTTTGGTACTAGAAAATAGTTTAATAATTGGATTTAGACTTGAGAAACAAATGTCTGTTATCTTTGATTAAGCTAATCTCTTCAAGCAGTTGGAAGTGATCATCTGGCTTTAGTGACCAGTGTTAAAGGAGGTTGCGAAATTATTTGTGGACAGAAATGCACATAAAATTGTCAGGATTCAGTTCACAACTTTTCTGTTGCAGGAAAGTGTTAATGTGGCTCTTAATCCATTTGCTCAGAGCACAAAACCAGCTGGATTCCACCTTCACTTACAGAATTGTATTACATTTTGTCACCCCCTGCTGGTACAGATAAATACCTGCTCACAGAAGAGTAACTGCTCAGGGTTATTAAGTCTGCGGAGGTGGTTGTTGGGGTTCTTTTTAAGCAGCATTGTACTGACTATTGGATCACTTTCTGACAATGCTTGCTGTAATTATCCCCTTGTCTACATGTATCTGTTATATTCCAGATAATGTGGCATATTTTTTTATTTATTTATTGAATAAGGGGTTACAGTTTTCAGAAGCTCCTTGCTGTAGTGCTTTTCAAAGATTTATATTGATTTAATCCAGTTACAAATTAGCTGCACCCACTTTTAGCTATTCTGAATGTTCCATTCTTGACCGGCACTTAACTGTGCTTGTGAGTGATCATTTTCCTTACCTTTAATAATATGTGAACTTCAGGGATCTTCTGTTCACTTTTGGTGAGTCTCCAGCTGGAAACTAAAAATCCCAGAGAGTCTTTCCAATGGATTATCAGGCAGGCACCAGCCTCTGATCTATCTTTCTTTCTGGGGCATTGCTGTAATGCAGTATTACTTTGTTGTATTTAACTACTAGAAGCAAAATTGCAAATGCTCCTGAAACTGGAAAATCCCTAACTTAGGGATCTCCATGTAGCCTCAGCTCTCTCACGTGGCAGTTATACATAGGAGATTTGCTGGAAAAGCAAGGAGAATAATTCCTTTCTGCTGACACCCAAGCCTTGGGCATGGAGCATGGGTCTTCCTTGTTACTAGTAAGTGTTCTGCTTCTTGTAATTTAGAGATATACATCTGCAAGGAGCAAAGTTAAGCTGTACAGACAATCTAAGGTCTGAAGTTTTGGTTGCTTTTGCATCCTTAACTTTTACTGTAGCAACTGCTTGTGTAATTTCCAACTAAAAAATAAACTGAGAAGGCAATGACAAAAATCTATTGCTGTGCAGTTCCTCCCAGACCAGCATCCAGCTGCAACCGAGTTCCACAAACCTCTGTGTTTTGACTAACAAAATGACTGTGATTGGTAGAGGGCCACTATCCAGTGTAGGGGCCAGCTAGAGGGGACAGTTTTGTCAGGAACTGATAGTCAGTGGGAGAAGGTTCCGCAGTTTTGGATTGTCTTATAGTCCCAATAGCTTTAAATGGCCCAGTGTTCCTGCAGATGACTTAAGATGTAGGTTAGGTACAGAAAATAATTATAACTTTATAGAAAAGAAAGCAAATATTGGAGATCTGGGCATCTAATGTGGATTTAAAGGTACTGCAACTGTAAAGTGCAGGTATACTAATATCGCTTAAACATCTTTGTAAAAAGCAAGGGTTGTGAAGTAGGGAGCATTACAAACACCACCTGCTGACACAGCTAAGGACTAAAATTCATAAAGAGCTCCCTAGACTAGAATCTTAAGAGCACTTTCCTGTTTCAGGCACGAGTCATGGACAAAGCTGCATACTGGGGCAAGACCTGAACACACAGCAAACATACAGTCTATCCTTTCTTTACTTTCGTGGTGAGGAAGGAAACCCAGGTTCATGGGCTGTGGGGAGGGGTGGAAATAGTTTGGATCTAAAGGTCCCTTTATCTGGATAGGTGGGGAGACTGGATTGTGTAATGTCACCCTAAAGGGGGCATCTGCCGTGCAGTTTGTCCTTATCCATAGTCTCTTCTAAACCTCAAGTCTGAGTGACCTTGTTCTGCTGCTTTGCTTTTCTGCCATCCAGACCTGTAAGGATCTTTGTGATTTGCATACTTGGAGATTTAAGAGCTAGTTGTGCTGAACACATGTAAGTTGTGGTTTTGTGAAGTTTAGCACATTGACCACAGCTAAATGAAATTTGATAGGCTACAAAAGGCATCATCCTGGCACTATTCTAGGACAGACTTGAAGTATCTGCTCTTCATATGTGATCGAGTTAGTGCTTTGTGGCTGTGATAGCTTAAATACTTCTCCCCTAACTTGAAAGTGACAGAAGTATTTGTGCAGCCGCTGTATATGTAAATGCAGTTTTTGGTTTGAAGTAGTGATGTAAATTGGACAATTTTGCCCTTGAAGTATGTATTTGTTGAGGTTTTTAAAGGGTTGTTAACTGCCTTGTTATGGGAAACAGACATGACTAATTTGCTTCCTGCTTACTGTGTAACACTGCTTCATTAGTTAATACACATGCAACCAGAATGGTGTTTAGGGTGTCCTGAGTTGACCTGCAGCCCCAGGAGACCTTGTTTTAGCTGTGTGGCAGTTGTGCACAGATCACAGAGCTGTGTGAACTGTGTGTAGTGGGTTTTTTGAATATATCAGGTTATGAGTTATGCACACTTTACCTGGCGGAGGGGGACTCAGACAGGTTTAGGTAGCAATGAGCATTAGAGGACGTGTGGAATATTTGTGTAGTACTTAAGGGTGTTTCTATCCTGAAAAACATTAGGATTAAAGGTGATGTGGTGCTGCTGCTTTTGCAGGGAACTCACTACATTGCAGGGGTTAGAGCTGTTTTAAGGTAAAGGCTATTTTTCTTTTGGGTTTGTGATCTTGATTCAGTGAACTTGACTGAGTCCTGGGAGCTGAAGTAAATTAAGGTTGCATGCTGCACCAAAACTAGTTGGAGAAGGAAGAGAATTATAAGTAACCTAGGGGCACTTAAAGTTGAATTTTACAACCTGAATCACTAGGTGAAGTATCTTTAGTTTATGTGGGAGCTATAAGGAGCTGCTCTAGGACCTGCGGCAAAAGATTTGAACAGCAGATCAAATTTCATTTGTACAAACCTGTGTTAGTCTTGGAGCTGTTAAGATGCAGCTCTAGAGGAACAGCTGAATGGTGGTCTTACTGGATCTGCAGAATTATGGGTTCCCATGACTGCAGTTTCATAACTTGTATATTTTGAATTATGAGAGCTCCAGACCAATTCTGTCTGTGATGTCAACCTTGAACTTCCCTGACATCTTTTTAATCCAGTCATCTGCCTGTCTCTATTCTGTAATTTAGGCTGATGGACTGCAGAACTACATTCTAGGGAAGTGCCATGGAAACGCCTAGACATCATCATTAAGGCGCGAGCTGGGGGAGGAAGAGCTGGGCTTGCGCTCTGTCATGCACACTCTGTCATATGTATGTGCACACACACACATTTTGGGCAGCAGGAACATCCCCAGTCCTAGGAAGCGGCTGACCCCAGTTGGACCACTTTGTCCCACTTGAGCTCAGAATGATCTGAATATTATGAATGATTGCTGTGACTTGTCTTGTCTCATGTCTGTTGACTACTAGCCTTCCAACCATGCTCTTCAACAGCCTGCTACTGTCTCCTTCCTCATCCTTTCGCTGCTACTGTTAAGTTATCCCTTTGCAATGTCTCCTTCCCCTCCAGCCCCCACCCCCAAATTAACCCTTTGTGACATTGCCTTCCAATCAAAAATAAACAAGACATCTTGTCTCCTGCTTTGCTTTTATGTTAATTCACTTTCAGTCGGCTTTGTCCTGGGATCATAAGCACTTTAAGCGTGGGACCCATTCCTACTTTGCATGTCCTCAGTGTTTCTGTAACAAAACCAACAACCCAGGAATATTTTGTTACTATCCTAGTGATGTTACAGGCTAATTCAGGAGGACCTTTTTGGTTTTGATTTTTTTGTGGAAGTGCAACATCAGGGGCAAATTTACTTAAAGAGCAAGTATTAAGATTACAAATCTTATCTGATACCAGCATAGGCCTGTTGCATTCCCTGTTAGTATTGCATGTAGGTGGATTTGCGTGTGCAGTTCTGCCTGTGATTGTTGAGAGTACAGAGGAGACTAAATGGGTTTACTTTTAGGCTATTGTATCAGCGCATCTTTTTCAGTCATTTGTCTAAGTTTTTAGTCATTACTCATAAATTAATTTCCCCCAATTTGCACTTACCAAACAATATAACATATATTGTTTGGTGGCAGACCCCAGCCTTTCCAACACACAAATCGAATTCTCAAGTGAGTTTGGTGCTACAGACTTCAAGTAGAAATATAAATGGGCATGATGATAAGTCCTATTCTCATCTTGCTGTCGGACTTCTGATCAGAGAATTCGTCAACCTCCTTTAATTTACTGTGGCTTTCAGGTTTTTTTTAATGGGCAAAAGAGCATAGCAAAACTGCAGGTTGACTTTTTCCCCCCCCACTTGTTTTGTTCACTTTTTACATGACTCTTACAATCTGGTTGCCATCCTAAAATTAACCTGGTGGACAGAAATAGGATGATATCTTATCAGCTTGCATTTGATGTGCTGTAGATAAATGTATTCCTGGTATATGTGCCTAGAATGGCACAAAGATTCCTTTAATAAAATCTTGTTCTTCTGTAGCTGTGTGCAATAATTGTATGAATCCAGCTGTGGTTCCTAAACTGGTTTGCTGGTCAGCTATTAAGTCCTAGACACATGGAAAATGACTATTGTGAAGCTTTCATGCTTTTGTAGATTTTCCTGTGAGTCTGGCTGTCAGGTCATGAGGGATTTTTTTAACTTCTCTGCTGAGGTTTAACTACTGTGTGACCTTATTTAAAAGGGTGAGGAACCATAATAATATTTGAAAAACAGAGATCTGAACTACAGTAATAACACGTGGGCAATTTCTGTTTCTGAAAAGAGCCTTGAGATCGGAGGGGTGACTATTTAGTGGAACACTCTTATCTGGTGAAGTAACTGTGTCTTGATTTGGCACTCAGGTCCAAGATGGTGATCTGTGCTTTGCACTAAAATGGGAATGTTCTCACACTGTTATGGGTATGTGCTACTTATGCACTTCTCTGCTGAAAAAAAGAAGAAATGAAAGAAGAAAAGATAAAAAAAAAAAGCTGGATACTTCACAATCAGAGCAACAGTTTTGTGAGGGGATAGTGTTAGCTAGGTGTTAAGCAAAGTGACGCCCAATGAAAGCAATAAGAAGGGAAGGTATTTGTGCATTTTTGAGGAAAATGTGACTTTTTGGGACACTGCCAGTTTTTAATGAGGACCAGAATACTAGGGTCTACATAGGCCATTATTTACAATGGTCTTTGTGGCAGGCAGTTTGAAGAATAATATGAATGCAAACGTAACTTCCTCACAAAGTTCTGAGAAACATATTACAACTCAGCCAGAAGAGGTTTAGTGAGATTATTCCATTTCTTGATATGGCAGAGCTCCAGGCAAATGTGTGAAGGGGGGAGCTTTAGCACCATCTGGAATCCACAAAGGCCTGCACTGCTGGCTGCCACCTTGAAACACTTACTGATAGAGAGATTTTTCTAAACCTGTTAAGCACTTTCTTAGTTTATTAAGCTTTTTCTGCAGTATAAAGTCTAACAAGGTGTCTGAGGATCAGTGAAATAATAGCATGGCTTTCAAGTGGAATTGTGTAGTGAAGTCACCTTCTAAATGCAGAGAGCTGCAAAGGAGGGGAATTATAAATGTTTCTCAAATAGGACGTGCTGCATCACAGTCAGCTGAGTTTACGAAATTGCTTGTGGTAAGAGATCATGTGTAATCTTTTAAGAAATTTCACCTTTATTTATTGTAGATTCTGACTTGGTTTTCATTGTTAAACATGTAGGGTTGTTACTACCTGGTATTTATTTTTTCTTAAGAAAAACCATAAAATTTAACTCCTGTCAGTGAAGAAAAAAAGGCTCTCCAAAAAATGTGTGTGTTCCTGCTGCTTATCAAGATTTCCTTTTAACGTTCTTCCATAGCTAGAATATGTGCTGCCAGTGCCAGATGGCACAGTTTCTTAGAGAAGAACTAGCTCTTGCTTAGTAGTAACGCAGACAAACAATACTGAATTAGCATAAGCAAATGTCAGTGAGTTAACATAAAGCCTGTGCTATTTCTGTCTTTTCTTCTTTTCCTAGGCCATGGGTGTTGAGAGTGACCAAGAGATTGTACAAATGATTGGCACAGAAGAACATGTGATGGCTGCGTTTGCTCCTAGTCTGGAAGAATGCCAGAAAGCTCAGATTTTTACACAGATGCAGGTGTGTCTTTTCACATGGCCAGAGGCCATAAAAATCTAAAGATGGTGGGTATTGACCACTTTGATGTGTTAGCGATCGACATGCACTTTGTGTTTCGGGGTTTGGTTTTTTGGGGTTATTTTAAGCTGAGAGTTTTTAAGGGGGCAGGACTTGTCAAAAACGAGGCTTTGCTCTCCTTTCCTGACTGAAAAAAAAAAAGTCAAGAAACACTTTTTCAGAAGCCGAGGGTTATGTTTTAACATGTGTGACAAGTAGTGATGTCCATGAGGTTAGGGGGTTTTGTTGAGGATGATTCCCATTTTTTAAAAAGGAGTGACGTGCCCCATTTTGCAGAAGTGTCGCTGATGTGGACATGACCATTTCATCATGAGTAGGTTTCCAATTCTAATCTCTTGTATAAAGCCCACAAAAATAGCCACCCTCTGTCCTGCTAAAGACTCTCCAGAATCCTCTTCAGCTCATGTGTACTTTTTTAATTAGCCAGAACACAGGCCATTTTGCTGTTTTCCATCATGTACATATTAGTCTGCTAGAAGAAGCTTTCGAAGATTGGTCATAGTTCTGCTATTTCATCGTAAACTTTATTGAATCTTTCCATGTATGAAGTTAAGTGTTGTAATGTGAACGTCTTTCTAGTTTGCATCTTTTGGGGCTTTTCAGGGTTAGAGGTAGTATGGAGGCGTCCTATTTCAGAGTCAGAAGAGTAAAATGGTGATGTTGGAGGAACATGGAGAAGTGTGAAGCGTCTAGGAAGGTAGAAAAACCGAAATACAGAAGTTACTCTGTGCAAGAAATGTCAAATGAAATGAAAAGAGACCTATCTGGGCAAGAAGGTAACAGATGGAAAGGATAGTCTGTCATTTAGTTGAGAGGGTAATTTCTTGGCATAGGGGGCATGGCTTCATTTCTAGGCAGGAACTTCCTGTGGAGACCTGAATGGTTTCTTTGACTCATCTGACCTTGAATTCTGCACATTGATTCAATTTCTTGGACAACTGGTAAGAGAATAAGAATCTATTAATCATTGCAAGGTACTCTTGGGGACAGATGTGGATGCCACACAGTAGCATTTGTGCCTATTAAACAGTGAGTGCCACCTCATGGGCTAATGCTGGAATGAAACTTAGCAAGTATACTGAAGAACTGGAGGTGAAAAGTCAAATTAATAAACTAGATATCTTTGGAATTTCTGTAATCTTTTTTCCTGTATCTTTGCAATCCTTTCTTTTAATATTGTAGTCGTCATGCTGTTTCACCACTTCCCATTCCAGATGTTATCAACATATGATAAGCAAAATGTTGCATATTTAATAATCATGTCAATTTTCAATAGTATTTTTATTATGTTTGATATTTTGCACTTTGTTTGGAGTTTGTATAATCTGTGGCTAGTGGGATTGCACTGACGGAGGAATACATACAGATCTCTGTGTATGTATATTTATATAGGTTACAATTCTGATATTAACTCGAGTTAATTCCCCACCCTTGACAGGCATTGAAGTACATTGGAAACAAAGTACGAAGACAGAGGATGTGGGGAGGCCCAAAGAAAACAAAGATGGAAGAAGCACGAGAGCTGCTAGCATCAACTATTCTGACCCATGTTCTTGTATGTAATTTTTTTTTTAAACTGGAGTAAATTTGTGTGGTTATTTATGGTGTGAGCTTTGTTGGCAGGGAAAAATGTCTTTGATTGCTTTGTAGCTAAGATAAAGTAAATCATTCTCAAAATAAAGGGGAAGATTTGGATTGAGTCAAAAGTAATCTTTATGAAATGCTGTACCACTGAACTACTTAGCATACTATGCATTTTTCTGCATAGCCAGGCAGCATCAGCTATTAGTTCAGGACCTTATTCTCATGACCTATACTTCTATTCTGATTTTATTTTCATTTAATAACCATTTCAGTGTCACTAATGTATATTACTGTTAGCATATTTTAAGAAGGTAAAGTGCACAAATCCCTTTCGTAACTCCTCAGTCAGCCCAGATTACCCACTGATTTAAATGAATATGTTTGAATAAGAACTAAGGAATTGATCCTGAAACATCAGTATGTTTTACTTTTGTTTGTTTGTTTACAGGTGAAGGAATTCAATTTTCGTGCCAAGTGTATATACACAGCAGTGATGGTACGCAGAGTAATTTTGGCTCAAGGAGAAAATAAAGTAGATGACAGAGACTACTATGGAAATAAACGTTTGGAGTTGGCAGGGCAGGTGAGCTCTTACTTCAGAGCAAAGTGCTTTTTTGGGGTTTTGTTACTATCTGCTTTGAAAAGATGCAGGATAAGGAGCATCCCAGTCTTCCTAACTTGTGTGGTTTTCCTCTCATTTTATTTTTGCTGTTTTTTCTGTGTTGACTTACAGGTATGCTTCCCTGATTGAGACTAATAAACTATATCCTCACTTCTGTGTTGCCTCTTTATACCAGGTAAAAGGACAGAGCAGTGTAAATACATCAGTTCTAGTTCCATTATAACACTTAGTGCCAAGAAGACAGCAGTAAAATCCATCTTCCAGTGTCGCCCTTTAAGCAACTGGGTAAGGGAATAAACTGGGACCAAACCAAATATGTGCCTGCACATCAGGTCAAGGTTGTCCCACTATGGAGAACCCAGTTTGTGTAGCAACTTACAGAACAGCCACTCAAGTCTCCTGTACTTTGGAGAAGCCCGTAAGATTGCTTATTTGTGGTCAGCTGCCTTTCTAGCCTCTAGGGTAGCATGAATTAACTAAGTGGTTTAAAGTTAACTTGAGCAACTAGGGAAAGTGGATTGCATGGACTACTCTGCTTGCAGAATTTTGCATTGGAGATAGAAGCAGTAACAAAGGGCTGTGAAGGAGGGAATGGTTTGAGGTGTCTGCCTGGCACCATTCTTTTGCAGAGAGGGTGGCAGTTCACGGCTGTTGGCCAAACTACATTCTCCTAATGCAGTGGGGATTTGCCTGTCAGGTGAAGGAACTGCTTAGTTACCATGGCATGGATTTTTCCTTGCCATGCATGGTTATTTGATTAACCAGCTTAGATTACGATGGGGCGGCTTTGCTGTGCTCTGTATTAACTTAAGTTCGGGTTTTGGCAGTCAGTATCATTTCTAGTTATTGATGGTGCAGCAGAAGTTCAGAAAGTATACGTAATGCACCAGGTTGGAGAAACTATGCATCTCTGCTCCCCACATCATTTGTACTGGGATTTCTGTTGCAGCACACATAACAATATCCGTTCCTTTTTGTTCATATCCAGTGGGAATTCTCATCTTACTGTACTTTTTAAGATGTGTGCTTGCATGTTGTCTCATATTCCTGTTCTCTTTCCCACCCTGCCTTGTCCTCCACACACACATGTGAACACACGCATAGAGCACGCAATCATTTCAGAATAAAAACATGTGCTCTGCTTCCTAGTTTTCTGAAGAAACTAAGACAACACCCTTGAACACACTCTTAAGCACAAATACAAGGGAAAAAGACTCTTAACCTGTTAGGAAAAAAAAATCTTTCTTCAAATTAATATGTTTACTGTTCATCAAACGTGTGTGCTGAAGCAGAACATATTTCTAAAGTGTAAGGAATAGTAAAAGGACGTTAGTGCCATATTCTAATGGGTCAAATAATTTAAGCTGAAATGGATTTATTTGGTTTGTGCTGTAATGTTGCTGTAGTTCAGTATGACAATCAGTAAAATTAGTTGTCGCTTTGTCATCGTATTGTTCTTATTTAACTGTATCGAAGGAGTAGTTTGGTTTTTCCTAATATTTTTAGAGGCAGGAAGTAGAGCAGGTAAAAAGTTTTCTACAAGCTGTAATAAAAAGGTGTCTGCTCACACAGATGTTAACAGAGTCATTTTAAATTAACTGGGAAGAGGTTTTAAATGTAGAGGATCATCATAACAAAGCCAATGCGTATTTTTTCTACATCAAGGAGTACTGTGCAGGGGGGGTTGTAGCACTTGATTAAGAGTAGTTCTGGCTCCCTTGTGATATTTTAAAAGCTCATTTCAGGCTGAACACTTGAATTCCTCTCTGCCACATTATTGGTGTAATATTAATTTGATTGGACAGAATATAAAGTGCTGAGATTTTTTTGCCAGTTTCTAAATATTTGAGTTTAGCTAAAGTTTGTGTGGATGAAATGGTTGGTGGTTTGTGGTTTTTTTTTTAATGCCAGCATGTTCCTGGGATAAAAATCCTGTTGATTTAAAATTTGAATAAAGAAAAAAAAAGATTCCCATGTGAGGAGAAAAACATAGCAGTCTAAACAATGTAAAGACATAAAAGGCATTGTGTTTATAAAAATGTGTGAAAACAATAGCTGCTAATTTCACACCCCACGGGACAAGAGAGTATGAAATGTGCTTTAGCTTTAGATAACAGAGTTGTATCCACTAGCCAAGCTGGTTTACAGAGCTTTCTCTTAGTCTTTCTGCCACTAGAGGCTTGGTAGGCCAGGTGCCAGCTGAGGTGTTAGCAAAACCTACCGATTTCAGGCTTAATCTTTTCACCTACCTTTTCTCTTTCCTTAATGTGTTCATTATTTGCTAAGCATTACTCTGTTCTTTGTCCTCGGGATTTTTTTTTTTGTTGTTGTTGTTTCTAATGCAGCTTGCTTTGTATGGGTGAGATATGGAACAGCACCAAAATCCGGCACCCTGGAAAGCAAGGGATTTCTACCCTGTGACAAAAGAATACCGCCTTGACTTCAGAGATTGCCTAATCCCAGCTGTTCTGATAATATAATTAAGGCTGCCTAATGTCTTTAATTTTGCAACCAGTTTGTGTGAAAGGGAGAATTTGGCACTCTAAAGGCTTAAACGCTAAATAGCAATCTCAAGGCACCTAATTAGAATTCTCTGACATTAAGCTAATTGGTGAAACTGTATTTCAGCAGCTTAACTTCTTTATTAATTTTTCTTAGGATTTTCAATGAAAATCAATTGATGAGCTGTCAGTATTTTATTTTTTTTCTTAAATATAATTTGCTCTTTAGTGCTCTTGTCTGAAGCGGGCTGAAAGGCCCTGGACTAACTATGAAATCCATTGAATATTATCACTGGCATTCCATCCTTTTTCTTTAATCTCTTGCTCTTGACCTAAATAATGTGGTTATTGTGAGATTCTGCTTTGCCAGATAGTCAGAGCTCTTACAGACCTAGAGTCCGTGAGTGAAATTAGCTTTTCAGACCGGCAAATAGTAGGAAGTTGGTGTACTTGGGGTGTAATTTACTTTATTACTTCAGAGAAGAGGAAGGATGGCATGGCTTTATAATGCCTATGGTGTGGGGAATTAGGGGATTTTTGCAATTTTGTGATCAGGAAATCAAATATGAAAATATTTTCTGAGTAATTTTTTTAAAATGTTCTCTTAATGTTTTGTTAAATGTTTGTTCTGCTTAAACCTGTTGAGATCAAATGTATACCATGATTGATTTCAAAAGCATGTAGTTCTTATTTGACAAGACTATCAGACATCTTAAAACTGTACACATTCCTTCCTTTTACTTTTTCCCTGCTTTTGAAATACTTCCCTCGAAGTCTAGTTTTTGGAGACTCCAGTGGGTTTTCCTTCCTAATATGATGCTACATAAAAGTTGCTTTTATTTCTGATGGAAATCTGATTTAAATGAGCTGTGTCATTGCAGGTGAGTTGCAGGTGACTGGATTTCTTATGACAGGGTATCACCTTGAAAATGTTATATAGTACTACAACCACCAGGAAGGGAAAGAGGCTCTGTAACACCTTCTTTTCATGCCAAGCGAGGTCTAAAATATCCCCACTTAACCAGTTTTCAGCAAAACTTCTCTGTCCAGATTGGAAATAGGATTCCATTTTTGTCAAGAGTTAGCATACAGCATTTGTTATCGCTGTGGTTTTACAATTTAGTGACTGATCACTAAATGTTCCTTATGTCTTGTGAAGTAGACTGTCAAAGACAATCCAGTCTTGCTCTCCATGAAGACCAGTGGGAGCATTTTATTGCAAATCAGATGTCTGTCTTGAGTTTCCAGGTGCTATTTGTTGTTTTTATTCTTAAATGCATTTGTGGTGCCAGTGAAAAGGGTAGCTTATAATTTAGTTAGCTGCTTTACAGTGTCATTTGCCAAATGCTTTGGTCAGCCCAGCTGGGGTATGTAGGTAGAGGAAAGCAAGTGAAAGCTAGTGGTCCGTCCCAGTGAGAGAGGCATGAGTTGTTTGCTTTCTTGTTTCCAGAAGGTGAGGAAAAGTTGGGACTATGACGGAAACAGTTAAAATTCAGTTTAGTTCTGTACATACAGAAATTAAATTGTGCGGCTGACTCCAGAATGTCTTAGCTTGTGGTGGCTGAATACCTAGCTTGTTCAGCCCTACAATGCTTTGTACACTGGGAACTACCATTTCTGGCATTGGTAGCTGCTGCATTTTTGTTTCTTTTGACACTTGGAGCTGCTGTAAAATAGAGTCCCAGGACAAGACTGCCAGGCTTTAGAATTTACACTGCTTGCTTGCAAGCTAATCATTGTGAACACTTAAAATGTATCATGTAAAGCAGATTTAAATGTTTTGGGAAGCTATTAGTGTCTGCAAGGAGAGGTTGAGCAAACTGCAGAAGCAAAGCAGATTGGAGAGCAAAAAAATCCAGATCACAAACTTTGGTCACCTTTTCATTTTATGGCTATTTTAAGAACTAGAAGTAATTAGTGTAGATATACAGGAAATAATTGGCTTAAATTGCAGCACTTTGAAGGGTTGTATTGCTGGGCTTTTTCCAGTTCAGCTGTGTTATGAAGCTCCTTTGCTTAAGCTGTAGATTTTTTTATTATTTTTTTTTAAGGGAGAGATGTGGAAGATCATTGCACTTTCGAGATAGTATCACTTGTAGAAGAGGATGGCAGGTGTTGAACCAGGTGGACTTTCTGTGAGTGTAATTGGTTTTCCATAGCTTGTGATTGGCAGAAGGTAGCAGGATGAAAGTGTATATCTGAGTGAGAAAGTTGTCTACATAACCTGAGATGTCTTGCCAGCTGTCAAGAGCAGAGATTGCTTCTGAGCCCCTAAAAAAAGTCTCTTCAGTTCTGCTTGTCCAGAAGCAATGTTAACTGTGCACCTTTTGTGCTTCAGTCTGGTCTTGCAAACTGTGCACTGCTTCCAAACTCTGTGCTGCTGAGTTGCTTCCCCTAAGGGCCACTGACAGTCAGTTAGGTGTCTGTCTTGTCCGTTTTAAGTAGCTCCTGAGAAAGGGGCACTTTAAATAGCCTTTTTCACTTTTAGTAGTAAAATGTCTCAAAGTGACTCTTCACTGAACTGCTTTACTGCAGTTATTCCATCTTGTATTAGAGTAGAAGCTGGTCTTGCCTCCAAATCTTGTGTGTAATTCAGGGTTGTACATTTAGGGTATTAAATCTTTAAAAGAGTTTGTGACTTAAGGAAGGAAGAAGTAGATTGGATGGATTATAATGTAGCAGATTAGGGAAAACAGTTAGTAAAAGGATAGCATAGAGATGGATGGGTGTGCTAAGATATTGTGAAGGAAGGATTAAAGCAAACCAAAAAGGACTTAGGCCATTCTTCTACTTAATTTGCTTTCTGTTATGAGATAATTTCTTTAATACTGCACTTCAATAAGGAAAAAAACTTGTGAGAAAAATACCATTTGAGAAACAGAGAGGGTATTTTTTAACTGACAAGAAACATAAAAGTAGAAATATTAAATGTGTCCCTGTCGCCCATGTGTCCCCCATTTCCCAGACCTGGAAAAGTATAATTTTTCCCTTAATCCAATTGGGTTTTTTTTCCAGCTTCTTTCTCTTCTATTTGAAGATTTGTTCAAAAAATTTAACTCTGAACTGAAAAAGATTGCTGACCAGGTAATCCCAAAGCAACGTGCAGCTCAGTTTGATGTAGTGAAGCATATGCGTCAAGACCAAATTACCAATGGCATGGTCAATGCCATCTCCACTGTAAGTATTGTTGTTTTCGTTTTAGTAGGTAAAGTTTTTCCACTATAGTGAATGATGCAAATGTGTAAATTTTGTTCTGATGACTATGCTATCTTTGGTCGTAAAAGCAAATCTATTTAACATTCTTTATAGATTAAAATTGCAAAAGTCTGTCATGAGCAGGACTTTTGGAATTCACTGAAGGATCATTAATCATCAAACCAAACCACTTTTTATTTCACCATTTATTTCAAAGTTTTATTGTTTGAGAAGCAATGGTAGAAAAAACCACATTTAATATAGTGATCACGTTTGTATTTATCCAACTTTCTGTCTTCTAGGTTCTACTTGACTATCTGGCTCATGATATTTTTTATTATCTGGCTTTAGCTAGGGTCAGGTTACATCATATGTCCAAAAGGTGGTTTAAAAACATCAGGAAAACATCATGAACAGAAGACAATTGGGTCAGGGGGTGGGGGGTGGGTAGGGGAAAAAAAAAAAAAGCAGCAAGCTGAATTTTGAGCTCCTTAGGGGCGGTGCCTTTTTATTCATGTGAAGTTGCTAGTATGAGCAAATTTGCAGCATAGAAATTAGTACTTCTCTGCTAATGATACTGAACTGTTTAACAGGGAAGACTGCTACATGCTGTACTATTGAAAAAAAACCCCCAACATAATTAAGCCTTAAATACTTGTCTTGGTTAGATTTTAGCCTGTGTCTGCCTTCTCCTAAATGGGTATTTTCATTTTTTCCAGTGGACAAGAACAAAAATACAATTACTAACTTTGTCTCTTACCTCACACATCTGCAAGAGCAATTTGTGAGATGGTTCCTGAAATCTAGCTACTGGCTTGTAAATGAGTTTGAAATCCATGATTTTTTTTAAGAAATTAGATTAGTCTAAGTATTTTAGTAGCTGGTAAAAATTGCGCAACTTAATTTTTAATCTTTGGAACTCTTGAGAAGGCTTTTCTGCCTAGCATGAAACTGAGGATTTTCTTCAGTTCTTGTAAACAAAATTAACTCCATAAATTGCATCCAAAACCACTACCAGTCTGTTACTTACAAACCCCAGCATTAAAGCTTATCACTGTTTAATTTTATGAGTGCCCCAAATATAGTTAAATCTCTTCAGTGCACGTAACCAAAACAATTGACGGATTTGTTTCTCTAAATGCTAGTGCTTTCTTCTAGCCAGTGCCAGTTTTTCCATTTGGACTGACAGAGATAAATCTGCAAACTATTCAGTATGTATTGTAAAGTCTTCCTTCTTCCACTATCTTTGGACTTTTTTTTACTGCCACATAAGCAGTTAAACACCATCTGCTCTTAAGCATTGAAAATAATTTCTCAGGAACAATGCCCAGTGCATACTATTCAAGAGATTAAGCAAATACCATAAAAATCGTTCTTGGAAACAACAATCTCCAATTTCACCAGAATGCTTCAATGATAGTCTCAAAGAGCATTGAATAACTCAGTGGATTCATAATTACACCAGTAGCATGCAAAAGAATTCACAGCACTACTGCATCAACTGTACAGTGGTGTTCAGTGATACTTGCTGTAGGTGTTCTTTTTACCCTGGAAAGTACCAGAAGAGAGGGTAGGTCAGGCAGTAATGCCACAGGCTTAATAGACATTTCAGTGTCTGCAGAATCATCTGATGCCACTTAGGGAACAACTTTCAGTTCATAGGACTGCTCAGTAGCAAGTTATCTGCTGGGGATGGTCTCACAACAGCCCTGGCCCCAGTTTGGGCTTTTTGGACAACTTTTGAAGGAGTCAGTCTGTCACTTCCAAAGCACGAAGAATTTTTCATATTATTTCTTCAGGCAGTGTTTTTACCTCCCCTTTCCCTCCAGTCTTTGAGATTTCACAGTCTTCAGGCCAGTGAAGAAGAAACCACATGCTAATTTAGACTACAGGTGCAATCATTTCTAATGTGAGGAAAAACTACTCATTTATTGTGTTCTTCCACTTATATTCTGATAACTCCTGGTCTTTAAAGAATGAAATGGTTAGTGAGTGAACCCTTCCTGAGAAGGCTGAGCAAGTGGACAGGTTTCTTTTGACAGACTTACTGTTGGTATTATGTCTTCCCACTTTTGTAACAAGGAAAAAAGGGAAGTTCTGGAGACTATTTGGTGGTCCCTCCAGTAGAAGCAAATAGCAGAATCATTTGGATGGGTGGTGGTTCCTTGCTGTTCATCGCAAAACGGAGTTGTGCTGTTAATGTATAAATAAAGAAGCAAAGCAAATCACCCTCTAAAAGAATTTCAGTGCAGTACAGCAAGTGAGCTTCAAATTATTGGTTAGCATTGGTGAGCTGAGTTTATCAAAAAGGCTATAGGAATTAGCTGAAGGCAGTCCTTGGGAAGCCATTACCTTTGAGATCTTTGTTGCCTTTGGACTGACTAGTAACATGGTGGCTGGGATAAATAGTAGTAATTGGGACAGAGACTTGCTCTATCCACTGGCTCATGTGCTGGGAACTGTATATGGAGTAGATGCCATGAAGCCAAAATTGTAGCACCAAATTTCAAGATCTTGCAGTAGAGATCATTAAATCTGCTTGGCATGGAAACATAATTGTGTCCTAGAACATTCTCTGAACTCCTCTGTTCTCCTAATTAAAACCACAAGTGATACTGCCTGTGAGAGTCCTGAAACATGAAACCTCTGACGTATGTATGGATCTTGCATTTTGTATTTGGTGTAATCTTACCAGAAAAGTTGGATACACCACACTTTTCTGTGAGAAGACAAATCAGTGAGTCTTTTACCTCTGGATACCAAAACCAAAAGGCTTCATGAAAGTGCAGGTAGCTTTGATGTCAGACTTCTCCAGCATAAATGCCTGTGTTTCCTACAAAAATAACAAAGCACAAAAAAGGCAGAGCTGAAAGTTTGTGGGATCTATCGTAAAAGTGTATTTCACTCAAAATTTTTGGTTTTAATACTCAAAAAAATCTGTGAGGGAGAACAGAAAATAATGTAATTTAGCTAAATTTGAGTATTGATTTACCTGTGAGGGACACATGATGAAGAATCTTTGTGTGATTGAATATATAATAGCAAAAGTATTCTGTCATCTGAAAGAACAGTTCTTTTGTTTCAACTTTTTTTAGTACTAGGTTACAAGTATGTTATAACTAGTAGTTCATGTGCAGATAGCTGATCAGAAAGTTGTTTTATATAAATGGGCAACTTTTGCAAAGCTTCTCATTCTGTCTAGGTACTGAAAAAAGACATGTAGCATCAAGACTACAGAGGGATAAACTGCAATAACTTTTGAAACGTTAATTTTATTCTACAGGGAAATTGGTCTCTGAAGAGATTCAAAATGGACCGCCAAGGTGTGACACAAGTATTGTCCCGCTTGTCTTATATATCTGCTCTGGGAATGATGACTAGAATCTCTTCTCAGTTTGAAAAGACAAGGAAAGTGAGTGGTCCTCGGTCACTACAACCGTCTCAGTGGGGGATGCTCTGCCCATCTGACACCCCTGAAGGAGAGGTGAGGAACTTACATGTTGCTTTCAGTAGTTCTTGTCCCAAGGAATGGAGGCATAGGTGATCCTCCATCAGAGGAAGAAGTCTGATGAGGAGGTTTCTGGAGAGATAAATTATCCTCAGACTGATAACACAACTTGTGTGTCTTCTCACATCCCATCTATTTACATCCTGATCCTCCTTACTAAATTGCCTTTTTTCTCCTACCTGAGTGGACTGGCTGGAAACTCTTCGAAATCGTTTGCCTGTATGAGAATGACATGAGGCCTCCCATTTTTGCAGCAGAGCTACTTGTTCTCTTTTGATCAGAGCAGAAAGAGAGGAGTCCTAAACTCTTATCCCTTTGTTCAGTAATAGATGTTCTGCTTTGAAGTGGTAGCATCAACCTGCAATTTTTCTAGAAACAGATATTATTATTATAGAAACAGCTTTAGCCTTTAGCTTGAGGAAGAAAAACACCTTTTTATGTTTTACTTTAAAGACATCAGCTATTTCAACCAAATGATTGATGCTGACGGTCTTTTTCTTTGTTTTCCTCTTTCTCTTTTATTTCCTAAAGAGAAGGTACTGGAGGAACTCTGAACTTTCTGGTGTAAATACATAGTCAATATGAGCTAGTATCATTACGCAGCTGAAATAAAATTGCACTGTATAAGATACGTGGTTATTTTTCATTGTTAAAGTTTGTGTTAGAACATACAGGATATTTAGCAAATCGATAAATAGACTGATTTTGTATTTCTATTATGCTTCTAAGTAGCTGTTGCTTTGAAGAGAGAAATACAGGGTTATACGTGGGAAGGTTAACTTGAGAACTACAACTTCATTGCCTATATTTTTTATTAGTTTGTAAGTGCTAAAACATTACATTTCAACCTGATACAGAAAGGAAGAATTTTCTTCCCTCCTCATTTTCAGTGTAGTTAATTTGTTTAATTTCTTTCACTTTATCCTTCTGACTTTTTTTTTTGTTTGTTCTTAAGTATGGTTTTTGGAAGAAAAAGATATGTATAGTATTAATACCTAGTAATAGAATGGATAAAAGATGTATTTTTTTATTTTAGGCTTGCGGTTTGGTTAAAAATCTTGCCCTCATGACTCATATTACTACGGATATGGAAGATGGCCCGATTATTAAATTAGCCAGTAATCTTGGAGTTGAAGACGTCAACTTGCTCTGTGGTGAAGAACTTTCATATCCAAATGTGTTCCTTGTTTTCCTTAATGGTGTGTTACTTTTCAGCAGTCTTGACTCTGATCTGTTGCTGATGGAGAGTTAGGCTTCAGAAATCCTCCAGCAATTTTTGGAGCAGTCAACTGCAGATGCCATTTTCCACATGTAGATAATTACATCTGTAAATATTTTGATAGGGTCAGGCAGAGTAGACAGGCCAGGTGATGGCACTTAGTTGTCTGAAGCTGTGTCCTTAGAACTCTGACTGCAGATGTGTGTAGCTGTGAAATTGAAGCTTGCTCAAATTTCAGTACTGTTTTTAAGTACACTTGCATAAATAGGTACAAAAATATGTACATTCTATTACAGATTTGTTTGTTTTTTTCAGGTGTTCACCAAATGAGGTACCATTCATAAATACTTCTAAAAGAGAATAACACTGCTAAATTTGTAATAAGTTAAATCTACAAATTCAGAACTTCATTCACAGAAAGTATTTAATTTTTATGTAATCTTTATGTATTTTTATATATATTCATGCAAGTTTCTTTAAAAACAGGAAGGAAACATCATTTGTTTGCAAAGTTTAGCAATGCCGTTCTCCCTAAAACTACCTTTTAAAGGGCAACTTGCTTTGTGAATGATGAGAAGAAATTAGACCTTGGAAAATAGGCCTCTTTGTTAAAGGGGTGATTTGGCGTATGTGCTTTTCATCTGCGCACTTATGTTCCTTTTACAATTGATCTTTCAGTGTTTCTAAATCAACAGGTACTATGATACCAGATTCCAAAATACTGACATTTTAAGAACTACAGCTGTGATTTAAAAATAGCCTTTGTCAACAGCATCCACTTCCAGGGACTAGTATTTAATGTCTGTCACCATGAATAAATTCTCCATTTACCTTTGAATTAAACAGCAGTTGTTCTTCAATCCTGTCTTTGCAGTACTTTACAGTAACTTGAAAGTAGCACTTGCCCAACTGTTTTCTTTTGCTGTGCTTTTCCATAGCAGTATGTTAAAAGTAAGGTTCAGTGAAACAACGTGCACTCTCTTCTGTCTTGTTTTATGGTCCAAAGGGGAATCCAGAGCAGAAATACTGGACTTTCTTCACAAGTTCTGTCTGTAGTATGGAACAAGATAGTTACGTTCCCAAATATAGATGATCTAGTACTAAGTGAGTCAAAACAATGTACTGTTCAATCTATTAATGTGGGTTTAATCTATAAAAAATTTCAGGCTTGTGGATGGCTGACTTGATTCTGATTTAAACTTGTGACCTGAGAGGGCAGAAAATCTGTTAAGTACAAACCCTTTAAGCTACAAAGACCTTTGTATTGTCTTAGAAACTCCCTAAACTGTCATGCTTTGTCTCCTCCTTTAAAGTTTTGTTTAAAATGATACCATACTTAGGGGTTTTTTTATATATATTAACATTACTTTGGTCAGCTGACTCTTTAAATTAATTTTACTCTCTTGTTTGTTCGTCATGCATCAGAATACTTACGTATGTGCTAAAGTGCCCTGCTTAGATAGCAATAGCTTGTTGGGCTAAGTTCCTGAAGGAGGAATTTAGTGCTGTTGTGAGTGATCACATATATCAAAAATATCAGGTCTTTCTAAAATTTCTGACAAGGCAGCAGGACAGTTCCTGGGTCTGTTCTTGGAAACCTTGGATCCATTTCAGTACAGGTGAAACTGCAGGCTTCAGAAGTGTTGTTTTCTTGTACACTAATTGGTGAATGGGCACCTGAGCAGAAACGTATTTGAAGATAGCTGGATGAAGCATGCCATTGGCTTATGAAGCTATTTGGAGGCAAACAGATGACCTGTGAAATTCTGACACTTTTTTTAATGTTTACTGAGAGAAAAAAAGAGCCAATTCTTATTCATGTCAGAAAAGGGAAATTTTATGATAACTTATTATTTGCCAGAAGTAGGAAGTACTTCTATACATGCTAGACATGATCAGAATTTGTAAGTAGAGTTTTGGATATGCAAAGAATGCACCATGAATTTATTCACTTTCTGAATAGGTAACATCCTTGGTGTCATACGCGATCATCAGAAATTAGTAAACACGTTTCGGATAATGCGTCGAGCGGGTTATATCAATGAATTTGTTTCCATCTCTACAAATCTTTCTGACAGATGTGTCTACATTTCCTCTGATGGAGGGAGGCTGTGCAGGTAAACATCTTGTCAGAATTATCTCGGTGGTGAACTTAATATAAACACTGTTTTATTCCCTGTAAATACACTGGGCTGACTTTCACAAGTACAGATTTAAGCAAATTCAGTAGGGCTTGAGCATCTGTTTTCTCCTTAAGTAGCCCTCATTCAAAACAGGCAGATTTGAAAAACATAATACATAGTCAAGCAACTTTAAAAAAAAAAAAAAAAGCCCAAATAAATCCATTTTATCTGTGAACAAAAGTCAAAGCAAAATGTTTCTTCTATCTTCTTTAAAAAAAGGGGGGGGTGCGTGACACTAAAGTCAGCCTGATTGGCAACTCTGGTAACGTCTGATGTGCTTGGAGGGTTTTTTTACTTCCTGTGAAGTGAGAAACAAGCAGCCACTTGCCTGATATCCCATGGGTATGATAGCACATTTTAGAATGAGAAGCTACTCTTTGTCTTCAAGGACCTTTACTTCTGGTGCAAAACTTCTTCAGGCATATGTACCCCTTTGCTATAATACCAAGAAGTATGTCTCACAGTTCTGGTTTATTCCATTGCTTATCCTTAAGTAGGCAGGGAATTCAATAAACCTATAAGGGAGGTCTCTACCTTGACATGCTTGTGCTCTGTACTAGGCAGAAGGAGTGCCTGTGTAACAGTCCTGTCACAGAGGAAAGAAAAAAAAATTGGGTGGCTAAAATGAGAAAGAGTGGAACGTAACAAGATTCTGAGACAGAAAATCAGGTTGATTTTCTAGTAGAGGCTAGAGACTCCAGTCAAATTACAGTAGCACTGTGCTAGACTATTTGCAAGTAAAACATCTCCAGGCCCAAGTAATTAGCCTAAAGAACAAGGCATAAAAGATGAACAAAGCAGAGATTGGGAGAAGCAGAATGAGTTAATAAATGTATGCATACTTCAGCATTGACTAGCTGCGTGCATATTTTGTGTGTACTTCAAAGAAGCAGCAGTCACAACTACAGCTGGCATTTCATTGTGTTCATTAGTTGAATCTCAGAGCATGTTGAATGCAGTTTGAGGCACACTGGAGGCTCCAAAATAGTACATGTATAAACCATCAGTTAATTGTGTCTGGTCAAGAGATCCAGAGTAGAGGCATGTTCAGTGGCAGAGAAATCGCTTTTCCAGTCAGGGCTGATATTGGCCATTCTGCAGGTTTGGAGATGCAGCAAAACTTCTGATCTGTAAAACAAAGACAAGTGAAATCATGTGGATTTCCAGGAGTTTACCCAGTTTGCTTTGTGGCACCCCCCACCCTGCAATTGTTCAGATACCCCTATTAACCATTTAAAAGTGCTCATTAGTCTTCAAACACTTATTTAGACTTCAGAGCGGAGTCCACAAGTATAGTGTAGCTATTTGCTGCTCTTTATCAGGGCAGCTTGTCCAAATAGCAACAGCCCTTGACGTTTCATTCTTGCATGCCATCCTTTGTGTCAGTGTTTTTGTGTGGTAAGGAAGCCTTCAGAAATCCATATGCTGTTGAAATTTATGGATTCATCTGAGGTCACCCACAGTAAATACCTGTACTTTACATCACATAAGTAACAGCAAAATACATTTTTGCATGTGGACACTTGAGCAAAAACTGTTCACTCAGTGTTGTATGAAATCCTCGCAATATCCATAGAACTTAATGCTGTTCTTAGCTTCGTAGATTGAGAAATCTTAACTCTTATAAAACTATCAACAAAATGTGTAGGTAAGACATGAAGAGTTAGCTTAAAGATTCAGAGGGGAGGAAGAAAGGGCTTCCTCCTCAAAACTGAAATCTTAATTTTTCTTGCATGCTTTTTGGGTCCTTTATAGACAATATGCCAGTGCAGGATATCCGTGTATCAAACCAAAGTCTGAATGATTACTGATTGCATTTATGTGGCTATATCAGTTAAAGGTGGATAAATTTTAAAAGTGGTTTATAAAATAGGTTTGTGTAGGCAGGGTTCTTACTATGAGTTAAGTATTTGCTATGATAATTTTTTTTGGTTTTTTGTTAAATTGTAGACCCTACATAATTGTCAAGAAGCAAAAACCTGCAGTTACAAACAAACATATGGAAGAACTGGCTCAGGGATACAGGTACACGGTTCAAGTAGACCATATTCATCTTCACTAAGTAAATACGGTGTGGAAATATGTCAGTCAGTCAGTATTTCACAATCTTTGGGTTAGCTATGTAGAGGAGAAGTCTACTCTCTATAAATTAATAATCAATGTATTGGAGGTTTTCTGTTTAATGTCAAATTAGGTCTGCTCTTGTTATTTTGTTACTGCTATGAAATTTGGTGATTATGCAGAATAAATACATCTCACAGACTCATCTTTCTGCAAGTGGAAGGTCTGAGGCACTATCATCCTTCTCCTGATTGAAGAATCAAACACTTCAAAGGAATATCAACTTGACCACCCTAAACTAGGCGCATTCAGAATTAGTTTTGAAACTTCTTGCAAATTCTTAGTTTGAGTGTTTAAAAAACCCAGTTTCACAAAAGCATTTAAATTTAGCTTTAACTAAATTTTGTGAAACCATCACAAAAACTTACTAGATTACCATTTTGCCGACATTTATAGTGATGATGAGTACATACAGGAAGATTTTATTTAGTTGTTCAAATAAGTAACAGTGGTCAGTCAGACTGTCTGAAGTAGTGAATGGGCAAGGGGATTAATTTAAAAAAATACAGTTTTCTTTAAATATGTAAAATGCACAGAACTTTTCATGTAGAAGTATTTCTGTAGTTTAACTTCTACACGTTACATTCCTTCAATAGATATATTATGTAGTTTTATTTTTGCAGAAATATAAGAAAAGGCAGTACTTCTAGTGTAATCTTTTAATTTAATTGTAGGAATTTTGAAGACTTCTTGCATGAAGGCCTCGTTGAATATTTGGATGTGAATGAAGAAAATGACTGTAACATTGCACTATATGAACATACAATTAATAAGTAAGTATGCATTCAGACTAAACACTAGTACAGGAAAAACTTTCATAGGGTGACTCTCTGAAATGCAAGCGTATTAATAATGTTACTGGTTTCAGATATACACACTACTCCCTTGCTAATGGTTGAAACAACTCCAGATGAAAGCTAAAGAAAGAAATCTGTTTACACACATCCTAAATTATCCATGGGATAGTTACAAAAAAATTATTTAGCTTTTGGGTTTGGGGAGATCTGTTTCTGCTTCCAACTCTCAAAAATATGATGTACTCAAGGGTATATCCTTTGTTTCTCTGGATGTGGCTTTTTTTTGTTCTAATCATTGGGCTGCTCATCATAATTTGACACAGTAAGAATCCAGAAGGCAAATGGTGATCTTAGCACGTCATGATTGTCATTTGGAAAATCTCTCACTTATGGCTGTAGTGAGACCCTAGACAACCAGCTTGCCTTTGACTTTTGGAAGTGTAATAGGCCCTGATACAAATGTCTGTATCATTCTGTGTATTCTTTACCACATATGTTAAACCTATTTCTGGTATGTGATCTTCATTTAGAAAGTATGGTGGGTTGACCCTGGCTGAATGCCACGTGCCCACCAAAACAGCTCTATCACTCCTCTCCTCAACCAGACAGGGGAGAGAAAATATAATGAAAGGCTCATGAGTCAAGATGAGGACAGGGAGATCACTCAGCAGTTACTGTCACAGGCAAAACAGATTCAACTTGGGGAAAATCAGTTGAATTTATTACCATTCAAATCAGAAAAACACCTTCCACCCACCTCTCCCTTCTTCCTGGGCTTAAGTTGATTCCTGATTTCTCTGTCCTCCCCCAAAGCAGCAGAGGGGAATGGGGATTATGGTCAGTTCGTTGTTTCTGCTGCTCCTTCCTCCTCACAGTCTTCCCCTGCTCCAGTGTAGTGTCCCTCCCATAGGAGACAGGCCTCCACAAACTTCTCCAATGTGAGTCCTTCCCACAGGCTGCAGTTCTTCAGGAACTGCTCCAGCGTGGGTGTCTTCCAGGAGGTGCAGTCCTTCAGGAACGGACTGCTGCAGCATGGGTCCCTTGCAGGGTCAGAAGTCCTGCCAGCAAACCTGCTTCAGCGTGGGCTTCCCACGGGTCACAGCTTCCTTCAGGCATCCACCTGCTCTGGCATCTGGATATCTGGCTGTGGATGTCTGCTCCACTGTGGACCTCCATGGGCTGCGGGAGCACAGCCTGCCTCACCATGGTCTTCACCACAGGCTGCAGGAAAATCTCTGCTCCAGCACCTGGAGCACCTCCTCCCCTCCTTCTTCACTGACCCTGGTGTCTGCAGAGTTGTTGCTCACGCATAGTCTCACTCCTCTCTCTTGCTGGCACAGATTATTATTTTTTTTCCCCCCTTCTTAATATGCTATCCCAGAGGCGCTACCACCGTTGCTGATTAACTCAACCTTGGCCAGTGGTGGGTCCATCTTGGAGCCAGCTGGCATTGGCTCCATTGGACATGGGGGAAGCTTCTGGCACTCCTCACAGAAGGCGCCTCTGTAGCCCCCCGGTACCAAAACCTTGCCATGCAAGCTCACTACAGAAAGATTTCCAGATCTGTTGTTTTCCACGTATCTGAAGGACCTGGTGCTTTGTTTTTTTTCCTCTGTCTTGTGACTGTGATTAAAAAGCCCACATTAAAGGAAGGATTCTTTTAAAGTCCTCCTATCTTTTTACATTTTTTTTTATGTTTTGCTGACAATATCCTGTCAACTGAAGGCTGCATATAAGATGTTAGGAGTTATCTCTGTGAAATGTTTGATCAGTAGATCTACACAGAAAATGCATTTTCTAAATGTTCTGTCCTGGTCAAGTACTCCTGGAAGCCAACAGAGATACATCATTGATTTCAGCGGAGCTGGATGACACCTTTAGTTGTCTTTAACCTTTACCAGATAAAATGCATTAACTCTGCTAATTAAATTGTATTGCTCCTGCCCAAGCTTTTAAAGACTTTATCACTTTAAGAAATTCCTCTTGCATGCTCTTGGCTGGCTTCTGTATACATAAGCAAAGAAGAGCACACAAAATTGCTGTCATTTGTGCCAAAATTAAGTAACTTGCACAAAGCACCAGAACTGAAAAGTTTTAAGTTACAGGACATCTGACTCAGCTAGGAAGATTAATGGGAGTGTGTCACATGAAATCACTGGTTAGTCAAAAAACAGGAGGAGACAGTGACCTTCCAATGGACTAGTGTGAGGAAATGACTCCACAATAACTGTCAAAAAGTTTGGGAGATTCTTGTGTTGTCCATCAGCTTGTTTTGAGTTTAGCTTCAATGCTTGTAGTTAATAGTGCCATAAGTATCTGAGCTTGCACCGTATGAGCACATTGCTCCTTGTGTTTAGTAATGATATTCCCTACATCTTGAATAGTTGATTTGTGTACCCCCTTCCCCCAGCTGATCATCTTGCATTGTAAATGGTGTGACCATGTTAGTACAACTTGTTCTGGTAATACAACTGATATAATCCACCATTGTGAAGTATTCCATTAACATTCCTGCCTTTGTAATGTAGGCTTCTTTTAGCTACAGTATCTTCTCTTTACCTTTATGATCCAATTAGGTTTTTTTTCATTGGTGGATTTGACTCTATTTAATGTGTTCAGTTTCTCCCTTACACATCTGTAACTGATTATCAAACTCACTAGGTTGCCTTCCTTTCTTGGGCTCTTTTCTGGCAGTGGCATTTTGACTTGCAGAATTTGAACTGCTCTGTGAAGTTTAAAGGTCTCTCATTAGCACTATGGAATACTTTCTAAGACTTTAAGATTCGTGTATGTTGCATCTTCTTTGGTTGAAATAGGATTGACCTCTATGGAAAATACTTGTGTTGAATACCCTATCTGAAAATGTATCTATAGTTCCATGCTCTAGTACCTTCTGAAGAAATTCGCTAACTTCGCTATCAGTAAGTCTTAAGCCTCTTGTTTTGTTGTTTGGGAAGTGTCAGCAGTTCTGTGAAGTTCTACAGAATGGGGGAGCAGTCTGTGCCTGAAGTTTGCTAGCAGCTCTTGAGAGCATTTTGCAATTACTTGGCTGCAATTGGGATTTGACCATTTGTATTTTCTTAAGATAGGCTTTGATTAACGTAGCTGCTTTTTATCAAGTGGAGAAAAAATAGTGGCTATCCTCTTGCCAGCAGGTTATTTTTAGGTGCCTCAGGCATATTTGTGATTTATAGATAGATAATTTCACTAGGCTTGCTCCTCAGGGTTTCCAGATTTGTTTTAAGTTTTCAGATTTCATTTTTCCAGTAGTACATACATTGTTTATGTAAGTTCCTGCTGGTCCTTGTCTTCAGTCTGTATGTACTTGTGGGTAATTCCTCAACCTTTTTGGGCTTGTGATGCTTTGCCATCTTTTGAGTGTTGTCATAATAAAGATTTTTCCAGTCATTTCCTTTGCAAGGTCTTAAAGTTTAGTAATCAAATTAATTTAAACAATTAATAAAAGTTTTTCAAGAGAAGTCAAACATTAAGGGTGGAATTTTCAGAATGCAGTGGGTTTAAGTGTGTGGAAGAAGCAATGTATGCCTAAACTCAAGCTCTGTGTAAAAATTCTAGAACACCATGAAAGATACGAATTGGATAGGTTTAGTTATAATTATCTTTATTTCAAAATTTCCCATTTCCTAGTTACTTCTCTTGATTTAAATTCAGATCTGCTCCAGCCAAGCTTTATTGCACACTCCATCCTTAGTTATTAGTCACTCCATTTGCATCCCAGTGCATGCTATGATTTAATTGTCTTTATTGAGCATGAACTTTCTCCTCTGAAGCCTCATGCCAGGTAGAACAGATTTTGTTATCTCTGTCTTTATTCTTTGTCCTTGTCTTTTTACTTCTCATCAGTGCTGCCTTTTAACAACATAATCAATTCCAAAATATTTGCAGGGCTTTTCAAATAGTGTTTTATTATGCCATATCACCTATGGCACTGGATCTGGTTTGGACACATGTTTTCCCTCTAACTGATGTTCTATAACTGACCTTGGAAAACTAAAACTACACTTTTATGTTTTTTCAATACCTGAATCTGTCTTGCTCTTCCTTCTTCCACCTCCCCAGTGGATTTCCAGATCTCTGAGATTGATAATTTGATGCGGAGGACTCTCGTTACATGAGAAGACATTCCTCATGGCAGTTTGGGTCTTACTGTATAAACCGATATTTTATTGTCTTACTGAGCCCCCTCAAGTTGTTGTTATCTGGAGGCTTTTTCTCCATGATGGAAATTCATAAACCCTAATTTATTTTTTCTTCATTTCTTTTCATGTGGAAACACTTAATGAATTCATATTTTGAGGTCCTACTGACTTACATTTTCCTGAACAGAATTCAACTGAAGTATTATGAAATACTACTAAATTAAATAAAGTCTAGTTAAGATGTTAGTTTACAAGCCAGCTATAACTGGTACTCTTTCTTTTAAGAGATACAACGCATTTGGAGATTGAGCCTTTCACGCTTCTTGGTGTCTGTGCTGGCCTGATTCCATATCCTCACCACAACCAGTCCCCAAGAAATACTTATCAGTGTGCCATGGGGAAACAAGCAATGGGTAAGACTTTTTTTATTCCATTTTGGAGTGTTACGTAGTTTTTGAAGCTGTGTAGCAGAACTGACAAAATGGAGAAATACTTTATTTCCTAGTTCACATAAAAGCTTTGCTAGGAAGAGGAAAAGAGCGCTTCTTTAGCTCTGAGAAAGAAAGAAGGTACCTCTGAAAGTTGGAAAAATTAGAAGGCAAAAAATACAAGTCAGTTTTACTTAACGGAGATTATATCTGCAGGACTTAATACTTAAAATAAAAATCGAAGAAACTGGGGTACTGTTGCTTTTTTGATGGTTCTCAAAAAAACCCAATATGACTTTCAAGTTTTCAGTGTAGCTGCAGGATTGGCAGAGTGGGGTGATTTTATGCTGCAACGTGCTGTGGGTTTTCAGACAGAAAGCATTAAAAAGTGCTCACAAAGAGAGACAGAACATGGAGAGAGGAGAATTTCCCTGAACAGTTGAGTAGGTGCCCTAAAAATAAACAAATAAATAGTCACATTGACATTAGAGAATAAGAGGAATCAAAATGTGAAAGAAAGTGCTTAGTTACTTGAACGCTTCCTGCAGCTGTGGTATAGATTTTGGGCTTTTTCTGTTTTGGATAATAAGGGCAAGTATTGGCCTCTCAGGAGGACAACTGAAACAAAATTAATTTCATGATCACTTAATAATTCTTCTTACAAATGTGATAGCTAGTCATTAAAAAACATCCATTTTGTAAATTTGCAGTTGTGGATGATTGACACTAGGTATGTCCTTATCCTTCCTTTAATACACAGCTAAACTAGCATTAAAGCATCCAAGTCATACGGCCCATGATCAAGCCAGAGTGGAGTCCCAAGAAGAACATGACCAGTAGTACATCAATACAGACAGCTGTATTCAGGCTTGTGCTGTACATGCCAGTTTTATGTCATGTATTGATGACTTGCTTGTAAGTTGAGAGCTACAGTAGAACTCTGTCATGAAAAAACTACGGCTTGTTACGTTTACTAAACCATTTATTTTGTGCTGTGTGTTCGAAACTGAAACACTGCACCTTTTGTGAGACTTCTCCAGCAGAATTAATAGCAAAGTAACTGCCTTGTGCTGAACTGTCATGTTCAGCGCATCAAAATAGCAGAAAATAGCAACAGATGCATGTCTTCCATTTAAATTAAAGAAAAAAAAGGTGGAGGGGGAGGAGGAGCGATGCAATCTTTTTCCTTACAGTTCTCCCCCATCCCATTATCTGTCCCCCACCCCTGAGTCTCTATTTTATGACTATTAGTCTCAGAAGGTTTGGTTAGTTACCACACACAGTTAAGCAGGATCAGTGTGTACAGAAAGCCAATTCAGTATCTGTGGAGTTCTTTTGTAGTTTTCTGTGTGAAGGTTTTTTTCCCCGTTTTGTTTTGAGTGTCATTTGCAATTCATTGTCTGTGTTTTCTGAGGTTGGTGTATTCAGCTGCTTTGACCCTAGGTCTTGCACATTTAGCTCCTTGGATACAATCCTCTGACGTTCCTGCTGACGCTAGGAACACAAAAGCCATTGAATATCTTGAGCAATAAAAAAAGCCTTTGTTTCAGTTTGTTATGACAAAACACCTGACTCAAAGAATAAGCAGCTAGATAAAAGTACATTTTAAAAGTTGGCACATGACCTGAGCTATATTTCGCTCTGCCTGAAGTATCTGCAAACACCTGAAGCTTTTTGTAATAACTGCTTAAAAAATAGCCACTGTAAGTGGCAGTATGTAGGGGCAGAAAAGATTTTTCTCTACACTTACTGGTCAAATGAGACCTAGAGGATATTACTGGAACATCACACATACTTTTTTCTGTTTGTATTTAAGAAGAGATGCGATGTAGTGCTTCAAACCCCCACCTTTAAGTAACCACCCACTCATCTTGCTTTCTTTCCCCATACTGAAGTTGCAGAGCAGCTCCCGGTCCAACATTGCCATGTGGAAATTCTCATGTCCAAGTCCGCTGTGTCATTCCTTCAGCTGTCAAAACCTGGGGGCATGGAGGGAGCCCCGAGGCTTAGGCTGGGAAAGGGCCTTGTGCTGCTCAACACTGACCCCCTCTGCCCATATCACAGGGCTGTGCCGGCAGCTTTGGACAGTCTTTACTCTTTTTTTTTTTAAGCAACGTTAAGCTAGGGAGAGGTGTGAAAGCACAAGTAAATGGAGGGTGGACATCAGAGCTTGCAATGGGTCTGTAATCCAGTATCCCTGACAAGTGTTAGGTATTAAAATAATAATGTTTCTGCAGGATAACATTAAATGTCCTGGAAAGTACTTCCCTTTCACGGGCAGAATGAGTCAACTTGTTGGAGTACTAGGGCTGCACTTAGTGAGCAAACTAGTTTTCAGTGAAATGCAATGAAATCCTGCTATTTTGGCTTAGATAATTTACTGTGTGTTGGAAGTTGAACTGTAAGACTGCGAGGAAGTTATGATTAGATGGCAGCGGCAAGGATCTCAGTTGAATGTTGACATCTCAGTGCAAAGTTAACAGTTGTAGCTTAAAATATGAGAACTATTTAAGATTAGAATGTAAGAGTCTGTACTGTTTGCATTCCATTGTGTTGCTAAAATAATGTTTAAGTGGATCAAAGGCTCCTACAATTAGAGAAATAATTTTAAATGGAGCTTTTCAATTCTATTAAGACATAGAAAACCAGTCAGTTTTACACACTGTACCTCTGTGACTGTGAAACATTGTATAAAAGCCTAATGTAAGAAATGAAAACATACGCGTTTTCCTGCCAGTAATCCACCATATTGCACATGTGTATCTGTGAAAGCAGCAGTGTGGGTACACAAAGCAAGCTGTATGCGCTCACAGCCCAACTCTGCACTGCAGTTTCAACCCGAATGTCATAAGGCAAGTCTTGAGTAAGGAAAGAAGAGTTTAGGTGTTAATTATTACCTTAACCTGTGAAAGAGCAGAAAGTATTTGGGGGGAAGGTGGTAGGTGGGTGAGAGCTTTGTTGCAGAGGTTTATGTTGAAGCAACTTCTTTGATATTACAAAAACAAACCTCTCTTACTGCATTATGTGCATTCTGCTTTGCTTCTATGAAATAGCAAAGCCCTTTATATACTGATCTGCCTTGTGCTATAACCAGCTGAATGTGTTAAAACTGACTTGAGAAGACAAATGTGCTTCAAGGAACTGGGTGCTGGGGTTTGTTGAGTTTTGACAGTTGTGAAGGGCTTGTTGGTGGGTTGAGAGCTAAAGCGCTCCCAAATTCTGTACAGCTAGCCTATTGGCAGAGAATCGAAACAAATATCAAAGCAAAACCGGCTGTTGCTGGTCATCACAGCTGGACCTGGGTGCCTTGTGGCCAGGGCTCAGTTCTGCTGCTGCTCTTTGAGGAGCAGCATTTGTGCTTTGTGACACTGTCTTTTTGCCAGCTCTTCTCTCCCTGGTAGCAGACATACAAGTGCTGAGACAGAAATGAGCCAGAACTTCCCCCAGTTTACCCGTAATCTTTTTAACTGACTTCTTAATCTTTCTGTGGTGAAAAGAGTATTTCGAATGCTGAACATTCAGATCACTTAATACCTGTTCTGTGAAAATCTCTCTGAGCTGAGTTAGAGCCCCCTCTACAAGGTTCAGTGCAGTGTTTAAAAACTATACTCCTTTCTCTGTTGCTTTGTGCTCATGTAAAAGGACAGAGTAATAGAAAATCCATGGTGAAATCAGCACAGCAATTCTTTTCTTGGCATGTGCAATAATAGCCCTTTTGGCTCATATCTTAAGTAGATTGATTTCTGTATCCTTGTTAATTTTGATTGTACAGTTTAATGTTGCTGTAAGTAATGCTCCAGAGAATTGGATAAACGCTTATTTTAGCTGGCTGATTGTTCTGGTGAGTTCTCAAAACTATCTGCATCAGAATAACAATATTCCATTTATGCTAAATATCAATAGATAGCATTTTTATAGTGATAAGTTCACACTGAGGATGATCAAATGATGCTTTAAAAGAAAAAAAAAACACACCAACTTGTCAAGAAATGGAGGAAATGGAAAAAAGGAAAGAATGCACATGTACATTCACAATATACCAAGCACTGAGAAAAGCAAGAAAATTACCTTCATTGTATCCAGGTCAACCTTGTGTGTTTTGCTTTAAACAGGGCTAATTACCAATGAAAAAAAATTGGTTCTTGCTGTTGGGATAATTATAAATGTGGGTCATTGTGGGCAGGGTTTGTTATGGTGGACTTTAATTATACTTTACTTTTGCTTGGCTGTTTGACTGAAGCAAACAAGGGCTCTGTTATTTCAGAGAGAAAACAGAAGTAAAGCTAGTGACTTCCTTCATGTCAATACCCACACAGAGGTCTCATCCCAACACACCAGTCCTCAGAAGAAGGGGGCTGCTTCTTGATTTTAAATAAGCAGATTCTGGTTTAAGACTGTGGTTTGTTAGACGAGTCTAGAGAAGGCATTATTTGTGTAACTATTAAATCGTAGCAATTAGGACAAATATTGCTGATATATGACATGCTTTTTGACTAATTTATTTCACTTGTGCTCGTGAATCATTCTCTAACAAGCTTCTTTCCTGCTAGGATATCCATCATTGATAATATATATACACACACATATATACATATATAGATATATATGTTTTCCATTTGATACAATACAGCATTCAACTCCTGAAGAATTGCCTGAATTCAGTTTATTATTGAGGCTCAAAATTTCAGTAGTGTCAGCCACTCATGGATCTTGGTCTGATACGGACAGTTACAGTTCCGTTAGGCTTATCTGAACCTCTGATAAAAATGCCAGCTTTGAAATACGTGAAGCATCTGCGATAGAAATAATTTGGATTACCTGAAATATGTAAAAGTGTCATCTGTCATCCTGATATATAGGGGACTTCCACTGTTTGCAACTGGGGTATAAAGCACAAGTTTAGCTGTGATCAGGTGCTCCAGACTTCATCCCATCTTAGCATCCCTGACCAGTGAACCATATAAAGAACAGCATATACGCATCTCAGAGGAGGAAAAAAATTGCAAGCATTTCAAAAGTGAAAGTTGGCATGGCTTACTCAGGAGAAGATTTCTCTCAACAACAGGAAATTCCATGAAACTTTTAAGATGAGCTCTACAGCAGGCAGCCTATCATGAAAGCACACAGATTATTCATTCTAGGTGCAGAGCGAAAAAATGGTCTAAACCTCTAAGCAGCTGTATAGTGGGAAAACTGGTTCTTTTTATCAAAGTACAATGAAAACAATACTTAGGCTAAGAGAATGACAGAAGTAATGAGGCTTCAGATGGTGGCCCTTGCAGGGGGTGATTGGGAAGGTCTTCAGTGTTGATGAATCCAGGCCCTACGAGCTTGCTTCTTGCTGGAGACAGAAAATACTGCTCAGGGATGATTAATTTTCTTCTCCAAGAAAAAGACAGAAAAGCAACTGCTCAAAAGCAAGAGAGACAAGTAAAGCCTGTCAACTCTACCAAATCTTTCTTGCTGTTTGAAAATACTGTGCCCATGGCTTCAATCCACTTTCTAGAACCAAGGAAAGTCCAGGTATGCAAGAGCCAGTTCTAACAATTTATTTTCGGACAGTATCTGTTGAGCTATCTCCCTGTTCTTGTCCTTGGGTAAGGGTAGACCTGTGGTGATTTAGGAGGGAGAGCTTAGTGCCAAGGATGGGATAGGTCTTTGGAAATGCCAGTGATATGCTGCCTGGTTTTAAATATTTGATTTTCTAGACATTTTATTCAAATGCAGGCCTTTAGAAATCGCATGTAGATACATACAAAACATGAAGCTGGCCTCCCCTAAAAGCAGATTTGTGTTCAGCTATACTATGTTCTGGCTAGGTGAAGTCTTCATTATACACTGGCTGCTTTGACCTTTCCTTGAAAGCAGCCAGCCTCTGAAATTGCAGGAGAAAATGGAAAGGTTTTGCAAGACTTACATTCTAAGCACAAGTATTGCAAAATATTTGGCACTTAAAACTTTAAAACTTTAACTTTTCAGGTTATAATTTCTTAATTGCTTAGAGACATAGCATAGTCCTGGTACAGCAAACTCTTAATAACATAGATTGCCTTAACTTTTGTTCTGCTACACAACGGTTTATGTTTCCCTGCTGGGTGTTAATTATTTTTTCCTCAGATTTCAGAAGACACTTTGGCAGTCTGATGGGACAGGGCCAAAAATTTCAGTCTCAAGCTGGGAGGTCTATACAAAGGGTTGAATTCTGAACCATAAATTTAAAATTAATTTCATGTAAAAAGACAAATATATTGTGAGTGAACTTCTACTGTAGTCTTTCTAGCAATGACACCTCTAATTTCAGAAAGTAAATCAGTCTTGGCTGCTGCTAACTGTATGCTTTGTTCATGCTTTGTGACATTCTAACACAGGCTGCTGTTGAACTAATTATTGCCCAGAAAAGGAAGGAAATATGATGTGGAAGATGCAGAGCTTGTTCCAGAGTTCCTCTTGAACTCAGTTGGAGTCTTTCTATTGATTCTCATGAAATTTTGGATCTGGTCTATGGAACACAAGTTCAGGTCTCCAAAAAAACCCACCTATGGCTATTAGAACAATAAAAGCAAACTTCATACTTGTGGTTTTATTTAGTGCCATGATTAAAAAAGAAATCTTATTTGTATTCAGTCATATAGGACCTGACTTTGATTTCTTTTGTTGTTGATCTTTTTGTCCTGATTCTTAGGGTTTCCCTGTTAAAGAAAAAATAAATAATTCTTTCTGGAAGCTTAAATTAAGAAGCCTCTTACATCTTTATTTAAATATAATAATGTAAAGTTGTTTTGGTTCATTCTCTTATGATTTCCCACCCCACCCCCTTTGTTGAAGAATTTAGATGAAATTCTTCAGTTTGTGGTTTTAGTTAATTTGCATTTTGGTAATTTTTTAGCCAGAAACATTTCTAGTAAATTCACTAATGTTCACACGCTTTTGTTTTTCATTTACATGCAGGTACTATTGGATACAATCAAAGAAACAGGATAGATACTCTTATGTATCTCCTAGCCTATCCGCAAAAGCCGATGGTAAAAACAAAAACAATTGAACTAATAGATTTTGAGAAACTGCCTGCTGGACAGAACGCCACAGTTGCTGTGATGAGCTACAGTGGTTATGATATTGAAGATGCTCTTGTCTTAAACAAGGCCTCTTTGGACAGAGGTAAGAACTGTCAGTTCTTTCCCACTTCTCTAATGTGTGTTATAATAGATTTTTTTAATAAACTTGTTGTCCCATGATGTTATCCTATAATAACTCTTATTGCAGTTATGAACAGTATATCTCCGATCAAGAAATCAAATTCCAAAACTGCTTTGAATGCTTTTATTTGTTTTCTGCATGAGTAGTGATTGTAATTCTGTGCTTGCAATAGTGCGGTAAAGTTGCCAGCATGTGAATAAACTTCTGAGTATGGGTATTACAAGAAAAAATGACTAAATTATGACCTCAAATAAAAAAGTGTAAATGGGTCCTTTTTGAAAATATTTAATTTACAAAAAAAGTGAGGTATTAGATAATCTGTTCTGTTGGGCTTGCTTTTTAGATGGTTACCTGAACCTTTTGCTCACTGCTAAGAGAGGGGTCTCATGATTTTCACCAATAACAAGAGCAATAGATGAAATTATACTTGAATGTATTTGGGAAAGGAATGGAATGCGTGGCAGTTTGTGTCATTGTGAACTTGATGCTTTGAGGGAGCGATACTAGTATTGCCTACTTTCTAAGAGAAAATAATAGTATTGTCTAAAGCAAAATAGTTTAGTGTTTATTCAGAGATAAACTAATGACCCACTTCCTTAAAAAAATAAAAATATCTGTGCAGTGTTTTTTAAGTAAAAGTACCTAAGCACCAAATAGAAGGTAACTAAGTAAAACCTATGTTTGTGCCAGTCTAGCCTGTCTCTCTCTCCATAATTCTTCAGCACATTATGTTAATGCTGCTGGGAGTTGGAGGAGAGTTGCCTGAAAACTTAGTCTCTCTTCTCTCTCTTTTCCAAATAATTCCATTTAGAGAAGACGTAGTGCAGTGTGTGATCAAACTGGTTTTAGTTTCGGGTGGCCAAAATCAGATTCTTCCATCACTTTATCCCTCCCCCCCACTCCCTTCCTCCTAGTTGCTAGGCAGCAATAATAGTATTCCTAGACATGTATCTTTGGCATTAATGTGTGCCGCATTTAATTTATGCCTCCTTTTCTAAAACAACAACAGGCATGATTTAAAACTGAATGTTTTCTTTTCTGGTAGACTGGTAACATTTACAGGGAGAGCTGTAGTGCTTGTCAGGAGTTACTTGACATAATCTAAAAATACACGTATACTGTATGTGGCTGCAACCATCTTTCAAATGAACTAAAATAACGTAGGGTTATTAGAAAGGCTTGCTCTTGGCTGTCTGTAATTCTAAATGTGATGAAAGCATTTCATATTGTGGCTACTTGCTGTACTTGGAGAGAAATTCCAGCAATGCTACTTTTCTCATCTAAAACCCCAAATGAACCTATTTGATAACAGTATATGTAATTCAAAATTCTTTCAGCTGGGGAAAAAATGAGAAAAAATATGAAACATTCAATCAGTACTTTCCTGGTAGGCTAGCTTGTGTCAGCCACAAACATCAGTAAAAGTTCAGGTTTCTTAGAACTCTTGAAAGGAAGAGGTGCTGTTCTCATCCTGTTACAATCTCTTCTCCGACATTATGTTTCCCTGCGGACCACCAAAGGTAAGAGAAATTATGTGTGCATGTGTGTGCAGAGGTATAGAAGCGGATTAGCACAACTTCAGAACTGGACTGTAGACCAATGTCTAAAAAAAGTAGTATGCACAATCTGATTTTTAAACTGTGAGCTACTAGGTATCCATGTACAATGTTATGTGTATTGAAGACAATAATTTAAATAATAAAAAAATATTTTATATTTTGTAGATCGGCATTCTTGTTTTATTCTGATAATATGTTATAAAGAACCTTTGAACACCGAGGCAGATGAATTTGTTACATTTTAGGTTTTGGAAGGTGTCTTGTATATAAGAATGCCAAGTGTACGCTGAAGCGTTACACAAACCAGACATTTGATAAAGTTATGGGTCCGATGTTGGATGCAGCTACCCGTAAACCAATCTGGCGCCATGAAATTTTAGATGCTGATGGTATCTGCTCTCCAGGTATGTCAAACTACATGTTCAGTCATGGCATGTTCATAATCTGAGGTAGAAATTAATGTTCTGTTAATATTTCTTGTGCACTTTGTTTTACACTTACTGTAATGATTTTTTTTCTTGAAGATTACAGTACTGTAATGGAAAATTTAAAAATGTTAGTTTCTGAAAGCAGCATGATACCAGTCATTGAGGTCTTTTTTGTGCATGAGAAAAGACAGCTTTATATTTAAGCAGAACAGTGAGTCTTTAACAGTGTGAATCTATTGAAGCATTAGAACTTGTGTTCTTACATTCCCAAACTGGCAAACTTTTAATACTGTAGGTTTTTACTGTTTCTCTCTCGTATGTTTTGTGATTGTTGTTTTTTAAGGATAGATTCCTTACTATTTTGATCTCATATGTCAAAATCTTCTAGCGTGCTGTCAGTTAATGCAGTTGTTTGAGGAAGTAAAACCTTGTGTGTTTAACACTTTAGAAATACGTTTGGAAAGAGATAAGAAAATAAATACAACCACATTTAATTATGAGAATGGGTATATAACCTTCCTATGGAAATAAATTTGAGAAAGAAGCCTCCCATACTGTCATCCTTGAATTGGGAAACAGCTTAATAGATCTGCTGAGATCTAATAAGGAAGGTGCTGTAAAAGACACTAAACTTAATTCCATTATAGCAACACAATTGGGTCACTTTTGCTCTTTAACACATCACAATGGCGCTTTCAAAGTTAATTAAAAAAAGAAGGCAAGAATCTTCTGAAGTATTAGGATAGATAGGACTGGGGCAGACTACAGACTGCGGCTGTTCTCAGCATGTAGGTAAAAACCTCTTTGAAATAGTTCATGTGGACAGAAAAGAGACATAGGCTGAAGTTCAGTGTAATTTTGTGGAGGAGGTGGGAGGCAGGTACTTGATGTGCGTTAGTATCATTGGACATGCTACTGATCTGGTTTTGTATGTGAAGGGCAGGATAAGGGAACGGAGGGGAAAATGGCTGATGTACGTATGAGACCAGAAGCAATAGGAAAAAGAATTGCAAAGAGAGGCTGAAAGTAGTCTTGCACAACTCATTGTGGAAATGATGTGATGTCCCAAATTTAGGTGTGAATTTCTAAAATTTCTCAGTTAGTGTTGTGTGTTAATTTTCTCCATACTTACCAAAGATGACTTCAGTCTTTTTGTGTATTCTGTAGACCCAGGGTATGTTGAATAGCTATTCTCATAGTGCACCCAGCATGCAAGCTGTTCTGTTTTGGTTTGGTTTACCAGAAAAGCTAATTTAATGATTCCCTTACCATGCAGTATTTAATAAAATAACATTACATACTTCCTGGACATGTTCCTCCCAGTTTGTCTTCCAGCTTACCTCTTTTTCAAAGCTTAAAATGTACTCTAACGTAGGTAGCCAGATATGTTTTCATGGTGCTTTTTCTTCTTGTTCTTTATAGGTGAAAAAGTAGAAAACAAGCAAGTTCTTGTGAACAAATCTATGCCAACTGTGACCCAGACACCTCTTGAAGGAAGCAGTGTGCCTCAACAGCCACAGTACAAAGATGTGCCAGTAACGTATGTTGCATCATAACTTTATAGTTGGGGAAGGTATCTGGAGGAAAGGTATCTGAGAAGATACTAAATTCTAGTAAAGTCAAAGGAATAAACTTCCCTCTGCAAATTAGACCTAGTTCTCTAGGTCTTGAGTTTTCACAGGATTTTTCAGAGCCAATGTTATTTTCACAAGTGCCTAGCTACTTAATCACTAATAAGTTAGATTCTGACCCTTGAAAGGCTGGAATTGCAAGGAGAGGGAGGAACCCTCCTGTAGATGTGTGTATAGAGAGGAATCACTGAGCAGGTTCCCAGGAGAAATGGAGGAGAGACCTAAGACAGTGGTAGAGGGGAGAGGAGTCACTTATGGATGAATGCAGAAACAGGAGAAAAGCAGGATGAATGAGAGGGCAGAGAATACGTGTACTTTGTGAAGAGGCACATCTCCTCCATACCAGCTCACACAGAAAATGGCCAGTGCTGACTGGTGCCCAGCCTTCACTTTGTCAGGCAGGAGGCCAGGAGATGGAGGCCTTCCTATCACAGAGACTGACAGTCAGCTCATTCTGGCCACTCCAATTAGATACCCTTTACCAAGGCACCAGTGAATGGGAAAGGACAGTCAATGAGTTTTTCCCATCCTGTCCTGAAAGAATAGGAGAAGGCTTCCGAGGTGTGAAACAAAAATTTTGCATTAAATGTAAAAATAAATAAATACATAAATAATGAAGTGTTTTGCACTGTCTTGTCAAGAATAGCATTGACAGTTTGGTAAATCAGCAGAGAGCAAGGCAAACAAATTGGTGCCTAGATTAGTAAGGCAGAATTAGCTTTGCTGCGCTTCTGTGTGTTTCATAACCAATAGAAAGCTCTAGGTTTACTCCTACAAGTTTATAATGAAGAAGTGAGGCAACAGTGTCATTACCAAGAGGAAAGAATTAGACCTGCTAGGTAAAGACATGGATCCAGGGCTCTTGAGTTTACGAGTCATAGTTTGACCATGTCAGCTACCTGAACCATGAAACAAAATAATCTCCTAAATAAGGTACTAAAATCTGCTCTGCCCTCATTCTGCGATATATAGAAAAAAGCTGATACCAGAATAATTTCCTCTTGGTCTGTCATGCCTACCTCCTTTTTTTTTTATTTTTTTCTCCCTCTCTGTCCAAAAATCTCTGCATCTTGGACTCTATAGAGTTCATCTGTGTCTGTACCTCATACTGTGTTCTGCCGTTGATTCATTTTCACACCTGCATCTGATGCATACCTTCAGTCAGGATATTATGCCTTAATTTTGTTCTTAAATACTCATGGTATATTCCTGAAACTCCCTTCTTCAACTATAACTCTGTATTTTGCTTTTGTTTGTTTAACTGAAGATCCAGAAATCTGCAATATACTAGGAAGCTTTTTTTCCATCAAGAAGAGCCTATGTGACAAAAAAGTACACCTTGTTCTTTACAAGTTCAGCTTAATTCTCCCTTTGTTTCTATTATTTCTCTTAAGCCTTTTCTTTTCCAGAAACATACCATACTCTGGAACTTTATGTATATAAAACCTGTGCTTCATTGGCATCCCGTATATAAGTTCCATGAAGACTACAGTTTGGCCAGAAGCTTGCCAATACCCAGATACTTGTTTGTAACTTGTGTTTAGTTCATAGATTTAAAACTCATGTTTTGTTTTCTTGTACTAGCTACAAAGGTGCAACTGATTCTTATATTGAGAAAGTAATGATTTCATCAAATGCAGAGGATGCTTTCTTGATCAAAATGTTGTTGAGGCAAACTAGACGTCCAGAAATTGGAGATAAATTTAGCAGTCGTCATGGGCAGAAAGGTAAGCTACACATTTAATAAAAATAAATGCAAGTTGGGTATGCTTACTATATATACATAGTATCATCACGCATGTTTTCACTGACTGGTTTGGATCTTTTATGAATGCAATGGTAGAAGACCCTATCCCTTTTTTTGGTTAAGTTCACCTAATTTAACAATGATGTTTCTGGAACTGGGGAGAGGAACTAGCAAACACAACTCTCTGTTGACTTACGAATCTGGAAAATACAGTCGTTGCCCATTTTAAACAAGAACAGGGTTTTGAGGTTTGGTTGGGTTTTGGTTTTTTTTTTTTCTCCAAGTGTGAATTTGGTTTTAGGTGGTAGGTTTGTCAATGGGTTATCAAGAGAGAGATTGGAGGAAAGAGTCAAAGGGCCTGTTCTGAATGGACAGAAAAGACCAGAGATGGAATGGGGTATCTGCCAGTCATCTGGGCAGACATACTGCTCTGAAGACAAGACTGCAGATACATAGCCGAGAACCATGTTGTCAAAGGGAAGCAAATTAGGAATGCAACTTGGAGTATACCAGCAGAGACCGGAAAGAAGGGGAAAATGTTTTTAGAAATGCACCTGGGACATGATCTGGGGCACCTCTGGATCTTCAAACCGAGAAATGAAAATGGGTACCTACTAGGAAGCTGCTTGGTGGCATGTAGCTCTCTAGTGTTAATAGTAAGATGAAAATCAGGAGCCTGTTTCCATATCTGTTGAAAAAGCAGTAGACTGCCTTTGACCTTAATGGCAAAAAAATGTGCCAATCTCAGAGGGCTGGGAGGTGTGGGAAGGGTGTTAAGAAAGAAGTGACTGAAAACAGTCTGACTGTAACTGACTTAAAAGCATGTTTTGATCACATTGGTCTCAATGTGGGGCAAGTTTTGATGTGTTTTAATCTATCAGTTCACTTGGAAAATCTAGATTTTTAGTACTTTCGGCATACCTTCTGCCTTAGTGCTGTGCTAAACTTATTACCTGAACATTGTCATCTCATTATATTTTTAGGTCTTATTTTGGTTTCAGAATTTTGCTCAGTCTTGTCAGATGTGGTGAGGAGGCAAAGAGGTTGATATTACCAAATCCTTTCCATTGCAGCACATACACTCCTTTCCTGTTACTGGACAAATGTCATACTGTCTTAATAGCTACTGGAACAAAAAAATTGTTACTTCCTGGCTTTGATTTCTGAGGAACTGGAGCCAGAGCATTAAGTGTAAAGCACACCAGCCTTTTACATCTCATAACACAAGTATCCTCTACGTCTGTGCGGAGGGCAGAGGGAGGGCACTGAGGACGTAACGAAGGACACTTTACATTTGAAACACTAATACTTAAAACTAGTTGTAGTCAATGAACTTTGCAGTAATACATGAAATTACAATACTAGCTAAGGGACATCTTGCAAACAAACTGGCCTTCCGTGAGCAGTGTTCTCTTTGTCAGAAGACATATGGAAGAGAGTGCTTTTTGTTAAGAGGAGCTCCCTGAAAGTGTCCCTTTCAGCGCTTTTGTGACATGGTCCCGCTATACTCCCAGCATCATGTTGGGTCTGACCTTGTTGTGCTGAACGACAGTCTGTATTCTTCAAGCAGAACCAGAGAACTCTGTGGGCAAATATGCCCTGGAGTCAGTCAGCAGAGAGCTGGTACTTGCACGACATCCGCATGTAGGTCTGAGCCAGTGAAAAGAGATGAAACTGCAACAAATGTCACCAGTACACAGGCAGTATCCACCTCTAAAGCTTTCTTAGACGAAGCTTAAACAGGATCATCTCCAGCATATTCAGTGCCTTTGTGATTGGAAGAGGTATGAAGAGCGGTTGCTTACAGATGGACCCCAGGCACAAGGAAGAAGTATTTTTTTATAATGCTTCATGCCACTGTTTACTTCTTACTCACATGTGTAGCGTGAAGTCAAACTTGACATCCTTTATGACCTTCTGGGATTATGAAAGTACATAAGCATCAGTGGCAATGAGGTGGCCAGGTGCAACTGAAGTGAAAGACTGCATCCCTGTCATGAGATGCAGAGCTAACTACAGTGATCCTCATTTGTGTATTCTCCAGGTTTGATGATCAGGACATCTACCTAAAGCAAACCTATCAATCAACAGAGGTGAAATGGGTACAAAAGGCAGTAGTTGATCATAATGTCAGCTGTTACCAAATGTTGCCTCAAGTTTGTGTGTTTTCTGTGGAGTACAGTCAACACAGGCTTTCTCAGTACATCCAACCAACTCTCTCTAAGATCACCCTTACTTCCACAGTATCTTTCCATAGACCCATAAAACTAGTTCTTGAAACTGTAAAGAAATCCTTCCATTGTTTCTGCTGTCATTAAGAAATAGGAACTCTTCTGATAAGCACTGAAACATTTTTCCTGATTGTATTTTCAAGATGGCTTTTGATCTAAAAATAGGAAGCAATTCTCACTGAGTCCCCAGGTGATTTGGAAACCAGTGCCTGTTGAAGGCTTAAGAAAAGTAAAGCAGCAGCAGTACATTCTTGACTTTCCTCTTAAAATCCAGTCTAGTTCTTGCACTACAGCCCTATAGGATAGTTTCGGTAAGTGAGGGGGAAGATCATTAGCTTTAAAGGCAAACAGAAAGAGGTGAGCAGTTGGAGTGGTTCAGCTGCTCCATTCCTGCCTTCTCTCCAGGAAGATTCTCCTTCAGGAAGATTTTGTGTAGAGTCTCTTTCAAATACTTTTTTAATTTCATGGACAATGATGATGTGCAGTATTTTTAAGCCTGTGACCGCTTTTAGAGCAAAGCCCATTTCTTCATGTATTTTGAGCTTCCTCTCATTAATCCTTTCTCCTTACAAATGACATGCGGCATTTTATTTGGAAGTTACTATATAACGATACAACCAGTACTATGCGGGACAAATTCTCTTACTAGAATTAAAAAAAATAAGAAGCCTACAAATAATTTTAAAGAAGCTGCTCAGTTAATCATGATAAATATTTATAGCCATGAAAAATTTAAGCAGCTAAGATTTTTCTCTTAGTTTGGGCTATTGATGTGCACCTATTGAAATAGTTAGTTGAACAGGACTTAAATGGAATGGATTTTCATACCACTCCAAAAATCAAGAAAAAGGGTGCTCCACAAATCTAGAACATCAGAAGAGAAGGTAGAAGTGGAGGAATGACAGAAGGAAACAGAATTGTGTCGAGCATGCTGCAATATGGCTTTAGGGAGCAGAGGGCCACTAAATGCACATAAGGCATCACACAGTCTAGAGCAAGCTCATTTTCGAGATCTTGAAGGACAGACATCTCATGAGTATTTTTGCTACTCATGAACCCCTGATATTCGTGGTCAAATGCAGAAACAATTAATATGCACTGTATTGGAATCTGGTGGTATTTTCTTTTATATCACAAAAGCCACAGAAAGTTGGTAGGTTTTTTTCCCCAAAGTAAAATACCTGTGGAAATCCTATGGTAATGAAAAACAACATCCTGAATGCTGTAGAGAACTTTGAGGGCACTCATAATTAAGCCTGGCATTGCATCAGGTTAGAATGACTGATTCCCCATTTATCTGTGATTTTGGACCTATAATAATAATAAACCAAACCCCATCAATTATTCAGAATAGCTAATGTCCCTTTCAGCTTGGTTTTGAAGATACGAGTGGGAACATTGCAACAGTTGTGTTACAGAGTTTTCAGTCATGTGCTTGTTAGCCATTCAGTACATCACTCTGTAGTAATCTATTGTGACTAAGGGAGCAATCAGAATCTAAATTGTTACATACTACTGGGATATGTAGCCTTCCTGGTAGTAAACCAGCCAGTTCGCTGGCTTGTAGTACATTATGGAAAAAGCCGTTACAATAAATGGGAGAAAGGAGAAATGTGCTTAGTGGAGAAGATACATGTGTTAGATACCAAAAAAAAGCCAAACCACCGAACCTGAAAAGAACAGTGGAGTTCACTGTTTTGCAACTTCAGTATGCAGCAAAGAATCAGATACTGATGTTAATGTGAGATTACAGGCAATTGTAGAACTGAAAAAAAGGCATGAAAAGGAAAGGGAAAATCTCCTTTGCTAGCTGTTTAAAAATAGAGCTAGTATCATCCTTCTCTGACATCAAATCGGGGAAGGATCAGTCATAACAGAGGAATATAGACAATTGTGAAACAGAAATCATAATACTAACAGGTTAACATTTTCCATTGAGAGAATTTTTAATTAGCCTGTAATTTTTTCTCTCATCTTCATCTGAATGCAGGCAATTACCACTTCAGGTTTAATTTGTGAGTGTTAGCTTTAAGCCCATCATCAGGCCACTTAAACCTATGATGAGCTTAAACTAACAAGTACCTTGATTCGGTGAGAAGGAGAGAAAGCATATTTCTCTATGTATTGTCAGTCTTTTCTGTGAAATATTTTTATTTTCTAGAAGGAATGCATGAAGATGAGATTTGATTTCATGGAATTTTAGTAGTAGTTTTAAAGTAATTAAATATTTGCTAAATAAGAGATTGCAGAAACCACATTTCTCAAGTTTTTTTCCTGGGCTTTTTCCTCAATTCCAAATTGATTTGTATTTCCAAGCTATACTTTGTTGCTGGGGCAGAAGGAAGCAGAGAAAGAGAATTGGAAATTGTCTGGGATGCAACAGATTAAATCTCACAAACCAGCTTTAGCCTTTTGTTAGAGAAGAGCCTTTCATTAAATATGTAGGTAGATTTTGCAGGCCTCTTAAATAATATAGATCTGTGCCAGTGCCTCTGTATTTGCTACCTTCTTTGTGTCCTCTCACATGTCAACACAGTATTGGCAAGGGTCACCGCTTCTGGCGTGTCCACCACACCCTCTTTTCATGCAAGTCCGTGTTTTAAGTACACTTCTTCCAAACTGCTGGAAAAAGCTAGCCTTTCCTTCAAGACCTGTCAATAAAGAAGTATATGGGGAGGAAAAAAAAACAACAACCCAACAAAATGAGGCCATCGTGTTGTATTCTGAAATACAAGTATTTTGCTCTGTTTCAATATTCATCTTCAAACTGAAAGTTGCAGTAAGATCTTTGGGACTGGGATTGTCCCTTTAGTCTGTAAAGCCCTTAACCTTCTCCTGTCTCACAAATAAACATCTACCTACCAGGAAAGATTTATCCTGAGCTGTAGGACTTTGTTTTAACTTTATTGCATTGTATATTTTCCAAAAGGATGAAGAAACTTTTTTTGTTGATTATTTTATCTTTTAATCTTGCATTCTTCAAGCAAAGTCATATTTCAAAGCACAGAAGGCTAAAGGATTTTTAAGCTAAAGAAGCTTCATCTGAGATCCATACAAACTAAATTATTATATTTCCAGATTTCCTCTTGCTTTGCTACAAGTCACAATGAGGAAAAAGTTGGACTCCTTTGATGTGAAAAAAAGCAATATAACACTTCTCTGAAAGAACATTTCTCAGTCTCTCATGTGAAAAAGGATTAACACCTCCAACAAAGGTCCTGTAGATCACAGAACTAAGCAGCAATACTGAACAGTATTCCTGAGGAGTGGAAAAACTGTATTTAAGCAAGAGATTGTTTGAACTGGCAAACAGAAGCTTTTTAATAGCTGAAGATCTAAGATAAAGGATTAAACCTTTCTGAAGTATCTGCACTTAAACAACTCTAAAGACAAGGAAGCGAGTTTAAATTCATGAAAGATGGTCTTTGTTTTCCTAAATGAACCATGTTCTTTAGTGTCAAAACAAAATCCATTCACAGCATTGTCAACTACATAAACTTCATGACAATACCGCTTATCTACCAAAGTCTGACCTTGCTTACTTTTCAAAATTTTTACTAGTATGAGTATCTGTCTTGTGCTTGCCTAACTTAATAGTTGAGAACAACTTGTCTTTCTCCTTTTAATGGGCACTTTTACAGCACGTATAAGCAGAACATGTAAAGTAAGATGTTAGTTTGAAATGGCTACTTGTGTCATTTTCCCCCATGTTACAAGTCAGACTTAGTACTTTATCTCTAATAAAACATCAGTGGATTTATAGGAATTAAGTGGTTGAAGTGGCATTAAAAATAATTTGCTGTTATCAACTGCAGGAATGTGGGATGATTAGTAGTTATTAGCCATCAGGAAAGGTAGGAATTTCTTACCTTATTTTTATCTTCAGAAGTTGAATGTGAGAAAACAAGATGTCAGAATGCCATTAAAACTTCTCATACCGTTTTTTCTACTTATTTTTAACAAAACTGCTGCTTAGCTTGCTGTTTTAAGAAGAAAATTACAGCATTTTTTTTATCTCAAGCAGCAAACAGGTAACCTTCTGACCTTTTCAGTAAATCCTCAACTGAACCTCTGAAATTAGGGTGATTTAGCATTTTATGGCACAGAATAAAAATCTCTAATTCTGTTTCCAAATAGTGTATCCTGAACACACATTTTATTAAGCTCTTGACTCATTCAGCCATGTGTATTTTGTAAAGTTCCTATGGTTATTGTTTTACAATAGCTGCTTCCAGAAGCATTGTAAGGGTTTCAATTAATCAGCTCTTTGTGTGCTTCAGACTATGCAAATTTATCACATCAGACCATTCAGCAGCTCATGGGAAAGCAGTGTACAAACTGTATTGTCTTCTAGCACCTCCTCTCATTTAGAGTGATGTTTTTAATAAGAAAACTAATCAAGTTTACTTATGCATTATTTATCTGTTAATTTTAATTCTGTTCTTTACCTCTTATGTCAAATGGGATGTAGCAAGTGATATGATAGATCAGTGAATGATTCAATATTGAACAAGGCTTATGTGATGCAGCACTTTTTTCTTCTGGATTTGTTTTATGCTTAGTTAGTCAACATAGTATGCAATTAGAGAGTTTTGAAGCAGACATACATTTTTTGTTCAGCCTTACTGATTTTTGCAAAACTGTTTGTCACTTGTCCATAATATACAGCACTGTGTTATAGCTACAACTTCTCTTAATTATGTGACAGTCTGATTTCTCAAGAGTATTTCCAAATTCTGACCAATCTGGTAAATCTAAAAGAGACGCCTTTCAAGTTAGTTTTAGCTCTTTTACCACCATGTCATTAGAATAAGTAAACAAGCACATTTAGTAATGCGCTGCTTTTTATCTTGCTGATAGAAACTGGTATTACTGCTGCTTCTATTCACTTAGTCTCCTTTGCTCTCTAATGTCCCTCCTGCTGGTAGTAATTAGTTTTCTATATTAGGTTGTTTTGACTTATTTGATGATTTTTTTTCATTTGGCATGTGTGTGTATAGAAAGCATCTTATCGTAGCCCAGTGAAAAACTTTCCCATACTGTTGTGTTTTGTCCCTCCCCCCTCCCTGCCGCCCCCCTTCCCCCTCTTTGCTGAACTGCTGTTTTACAAGTCTGTGTATGTTTGTGTTTTGTCAGCAAAAGGTAAAAGCAACCATATAAAAGATACCAATTCTGGAAACCTGAATTTCTCCTGATTAGAAAAAGAAATTCTTAAAGGACAAAAGTACAAGGGTGAGGGGATATTCATGCTGTGGCGGGGCCTTGTGGAGGTACATGGGTGTTGAGATGCTGCCCGGGTTGATGCAGATAGTGTGTGAGGATGGGGGCCATCATGCATAGTCAGAGGGCTGTCATTTATTGGCTGGCATACAATAGCATTGAAAAACACTGCCTATGGCTGTTTTATACTTGAATGTTAAACCACTGTAGATTTCTGATTTAAGTTTATTCTAATTCAAACTGTTATCCTTCCAGTAAACTGCCATGCTTATTAATCTTTGTGTGTGTGTGTGAGAGAGGGATATCTTAAAAGAATTTGTTAGCATTTTCACCGATATTCCCTCAAAGTGACATTATGAAATAGATATACAAAGTTGGTTTTTTTCTAGAATTTAATTTGCTTTTCAGTTGAAAAGAATTGAGATGTAGCAAGCTGATGGATGCTTTCTTGCTCAAATATACAACCTTCTTGTTAGTCCACGTTAAAAAAAAATACTGTTTTTTGTTTTGTCTGCAGCCTTTTCTGGTTGTTAATGTTTGACTCTGGTCCTAGATGAGAACTGCAGAGTGTATTGGTGAGAGCAGATTCAGGCCCGCTGCAATATAGCATTTAATCTGAAATTGTATTTCTAAATTTGAGATGCAGTATATGAAAACTGTGAGAGGAAGTTAATGAAACCACGTTATTTTCTATGTCCTGTATGAATGCTGAGGATCAATTTTCATGTGATGTCTAAATCATTAATAATTAGGAAATCTTAACAACCTACTGTAGTAAGAGCCACAGAGCAAAGTTACTTACCAGTTTGAGTGTGTCCTATTTATGAATATTGCAGGGGAGTAGTTGGGCAGCTCAGTTGTGAAATGCAGTTCATACTTGGACAGAGTAACATTTGGAACTTGAGACAGTCTTAAATCCAGCCTCTTCCCTTCTCCTTTACGGTTTTGTTACCCAGTTGCAAGTGATAATTCTACTTACATGGATTAATTCACTTGATCACTTTTTCGCAGCTTTTTGGCAATGCAGAACTGCTAGGCTTTTACTGCCCTGCTGCAAACTCTGGCTCAGTGACCAGGGCTGAGAAAGAGTAGCAAATTCAGGAGCTTACAGTGCAGACCTGCAAGCATTAGTCTTTTAAAGAGCTTCTGAAGGCAGGTGACTGCAGAATAAAATCAGGTGTGTATTTTGAAATGAATTGCAGTTACTTGCTTTTAGAAATAGCATTGTATATAGGAAAGGTGTTTTTCAGCTTTTTAAACAGTATTTTATGAGAAAGAATGAACTTTCTTAAAAAATAAGAGAGGAAGAAGCTTCTCTCTGTCCTGTTCTCTAAAAATACATGCACATGCTATAGATCTGTTAAAAACGCAGCAACTTCTTAAAATACAGAAGCTTAGAATTGAGGTTTTATAGCTTTTTCTTTTTTTCTTTTTCTTTTCCCTCTCTGTAAAATAGAAACTTTATAAATGGCCTAGTGAGCTTCACATTGCTGGATTCTATCTAAATATTTTGTTTTTAACTTCCAAACTCATTATGCTGTCTTTGTGTTAACTTGTATTAAAATCTGTCAGCTATGACTGGTCTCATAACCACAGTCAGCGGACCAGAATAAGTTAATTATTTACTTGTGTCACTAGTGCTCTTCATCTAATGAAATGCACAGCTGTGTTAGATCTGCAGTTGGGTGTGTAGGTCCCATTGTTACACAAGTCAGCGGAGGGTAGAAGCCGCTATGATGGAGAGCCCTCAGTTCTTTCTGCTGTTCTGCCTTTCTGTGTCGATTTCATGGATCTTTTATCATTCACTTTCACACAAAACAAACAACACAGTGGCTGTCTGCTATGGGAACCAGCTTGGCATATAAAAGGTTTTCAGAGCCTAAAGTAATTTTAAGTTAGCTAAGATTTAATTTTTGGCTTACAGGTGCCATGAAGTCCAGATGCATCCTAATGCTTTCTTAGAAGTAAATGTGAATAAGGCAAAATGTATGTGCCATAATACTTATTTAATAAAGTATTTATCTATACAATTTTAGGATAAAAAAGCTGTGCACACTAGAGATAGTGGATTGGGGTTTTTTAATTTTCAGCAAATGATTGCTGCTTGGCAGGGAGGGGTGGAAGGATGTTATTGATTTATCATAATAGAACAATAAAAATCAGTTTCAGTAGGTTTAAAGACTAAATACACCACCACCCCGCTTGCCCCAGATGCTCCAATCCTTTTTTTTTTTTTCTGCTCCCTTCCCCCATTCGCATTCTATTGACTACTATCCCATACACCTATCCCTGTCTTGCTTGGACAGTGGAAGAGGAGCTCCCTCCTGAGCAGACGCCAATATCCCCCTGTGAACTGGCTGGTCGGGAGATGCCTTTTTAGGGATGTAACCAGCACCCTCAGTATTCCAGGAGCCCCCTCCACTCCAGGACTGTTCCCAAAGCATGGTCTAGCAGTTGCAGCAGGCTGATTTCAAATAGCTTGCAGACTTTTTCAGCTCTAAGGGCTTCTGGAAGAAATTGTCCAACTGAAACAGTGGCTTTGGTTCAAAGGAGTATGGGCTTAAGCAGCTGCATTTTAGCACCTGAATTTGAATGTTAGATCTCTTGGTCATTTATAGCTGCAGTATTTTGATCTGCAGAATTCACTGTAGAAACAGTTGTAGGAGTTGGAAAGAAAATTTTGGGATGTATGATGAACTATTTTAAATGAGTTTTCATGTTTCTCTTTAATACTGATGGTGACTGAAAAAAGCTTCCAAAACTTTTAAAGGTACAGTTTGGGTTCATGGACTGACAAAATATAAGCATTCTGGGGAGTGGATTGTGCTTCATAATTCATCAAAAGCAGTCTTTGCTCAGCAAATGAATACTACCTGAAAAAATCTTTGGGTTTGTTTTTTTATTTATTTTATTTTCCCCTGCTTATCTCCTCTCAGTCCCTGTCAAAATCCTGGCTTTGTTTGGTTTTATTCACAGTATTTAACGAAGATACATATGATAAACAAAGTTTGAATCAGTAATAGTTTTGTATGTCCAAAGACAAACTGTTAAGAGGCCCAATTTCTTCATTTTTTTTTGCAGAAAATTTTAACATCAGCTTTAAAAACTAGGTCTTCCTTGAGATGTTCCAGTCTGACTGGTCAGAAGTTTCTGGTTGCCTCTGAAAACTGTATCTAAAGCTTTCTTCCCTAATTTGCTAACTCACAAATCACTGGGAGCATTATGTAAGGGTATGCTAATTTTGCCAGTCCTGTCACAGGGCTCTTTTCTAGCCTGCAGGTTGTGAGCGCTGGTCATGGTAATGAATCTGGGTAAAAAGTGATCCATGAGAAAGAGAGGAGGAGGAAAACACTGAAGAGAATCTGGGGATGAGCATCAGCCCTGCTGGTGGTTTGCTGTTTGTGAATTGAAATGTTTTCTCTTCTGCAGGGGTGTGTGGACTGATTGTTCCCCAGGAAGACATGCCATTTTGTGATACAGGAATCTGTCCAGATATCATAATGAACCCTCATGGCTTCCCATCACGTATGACGGTTAGTGGTTATGTTAAGATTAAAGAGACAGCATCCCCCAATAGGGAAAGTGAAGTAGATTAGCCAAAAGAAACAAAAAAAAAAAGTTTGAAACATGGTTTCACTGAGAGTATTCTCCAGTCATCGTGCTATGCACTTGCTCTTCTGTAAGTATTCAGCCCTCTGTTTTGCATGTTTTGAAACATCCTACTGTAAAAGGAATAGAGATGCGGATCTTCTGTATCAAGCTAATAGCAAAGAAACTGAATACTTCATTTGCACTCTTTCTGTTTGAAAATGTCTTGCTCTCCCCCTTCCTTCGCTGTTGCCTATGCCCACTAAACCGGCTGGGGCAGACTGTGGGGCAGAAGTTGGAGAGGAATCTCAGCAATATTTCTAGACCTATATAGCTTCTTACAGTACACACGCTTCCTTGGAATTGATGCAAGTCTTGCACCTCTGCTGCAGGGTCATGCTACATATCTCACAACCTGGCCTTTATATTTGACCTCCACTGATTACTTGGTGCAGCCTCTGATCTTTTCTGTGTTAGCTTCTCCCCTTCTGTTCCACTGTTGCACTGTAGCATGTCAATTTCTGAAGCTGTTTCCTAGAGCAGAAAGCCACACTGGATCCTGCTCATTTTCCAGACAACTGGAAAAACTGGAGCTGCCTGGCTCTGGACCTTAAAGGTGTTCCCAGACCCTGTGATCAGTCCAGTTTTCCCCCCTTCTCACAGGGAGTACTTGCTGTTCTTGGGCTTCTTCCACTCCTCCCATTGCATGCAATAACCCAGGCTGCTGTCCCGGACACTTTGCCTGGCTACCTTATGCTGTGACCAATCCAGTGGCCCATACTAGCGAGCAGGCTGTTAACTCTGCTTTTGTTTGCACAGGTAGGAAAGTTAATTGAACTCCTGGCTGGAAAGGCTGGGGTCCTCGATGGCAAATTTCACTATGGAACAGCTTTTGGAGGCAGTAAAGTTAAGGATGTGTGTGAAGATCTTATTCGACATGGTTATAACTACCTAGGGAAAGACTACGTAACATCTGGTATCACCGGGTAAGAATCTGCTGTATAGATTTAGATTGTTTCAGAGGAGCAGGGAAATCCTGTTGAGACACAACTAAAAAGTCTTCTCATGTCTCAGAGCTCAGGAACTTTCTGTTATTTGCAAACTGCTCTGTGAGATGGAGGGAAGGGGCTGAAGAATCGTTCACTTTTTTTTTTTTTCACTTTTTTTTTCTTAGAAGTATTTTGTGGTTCCACACTTTAAGAATTACTAGTATTTGTGTGGCTGTAATATGAATGGCCCTTGCAGTAGAAGTTGGGAAATTTCATATGTACTACATGACAAAAAAGGTAAAATCAAGGCTTTCTTCCTGAGAGATTGTAAGAAATTTCAAGTTCCTATTGGCAGCAAATCTTATGTATGCTTAGAATCAGATAAGCATTTTCACGTTGACTTTAATAGTACTGTAAAATACAGATTTTGAGGCAGGTATCTGTTCCTTGGGAATATTTTGTGTGTGCTCCTTTTTTTTTTTTTTTTTCTTTTTTTTTTCTTTCTTCTTTCAATTACACAATTATTCAGTCTGGCATAATACTCTAATCTGCAAACTTCCTGCTGTGTTGATCAGACTGGCTTCTGAGACACAGAGTTCAAAGAACATAAGATAGTTTAGGAACAGGAAAAGGCCATATGGCTTCACATGCCTGCCTTCCAAAATGTATCTTAATCCTACCTTCCTGCTATTTTTATTATCCTCCCGGTCCCCTTCTTCTCAAGGACCAAGTTTAGGTCTCTTTTTAAAGCTTTTTTTAAATACTTTATATTTTAATTGCTTTTCTTACCAACTTATTCCATATGTTGTTTCTCTTTTTGTTTCAGAGAGATTATTTTGTTTTCCTTAGGCAATCCATATTACATAAATTGTCTATAAGTATCCTGGTGTTTGAAACACTTTCTGTTGATACATCATGGTAACTTTTAACAAATCTGACTAATCTTGTTTCCTAGGGAGAATAAAATCATCTAGCTCTAAAAATCCCATCCCCAAACTTCAACTTTGTCGTACCCTATTTAGAGACTTTGCTTTAGGATACTGATACTCTTCCAAGCAAATTTCACATGCTTGCTTTATTTATTACAAAATCTGAAGGCAGATTTCATAACAATGTGGAAGTTTGCGAATTCCAAATGTCTGGTTAAGTTTTATTGTTTTCTTCAGTAGGCAGCCTTTGGAATAACACTGCATCATGTCAGTAATGACTCTGAATGGGAGGTGCAATACTGTTGTCCCCTGCTTGTTTTTACATCGCGCATACATTTTCTAAAAATAAATCAGTGACTGTGCTGAGTTTGTGTTAAATCTGGTCATTCTTAGTGCTGAAGGTGGTAGCTGGGAAATGACTGAGTACTTTCAACTGTTGCTTTCTGATCTTTAGGCGCTTACGCTCTTCTTAAAATTGGGGGTGTTTTAAACATAGAAGTCTTTAGCCTTACTGCAGCTCATAGACTGGAGTAACACCCTTCGTACTGCTTACAGATGTTCCCAAGCTGATGCAAGTGCCTGAACGTGGTTCTCGAGAGCCTTTTTACCCGGCTTGTCTGAACCTCCAGTGCCAGCCAGGGCAGCAATTTTTGTCCTATGGATACAGCTGCTGAGCAGTGCTGCTTCAGCGCAGCTGCTCAGGGAGGGCTTTCACTCACCTGGATCTTGGGTTGTGCTTCAAAGGGATGTGCAGGGAGAATTAGTGGATGGGAAGACTGTCAAGCTTATAGTGTGCCAGTGTTAAGCTATCCATGCAAATACAAATTCCTTAAAGCGCTGCTATAAAAATGATGTTTTGAGCATTTCTGCTGCCTGTATTTGTTAACATATATGCTTACCTTTTGTGAAGGAATGTAAATAGAAATATCTTAAGTCACTCTTCGGGGTCTGACACATTTACAGTCTTTATTGGTTGCTAATGATGCTGTTGAAACACTCCAGCACAGACAGAGGAGGGACTTAACATGGTACAGCTGAAACACATACCTGCAGCTATACAGCATGTATGTGCAGTCTATGGTCAGAGTTGAGGAGCTTGTTCCTCACCGGGTGGTTACAGCAGTATGTGATGCTGGAATTGTACTGCTCTTGTGTTCAGAAGGGTTCCCTGTGGGGTTTTCAGACTGATTGCCCTGAAAGCCCAAACACATTTTTCTAGGACTCATGATTCCCGAATTGTTTCAAATTCCTCCTCTACACGACACGCTTGTCTCTCTTAAGGTAACTATGTGTGAATATTTGTTTTGTTTTGGTTTATTTTTTTTATTCCTTCAGGGAACCTTTGGAAGCATATATCTATTTTGGCCCTGTGTATTACCAGAAACTAAAGCACATGGTGTTGGATAAAATGCATGCAAGAGCTCGAGGACCCAGAGCAGTGCTCACCAGGTATTGTTACAGGCTAAGCATAAAATTCTTGTGTACATTCAGAAGTGTGCCCAGCTGACTGATGTGTATAAAACAAAAGTTTTTTTATCTTTTGATACTTGACACAAAATGCTATTGCCAGTTAATACTCCATTACAGACTGAAAGCTGTCACAGTAGGCTGTGTCAGGAGGTTGTTCTGAACGTCCAGGTGTGCTCTGTGCGGTCCAAAACTGAGTTTGCTTCTCAGAATTTTGTTAACAGTTGGTAAAAATACCATCTGCTGATTCACAGTGCTCACTGTGGCCTTTTCCTGTCAAGATTGCTCATATCGTAGGTATTTTAGGAGGATTTTTTTCTTCAACATTTGTACTTTTACGAAATCAGGTATGAGTAGAAGGAAGAAATTTCTTCTAGTATTTCAGCATCCTTAGGTATTCAGCAGGTTAATATTAATACAGCCCATGTCTTCACCTGTCAAGGCAAAGCAAATGCATTGGCCCTAGCGTAGTCCAAACAAGCATTAGAATAATCTACATCCCTGGCGTACTGCACTTTGCCTTGCAGACTCTTCTATTCAACTCTAAAACTGAATTTAGTGTTGTATGTGCCGGTCCACAGTTATCATTCAGTACCATGCAGGAGAATAGCACTTTCACAGTAATAAATCGCAAAAGTTACAGACATGCCAATGGTAAATCTCCATTTTTATCTGCCCAGTTAAAGATATGTCCCTCAGTTCCTTTGGAATCATGATAGTTGCACTAAGTCTGAACTTGGTTTTCTCTCCAACAAAAAGGTTGATTAACATGTTCATGTCTTCTGGTGTCAAATTTTTGAAGTCAAGCAGATAGATGTACTCTGAGTAATAGGTAATATAAGCCCCTGGAGGTTGGTTTATATTATCTGCACCTTTGGGGAATTTGAAGCATCCAGCTTTCACTGACATTGCTTACCTTTTCTCCTTAAAACCAAGCTCTGTGGCTGCTTGCACTGTTGTTCTAAATCACTGATATTCCTGGCTTACAAGAAACAGTTTAGTGGCACAGGCTTTGCTTTGAGGAGGCTTCTAGTGGGTGGATCATTTAGTTCACCTCTCTCCATCATAGTAGGATTATTTGTTAACTCTTGCCAGCAATTTAATTGCCCACTAGTCTTGAGTATTCTAGCAAAGATTATTCCAAATGTCCTTTGCTAGTCTTTCTGGGACTATCATGTATGCCATTTATACCTCACCTTCTGCATGGTGGTACTCTTCTTTTTGACCAGTCCCTTTCATACTCCTTTTGAGATGTAAGCACAAAGTCATGTCTCTTCTGCCCTTACTCTTCCCTATAGCAAGCATGATTCATATTCTTTAATTCTTTATTTTTATGCCTCTTATCATGTACTGATCTACTTCTCTTGCCTTGCCTGACTGCACAACAAGTTAGCAAGTCTGTCCTCTTAATAGGTGCAGCTTCTGCCTGTTGATGTGCTATTAGAGAATGGAGGGGCAGCTCTTTGTTGTACTTGTATGGAAGTATCTTTCTCTCTTGCTTTTCATTGTGTATTTCCTATGCCTTTTGGCTTTCCAAGCTCATGCTGTTTCTAGGACAAAGTTGTCTCACACTTGCCATGGAAGTAAATGCCAGTGGTTGAACTGGGAGAGGAATCATGAGAAGTTTGTTGTAATACTTGGCTGAACTTTTCCACCAACCACATTAAGAAGAGCAAGTGTAGCACAACCATTATTTCCTACCACAGCTGCTTGCCTGTATGAACATAAGTGATATTCCCAAATAATGGGCTGTCTGACCCAGTTCCTGTTCTTCAGTGTGTTAGTCATGGTATTGGTGCTTTACATGAAAAGAAAACCTCTCTGTCTTAGCTAATGATGCACGCAGTTGGTTTACTGGAGCTCCTAGTTTACCCAAATGCCTTGATAGGCTTTTGTATTGTCTCCCCAACTTCTCAGCTCTTTAGAAATACTGAATTTAAATGACACCTAAATCCCAAGTCAAGGTAATGTTTACCTGTAAAGATGAAGGTGGTGTGATTTCCCCCACCCTTTCTTTGAATTTTTTGTTCCACTCAGTAGCATCATACTATGGAGGTAGGGCTCTTTATTTGACTTTCAGGAAAGCTAGTGGATGTTCAATTTATGCTGTTTCTGGACTAGTCTTTCAGGAATTTTCTTTTTTCTCCTCAACTAATTAAACATTTGTTATTGCCATCGCCTCTGCTGAGAGAGCTTTGCCAGCTTTCATACTCACTATTGTTTTATCATCCATTGCACTTCCTGGAGAGTAGGTTGCCTTGGGTTTTGCTTTTAAAAGTCATCCTGTAACAGTGTTCAACATGGAATTTGGCTGTCATTGTCTTGAAATGCATTTTATTATATACTAGGTGTACCTTAACTGACAGAGCAAAGCTATATTTCCATCTGGAATAAGGCAGAAGACTTGAGTTTCTCTGGTGTCACTGATTCTAGGTATTGTTCTGACTAAAACAAGACTTTGTTGAGTTGCAAAGCAGCACTCTGTCAACACAGTCAAAAACCACCAGGATGTTGCCCTCTGAATTGGTATTTGTTAAATGAAATGCAATACTTAATTTATTTTGCCATGAGTAGCTGACGATTAATTTAAAAAATAGTTCTATGTATGGTGTTGCCTAGATACCCAGCCCTGCTAAATCTTTTCAATAGATAAACTGCTTTTAGTATTCCTTACAAGAAATCAATATAAGCTTTCTGCATGCATAGTTGTTTTGATGGACATTGTCAGAGCTGCCACCTGCGTGTCATCTGAACTTACCAGATATGCCAGTTCCTATTACACTGCAAGGGACTAATGTGATGACACTGGTCAGGGCTCCTCTCTGCGCTCTGGCGCTGTGGGAGCATGGTACATCCTCTTCCTTCAGGCACTGTTTTTCTAAGTAATACTGCACTTCTTGGAGATCAGTGTTTCAGCCAACAACTCAATCTCAAGTTAGCCACTGGTTTTCCATAACAGGCACAAGGGGGATCTGCTGAAACCTACAAGGCCTGCTCTTATTCGTGTGGGTAGACTTACTTCCCCCCACTGGCCAATGAAACAAGGAGCAGAGCCATAAAGCTGAAGCCACTGTTCTTCCAGAAAATGCAGAATTAGTGCCAATAAATTCTTAATGTGCCTAAAAACACTGAAGTTAATTGTTTTATGCTTTTTTTCTAAATGTAGCCGTTAAATAGTATGAAGGCCACTTGGCCTTATTATATTATTTAAAGAATCACTACGTTTTAGTTAGCATTTAAAAATTTTATGAGATTATTTTTTTAATATGAAAAATACCTCCTTTTAATGATATTCCCAGTATATTAGAATAAAGAATGGAAGTAGTTGCCCAGGGCAACAGCTGCAGTGTACATGTGTATAGCGGAAAAGGGGAAGCACAAATGCGTTATAAATACTGGTTTAACATTTTAAGCAACCTTTGGTGTGAGGAATTTTCGGACTTATGTGAGCCGTAAGTTGCCAGAGAAAACTCTGATGGACTTAGGGAGCATAAGATAGAGCCTTTTCAAAGGCTATCTTACTTTAGAAAACTACTTTCTGGGGAGGGAGGATTTTGTTTTGTTTTTCGTAATGAGATAATTTTGACAGTGGGAGTGAAACACTTAAGAGCTTAAGACTCAAGTTGTTATATGTTTTTTTGTTTTGGGGGGCTTTATGTGGGTTTTTTTAAATGGTATTTCAGCTGCCTTTGAAATCTTCATCTTGTATCTGTTGGAAGACCCATGGCATATCAACTTTTAAAGGGCTGGAGTTAAGACCCCATCATTTTTCAAGAAGTTTTGTCCTCCCTTAGTTGGCTTTATTGTGGCTCAGATTTACAAAGCTATTTTGTCATTTTATCCTGTGGAACAGCACCTGGTGAAACTTTTGAAAGTAGGCTTGTGCATTAACTAATGTTATATAAGCCAGTTGGTGAAAGGAACTCAGACACTTCTAGCGCTGCAGCAAATGCCGGTGTCTTTGGAGGCCCCAACTGCTTTTAAAATCTGCCTCTCAGGACTTCAGAAGAGAAACTGCATTCACCGCAGGGTTAGTCCTTTAAAACAGCATCTGAACAGTGATGGTGCCGTCATCTGGGGAGGGGGCCCTAGGGAGTTTAATCAGGATGTAAACAACTTCTATCCATTCTCCCAACAGTGGGAAAAATAGAAGGTTATGTGAATGAAAAGGATGATTTGAATTACAAGCAGATTAGTTTTAATGTTCCAGTGTGGTCTGAGTAAGGGAAACTACTTCCCCCTAAAAACAAATACAACTTGCATCTTTAGAAGGTATTCTGGTCTGGTAATTAGGTATATTTTTTTACACTTGTTACAAAGGCTGTTATGAATCCTATTCTCCGAGTTGCAATAAGTTGGCAAAAAGCTATTTTTAATATATTTAGCATACTTAACAAATCTGATTGTTTGAAATAGTATAAACAAAATATACTCCAAAAGTTATGGGCCAGATCTGTCATTGGGTATTGTAGATGGATTACACTGCTACAGGTATCAGAAACAGTACATGAACATGGGGTTTCACTGAGCGGTGAAGCCTCTTATGATTGCCAGTAACATTTTTTTAATTCCTTCTCCTTGCTGTCACTTTTCAGGGAATATACTAAGATGGAAATACTTCATAAAATGCATGCAATATATTAATGCTTCATAGTTCACTCTAATATTTGCAACCTAAGTACTACAGCATTGTGCCAGTATATGAGAGTAGAACTGGTACTGTACGAAATTGCAAGTTTGACAAACCAGGGGTTAAAAGTTTCGACTGCGTCCAACAAAAAAAAATTGGCTTAAGCAGTCATAATGTTAAATAATACCTTGCCTTTTTACCTCAGAATCTTCAGCATATATTTATATTGCTTTGCTAAAACTTTCCTTTAGCACCATGAAGACAGGAAGTCTTTCCAGGAAAAAAAATGAGAATTTGATTTGTGTTGAGGAACTAGAAAAAGGGGAACATACACAATATGAGAATTAGTCTGTTAACCGTCAGACATGAAAAAAATAAACTAGATAAATGTTACTTTAAAAAAAAAGTACGATTTCAATAATGAGTTAGTAATACATGTACTGCTTGTTTGCTGCTTTGTTTTGGTATTCTCTCCCAGATCAAAAAGAGTTTTAAGAATTTAGTCTTAGCTGTAGTTTAGCTGAAACATTAACTTGATGATTCATTCATTAGCTGCTCAATATTGTTTCATTTAATTAGCTACAAACTATAGTGAATGTCTCATCAAAAAAAAAAGTGCCAAATCTGTGTCCAGATTGTCTTGGATACTGTTCAGTCTCTTCTTGTTTTCACTTAGTCAGCTACATTCTGTGAGGTAAAGAATTGTGGCCTGACACTGCAGTTGCTACTCACAGAACTACATCATATTGCTAGTGCAGGAGCAAAGATGAATGGCTTCAACTTGAATAACACATTTGCAAGATCAGCAGCTCTGGTTTGTAGAAACCTGTTGTCCATTGATCCTGTACTGTTCCCGCAGTTTGGAGACAGGCATTCCTAGAGTTGTAGAAAGTATGGTCTGGAATAATTACTACATTTTTCCCAAATATTTCTTTCAAAGGCAACCCACTGAAGGTCGATCCCGTGATGGTGGTTTACGTCTTGGAGAGATGGAACGGGATTGTTTGATCGGTTATGGAGCCAGCATGCTTTTATTGGAGAGACTGATGATTTCAAGTGATGCCTTTGAAGTGGATGTTTGTGGACAGTGTGGCTTGCTGGGCTACTCTGGCTGGTAAGTTGTCTGACTGAAATGCTTTTATAAATCATGGTGTCCCCTCCTCACTTTGTGCACGTGACATGTTTCATGTTTTCAGAAAAACCCTTCATCTCAGGTGGATAAAGCAAAGTGATAGAGAGTAAACGTGCCTCTATGTTACAGAACTTTGCCCTTCGTTATAGTATTTCTCAGTTTTAAAGTGCTCACAGACACCAAATAACAGTCCCGTGCATCTTAATCAAAACCAGTCTCAGTATTCAAAATTGGTGTTTGGAAAACTGGGGACAGGGGATGGTTCTTTGTTATGGTCTGATTGAAGTTAGGACTGAAGTGCGTGTGTAGCCAAAGGGCCAGGAGTCTCTTCTGTGGTGAGAGCACAGGTACTATCTTTCACAGCCAGCTGTGCTTGTGGGAGGGGTTACCTTCACTCTGTCTGCTGCCTTTCTTCCACCTTGCAGGGGATTAGCAAACGCCCCATCCTGTATATCATCTGTTTTTTGAAAACGGGAAAATAGCTGTGTCGATGTATGTGACTCTTCTGACATCAGAAATGAGACTACTAGCTAGGCTAGTCACAGATCTTCCTGGTACAATCACATGTTGAAGCTCACAAGGCTGAAGAAAGTGGGCACAGGAGAATGGGAGAAGGCGGCAACATCTCCTGCTTTCTTGTTCTCTAGCTATGGAGTTCATAAACACATGCATACCGCTTTCTTTGACTGTGCCCCTCCCAAATGCCTTTTTCTTTGTAGTCTTGTAAAACAAGCTGCTGCTCTTTGAAGAGTCAGAAAAATGCACCAATCCCATGTTGGAGCCCGAGAGACAAGCAGCTGTCTGGTTGGAAATTCAGCTGGCTTCTGCCCAACTGCCTTGTCCCTGAGAAACTTATCTCTAGGCTAGCAAATGGTCTTGCTGTCTTATGTCGGGTCCTAAGCCAGTACTGAGTTTATCGTCTGCAAACAAACTGGTTTTCCATGTAGGGGAAGCATGGAACTGGATGTCAAAACTGTGTGGAGCTCACCATGTGTAACACTACAGGCTTTGCTCTAACCATCTTTTCTCGACAGTAATTTTGAGATCCTAGATTTAAAGTTGCCCTGTAGCATGCTGTTACTAGAAGATAGGGAAACTTCTTTTTATGTTCTTTAGAGGTGATGGAAATGTTTTGCTTTAGCTTGGTTTTGTTTTAGCCAGGCAGAGAAACAGACTTGTGAGACCGATAGGAATTTATGAGATACAGCATTCTTGCAAGCTTTGTGAAGACAGGTCACCTGGAATCCCACTACTAAGGGAGGAAAAAATACATGGTGCGAGTTCAAGTTACAAGTTACCCTAATATTTATGTCAGGGGAAGATGGGGAGTTGGAAGGAAGAAGACGAAGATTCACTTCTAAATACCTCAAAAGAAGATTGTTGGAAACTTAACCACATCTTGGATATTGATACCAATCTATGGGGAGAGGCAGGAAATTGGACTTTAGTCACTTCAGTGCTTCGAAAGTGATTTTTTTCCATGATACAATGAAGAAGGAAAGTAAGGTGTGTTCTCAGTTTGTAGATGTGTAAAAGGGACAGCTACTGTTTCTGCCATTGGTCAGACTTTTCTTCTGAAGCATGTGGCTTCTGGCCAGAAACCAATCACCACGTTTGTCTGCTAACAGCAGCAGCAGCTCTGCTCCTTGTGGAGCAGAAGTTCAGGCAGAGATACGTAAACACATGTGAAATCCAGAGGAGAGACAAGGCCTACTCTGTGCAGCCTGTTGTGGTTGGTGATTTTTAGTTGGGTGTTGTCCTACTGGCTTTTGTGCAGTATTTTTGAGAGAGACTACTGTTTTTCTTGAGTTTGTATACGTTGTATGGCACCAATGGGGCCTTTTTTGGATCCAGGTTTCTTTAAACTACCACAATGCAAATAACAGTTGGAGGAAGTTATCTGAAAGAAAGGGCATGTCATAAGTCAACCAACCAACCACTTCTGTGTAAAGCACTGCCTTAAAAAAATTCACATGCAGATGTAGCTCAATTATTTTGTTTGTAAGACCTTGGCTTTCAGAGCAGTCCTTGATTTTCAGAGACCACAGGAAGTAAGGGTGCCTTGAAGAAAATGAGGAATTTGAACTTTAGAAATAGTGTAACATATTATTTTTAAGGTGTTGTTAGTGTATTTCATATTTGAAGTTTGTAACAAAGTTTAGTAACTGTTTTTAAATAACTGTGAAAGAAAGTACTCTCTCAGACAGAGCCAGACATTCATTCAGTCTGTTTCTGTGAAAAGCTGTCTGATGTGTGAGCGTGAGTAATCAGTAAGAGGTAGTTTCTGCTAAATGATACACTGCGTCTACCAGTAGCTGAAACAAGTGGCCCTGTAATGTGCATCACAGTAGAAACCAAGTCATTAAGAGAAACTTCCAAACAGGTCTTTTCAGTGATTATGGCATTAGTAAGACATCACTGCAAGAAACCTTTTAGAAGAATACTGTTTGGTGGCTAGCATTAAGGGAACTTGGCTTAAGGAAGATGAGCCCTTCCTCCCAGACAAGGACTAACCACTGGGTGTGTTTTTCTGAAAGATAGTAACAGCAGACCAGTGTTGGGGCCTGAACTGGTACTTTCACAGGGGAAAGAGACTGTTGTGGCAGTGACAGAATTTGTCCCCATAAAAAAATACAGTAGAAACTTCCTGTGATGTACCAGTTTTATTCAAATTTTCTGACTTTGCTGTTGTACAGGTGCTCAGGGGCAGGACTCCACTGAATGCAATGAGCAGAACTTTGGTCTTTTTTTGGTGATGAGATTTTACTCTGATCCCTAGGATCTGAGCATTTGAAAATATACATGAAGAAAAAAATTGTTTCTGATTCATATTCAGCCTTGGCACAGTTGCCTTTTCCTGTGCAGTTTAGTGTCAATTCCAGTACCAAATGGTCTTTCAAGTGCTTCAGTTTCTAGGATCTGTGTTTGGCAGAGCTTTGCGCTTACTGCACCTTAACCTTTCTGGGTGATCCCCACCCAAGTACAAAGCGGGCTGCATACACAGAATGGTGTAGCTTTGAGCCTGGGTGTAATGGGCATTCATTGCTCCTCAGTCCCTAGTAGCTGTAATCAGATGCAACACATCTGCTCGTAGCAGAAAAGTTGTGCTTCATCCGGCTTCCAGGGCTTGCAAGGCTGCTTCTGTTGAGAGCAATCGCTTGCTGTGTTATCAGCGGAAAATGGCTTCTGTTTAGGTCGCTTCCTGCCACCATAAAAATGTACCTATCCCTATAAATTTGGACTAGGGGAGTAGTTATAAACCTGCAATTGAGATCTATTCTATTTTAAAGGCATGCTAGCTGTAACATTTCCCCAGTGTAACAGCATCTACAGGAGAAGCCTGTTGCAGGGAAACACCTAGTTCAGTCTACTGCCTTCTTAATGCCTGTAGTCAGACAAAGCTAAAGCAATTACTGGAAATAAGTGAAGTGAAGCTTCATCCTTCATCACAAATGGCAGAAATGTAATTAAGGCTTCTGTACCATTGTGTAAAAGCTTTCTTGATTTAAAAAAAAATAAAATACATCAAGTATGAAGCATGTGGAATTCAAGGCAATCACAGTTTCCTTGGAAGATCAGCAGCTCTTCGACACACCAAGTATGCCTGTAAAAGAGAAGTAGCAGAATCTGAAAAAGTAACTGCAAGACTGGTGCCAACTCCCATAACCAAGAGCCTTATTAACGCTAACCAACTTATTGGACCTGCCCCCAGTGACTTCCACATGCTCTAGGTCAAGTTCACTGGTAACAGAAACAAGTGACTAAGCATTGGCTTTATTGTAGGTGTTGGCTGTCAGCCTTATTCTGTACCACAGAAGCATGTAGGAATTTTGCTAATTCTTCCTTAACTGGATCTTCAGACTGTTATAACTTTATGCCGGAAATATGAATTTGAAACACAGAAGGAAAAAAAAAGAGCTTTGTTAGACCATTAGGAAGTGCTGGGTCACTCTGCATTCCCAAAGGCCTGGCTTTCTCAACTTTCCAAAACCAGAAGATGGAATATAAAAGAGAATGAGAAAATAGAGAGGTTGGAAACTGATATTTGTAAGAAATATTTTAAATTTTCTTGTGTGTACACAGAGTGTGAAATTAGATGATTGAAACAGTTGCTACCACCACTGAATTTGACTCCCACTACTGGAAAGATGGCTAAGTGACCAGCCTATATATTCCATATATGGTCAAGGTTATATCTTTATGACAAAAAAAATCCCTTTCCCCCAGAATTTTAAGATCATTATTTGATCTTATCAAATAAGAGCAGAAGGAATATGTGTTAAAGCATTTTACTGTTTTCCTGTCTTGACTAAAGCTTTGGCTGTTCACACAGAGAGATGTAAAATGAGAGGTGCCTCTTTTCTGGAGTATGAAGTGATTTCAGACGTTATAGGGTGAAATTGCATATAAGGAAAAAACCTAAGCATGAACCTTCTTTCCTCCTCCTTCTTTTTTGTGTGAGAGAGAGATATGTAAAAGACAGAAACCGGACCATTAACCATGTGTTCAGAAATACTTAGCTTTGTTCACCCCCTTTCATTATGAAATGCTGAATTTGTGTTGGCAGTTATGTGAGTGGTGAAGAATTGGAAGTCGGTCCTTTTAGCTACTGAGCATTGTGATTCTCAAAAAAAAAGTTCAGGTTTAACATTGAACTCCTATTGGCTTCAGTCAGATTATTTAAGGCCTTAAAGTTATGACTTACTTAAGCACTAAAATGTGTCTCAAGCACTTGGCTCTTTCTAGGACTGAGCCCAGTGTTTAAATGTAGGTGGACAAAGAAACCAGTGGATAGTGGCAACTGGGTTTTTTTTCTGCAGAGCTTCATTTATGCACCAACTCTGACTTTCTTTTTGTTTGTTTCCTTAGGTGCCACTACTGCAAATCATCATGCCATGTGTCTTCTCTGCGTATACCTTATGCCTGTAAACTCTTATTCCAAGAACTGCAGTCAATGAACATCATACCTAGGCTAAAACTGTCTAAGTATAATGAATGAACAAGATAAAAAAGATGGGAAAAAGTACTTTACAGAAATTGAAATCTAGCATATATAACTGGAAGATTTATTTGATAAATAACTCTAAAACCTAAGTGGGTAGAAGGGAGGTGCAAGACAGTGTAAGAAATCTTTCTTACATATCCTACCTGTTTTTAAGTTGGTGGGGGAGAATCTGTCAGTAGAATACACTAGGAGCAGTTCTGAAAGCCTTGCTTAGTCTGGATGAACAGGACATGTGGGAATTGTGGATTAAGGCCATGATCCAGCAAAGCACTTCCATCACTTCAAACAGCCCCATGCTTGAATTTGAAAAGTGCTTTGCTGGACTAGGGCTTGAGCTGAGCTAAATGCACATCTTATTCATAGAGGTTAAAGATGTTTTCCAGATCAGTATAATATGAGAGACTAATAAATGTTTTAACTAATACTGCGTGAATATGTGTTGATGGTTGTGTAAGGATGGTAAAGCTTTCTTATAATATCTAAACCGTTTTCATATTCCTAAAGCATTTTGTTAAAACATTAAAATTTTGTTAAGTAGTATCAGGCTTAGAGAAATGAAACTACTTTCTTGAGACCTTGAAATCAGACGTTTTGCATGGGATTTCAATATGCAGGTGCATTTGTGTGCAAGCAATGGTGTGATTATACAGTCAGTCTGCTTTCAGCTAAACGTATGCAGTTTCCATGAAATTCAAGGGAGGTGACTGCATATGCAGCAAGTGCGTGATACAGCTTATGATACACATTCAATTCCTACTGAGTATAGTTGATTTAATAATACACTGGCCCAAAGCCCTGAAAAGACGGGCTGCAAGCACTAGGTACTGATGCATGCTGTCCTAGGGCTTTAGAACTTTTTTTAAAATATGGGAATAGCTATAACTTCTTTTAAGAACAAAACAAAAAAAGAGCTATGAAGAACAACAAATACTGCACTGACAGTGAAGCGGGTTTGAATGACCTGAAAGGATTGAGAAAAGGAACAGCTGAATTTTTTCATGAGATCTAAGGCTTAGAAATAAAGCAGTGAATGAACTAAGAATCACTTGGTACCCTAAACTCACTTACGCCCTTACTCAGCAAAGCATATGATTAACTTTTTAAGCAAAGGAGTAGTCCCACTGAAGTCAGGATGAAGTATGTGTATGTTCAGGTGCTTCAGAGAGAGGCAGCATTCTAGATCAGTGAGGATACAGAACACTGCCTATCATCTGAGATGCTCTTTGGCTTCTTATGTGGCTGAATTGTGCATCAGCATTGGCTGATCCTGACACTGCTCTTGCAGTCATGTTGTGGCTGTTCTGGCTGTTCAAGAAGCACAGTATTAGCCTGAGTAGGCTTGCTTTTTAAGCTTCCACAAAAATGTTTAAACTAGTACTTTTATATTTGGGCTTACAAATCAAGTCTGAAGGGATAGATTTTACTTTTTTTTTTTTTTTTAATTTGTACTAATGGCAACACAGATGCCAACATTTGGATTGGAAAAGCTCTTGAAGCACCTCTACCAGATTCTGAGCAGTTTAGGGTTGTTTACAAGGAGTTATAAGAGAGTGACATACTGCTTCAAACTGGAGGAGGCAGTTAAGCAAAAGCCCCAACCAAATTACTAACCTTTGCTTTGTTCCCTGAGATTCCCAAAGGGAGGCTGGGTGCACCAGCAGAGGGAGTGAGCCTCAAAGGCTACAGTCTGTGGGTGGGGGAAAGTTTGGGCCTGGATAAAGAAAAAGACAATACTGAGGATAAGGTGTTCTTGCTAGCTAGTCCTCTCTTAAGTGGCCTCCTAGATTAGATGGTTGGAGCTACAGGACATTAAAGAGTAAGCAATGTGTATAGTTACACCTGTGGAAATTTAAGCAGACAGAGAGAGATGGAGGAGCAAAGGAGTGTGCTCGTGAGTAACCCTATTGAGAGAATAGGTCTGTGTGCAGCCCTGAGGTTACCACCTTGCAGCTAGTTTACCTCAAGCTGATGAAAGCATGGGTATGACAGGCTTTGTGAGGGTGCAGGAAATCCTCTGCAATAGCTGAAGTTTAGGAAGAAGGGGGAAGCCTTAGCATGATGGACCCAGTAGAACATGGAAGCTAGACACGTCTGGCAGTAAGTGAGGGACACCTACTATCAGCTATTATGGTGCTACCTACGACAGTTCCATTTACACATCATTGCTGTCTAACCTAAGCCTGTGCGCACACTGGAGGCTTATTTGAGTGCAGATTTGAGCTGAGACTGATTTTTACTTTTTGCTTGTCTTTAAGAGGCTACCCATGCTCCATTGTGATAGAGACTAGCAAATAATCACTTGACAATGGAATAAGCATTACAAAACCAGCAGCAGAAATGGAACAAATAGCCATGGATTCCTGGAATACAGTTGATCAAAGTGGCAATTCAAGGAAGGAATCCTGCTGCAGCTAGGAAAAATTATGATGCATGGACTGATGTAGTAAAATACATTCTCAGAACCCCAGAGCTGTCAGACTGCTTTCCTCTGGTGAGCCTCATCTTTGCAGCCCTTTGAATTATCTTCCTAGCCAACCTCCCCTCCCCCACTTTTTTATACAGCGAATGCCTTCACAAAGAGGTCTTATGTCAGCTAACGGCTGTACTGCTGTAACTAAACTTGCCCAAATCAACCCTGCCATGACTCTGTCTAATTGCTGAAAGAGATACCATATTCTGAACAACACTTGACAAAACCTTAAAGCTTTAGCTGTGTCTGTCGCTAGAAAACTGCCATAAAGTTTTATTCCATTGCAACTTCTTTATCTCTTTTATTTAGTGTCCAGGGGAGACTTTCTAGAAATGCTATTCAGCATGAAGGTCACTAGTGTTAGTCCCAGCTGAAATGCCAAATACAGTCCACTTTGTGAGATACCTAGGGGTGTGTGCTGATGTTGGAACAGATATCTAACTCCATATAGTATGTTTAAGTTCCATTTGCTTTGCAGATAAAGGATCAAATGCTATTAAAAGGCAGAAGCATTTACAGGCCTACAGTTTGGTAATCAAGTCTATTATTTCACTGCAAAACAAAGACATTAATTAAAAGCTACTCCTTCAAACACTATACCTATCCAGCTCTACTGTTCTGTTGCGAGAAGCAGAATTGATCCAGGGATGGGTGGCAGGATGCTGTGGGGCAGAGCAAAGCACAGGTCTTTCAGCCGGTTTTGGAACTGTGTGCAAGGTAGGTCGCTTGTTCAGAAAAACAGCTTCACTTCAAATAATTTACATAACCCTTACAAGTGTTGTACTTTTTTTTTTTTTTTTTTTAAGGGTGAATGTTTCCAAACATAGAAACTAGAAAAACAAACGATAAAGAAAAATGGAACCAGAGTGGCCAATTTTGGCATTCAAAGAGGATATAATATGAAATATAAGCATACTGAGATTTAATAATTTTAAGATGTGGAAAGTAAAGGGCTCATGCTAAGCACAACTGGTTTTATTTCTAATGTCCATATCTCATTAAGAGTTTTGCTTACAAAGAAGCTTCAATGCGCACAAAGAGAGCTTTTAATTCTTTGGACTCCCTACTTGTTGGGTAAACAGGGAGGAAAACCAATGAAAAACATAGGCCCATGATGGTGAGAAATTACCATATGTCTTTTCTCAGGTTTTCTGATGGTAAAAAGAAAAATATCTGTGGGTTATAGCAAAATGGGAGTATGTCATAACTAAAAGCCTAAAAAACCTGAAGAATATTTTATCAGTTAGTGATAACAAATGGCAAACTAATGAATAGTGCTGTACATCTGAAAATGGGTTTGCAAGCCCTGCTCAGAACACGCCTGTGAAGCCTGATTGTTAGAATAACTGGCGTCACGCGGCAGTAAAAACCAGAGGGGCTGAAAATGTGTGTGTGCTGCCTTTTGAGGCTCTTGAGGGCTAGGATGGCCCGAGCACAAGGGAGCACAAGCCCTGAAAAGACCTGACTTGCAGCCCTCCCGCAGTGACCCACAGGAGCATTATGGGGAGATGAAGCCCTCCTCAGCTGTGTCCCAGCACCGGTACCTCTGGGCTGTGTCACGGAGCTGGCTCAGCACTGCCAGGAGGCCCCTCCATCCGGCCTCTCCTCCAGTTGGAGCTGAGGATTGTTTTACAGCCCGTTGCCAATTCAGCAGGGCCATGGGGCACTTGATGAATTCCCTCCTTCGAAGAGGACGTGACTTGCCCAGGGCCACTGAAAGACTGTGCCAGAACTGGGATCAGGACTCCGCAGTCCCCAGGTGCCAGACACGTGCTTGCCTTAAAAATGAGCACTTCATCAAACCGTAAAATCCAGCCAGATGGTGACTCTTTGCTATTATTTGGACCAGTGCTGGGAGGCTTAATGTGTGCAAGGCACGGTAGAGATCTGGATTCCAGTTTCTGTGTCTAAGGCTCAGAAGCCCAGAAAATGGATCCATGTTTTAGACCTAAATGCTGCTAGAAATGAGCATGTTTGAACCCAAGTTTTGACTTCAGTCCATCCCTCTCATGAAATGTTTCCATCTCAGCCTGGACCCACCAGTTTCAGTGGGGGAGTTCTTTCTTTGGGAAGGGGTAGAGAGGTTTAAGAGTAAGGACTGGCTGCTTCCCTGTGTACGTGGCCCCGGCCAGACTCTCTTCTTCCAGGTAGCAAATGCTGCATGAATTGGCCAGTGGATCCGTTTTGCCTCTTGGCAATCATTTAAGAACTCGCTGTATGGACCCAGGAGGCAAATACACCCAGTCTGCCTTCCATACATATGAATGTATGTCCCAGAACACCAAAACTCTCAGCTGAACTCTCCAAACCCAGGTCAGAGCCAATACTGAGATTTTTTGAAGTTGGAATTTTTAAAAAGTGGTTTATATGGCTTTATTCCTGTCAAAGTCAACAGCAAAGATTTCTGTTGGCTACTCTGCGAATGGACTTGGGCCTTTGTTCCATCTTCCAAAAAATCCTCCCAAGCTTGTGAGCAGCCCATTGCTTTTTGCTTCTTGCTATTGGGGGAAAAAAACACCCCAAACAACTATATATTTCTCCTAATTACAGTTACCCCTTTATTTGTGTATTTCCTGAGGCAGGTACCTCTGAGGTGGTTCCAATGACCATGTCTTTTTCCCAATAGCTTCATTGTACATGTCTTTGTCCCCTCCCCCCAGTCAGTATATAAACAGCATGTTAGTTCCAAATCAAAAACAATTCCCTGCTGCTAACTGCAGTGGAGCCTTTGTCTTTTGCTAGCGTGAGTTTTGGGGAGCTACTTGACCTATGCACATGCTTTACCATTCCAGACGGTGCATGGTAGTTATTGTCCACTCAAACTTAACAACAAAACATTATAAACAGAAAAATAACTCAAAAAAACTTATGAAAAGAAATTGGTGTGCTAAACAGTAAAGTTCTAATTCCTTGTTAAAATTATGTTCTAATAATGGAAATGGTTCTCCCTTGAACTCCTAGTGAATTGGAAACTTAAATTCTGCATTCAGGCTTCACCCTGCCAGTCAGAGGCAGGCACTGAAGGTAATTCTTCGTGCTCCAGGCAGATCAAAAGAAACTCATTATCAGTCGGTCATCTAAAAGGATATGACAGCTTCACGTCCAGTTGTTCGGCAGCTTAGATGCAGTCTGGAATGGATCTTTTCTGTGTCTGTTGTCTATAACAGCTTTTAGGGCTGGCTCTTCTTCCAACACACAGCACAAATCCTCTGGTAACTAGTACCAGCCACACACAACAAAAGCCAGCTAAATCTGGTGTAAGCTCAGAAATCGATGACTGCTTGCCCTTTTCTCGTACTCAAGTCAGCAAGAGTCTCCCAGGCCAAGCGTTCTGGGCGGCAGCCCTGGGAAAGGGGGTTCTTCTAGAATCCTGTGGACACTACTACACAGAACAGTGAATTCCCTTCCTCCGTGCAGACTGACGCTGACCAGTGTGAACAAGATGTTTTCACTGATCCCTTTTGGCAACATTGGCACTGCACTTCTCCATGAACCTGAGAGCTGGAGCCAAGCAAAAATCCTTTCGCAAGCCTTAATGAGAGAAGGTCATTTAAGGCTGACCTAGGCTTATCTTCAACAAAACTTGGCTTCAGACATGCCTACAGTTAGAGCAATTCAGCTGCAATTCACATTACTTTTCTTTCAAACTAAGAAGAAGGTACCCCCTGCCCGGTGCATGTGCAAGCCATCATTTGCATGCTGCAGCTCTTCTGCTCGTTTTCTCTCGGATACCTGCATATGTGCCTGCCCCAGCCACTTTCTCTCAGTGCTTGTGTCAATTAAAGCCTTTTGAAGGAATCAGTGCACGTGTTTACCTAGGCAGCCTTTTGATGTTCCTCTTCCAGTTCCTGCCTCTGTCAGCATCACACTCCCCAAGCACATACACGGAGTTGATTCCAGAAGTCATCTGTCAGCTTACTGCTTATCCTGTCCTTCACCTATACGTATAGCTTCCTTAGGAGTGTTAATATATGTTAAATAAAGTTGATGTTTTGTGTTCTGATAAAAAAGATGAGTAAGTGGGAAAGGAAGCCAATACAGAAACAAATTCCTTCTCTGTTTCTTTCATGGGATTTGCCCAGTAGATGAAGGTAGCAGAAACAGAGGAATAGAGCTGGGAAGGAGGATGGACTGAAGTGTGGGTTCATCCTGAGAGGAGGAGCCTGCTGGCTCAGGCAAGCAAGAAAATATGGGACCACTCACAGACTGCAGTCACTGCTAAAATAATGAAGTGTCACTGTGTGCTTGGCTGTTGGCAGCAATCTTACAGTCTGCGCAGAGGTACATCAGATCCAAAAGGACCCCGAGTCACTGAACTCAGATCCCTGATATTGCAGACAACTGTTTTATATTACTTCTTTCGCCAGCCATTCACACTTGTTCCTAAAACTAATGCAGGTTCTTGTCCCTAATAGTCTGTGGGAAAACTTCTCTAGAACGTCAGCCTAAAGTTGCCTTAAATATTCTAGCTAAATTGATAACAATTTATACTTTTTTGTTCTTGTGCCAACAGTTTTCTTTGGTTGAAAAAGCTCCACTTAGTGTTTACAGTCAAAATGTTTATGTGAGAGTCTAATAGTGATGCTTAGAGTCTGGTACCAACATGAGGAGCTTTTTATGGCAACAAAGGGTTTGCGTAGTCACAGCCTACTGGCACAATCAACTGCAGAGTGGAAGACAGCAGCCACAGAAACATGTTTTTGAAAGAGCTCAAATTATCTGGGTGGTAAGTTGATATGAACTGTCATACTTCCCTTCTGCCTCTGCTTTGCTAAACCATCAAAAGAAACTCATTATCAGTCAGTCACCTAAAAGGATATGGCAGCTTCACATCCAGTTGTTTGGCAGCTTAGATGCAGTCTGGAATGTGTCTTCTGTTCCCTTTATGACCCTGCTCGTCTCTCCATGCACGAGCACGAGTTTGTATTCTTTCTTGAGTAAAGATGTTGTTCCCTTCACAATAGCAAGAGTCCCTCTCCACTAAAAATACATGATCTGATGCAGTGTGGGGTTATACTGTTTATTTTCTGGCTTCTAGATGTTCTGTGTAGGCAAGATCCTGGAGTGAAAATTCCCAATTCTATACTTTTTGCTTCCTTCCTGAGACCCACCCTTTACTCGGTATCAAATCAAATGCTGCAACCTACATGTAAAAAAAAGAGGCTAGTGACTTGCAGTGCTTCTATCTGTAAACTGCCAACCCGCAGTACAGGAGGAGATGCTCCACACTTTCAGAAGAATAAAGTACTTTATTAAGTGCCACATGGGATATCCACAAGCATGAGATGCTTTTTAAGAAGGTAAGGAAAACCCAAACAAGTAGCAATGGCTGAGCTACGGAAGTACGCCAGGGCCGTCTGACACAGTGAGGGGGGTTAGGTAAGCAGGAAGACACCACCATTGACGTATTCCACAAGAATGTGGGGACAGGAACTGATCTGGAGAGGGAGTAAACAGATTGCAACAGGTACCTCCGGTCTGACAGAAGTGCTGCTGCTGATCCTGCCCATGCATCGTCACCTGCAGAGAATGTACATCTTTGCATCATGTCAAAGAAGAGCCCGAGCCTCTTAGACATCCAGGCCGTGACAAATCCCATCCTTCTCACCTCCCGAGAAAGAGCATATCCCTACGTTCACACATACTGTATTTCTGTTTTGCTTATCGCTGGGACATCGGCAAGGCGGAATCGGCTCCCTGAAGCTTTGAACTGGTGCAGGCCGTCCTCCCAGCGGCGCAGAGTGCCTGCGAGGGGGACCCGGCAGCAGCCGCTGCAGGTGTCCGGCACCTCCGGAGCTCAGGGCCCG
>JAVJGI010000060.1:32297858-32398196 GCA_035590275.1 Ibycter americanus
GGCACGGATTCCCCGGGGGGCTGCCGCCCGGCCCCTTCCCCCCGCACGGCTGCGGGGAGCCGGAGCCGAAGGGGACGGGGGCGCTGACTTGGAGCGCAGCGGCTGCCCAGAGAGCCCTCGCTAAGTTTCAGTGTCGGAGCCGGGCGAAAACTCCACTGGTTTCAAAGCGCTGGATGGATGAGATCCTTGGGACGTGAAGCTGAGACTTAGGAGCTGATCCAAAGCCCATTAAAACCAGCAGAAAGCCTTTCAGTGCTGTCGAGGACGCGGGGATTAGGCCTTAAAGCGGTTTGTGGGAACCACAAAAAGCAGGTTCCAGCGCCCGAGCCCAGCGCACTGTGGCGGTGCCAGGGTTCGGTCTATACGCTTATCAATATACGGGCGGTGCGGCAGCGATGGGTGACCTTTGCTATGAGCTTGCCGTTTAAGAAGCACCGATTGAAGAGAGAATTAATGGCTTTCATATCCTGGTTCAATTAATGAATTTGCCAATAGTGATAATAATTACTCAAATGCTAGTTGGGAAAGCAGCTGTGATGTTTCAGAACATATGTATAACACCGAAGCATGTGATCCGAGGTCTTGATTTTTTTGATCCAAACAGGTGGTTCATTTTGCTGCTGAAAACAGTTTGCTTTGCTTACTGCAACACAGTTTGCTAACAGATAAAGAGGAACTTGCTATTGGCTTTTTTCCTTACTCTCCTGGGGTACTTTTCATACTCTGGCAAAAATGTGCTTTACATTTGTTCAGTAAATAAAAAAAATCTTTACTGTTCCAGGATTTGTGTTTATAAAGGCTTTTACCTGCTGAGCAGTTAAAATGACCCAGTGATTCTTTTGAATCCTAAGTTTGGTATGATATGGACATGCAAAAGAAATACCACTGGTTCTTTATATAATTGAACCTGATGACTTGTCTTATGTCATTTTGTATCTTATAAGATTTCACACATGAAAGAAATGGAACAAAAAAAAACCCCAAACCCCACCCAACAAAAATGTTTTCTTTCCTGCTGGCTGTGGAGTTCCTGTGGGCAATGTTAGTGCAGCGGAGCCCGATCCTTGGCAGTTCCTTCTGCCTACAGCAGCAGCAGAACTGGGATTTAAACCCAAGTCCCAGCACTGGATCAGGTCTTTACTCCTGAGAGGGTTTTAATAACTTTATAAAATCCGTAGAGATTTTTTAGGGGTTTGTAAATTGGTCAAAATTACCTTGAACTAAGTTCATCTTCTAAGTGAGTCAGAGAAAAGAATGATTTTACGATTTATTTGTCTGCTAATTAATTAATTCTAAAATACTTAGGAAGCGGGAATTGCGATACGTTTCACTGCTCTGCAATGTTATTTACCTGCAGTAAAGACCTTTAAAAGGGTGGAAGGAAAAAGAACTAAAACAAACTTTTGCATAAGAATAGCCCAACAGCTATCGGAAACTATTTCATTTATTTAAACTACAGTTTAGGGTTTACAGTCCTCAAGATTTTATTCGGGTAAAACCCTCATTAAAGAAAGGACTTGGGATTCAGACAGATAAAACTTTTGTCTGTGAGACTGTAAAAAAACCTAATCACAGCTGCACCTTTACTGTAGTAAACATCTATCAAGCAAAAGATCTTCTCAACATTAGAAGAGACCATTTTGTGCTAAGACACTTGTGATGTTGTTAGAGCTGTCCCACAGAAAGTCAGCAGTACAGTACCCTGCTTCCAACAGAATCATTGGCTTGTCTGCCTTTAGAAAATAAGGCTGGTTTTCAGCCACTGGTGCAGTGAGCATGCAGGCAAGGAAGGAGATTAGCACAGCCACAAAATCTGCAGCAACTCCAAATGGAAACACCTTTGCATTTCTCTAGCTTAATTTGCAAGTGGTTTGCAAGTTAGGACAGCCCCATAGGAGGTGCATCCACTGGGGTATTATTTCTATACATAGGATTTCACCATGGCAAAATAAAGATTAAATTGTGGAATCACTGAAATGCAGACAGTGATGAAACATTTGTACCTCTTCATATGAAGACTTTTGAAGAAGTGGCCTTAAATACAGCCGGGGCTTGGTGGTTCATAACGATGCCTTTAGAGCGGCAGTGGGCTGTCATGTAACTAATACAAATATAAGGTCAGTCCTTTGGGGATACTTGATGTGACATTCGAGTCCAAATAATTAGCTCACAATTCCGTGAGCACTGAGGTTTGTGAATTTTCTGAGTTCACCCACTTGTCTGGTTCCCTGCATCTGTGCTGGATTTTCTATTTGTTTCATTGTGTCTGAAAATGAATACCTCGTACGATCCGACCCTGCTGGAGCCCAGCACCCCAGTGGCTGGGGGGATTTGATTGCTAACATTCTAGTTAGGAAGATGGATAGCATAAAGGATATTTGATGGCTGAGCGATCCTATAGATAACAAGTGTAGGAAGGAAGAGTGTGTGGTGATGATTAAGCCAGTGGAGGCCTGTGTAGGTTTTTTTAAATTTGTCTGTACTAAAAACATGTTTACACACATCTTTTATGTCCTAGAGAATTGTATATATGTGCTGGAGAGTTTCTGTAAGTGTTTAAAACTGTAATACAATTTGCTATTAGTGATGGGTCCTGATCCTGTGACGGTTCCACAAGGGAAACACCTGTTGGAAGTCCATGCGTGTCTCTCAGAGAGGGCAGGTGCCCAGGGTTAGCTTGTAATGATCCCTCCCAACTGTTGGGAATGTTTAATAACTTAATTGCAGCTATTTTACATACATAACTAGCAGTCCTGGCCTGTCTTCATTTACATTTATTTTCTCCCAGGAGATTTTCAGCAAGAGCAGTTTATTAGATATAAAATACTAGCCTGTGTTAGAAATGGTGCTTAAAGTCAGTGGCAGAGTCTTCCTGGCTTGCTGCAGGAGCTGTGGTTTCATTCTCTCTATATAAATAAGTGTTGGGTTAAACATTTTTTGCTATTCTTCCCTTTCTGATAAATTTGAAATCAGGAAAAGTGGAGAGGGTTAAATAGAGCTATGGCTCTCACTGCACCCAGCAAGGAAGAAGTTCATTTGCAGCTTGAACTGCCTTAGGACTGAAACGTGGGGCTCAGGGCTGCCTCACTTCCTTCACTTCAGCTACGGTTAAGCACTTTGTTTTCTTTTATTGGTAAGTGAACTTAATTTCTCTGAGATGGTATTTGTTACAGGAACCAAGGAGTCGATTCACAGCTATGAATGATGGGTTTACAATTAATTAGCAGCTTATCCTGAGTGTTTTTGTGTAAGATCCCAATATTAAGGTAACGGGAAACAATACTTTTCAGCTAGTTGGAACCTTCTCTGAATGAGCGATTCCCTGAAACTTAAAGGCCTTGGGAATTAGAGGAATTAGTTTCAGAGCAGCAGGCTGGAGATATATGCTGGGATCTCAACAGTTTTCTAGACTTGCTGTAGTCTGATGCTGTGGTTATTGCTCTGACAAGTTTCCTGCTGGAGCTTTGGGTGCTCATGAGCCCCGTGGCAGAGGCTCAAAGAGTTAGAAGTGCAAAATCCTCTTCTCTAGGGGTTTAGATTTGCTTGCTGAGATCATATCTAGAAAAAAGATTTGCCTGGAAGCAAGGACTACAAGTTTTGAGTGTTGGAAATTATTGCCTTTTTTTTTTTTAAGAATACTATTACTAAAAATAAAACTACTTGTTGCTCACCTTCTCTTCTTAAACTTTCACTCCTTAGAATAATACTACCAGGCTATCCTGTGTTCTTCAGTGCAGCCATTTATTTTTAGTGGTTTGGCTACTTGGGGCAAGACTTACAGACACTCACATTGAATTGAGTAGAACTCATGATATGAAGAATGTCTTACATACAAGTGAAAGTTTGCAAATGAGACCCCTAAGCCAGCAAAACAGGCATGAGCTTTCTCTTCTTGTATAGATCTATACATTCAGATTTAGATTGTGCTGAACTTGTAAAGCAATAAAATACTAGAAATGCAGTGGCAAAAGTAGTGAAAAAACCCAGATGTAGGGGTAAATACAGATACCACTAAATGCAATGATAGAATATTTAACATACCACCCCCCACCCCCCTCTGAATCTTATTAATTGCTAAACTATTTCAGAAGTGCTAAAACTACCTCAGCTGCAGCTGAGAAAGGACAGTATGGAGGGGGAGCCCAGTTCATTAGTGGGATCTTATGAGTGGTCATCCTATGCTGGGAGGAACAACCTGTGTCCTGGAGCTGGGTCCCCCACGGTGACAGCAACGCATACCTAATTTGCAAAGCCCCACAGAAATCCTTTCTACAACCCATGATGTTTTCCAGCACCCTGAAATAAAGGTGCAACCTGCTGTGAAAGATCAAAAGCTCCTGTGTGTCAGAGGACAAGCAGAAAAGACTGTATGTTTTGCTAATATTCTGGGATCTTGCAGAAACAGGCCACTTGTTGATTAAAATTCATGGATGGTTGTAGGAAGTAGACCCAATCCTGTCCTTCAAAGGGGAAAAAAATATCCTCAACAACCTGACTTGTGTGATTCCTGCCTCATCTGACATTCAGTTTAACCATGAACACGTGGCAGGATGTCCTAATTAAGCAAATGAGTATTTAATGCTGTTAGCTTCTGCAACGTAACTTGTAGGTACTCTGATCTTGGCTGTTGCTATCTCGGATGCTCAGAGGAAAGTAAAATCCTCTACCCCCTACAAAACTTAAGCAACATGGGGAAACGAAAATTCCTGGCTGGTCCATAAAGTGACAGTGACCTGATAGACACTGTGAAAAAAAAAATGTGGTGCAAGAAAACATGGGAGTCCTGTTCCACAAGTGCTGTGTGTCAGGGTATGGCAGTAGCATGCTGTTCGGTGATGAGAGATGCCTGCTCCTGTGATGGGTGCTCTCTGGTACATGGGCTCACGTGGTGGCTGGAGGACGGAATGGGCTTCTTTGCAAAGTCTCACCCACCTCTCCACACAGCCCTTCAGCTCCAGGTTTCTGTATGTCAGACCTGGCTGAGCAGTGTGTCAGAGAATTGCTGGCTAAACGCTTGGCGCCCCAGGGTCAGCAGGAGAGGAGCCGTGCCTGGTGCTGTCTGTGAGATGGAGATCCTGCTGGGGACAGATCTCATGCTGAACATGTCAGGTCTGCAACACGTACCTGGTGTCAGTAAAAGGCTGCTTCTTCTGGGCTTCTCGGGGTCAAGGGTAGAATGAGCTATATTTTAGTCATCGAGGAAAATTTGGCCTTGTAAGAGACTATGTGCAAATGACACGTTTGTTGAATGGTGTGTTGTGTTTGCACACCAGCCTGTGGCCCATCTGGGCCTCCTGGGTGCTCGCTGTGTGACAGCATAACACACTAAGTCAGAGGAGGAGTGCTTAAGAGACCTCTGAGGTTCACGGCAGCTGCTGGGTAAGATTTACTCTGTACCTCGTGCAGACTGAGAGCAGGGACACCCAGCATGGCGCTCTGCTCCTCTGTAAACTGTGCCCTGTTCTTCATTCTTCCCAAGCGGTGGGAATAACAGATCCCGCTGGTCAGATTGACTGGCTAGCACAGGTTTCCCAACATTGGAGCTCGCATTCCTCTCCTGAACGCAGAGACGTGGGGACAATACTTGTGCGGGGGCCCCTCTAATGCAAACATTTTTTTTTAAATGAGTTGTGGTAGGGGCAGCAAATGGCCTCCATTGTAACGAGGTGGGGAGAACTGGGGAGGACTGCATTTACAGAGCAGTGTAATCACATGGATGGAGCAGTGTGTTCACCTCTCCTCCTTGCTGGGTCATTTCCACTTTGAGCTCTGCAAACAGACCGTCCATTGAGCAGTTAGTATTCAGTGCTGAATATTCAATACTAGACTCTTGTTTTGGTGAGTCTTAGGCAAAAAAAAAAAAAAAAAAAAAGGAAAGAAGACTTCTCTTTTTTTCTCATGTTCCCTCCCTGAGTTTGCTTTGCATATCGTTCAGAGGAGACTGGAGGCTTCTTGGAAAAGCCAGGCTCCTAGTTTTAAAAGTACTGGTCTACTTTCATAGTACTTTCTAAGGGGAGGGAAGAGACCAGTGTGGAAGGGGCTAAATTCATACAAGGTTTATGAATCTCTAAGTTTAGGCACATCAGGACTGAGTGAAGATTTTCCAACAAGCACATTTAGGTTGTAAAATTAATAGCATGGAATGCTTGATCTGTATACACAGAATAGTTCTGAGGGGTACCAATCTTTGTGGGAGTAAGTTATGATGATTTATTAATGTCCTCTCTGCTAGTTTTGATATGCATATATTCTCTGGGTGCATTCTGAGAGCTGAAAGAAATAGTGTTTATTTGTTTCTGTCTAGTTAGCACCTTATTAGCTTACAAAATGGTTGTGAATAATGTAATGGCTGCATCCTTTGATGGTAGTGAGCAACAGCTAGATTTGGAATAGATGTCCTTAAAGTAAGGAAAAGTGGCCACCGTCTAATTAAATGTAGTATCCCTTTCCTTTGATTCACACTCTTCTTCAGTCAAGTGATTGTCTCTTTCTTACTGCTACAATTATGTCCTGACACTTGCGTTTTCTTTGCACGTGTGTATCTGTCTGTCTTCTCATGTTCTTTCAGTCTGCCTGACTGGATGCTGCTTCTAATGAGAAACATTTACTGTAGTACCATTCCTTCAGAAGCTGACTTCTTTTCTCCTGATGTAAAAAAAAAATATCTCCTCTCTATAGTTACTTTCTTTCCTCCTATCCTTTATTTCTGACCATGCTCTTTTCTTTGTCATTGATTCTTTTGTTTCCTTTCCTTTTTCACCTCCTTTACAGCCACCAGCCTTCTCCCTCTTCTCTCCCCTCCCAGAGCCCCACAACCAGCGTTTCGTGTATCTTCCAGCCATATCTCACATCTTTTCATTTTGTCATCTTTGTGGGCCTGTTACTGATGTACTGCTGTTTCTGTGCCAAATTGGCCTCTCTGCTGGATTCACCAGCTCCTGAGGCAGAGGGAAGCATTTCATGGGTACCCGATGCAAATCCTGTTTCTTGTTGAGTCACAGACTTCCTGTTCAGTGACTCCAGCCTTGTGTGCTGGTGAAGTGGAACTGAATTAAGGATTTGAGGACTCCATGTCTTCTCATGCAAACTGCTGAGCTGAGGGACCATGGCAGCAGCCAGGAATGTTTAACCCAAAAGCTAGTGAGCAGAAATTTCTGTAGGGTAAAAGTGTAAGAGACGTTGTGATAGGTACCCAGAAATGAAGGCCTTATGAGCTCTCTTGTGTGCCGCACATTACTTCTATAACATAATAAGTTAATGAAATCTGGGGCAAAAAGGGCATCATGAGACTCTGACTTATTGTGGGAGCAGATAGGACTGGTAGTAATCAAGGGGCATGTTTGCATTCCCTTGGAAGGAAACACTGCAGCTAAATTGGGGACGGTGATAGCATTTACAGTGGTTCATGCCACAGACCCTGAAGGACCGAGGATCTGTAACACATCATGTTGTGGAAGCATGAGGGTACACTTCGCTCTGTGCAGAGTTGGTGCCTGGAAAATACATGATGTGTGTGATTATCTTACGGAGGAAAAGATTGGCTGCATGTTGTACAGCTATGTAACTTAAGTGCCCTGGGAGAGCTGAATTGGTCAGGTGCTGGTGTTGCTAGCTTAAATGATCCTAGGTGAAAGTGAAGAGATGTCGCTGCACTGAAATTGGACCAGGTGAGGTTCTCCTTGCTGTTAAATGAGGAGTACCCTTGATGAAGCAAAAACCAAGTGGCTATCTACTGCTCTGGTGAAACTTACTTTTCAAAATGATAGATAGTGTCCATGTGTGACTGGGAGAGAGTAAGGGCTGTTCCCAGTTAACCTGCATACTGAGTTGGAAATGCGATAGCAATATGATATGTGATTCCAGAGAAGGGAACAGGTAGGAGTCCAGAAGTCCTATCTGATCCAGGTTAGAGCTGCCCTAAATGCCAGAATCAATATGCAGAGGAATCTTGTATTCTAGGGTTCCTGAGGGTGCTTGATCTACATTTGAGATGCAGGTTCTTAACGAGGAATATTGTTGACGGACTACTTCAATGAAAGTATCACATTTAGATGAACTTTTGCATAGTATGCAGGGTAACAAGAATGCAATATCTCATGCATTCTGGTTTTCCTACCCAAGTATTCTAGAGGAGTTAAAAGATGATGAAATATAGTTCTTTTTGGTATATCAGTTTAAACACAGCATGCCAATTTTTTATATACCTTATCAAATGGTTTGGCAGAAAATCAGTACTAGGAGTGAAGACCTGGCTAAACAAAACAAAAAAGCCCTCAGAGATTCAAGAGAATAATTCTTTGCACTCTTGTATCATGGTGAATCTCACGATACTTCACCAGAATCATGAGCCAAAGAAAAAGAACAAAACCATTCCTGCCAACATCTAGTAAGTGCCCTGCACCAATGTCCATTAACCCTGAAACAGTTCCAAGAGAACTGTATGCCAAGAAATGAGAACAAAAGAAAAGACTGCAACAAGGGTGCTCGACATTTTCCCCTGTTGGACATGAAATAAGAAGTTAGATTAGCAAACAAAGCACCAAGGTATCTGGCAGCTTGTCAGGGTAGCAGCTCTACCATCTGCACCAAGGCCATGTGTCACTGTCATCCGTGAGGAGCAGGTCTCTTGAAAGAACAGAAGATGGTTATGCAGGACCAAGGAGGACACTGGCATGATTTCCTGTGGAGCTTGCAGATGTTGCTGAAAGCTCGCACACACTGACTGAAGGGTATGTGCCTTGCCAGCTGATGGCACTGAATGAGGCAGTGGGGAGCAAAATGAGGCTCTGTGTGGCAGGTCTACCTCAATGGTCAAAGAGGAGCTGTTTTGTGAACTGGGAGTGTCGATGCAATGAAGTAATCAGAACAGCAGTTGGACGACGGCCCTGACATGGTCTCATAAACCTTTAATTTTGCAATGGAGAGGAGGGAGATTACATCACCTATGAAAGCCTAAATCTCAGAACTTCCCCACGTGTGTGATTAGCTGTCCCTAACAGCTTTTTCTGCTTGATTCCAGTTGGTTTTGGTAAGTTTGATGCCTTCCACGGGAGCCAGTGGCACAATATTACAGGCACACAGTTGTTCACAACACTGTGCAGAGGCTAAGCTAGAGTATCTTGTTCAGGTCTTGGTTTTACAGTAGACTGAAGTTTTGGAAATAAAGTGATTTTTTGTTTGCTTTCTTTCAAGCAGCATGGGCCTTTAAAAGCTTTGAATATGCTGCTGTAACCAGCCCTTGCAACACTCCAGCAGCATTACACTTCTCAGGTGGCAGATGTGCCTGTAAGCTGGACTGCTGTGCTGCAAGGTGTGAGAGAGATTCAGAACATGAATCCTGCTTCTAGTCAGAGCAGATGTTACATACAGCAGGTACTAGAACAGGCTTTTAACAGTTTGAGGGTCAGACTTCAGGTTTATCTCCTTATCATTACCCCTGACAGAAAGGGATAGACACTTTTGCCTTTAGGGGACTATTTTAAACTAGCAATTTGTCTTCTAAGTTGATATGACCAATTGATCCAAGACATTGAAGTGTTATAAGGTGTAGTTTTCACTTGCACCAGAGAATATGTTGGATGTACTTGCTCATTTTTTGCTTTACTTTCATTCCTATGGCAGTTAGAAATTAGGTTTGCAGCACACTAAGGGATAGTCAAAGCAGACAGCCTGTTTATGAATTTAACAGCTGTGGAGGCTGGAAGTTCTCTGTCCACAGCCATGGTGCAACACAGACAGCATGAACAGAGGGTTTGTTGGGTGGTGGCATGTCTCAGACCATGTTCAGCAAGATAAGCTCTGCAGAGAAAAGCCTCGATGGATCATGCAGACCTCAGCGTTTATTCTGAGGCAGACAACAGAAGAAGCTGTCAGGGCAGTGATGTTTTTCCTAAAAAAGACAAGATACAGGATATCACCCCATCAACTGAAAAAAATTGTGATAGATATGGTATCTGGTTAGTACCATGGGCTAGCAAACTGGAAATGGGAGGTTCCATAACATTCACTCAGTCTCCGGAGCTTTCGAGGTACTGCTTTTACCAGCTAAATCTGCTGTTTGCAACCACTTTCTCTTGGCCTAATAGATCAGATGAGCAGCTAGCCAGGCTGTATTGCTGGCTAGCTCAGTACTGAGACACTTGGCAAAGAGATGCTGCAGGAAGAGATGAGTAACTCTTCCCTCTGAGAACAACAACCAAATAGCTCAGAGGGGTGCTAAGACTCTGTATGTGTGACAGGAGTTCCTTCTCTGTCGCAGGAACTGTAAAATTAAGCCTGTCATCACTTCTGAGTATTCATTTTTCCAACAGGTCCCCTTGTAAATCCACTAAATTTTTGTGGTCCTTTATAGTTGCATTATCTGCATTTTATATACCTTTGCTCACGGTTACTTACTACTTTTTTCTACATCTGCCTTGAGAAACTGGGGGAAAAATAACAAAAGCAGCCATGAACAAAAATAAGGAGTTGGACTGTTGCAGCTGCACCATCCAAGTTGGTACATGGCTCAGGCAGTGGTTTGGGTCCTGGCAAATCTTTTATTCTTATTGCAGTAGTAAATCTATCTCAGTGACAAGCAAACTTCCTGGAAGAAATGCTGGTCCATGTGCAGACTGCTAACTAAATTGTCATGCTTGTTGGCAAACTGCATTAAAATTCGAAGTATGGGAACCAATCTAGAGCAGAAGGCGTATGAGAGGGATTTCTGTGCAACTACTAGGGCTGTGGTGAAATAAGCATATGGTGATTGTGCAAACTGATACTGTGATTACCAAAAGCCTTGACTATCTTTCTAGGATGTGGGGTTTCTCATCTCATACAATTTCAGAAGAAATAGTGATTCACAATTTTGCCGGTGATAAGACCACATCCATAGCAGAAGATATGGTGTAACTGGGCAAAACCAGTACTGTTAGTACCACTGTGGGGTTATGAGGTGGGGCAAAACACAGCTCAGATTAGATGACCACAGAGTTTCATTCTGCCCATAAAATCGTTTCACCTCCCTTCAGGATGCACTCACATGCCCACAGGGCTGCAGCCAGCAGCTCTGGGTACGCTCATCTCCCAGCTGTGTGCTGCAGCTCCTCCAGCTGCCTTTGCCATGCTGCTTGGGAGCCAAGCAGGAGGCAGCAGCTCTCAAAGGCCAGAAGAGACTGTGATTACAGGTTGTGCTAATACTGCAGCAACTCTTAACCCGCCTGGCAGGACAGCAGCTGCAGAAGCTACTGCTGGCCGCGATCAGGCCCACCTCCTCTTCCCCTCTGCAGAGCAGAGCCCAGGTGGCTCTAGCACTGTTCTTGCTATGGCTGTGCACATGTGGGAGCAATGAATGCTTTCTTTCCAGGGCTGCAAATATGCTAAGCCAATAACCATTATACAAAAAGAGTGAGTAATTATCTCATTAAATGTACTGGCAGTACGCAGGCATCTCTGCTGCATTCTCTCACCTCAGTTGAGGCTCTGTAGGGAGAAGCCTTTCAAAGGTGTCTTCTAGGAGCAAACCCTTCCTTCTGAACGAGATAACGTGTCAAAATAATTTGTCAAAGATATATTTAAAAAATAATTAAAGCCTCTCTTTTCTAATAGTTCATGAAAGCTCCTGCTCCTAAGCAGCCCTCGAGTGCTTGCCTCTGTTTTGGGGAGTCCCAGGCCTGCCTCCCTAGCTCAGCGTTCCAGGCACCAAACAAATAAAAATACACTTCGTGGTGCGAAGAGCCTTGGTGGGGACAAGGGAAAACCACACAGGCCTCTCTTCTGCCAACTTTTGAAAACAAGCTCAGTTTAAACTTCCATTGTGAAAAGTGTGGTGGGCACATTTAGTGGAAGAGGAATACTTTCATACCTGAGGTTCAGTGGATGTGTCAGTCTGAGCAAGATTAGGATCAAAAAGAGGCAAAATGAGGGCCAGAAATAGTTCTACAGTTCTTTTTAATCCATCTTTCAGCACTTAATTGGGAACAATTTATGCTTTCTGTTTGTGTCGCAATTATTCTGTCAGAAAACTGACACTGGAAAAATTATTGTGATTTAAATAACCGTCTCCTTTCCCTCATGTTGGAAGCCTGCAGAAGATACAATATATTTGTATTCAGTGGTATACAAAATTATATAACAAAAATTGTAAGGCTGAGTGACATAGTTAAGTGCTTCATTATAATTCACTTTGATCTTAGTGAAATTAAATAGTTGATGCAGTATTTAAAAGTGCATCTTCAAAACAACATTAAATACACCTTATTTAAATTTGTTGCTAATAAGATTGTAATAGTTTCCATATTATGTCACAGTAGAGTTATCAGTATGTGACTACATTACATTTTATGGCTAGATATTAATCTGTTTATTTTGCCTGGCTGTTCTTTGGCTAGTGCTGATCCTTGCTGAAACCACCGTGCTGATGCAACTGGGTGTACAGTATGCCGGGGCTCAGGGTGGGAAGGAGTCCTGGAGAGCAGGGAGAGGAAATGCCTTAAGACTGGATACACTGAAAATGCAGCGAGTAAAAATACATCCCATATGAGACAGGATGTATTTTCTTTTGCTTTCACAAGCACTTCCCACTAGAAATTGGAGTTTTCTACATGTTGTGTTAACAATTCATCGTTGTTGTCAGGTCTGATGTGCACTTCTGCTTCATCACCACCTGAACTCTCCATTATTCTGACTGTCACTGATGTGAAACCTTGTCTACGAGAAGTTTGTAAGGTCCAAGTGCAGTAATTTAATCACATAAAACCTTCCATACCATGTAACTCAATGCTTGCCTAGATCAGTGGTGTAGTGTGATTGGCGTCAGCCTTGGGAGCAAGTGATGAACTCTCAGCCTAGAGACGCCAGCGGTTAGCTATGGGTCTCTTCCCCTGGCTCTGCAGCCGGGCTGCCTGGGACGGCCCCCAGTGCAGCTGGGCTGTACACCCGTGTGTCGTGAGGACAAGAGCATTTGACATGTACAGGGCTTTACCCACTGGGTTTGTTATGCTGGGGCAGGATCTAATGGTATTAACTCTGAAAGAACTTCTGAAAGTCAGACTTCGTTTTGACTTTTTACTTTGTTTGCTCTGCCTCTTTCTCTTTGTTTTGTTTTTGTTTTATTTTAGACAGGTGCTATCATATCTGGGATCTGCGGGCTCCTGAAGGGAGCATTTTAAATTTCAGCAAAACTGTGGTTGTATTTTCTTTTAATACCTAAAAGCATTCTTATTAATATTGGGAGTTAAAAGCTTTGGAAAAACTTTTTTTTTCCTTTTTACAAACAGTAAAAAATATCTACTTATTAAATGAAGGTATTTATTAGAATACTTATTTATTTATACTTACATCACTCAGTTTATGAGATAATACAGCCTTTAAATAGCTAGTCGGTTTTGTTGCATTTTGTCATCTGCCAAATAATTTGACAAATTTGCCATAAACTCCCTGACATTTTTGTTCAAAAGAGTTAGTTTTCTTCATTCTTTGCTGCCAGACAGGTCATGTATCTTTTCAGGCTTGAAGAATTTCTATCAGCTATTTAAATGCAAGGCCACAAAGACAAAGCCAGACTCAGGCTGCAGTGAGCTGAACCGGGGTGATTCAGGACCAAAGGAGTTGCAGCACATAATTAAACAGTAACTGTGCCCTACTCCAGAGACTTCATATCTTGCGATGTAAACTGTCTGCTTTACCAATGAAAAAGGGGTATATAGACAGTTATCAGAGATGTTAGGTGAACAAGGATGGTGAAAATTGTTATTGAGTGACACCAAAAAAGTTTTTTTTCCTACTACTTAGGCAGGGAACGTGACTAAAGATGGCCGCTGCCAGTTCCCCGCTGCCGAGGGAAGAGGATGCGTCCCAGCTTCCCAGCTCTCAGTGCCGGGAGAAAAAGAAAGGGCAGAGCTGGGCATCGGTCTCTCCTTGGCACTAATGGCAGCCGCCTTTGCTTTCACTCCCTGCAGCTGGGCTCAGAGCCAAGGGAATTATATACAGCCACGGCTGTGCGCTAAGAGGAGGAGGAGGAGGAGGAGGTAGGGTAATCTTTCTCAGGGCTTCTTGCACCTCTCTCTGATGTTGCCCTCGGCAGCAAGTTTCTCTTCACCTTATAGTGATCTGTGAGCATCCAAGCTCCTGTCCCCCAGCTCATGGTACTAAAAGGAGAGAGATGCTATTAGCTCAGTTCTAGGGCAGTGAAAGAAATCTGGCATGAGGCAGCCATATCGCTGTGTTGGCCTTCAGACAAGGAGGTGTTACACCCCCACCCGCCGCAGCTGAGCAGCCTGAGAAGGGAAAGCCTCGAAGTTAGAGTCGCCGCAGGCTTGCGGGTTAGGAGCTGGGAGCGGATTAGACAGCACAGGCCTTGCCGGCAAGTTTTAAGTTGCAGCGTCAGCAACCTTAAAGTGATTTTTATACAAGAACATGTTGAATTTGATGGGAGAAGAAACATCCTGAAAAATCTGTTGACGACAAGAGTTATTTTTGCTGATTTTCAGAGAAGTACCTCAAAGAAGCAGGCTGTAGGGAGGAGGCGGTGCAGTCGTGAGGCTACTTAGGTCCAGGGCAGTTTGATGGTGAGTGAGGAAGATGAACACAGGGACATGCTTGTACTGGTGAAGGCAGCACCACAGAGTATTCCTGCTGTGAATAGGTGGACAAACAGGCAGAGGGAAGGGAACAGCCTGTAGCTGCCACAGCCTCTCTGACGCTGCCTGAAACCAGAAGTGCAGTACCTGGAGTCTCGTGGCAGGGCCTGGAAATCACCTCTCAAGGGCTCTCAGCAGACCCTTTCTGTAGTCCCACGCAGATGCCATTGCCCTTTTGTTTGTGTGACCGTGGAGAGTGTGTGTACAGAAGAGTATGCACAAGTTTGTGCAACTGCCTGGGTTTAAAAAGCATTTTTTTCTGCAGGATATATTAGGCCATGACTACTCACGTCTTTATTTCTTGGCATCTAGTGCTGAAACGGAGTCATATCAGCTTCACCTTCTACAAACCAGATGGGCAGCTTTCCTAAGACACTGGGCTTCTGCTTTCCCTTCAAGCCTGCTGCTGTTGATGGGCTTTCTCTGGCTGGCAGCTGCTGTCTGCGCTGTGCAGGTAGCCTGATGTGTCTGGAGTGGGGTGGCTTATGGAAAGGAATCTGAAGCCATTTCTGTGTCTTTGAAGGTGTTTCTGGCTCTGGCAGTTTGCTGACAGCGAGGTCTGTTTCCCTTTATTTCTTGTGCATCTCTTTGCTCAGTGGGGTTGTTTCCTGTTGTGACTTGTGGGGTTACCTTGCAGCCTTGACACCCTTCTTTTTCTTACTTTGACCACAGGGAGTTCTGTGAGCATAAGTTCACTTCTGCCCATGTGTGTGCCCTTGGAAAATAATCCTGTGAGGGAGGTCAGTTCATTGTAGCAGTATCTAGGGACTCCAGGCAAACTCAAGGACTCATATTTCATACTTTGTCCAAGGAGACACATAGGAAGGTGCAACTTTTGCCCTGAAGACCTGTAACAGTAAATTCTGCTGAGCCTGGTGCACCCTCTAAAGTCATCAGGGGACATCTGTTACAGCTTCCAGAAAGAACACCAGAGTCAAACCAATGTAATGCTGTACCTCATCTGGCTGGTGGGAATAAATTGGAAATAAGGAAGAGGGAGGACAGGAGTAGTTGAGTATGCACCACAGAGTGACTAAGGTTCGAGTAGCTCAGTGGCTGCTGACTTGCTATGTTGGGCTGGGACCAATGTGGAAAAGATCTCAGCAGGACCACCAGTGTGAATGGGGTCATAGGACTGGACTTCAGAGAGCACAGTTTGAGCCCTGCTGTAACAAAAAAATCACATGAATGATTGATTTAACACACATTAAAAGTTCTTTCAAAACCAGTGGAAATGCTCAAGTACATAAGTCTTTGCCAGACTAAGACTTAGAAATTAACGCAGTTTATGTATTTCAGTTACCCACATGAGATAATTTATTTTTTTTTTAATGTGTCATGTGATGGGGAGGGGAGAGAATGTCCTGAGGAGCTTTGGTATGTGCATGGAAGTGTTTCAGCCTCTGTCATTTAAAAACAAACAAACAAGAAATGAAACTAAAAAGCAACAGCTAAGTTTGAAAGCAAGAAAGGATTTTCTCACTAAATAACCTCAGACTATGCATGTTTTAACAGAAATGCTACAGAACACCATCTGTTGAAAACTGGTGCTTTATTTAGTTTTATATGTTGGAAGTTTATTTTTTATGCAAAAACAAACACAGAAAAGAGCATCTTTGTTCTTTTGCAGAGAGTTGGATTGAACGATGTCTCAATGAAAGTGAAAACAAACGTTATTCCAGTCACACCTCTCTGGGGAATGTTTCTAATGATGAAAGTAAGTAACTTGTCATTCATTTGAAATGAGAGTGAATGTCTGAGTGCTAATTTCCTGTTATATAAGTTACTACCTCTTGGTGATATTTTTAGTAATCTGTAGTTTGACAAGTCAACTCACTTGACATATCCAATAGGTTTGATGTTGGTTTTTTTTCTGGAATATTTGCTATTTTGATTTATTGAAAAGGAAGTAATACTATCTATTAGTTAAAACAACCAGAAGAATTTGTGTGTCACTGAATAAAGGTTGGATGACCTCTAAAATGTGCAGTTAGTATTAGCTTATGAGTAAAACCATCTGTTTTGCTTTGCACTGGTGAACACCATGTGGTTGAAACACAAGGGAAAATTGTGCTGTTTTTCAATACTACTGGATCAAATCATACATATAAAATCTTGCTTTCAAGAATTAAAAAATCATCAGAATAAAAAAATCACATATTACATCATGACATTGCTTCTTTTTTAGTCATAGAGGGGAAACAATTATAAATCTAGCTGAGTTTAAAATAGCTATTTTTTCTTATCTCTTCTAGTTATAGTTATTTTAGATCTTGATTTTTAACAACAGCATGTAATTAAAAAGACCCCAAAATATCTTAACATAACCAAATTATTTCTTCTTAAAATTGTAAGACAATTTTTAGTTTACCATTTAGTTTTTCTTGTTTCTGCAATTTCTATTCCACTTAATTTGCCTAAAGCAAAATACTCTTCATGGTAGTTTTCCTGTCTGTACTTTCTGTGTTAGTTCATGTTACAAGCTGTTAATGCAGACTGAATTCTCACATTTTTATAATATTTTATTATTACTTACATTTTTATAATATTCAAGCACAAAAGTTTAGAAAATGTATTTTTAATAACTTAATTGCTGAATGTCCCTTTGTCATGGCTTAACCTGGCAGGCAGCTAAACAGCACACAGCTGCTCCTTCACTCCTTGCCCACAGTGGGATGGGGGACAGAATGGGAAGAAAAGCAATATTTGTGGGTTGAGATAAGGAGAGCTTAATAGTACAGAAAAGGAAGGGAAAATAATAACAATGATGAAAGAATTAGAATGTACAAAACAAGTGATGCACAATGCAGTTGCTCACCACCTGCTGACCAATGCCCATCTAGTTACCGAGCAGCAGCCCTCGGCCAGCTTTCCCCCTGGTTTATATACTGAGCATGACATCATATGGTATGGAATATCCCTTTGGCCAGTTTGGGTCAGCTGTCCTGACTCTGTCTCCTACTATGTTCTTGTGCCCTCCAGCCTGCTTGCTGGTGGGCTGGTGTGAGAAGCTGAAAGGTCCTTGACTTAGTGTAAACACTGCTTAGCAACAACTAAAACATCACTGTGTTATCGACATTATTCTCATCTGAAGTCCAAAACATAGCACTATACCAGCTACTAGGAAGAAAATTGACTCTATCCCAGCTGAAACCAGGACAACCTTTAACATCTTTTTCATTTTAAGAGAACTACTTTATTTTGATGTCACAGTAAAATTACATGTCTTGCAGCAGTGTTTTAGTGGATAATGGACTGTGCTATATTGGGACCCTACTCTTATTTGTCCAGGGATCTCTTCTGAGGCAATATGTCTTCTGAAGGAGAAAGGAGGTGTTAGAAACATGGTATTTATTCATGACTCCCAAGCTAAGAGTAGTGGACGAGAATCCTTAAAGACAAACAATAAAACTTGGACAGTTTGGGTTTTTTGGTTTTTAAAGTTAGAGAATTAGAAATTAGTTCATCTTTAAAAATAAAATCCTAATGAACTGCAGTGAAAACCAAAAAATGTCTGCTTATTAATTTGCATTTTACAAGAACCTGTAAGACTTACGAAGTTCATTTCACTCTGATGCTACTGAGAAAGTGATGAAAGGATCTGTAATGAATGAGATGGGACTTCAGATTCTTAACAGGGCCAGAATTCAGGATTCAACCCCATTGACTTTAGTAAGCTTTTCCTTAGACTCACAGTTCAAGACAGTATTGTCAAAGTAATTACTTAGCACTGCTAGTTATATTAGAAAAGATGCAATTATAATGTCTTATAAGCCGCCTTCTATGTTCTGTTCTTAATCTGCTACCCTAAACAGATTGAAGCAAAACTAGTGGTGGTTTGTTATATGTGCTTTTGGTTTAAATTTGAGCATGAGAAAACTCACATATGTAGGGGCAGTAAGAAGTGGTCCTGTGTGGTTTAGCAAGAGCAGGTATTTCAGACAATGGCATTGAGAAGATAGGATGGTTGTTCATTCTGTTTTCTGGTACTGGAATTAAGGAGCAAGCGATGATAATGAGAGGCAGCAAATTTAGAACTAATAAAACAAATATATGAATGAATTTATCCCACAATTTGTGTGCTGAAGACATTGTCACAGTATATAATGGAAACCCGAATGAGAGTGAGTTGACTTCGTCTAGCTTCCTTCTTAACAGCCAGTTCTTCCAGATGCTTCCTTTGCACTGATACCAGCATTTCTGCAGTGTGGATAAGAGAATTAATCCACCTGAAAAGTCATCCTTATTTTGAGGGGGTGAGGAGGGGAAGGAGGGAGGGTGAAGAGGAAGGTGTAGGAAAGAAAAATAAGCCTCTTGCCCAGCAGTAAGAAGACCAATGGTCTGTGAAATCCAGAATAAACTAGAAGTTTCAGCTTAGAAATCATTGTACTGTGTGCTCCTTTCCAGCCCTTGAGTTATTTCTAACATTTCTCTAACAGTGCCCACACACCAACCAAGAAATTTCCAAACCATTGTGTCACACTTTGCCCAGCCTCTGTCATACATTTACAAACAGCAGGAGGTAAAATGTTTTTAGAAAACCTGTGTAACCCTATTTGAATTCTTCATAATGGTGGTCAAATTGCTGTTGTCAATGGAGCTCCAGTTTTCATCTGCAGCCAAAAGAAGGCATCATCTATCTTTCTCTTGACTAGTTTTATTGTCTCTAAATACATTAGGTAGCTGTTGGCTGGACGCAACCAGAGAAAATGTGGTTTTGGTGTTGGTTATTTTGAATTTATTTTGGCCTTACATCCAGTGAAGACTATTAAAATTTGCACTGTGAACTGATTATGTTCTTAGTATCATGCTTACTCTTGTGACTGTTTTTCCCTGGGTGTTTTTAGAGTTCATAGGGTTTTAGGACAAGAGTAATAGTTTTGCTGGTCTCCTTTTCTATGGTTGAAGTATGCTACAGAATCATACTTCAGGCCACAGGGGTCCTTTGCAATCTTCTATTCTCACCCAGACACCTTCAGGCCTCTTCTTGAACCTGCACTACATTGTGAAAGGAAGCAATGACTCATAGCTCTGGATTCACGTGGTCTCACTGCTTTTTGGGGTGCTTCTTACCTTCTTGGAAGCTTTTATGACCTCTCCCAAAACACAGCTTTTACACTCTAATATAAAAATTTTAGGTAAATTTTATTTCATTGTCCAGTTTTTTTAAACATTTTTCCTTCCACCACTTCCACACTCTACATGTTAGTCAAATGATGCACAGGAAAAAGGGAATGGTACAACCTCATATCTAATAATTAAAAAAACCACCCCACAACATTTTGTATCTACTGTGCAGTGAGCCAGATTCTCCAAATTGAAATAGAGGTCTGGAAGAACTGAAGGATTGTGAAAGTTTCAACTTCACTTCCATGGGGAAGGAGTCATGATGTTACATGGTGAAGTGGAAGGCTTGTTTGTCCAAGTTTTCTTGCATATTTAGAAATGTGAATATGTAGACAGTTCATATGAGATAAAAGATTCAGATTACTTTTTGAACTTCAAAAACAGTATTCAAAATTCATGTTCAAACTGGCTGAAATGGATTTATCCAATAGTTTATTTTTTTGTTTGAACTAAACCTCTTATTTTTCCTTTGAAAAAAATATGTAAAAAAGAGCTACTTAATTTCATTGAAATTTTCCTTGGGGAAAATTTTTTCTTTCTCAGTCATACCTGCTTAATTAGAACTATGCTCCTATGTGTCTCAGAAGGTTTTAAAAAATCCCAGTATTTTACAAGCACGGAATACATGCTAATGAGCCTGAATCTTATTTATGGCTACATGTAAGTGAGAGACAAGGTAATTTGTTACTAATACTTAATTTTAGCTAAGGGCAAACCACTTTTGAGAACAGTCAGAACCTGGACTGCAGGGGCTGCAGAGGAAGAGGCTATTCCTCTGAAAGGTGTGGAGTTACCTAAGGGAAGGATTTTATCCGTATAAAGCTACTAATAACGTTTTAGCTCCTTAGTGGTTTTGAGACGTGTGCAAGCAGCACTGGAAAGTACAGGACTCTTCTATTATCTGCACAGTGGAAAGCAGGCCTTTAACTTCACTTTAGTTACAACAAACAGACCAGTGTCAACACTTTAGAAAAAGGTGTACTAATGCAGGGTCCTCACTTTGAGTCGTTCCACTTATTGTGTTTAAGGCAGCATGCTTAAAGAAGTGCTGAGCATAGCTCCTATTGTCTCCATGTCTTGCTCCAAGAAGCAAGAAATACCTTGAGCTGTACCTAAAATCAGACAGCAGAAGTTAGAAGATACTACCAAGAGTTCAGGGAAAACTACAAATGTATGCAGAAAATACAAACAGAACTCTACTCTGGTGGTTTTGAAACAGAATTTTGAGAGGAGAAAGATGGAGCAAAGAAACTTTCAGGGAGTTTGGGAAGAAAAAGATGATCTTATATTTCTGGGAGCCAAGAAATACTATTTTTCTAGTACATTGATGATCCCAGTTTCTAATATCTTTGAAGGCCTCTTCTCTGCTGAGAGTTTTATTTGCAACTAAGTCATGACCTGCTTTCAGTTTGGGATGAGTAGGTTTCCTACCTAACCAGGTACCTTGAAGATACCTTCCCTTGGAATGCCAGTAGTCCTTCTACTGCAGCTGCCATATGTGGGAATACCTGCAGCTGTGCATCAGGAGCAGGATTTTTCCTCGTGACTTCAAGTCCTTTAGGATTTGTCACAGAATTGTCAGCTCGGTTCTTTGACAGTGCCTCAAAACAAGATTTCTTTTCAGTGTCTTTATTTCCTTTCTTTACAACATAGATTGGATTTTAAGTGTTGAATTTTGAAAGATAGGGATTCATTTTAATCTACAGTGTTGTTCTGATGGGAACTGATAAAATGACCGGCCAGAAAGTAAGGAGAAACAACATTTCTTCCCTCTTTCATGCTATACAAAGAGATCTGGAATCAGACCTGAGCCAAGTGTTACACAAAATGTTCCCTACTCAAGAGGGAAGCCATTCAGTGCCCTGCTACCAACTAAAATATAAGGAATAGGGAATTATTTTCTACTGGTCAATTATTTGATGAGATTAGTAAGAATAAGGTGCTTATATATGTAATACTGAATGTTTGTATTTCTAGGTCCCCTCCCCCTCCTGTATGCAATTCTTTCCATCTATATAATAAAAAAGTGGAAGTTCTGTGAAAATATATTTTAGCCAACACCTGATGACCATAAGAAACATTTTGGCTGGCAGCCACGCCATTGGCAGAAAACAACAAAAAAAGTTGTTTTCTTGTATGGAGACTTGATTTTGGGGGAAATTCTGTGAAAAATTTGGTTTTGTTGAAAATTCAATTGTTCAATAGGTAATATTTTGATGGAAAACCGTGCTTAAAGATTTTTTTTTTAATAAGTTCAAAGCCCATCATTATTCTTCTTGGTTTTAAGGGACAGTTAGTGGAGGATGCTGAAGAGTCCTGAAGAAGCATTCCCAGGAAGCAGACATACCTGAGGAGGGAGACATAAATTGCAGTTTATGATCTTATTGTTAGTGTTGTTTAAACAGACCCTTACATGGGAGGAGCTGAGTATGGCTGGCTTGTAGTGTGTGTGAGGGCAGGATAGGTAAGGCGCCTGCTCACAGGTGCTCACTTTTAATGCAAGTGAACACCAGCTGGGGGAGTGATGGAAGGGATGCAGAAGCTCTAGTATTGTATAATTTAGATATTGGCTTGATGTCTGACAGAGTGCCACGTATCCAGGGGAGAGTTAAGTCTAGTTAGCACAGGTGAAAGCCATCTAATAACAGACCTTTGAATACTAGCGTCCTTAAATCAAGAAAGATAATCAACAGCTCTATTCCAGGGAAGGGGGAGTTGGACCTTTTGGTTTTACAGGCAGAGGTTTAGGATTTCTGCACCTTAGTTAAGGTGAGGGGTTAATTAGATCAGTGGCTTTCAGCCTTTCCAGTTCGCATCCCCCTAGCAATTTCCAGTGAGGTAGAAACCCACTGTGTACTGAGCTTAAACCAGTGGGTGATAGGCTTTGACACTGACATAGAAAATAACAACTAAGAAAATGGATGACTTTCACCTGGGAAGCAATAACCTGAATTTGAACAAGGCGACGGTGGGGCACAGGAGGACTGGGACCCCTCATGCTGCTGGTGCCTAAAGGCAGCAACTTTGGTGGCTGTAACTTGCTGTGGCGGCTCCCTCCCCGTGACAGCAAAGGCCTGAATCCCTCGGGTCGGTGGGGAGACGCTGCAGTGCCCCATGTTACGGGTCCCTGTTGGCGAGGCCCGCACACCCACACAGCTGCCAGCTGTGATCTTCATTGCTAGAGCAGCGGAAAGCCAGCACCGCCCTCCGCAGCCAGGGCCTCACACCCAGCCACCCTTTGTTGAGATGAACTGTTGATAACTATTTCTGTTTCACTTTTACCTCAGGAACGGCTGGGAGGCCACCAGCGGCCGGCCACCCACAGGGCCTTGGCAGGCCAGGCCAGCCTGCTCCTGGGTGAAGGAAGCTGCAGCGGCCTCTGTGCCCTGAGCCTGGGCAGCTGCCATAACGTCCCTCCCAGCCCTGCTGCCGGTTTTTTCCTTGGCTGGGGCAGCCAGGAAGACACAGCAGAATGCAGGACTGGGCTGGGCTCTGGTCAGGCCACCTGCCTCTCGCCCCTCTGTGGAGGCTGTGGGGCCTTCCATGCCGGGGCTCTGCCCTCCCAGCCAGTGCTCTTGCACCTCTGAGCCTTGCTCCCTCGTCCCCTGTCGCCTGGAAAACTGTGAAACTCAACCCAGAAGGCTCTTCCCACCACAGAGCAGGGCATACATGGCTGCCCCCTCCTCCCCAGGCCTCTCATCAGGGAAAGCTGGAGCCAGATGAGCTTTTCTAGGGTGTCTGTGCAGTCAGTTAAGGGTAAGAAGGGAAAACGGTCAATGTTGTGAGAGGAGACGGCCCCGACTATTTTATCCACCCAGTGGTTTAAATCTGTGCTGCACGGCTCTGCCACCCGCTATGGAGACGGCATTTGTCCTGCCACCAGGGAGGCCGGAGGCTGTTGTCGAGTGTCAGCAGCCCACAGCAGCCACGGCCGCTCGGCATTCAAGCCCTGTGTGCCTAAGGTTTGTTGCGTGCCGACCATTTGTTTAGGAAAAACAAATGAAAAACACAATTTAAAAGTGATTTGAAATGTGTATGTTGGTCCTATGCGCTGAATAAAAGCGGGCCCCTGAAAGGCAGGGAAGGAGTGTGCGGTCCAATAATTAGAGGCCTATTGTCATGCAGATGCAGAAGAGGGGCTGCCCGCAGTGTCTGTGGGTAACTGTAAATCTAGATTTTCCTGACATTCAGTGGACTGGCCTCGCAGGTTAAAGGATGTTCTGTTAATACAACCTGCCCTATATGTAATGGAAGAAATACTGTGGTGCGAGGCCTGAGGACAGTGTTTTCCAAAGTGGGGTTTTATTTGTGTGTGTCGGTTCTTGGGACTGCACAAAAGGCCTCCCAACAGGGTCTGGTATTCAGAGGAGATAGCCTGGCTCCCCCAAGATTCAGCATCCTAAAGGCTGCCTTAAATAACTTCTAAAAGTGAATTGTATGAAGAAATGAAACTTGCAGCATGGTGTATGCATGCAGTGGTTTACCTCGTTGTTTAGGTATCAAAGCCTTCTGCACTTAATGCTTTCATCAGCAACAAAACTGTTAATATATCAAACTGTTTTTTACAACAGTTCTTCCCAAACAATACCCTTTCCGGAGAGGATGATTAAGCTTCACTCCAGCTCTCACCTAGGAATGTTTTATATGCTTTGCAAATCACAATTCAATAGGAATTATTCTATACATGCTTTTAAATTGTTTCAAAAGAACTAATGTGAACTAGGAAGAATCCTATATTTTAAGAGTTTAATTTTAATTAGCTTTTTCTTTATTCATCTTTTATTCAAATTTTTGGAAAGTCAACAAATCAGAATTACCTTGGAAACAGCCAGTGACGAATACTATCAGAAAAATTATCTGAAAAGAATAAAGTTTATTATAGAATGTTTTTAATTTCAGTTTTTCTTGTAATTTCAGCTTGTCTTTGTAATTTTATAAATATCTAGTACATATCATATGTTTGGATCACAACACTGGATGAACCCCATTAGGTTAAATGCCTCGTTTAATATAAAGTTTGGGTAAAGCAACTGTTCCCCTAAAGCAGGTGAAAGTGATTTTACGTTCTGACATGCTGCTAGAGGTCTAAGAGTTGCCTTTTTTTCCCATATAACTTTATCCTTTCCAATTTTATTATTCCTGTGCACCCCTCTGTTCCTGCTATCAGTGATGTTTGCAAGGTTTATTGCCTTAAGCAGTATCTACAGATATTAACTTAGGGAACACTGTTATTTACATTTCCACAATTTAGCCAATATTTTGAAAAAGCTTCAGCACTTGAGAACATTTTTTTTTTTATCAGATAATTCCTTACCCGTTCATATATGCCTGAGCAATTCCCACTGGAATTACATAGTATTTTTTTGTTTCTTAACAGATGAGGAAAAAGAAAATAATAGAGCATCGAAGCCACACTCAACTCCAGCTACACTGCAATGGTAAGATGCCTTTAAAAAAAAAATCAAGAAAATCTGTTAGTGTTTTTTCTTATACTTTTTCCAGCTGAAGAGAATAGTGATCTTGGACATCATATACAGTTCTAAAGATACTTTCACTGTAAGTGTTTAATCTGCTCATTAGTATTCCATACAGCATTTCCCAACAAATATCTTACTCTATGGGATTTGTTTGAACATAGGAAACCTCTGATATAGTTTAAGATCTCCTTGGCATACTTCTTTGCCACCTTGCCAGCTGGTGATTTGTGGTTTGTCATCATTGTTATTTTTATTACAAAAAGGAAAACTAGTACTGAGAATTTTTTTCAAGACTCACATTTGTTTCAGTGTATGATGAAGCCCACCTTTACTGACTGTTTTACTGAAATGAGATCTCTGTAATTCAATGTAGAAGAAAATAAAAGAAGAGGGAGAGTTTGAGGTTTGATTCATTTGTCAAAATCCCCTTGAAAATTTAAGTGAGGAGAAAAAAGGAAGTGTAATTAGGAAGAAAGGATGGGGAAAGGAATGTTTGTGAGTTAGTCTGCTCTGCTATGAAAAATGTACAAGTGTTGTTCACTGTGATTTACAGCAGTATTTTAGGCTGCATGTTCTGTAATGTTACTTATCCTTCTGACATCCCTTTCTATAGGTTATTTCATAGACTTTTACTGACTTTTTCCTTAATTTAAGTTTTAAATTCTGGTTTAGCTTTCTTAATATTGTAAGGGATCAAGCATCTTTCAGAAGGTTCCTTGTATCTGGTAGAACAGAGCTCTGTTACAGAGAAGCCTTGGAGCATGCTTATCTGAAAAACCATACTCCTTTACTTCACCCGTATGTACTTCTTGTAGTTTTCTGGATGAAAAGCTAAGATTATCGGCAAAAAATGTGGGTTTTTTAGAAAAATTATTTTTCTGCTTCGGTTAGTTTCTTGGGAAATCTAACTGAACAAACAGCAAAGAATAATTAATTCAGTGAATTTTATTCTTTTTCTCTGCCTGTGAAATTCTGTGGTTCTGTGAAATATGCATAGAGAGATTTAGATTATTTCATCTATATTTGCTTTCTAAAGTCAATCCATTACATTTTTGATTAAAAAAAACCCGAAGACCTGTGGTTGATTTAGAGTACATTGCTGCAAGTATTCAGTGTTCTGATTTGAGGAAACTCGCAGACATTTTCAGTGCAAAGAATGAGACGGGCAAATATAATTAAAGGCATGTAGTTCTGAACTACTGCTTCTTTGCACTTATTAGTATCACAAAAGTGGTGTTTTTCAGAAATTCAAGAAAAGTGAATAAGGAAAGGGAATGAGAAAGGGAATGACAACAGAGAGAAAATTATTAATAGCGAAATGTCATAGAGGTATTTTATTATTTTTCATTATTCACCCATACAACACAGTTCAAAAAGGATAACAAAGAACTACCTAGCTAAAATAAAACAGCAGGCAGGGCTTACCAGTCCCAAATTCAGAACAGTGTTTATTTTGCAGTAGAGTCAGCGAAGAGTCTTTTCCACAGGAGCAAATAACGTAGTAGCCAAGAAGTCAGAGTTAATTAGAACATGCCAATGATACTGTTCCCAACAGAAAACATGCAAATACTGTAAACAATCTTTTGCCAAATACTTTCAAGCTTCCTCGGTCATAAAGGTTAGTAAATCTCTAAACTCCTGGGATATTGAGCCCTGCTGGAATGCAGTGTGCACGCTAATGCTCATTCAGCGGTGTTTGCAATAGAATCCTAGAATTTTGATTCTGAAAAGGCTGCTTACATCATCTTCCCTTCCCCCTTGCTAGTGTACTGGCTTGCCACCTGTCTGTTGTGCTAAGTTTCTTACATGTTTAGGTTGATCAGAAATTCTCCCCTTTGAGTCTTTTGGAGCATCTGCAATTTCCTCCATTCAGTTTTCCACCCAAAATTACATGAGGGAACAGAAAGCAAAGGAGTTTTCAGGTTTAATTTCTTCCACTGGTGTCAAACTGAATTATACGATTGACTCATTTATTAATAGATCTGTCGGCAAAAATTTCCCAGCTTAACAGCCATACCATAGAACAAGTTTTTTGGTGGTTTCCATATGCTTTTCAGCCTATGTACTGCAGCTTTGAATTGGTATTTCCTGGAGAAGCTATGCTACTGGGTTTGATATACTAAATAAAATTACAAGCTCAGAAGTTATGGTCAAATTGCTAAGTAGTAAGCTTACTTTCTGTGAAGATGCTGAATTTCCACAGTTCTGGAAAGCCAGACACATTAGCGTCAGGTTATTTGTACTGCAGTAGCACCTAGCAACCCATGAGTTGGTAAACTATTGTGGTTAGCCCTGCACAAATGCTGCACTGAGTGCTTGCTGTAGGTTTAGCTTTACATGTTTGACAGTTTAGTCTGTTCAGGCCTCAGACGATGTATTTGAACAGTCAGGAAAGACAAAAGACTAAATTTACTGAATGTGCCTTGTGTAAGCATATGTCCTACCCTCTTAGGAGTATCTCTGGGCCAAAACCCTGACAGGGAAGCAGTGGGGTAAATTGTTGACCAGGTTTCAGGATACAGTACCAAACTTGCCTTATTCTGGCAAATGGAAGCACCACAATTGTCTGCGGTGTCTGGTGTCTGCCAGGTTAAAGCTGGTCATGTTTTAACTGCAAGATGCTACTATCATTTACAGCTAATGAAGGCAATGCAGTGTTGGAGAACAAAAACAGATGAAATGTCAAGTAGCAAGGAAAAAGAAAACGAAGAAAGTAGTAGGGGAAGTGAAGCAAAACATAAGGGAAATACGTAAATTTTGTCACATGGTTCATATTGCCATCAACTTAATTATTCCTTATGTGGTATCTTGCTGAAAAGAGCAAACAACAGTGATCCCACGGGGATCTATCCCTAATGCTTATGCCTCTCCAAAGTCAAAGTACATTGAACACTGTAAGTGAGGAGGAGGAGGAAGAACTAGCTGAAGAAGCATGTGTGGATGACTGTCAGCCTGGCTAAATATCCTTTTCCTGGAAACAGGAATGATGTTTTTGTTTTATTTTTTTGATGACACAAGATGAAGTGAAAGGCCTGGTAAATGTAGCATTACTGCCAAATACATCATAACTGTGGAAACTACGCAAGCCTGAATTTAACTGTTAAGGCATGAATATACCAATACCTAGTATCCTGTGCTTATCCCATGTTCCTGTGTTCATGATCATCTGTAAAGCTATAGCCTGCTAAATACTTGGCTCTAAGGCATTCATGATTATTTCATTGGTGAACTGCTTGACCAAATTGTACGTGTGAAACTTCATTTTACCTCGGTTTGGGGTGTGTGTGTGCATGCACGCGTGCATGGGTGTCTACTTCTCCAAACACAGAATTATTCAAAGCACAGACAGCCTAATTCCATGCAGTTTGGTGGCTTACAGTGTAGGTGCTCCGAATGATAACAGTATTGTAAAGCTAAAATCAACAAACCCGTTCTATTTTCTGCAATATTCATAAAAAGAAGAAGAGGAAGATAAAGCAATGCTAGGTAATGGATTCTTCCCAGATTAGTAGTTGTCAGAAATTGTTATAATGCATCAAAATTAATCTGTTCTAGAATCGTTTATGTGGTTAGCAATGGCCAACATTACAGGTGTTCTCTTGCCTTCATATCTAAAACCAAGTCTGTAACAACACTAGAGACCTGACTCTTCTATAGAATAATCTCATTTCATCTAGAAGTATATAAGTGTATAAAGAGGGAAACAGTAATAGGGACAGATAAAATTGTCATTCCTGTAGAAGTATTAGGGGTTTTATTGCTATACTGTAGTGATACAGAGGTCTTATTGTGAACTACTGGATTTCACATGGCTTTATTAGGACATTTAAAATGTTATATATGTATTATTTCTGGTAATGATTTGTTAGGTAGAAGATTGAGTTCATTATCCTTCTACAATACTGTAGAATGAAGCTGAATTCAAAACATGATAAAGTTGTTAAATAAAAGACAGGAAAATAAAAGAAGTGGAGCAAGATGGGTTTTTGATCATTAAAAAAAAAGTTCAGGTATAATGGAGCATTGTTCAGTGTCAGACTAATGACTCCCTGTGAAAGAGAGGAGAAAAAGAGAAAATTCATCAGATATGAACAGAAATAATTAACTGCTTTTCTTTCTGTCCTGTCTTGGTCACGGAAGCTGACATTCCAATTAGCAGCTATAGTATACAAACGAACTCTCCAGGTTTTGAAAGGAGTTTTTGTTAAAGCGCTATGAATTTGAGGGAAGATGCCATGATGATATTTCTGTAGAAACCAAGGAAGAATAGATGTTGCCCATACAAACTGATTCCATTCATCTAGCCAGATATCTTATTAAAATAGTTTGCGGTCACAAATGATCACGATAACTGAAATGGAAGGTAGGTAGGTCCTGAAAAAGGCAATGAAGGAGAGAAACTAAGTTTTTGAAAGGTGTTCTACAGCTATCAGATGACAGGGGGTTATTTACTGTAAAATAGAGTTTGTTTTCTAATATGTTTAAGAGGAAGTTGCACCTACCTTCTCCTAGCCAGTAAGGCAGACAAGCACAAATGTGACTATATATGCATATGAGTGGCACCGTGGATGGCAAGATTAATTATGGTTTAAAATTAAGTATGTATGTAAATAACTCTTGAACTTTGTTGAATTAGCAATTATAAAAATGTAATTTCAAAACAATGTTTCTTGTAATCTATAGATTTATAATGAGCCCAGTTTCAGATTTTAAACATGAACCATATGCCTATTCATATATTTGATGTGTAATTTAAAATTTTATAGTTGTGTGTTTGCATGTGTAAATGAATAATAATAGTTTCTAATAGGCAGAGGAGGATGTTATTTCACTATTTTATTTAGCACTGTATTCGGATCATGGACTCTTTTTTTCACTTTGTCCATAAGCAATAGCAAGAAAGCATTATACAGATATGATTTTCTGCACACTCTTGAGTATTTGCAAATAGCTTCCTTTAGCTACATCTGCTTCCTCAAGGTAAGGAATTTTGCAGCTGGACAGGAGCGAGAAGGCTATCATGAAGCAAAGGTGACCTGTGCTGTAAAGAATGAGAGAATGCTTCCCCTCACTGAACGCTTGTTGTTTCGTAATTGTACATATATTTGTTTACTGAAGGATGCTTTTAGATTATAACAGATTACTAGTATATTTTTTCCTAAAAAGCGCACTTTGGAGCATGGTCAAAACCCAACATCCCTTTGCGCTAATCTCTACTTGCCTGAGAACTCCCAGCTTATGTTTTTGATAGCAAGTATGAACCAAAAGAAGCAAGTAAGTGTTATGGAAGTGAATTGGAAGGAGCACTTAGGAACAAAGCAGAGAAAATTTAGTAGACAACCAGAAGCCAGAATGTTTGGTCTTAAAGATGCAGCTTTGCATACTGTTTACCATATGGGACATCCAACATACTTGCAGTTCTCTTTGTTTGATATTTGCTTTTTAAGGCTGGAGGAGAACTATGAGATTGCAGAAGGTGTTTGCATTCCTCGAAGTGCTCTCTACATGCATTACTTGGACTTCTGTGAGAAAAATGACACGCAACCTGTTAATGCCGCCAGCTTTGGGAAGGTGAGTCTAAACAGCAGTATGATGCCTTGAGCTCTCACCTGGTTCAGGTGAATCTGGATTATTGAAAAGAATTCAATTATCATTTACCATAAGAGATGGAAGTATATGAATGGAATCTCTTATGTATTTAAGTTATTGGACAAAGCCTAAGATTTTGAGTATTTGGACTGTTGAAATAATTTCTAATCATGACTAAGCTCCAGAATACACTAAATTTTTTGGTAGCTTCAGTCCCCAGCCTTGCTGATCGAGACATGGTATACAATATTGGCAGCCTGGAAGTTGAATACAAGCCAGTGTAAACACATTTGCATTGTGACCTGCACTGCTTTAACAGATTTATATTTTTTTAAAAATAGAAGGGTAAAATATCAATCATTGAATTCTGGAGCCTGTCTGTGTCATTCTTGTAAGCATGATATGGAGATCCCTGAACTAATGGCATCAGCTTACACTGGCAAATTCCCATAGTGGAGTTCAATGCCTCCAGATGTGAAAGTCCACAAAGCATCTAACGGCATTTGTGTGGCACTGCAAGTACTGTCTGCCAAGTTATCTTTGCACTGTGATTCCTTGTGCTTCCACTTTCTACTCCAGCTCCAGTAAGAGCCACTGTAGTTAACTTCAGACTCATAGTGGAGATGCATTCTTAGCAGAGATGCAACTGTCCCTTGTCCAGGTGTGAGCAGTAAAACTCTTGTGCTATACACTATTAGCAGACATTAATGGCTGGCTAGGATGTTACATAAAGTTTGGATTTTGGATTTGCTGGTCAGGTGATGTTTTCCTCTTAGTGAAAAATAGGATTATATGTTTATACTTTTAATATTTTATTTAAAACTGAAATTTTACTATAGAATGTGTCACAGGCCTTTAAAACTTGTAGGCTGTGAAAAACACCCCAAAGTGTAGAGTTTGCCGCTGTTTTTTAAAATGTTTGCAAGCATGAATCTGAAGCTGATTGTTCTGCAAGCTATTCTATTCTAGTGTTTGCAACATCTGTTCTATAGAAGCCCTGGGTATTCAAAGGAAAAATGTTCCTAGGGTAAGTGCCTGTGTAAAGACTAGGTGAAGGAGAGGAATGTATTTAATGAGGTGTCATTTGCTACAGTGCATCTTTATGTAGGCAGTTTAGCAAAGCAAGTTAAATGTACCATGTTGTAACATTACTGTATTTGTTGTGTCTTAAAGACCTGCATAGCTCAGTTGATTCTGTGTTAGGTTTTTTTTAAATACACTGCATAAGTGTGAATGAAATTGTTCGTTGTATATATTACTGTTACTAAGTGGTAAGTATAGTGGCAACATGTAATTTCGGAATAGTGAGGAGAAACAGATTTCATGCAGGCTAACACATTTGGAACATGGGTAAAATTTACATGATGCTACTTTCACTGCTGCTAAAAACTTCTGTAAAGTGTAAGATGTAATTATTCTGAAATTATATCATCAGAACATAAATTTACTAGGTATTTCACCAATTTTCAGCATGCATCAATCTTGTTACACTGTATATTACTCCATCCTCCTCCTGTCCTTCCCCTCATGCACAGACCTGTTCATTGGTAGGAGTACCTTGACCTAGCAGGACAGGTACAGTGTCTTCCATCCAAAAATCATGGCATTCCAATGTGTTTTTTATGTGCTGCGGTCCAAGTGGTGGTTGCAATAAAGTTCTGAAGCAGCAATGCATGAAATTTGTTTTCCCTTTTTGTGGAGAGGAAGCCATACAGAATCATCCTAGTAGTGTCTCAAACTAGTGCTTCATGCGGCCATTACTTCTGGATCTGGGAGCTGAGGCTTCTGTACAGGGGTGTCCAGGAACCTCAGATAACACTGGCACAAGCATGAAGTGAAACAGGCTTCTGCATTTGCAGAACCCAGAGCAGACCCCAATGATTCTTTCCAATCTATTGTTGCAAAGAAAATGTACTGCACAGTCATGAAGATCTGCAAAGAAGACCCATTTCATTCAATCAGTACTTTGCAGTCAGCTTCTCCTTAGGAGCAGGTACATGGGTGATGTTTTAACCAACAGAGTTGTTATCATACGACTTAAATACTGTATTAGCAGTGTCTCTTGCATAAATGCCTTGGAGGCAGTGCAGTGAAATAGGTGCTGTTTGAAGGGTTCTGCACTTAGCTGCTGAAACAGAGACCCCAGACATGTTTATTCTCATTGGGAATCATCAAGAGCCCTGCAGCTGTCATGTCCTCCAGAGAAAGGAGTTAGTTGTTCTGTGAAATTGTAGACAGTTCGCCTTTCAATAGACCACATTGAATTTATGATTCATCTTTGAACTTTAGCTCTGTGGGCAATGTTAAACATTTAGGCTTTTTCTTTAACAGACTGGTAGTTTTTAGAAAGAGACATGGAGTTCAGCACATTAAAACAACCTGTAATAAGTAACATCCTAATGTATTGTTACATACTCAGTTACTTCTCAATTAACAGAACAGTGTTGATTTCACTTTTAAAGATATCACTGGAGACATATGAAACTTGCCTGAAAGTGATCTCTCCAGATTAAGGTTTTGTAGACAATGCTTTAGCCCATGTGTACTTCTTAAGCCTGATGTCAGTCAAATATATCCACAACGAGTACCCCACGGAGAACAGATGAGTTGTTCACGAACAGCTGAACTAATGGGTCTTGTTTCCTACCATCTCCTATGTTCCTTAAATCCATAGTCTTACCTAAATCTTCTATAATATCTCCATGTTTCCCTGCAGTACATCAAATTATTTCCAGATCCTAGTCACTACATCAAGGTCTTGCTTCTTTCAGTTTTCTCACACATCTGCTGCACCTTTTTTCTACATTATTTTCACATTCCCTCATGTCTGTCGGTCTATTTGCCTGTCTCTTTTTCTCTCCTCCCCCATGCCAACAGCTGGGCAAGAAGCAGCACATGGGGTGACTGGTTCAGAGCAGTAGAAGTGTTGACTGTTTGCCTCATACTGATGGTTGTTCAGTCAGGAAGTGCCAAACGGCTCAAGTAAGGCCTGAGCTTTCTTCCTTGTCCTGTCCCCAGCATTAACATCAATATGATCTCCCCACTATCCAGCCAGTGTTTTCTGTTAAACTTCTCAGAAAGGGACTGGACCTCAGGCATTTGGTAATATTAGATTAGCAAAACAAAAATCAGTCTGGGAGGTGGAGAAATTAACAGAGACAGTAATATCTTATGGACTGTTTCGTGAGGAAACCAGGCTAATAGCAACAAAAGTAACAAGAAGAGGAAAGAACAGTATTACTGTATAAATAAACACCTTTTCAAAAGCACCCTATACTCCTAAGCCACTTAAAGTACATATAAAATGAGGAAGACTCTAATATGGTTGTTGATGTGATAAAGGGAGCTGTAGCTTTAATTTGTTAGCCAGAATTTTAGTGCTTTACTCACCCAATTAATATGTGAAAATTAAAGGCAGTTTTGTCTATACTAGCATTTGCCAGATGGCTATGTTACCTAGTTTGTCATTACAGAACTTTTTCTTTGCTGCAAAAGACAGGACCAAGCACTCTTTTATCTATATACTTTAACTGAAGTGTGGCTAGGGAGAGCCCTGTATTTGCTGGTTACAGCTCAGCGTCAGCCAGTGGAGACTCCAGTGTTAAACTTTTGCTCTTACTGTAGGCAGCAAACCATTTTATATTCAATGGGACCATGATTTTACCCATAAGTGAAGCAGAATAAGTAGAAATGTTCCATGCAACTAGTGGAAGGCAGGAAAGTACAGTGAGAAAGAGCAGATATGTTATTATTAACAATAAAATGTTACATATGAGAAAAAGCTTTCTCACAGTGAACATGTTTAGACTGTGAATTAGTCTTCAGGCAAAAGGAGTGAAAGTCCTGTTGCTGAGGTCATTTAAAAAAGACTGCAACCTTGTGCCCCTCAGCCCTGTGCTGCAAATGCTTTCGGCTCTGTTTTGGGACCCTGTGGACTTGGAGAGCAGTTTAAGGTGTTTCCAACTGGAAGTTCTGCTGCTGCTTGCAACAGGGAGGGCTTAGCAGGTGTATGTTTTTTTCTGAGAAAATGTTAACATAAAATGCCATTGATAATTAATACATTGAGCTAGGAATTATGGTGGATGAAGGCTCTCACTCATTATTTTTACAGGGTTTAGTTGCAAAACCTAAATCATCCTGAACTGGGGCCTTTGCTGTATCAAATAAAAAGCAGGAATGTTTTGAGCATTTCCAAGTCCCTCAGTAGCTATTGTGTATGGATGGGTGCCAGTAAGGCTGTTGCTTCTCTCTTAGCTGTAGCGTGTCACCCAGCAGTTCAGCTGGGTTGGTAGGTTTTTCAGTTTCTCTTTCGATTTTTTCCCCACAACTGATTTTTGTTCTTGTTTCTTATGTGACCCTGTATGAACCTTAATTTTTAATCAAACCTCTTGAAGATGTAAACTTCGTCCTCTGCACCAGTTTCCCATATCCTCTGTGTCCACAGTTCACTGCTTTAAAAATTTACTGTGCAGTGCTAAGTCCCCTCCCAGAGCCTGTCATTATCTCTCATACAGAACACTTAGTTTCTGGTGGTGCAACCTCTTTTGCATCCTCATGAAGTGTTCTTCCCACAACTCCCATATGCCCCCTGGAGGTTAAATACTTTCCTCTTTTGTTTTTCTTTTTCTCTCTTCGTGCTTTCCTGCCATGTCTTTTGACAAGCAATAATAAATTAATTTTTGAAAAAGAAAATGAAGGATGCTGACACTTTTCAGGGTCGTTCTCCCCCAGTCTGAGGTCCCTTTACATCACTCTGGCAGCATAAAGAGGTGTGTGAACTTGGATGCAAGCTCACAGAAATTTTAGAGCCTCTCTGTTGCTCCCTGACTGACTTTGCTGTAAGTGAAAATTAGATTCCAATAATTTGATTTCACTAAATAAAGAAGGGTAAGGTCCACAATAGATTTGTAATATTGATTAGGAAAAAGATCTTTTACATTTTTTACCAAAATTTCCACCCCGTTTCCAAAACATGGGCTGAGGCACAGTTATACCAGCAGAAAAGACCTTTTTTCTTTTTCCCCACTAGTTTGCTTTGCTCCAGGGAGGTACAAGCTGTACCAGCCAGAGTCCTCTTGTATCACTACACACTGTCTCTATGCCCGGAAGTTTTGCCAGTGGGACTGCACCTCCAAGTATGATTAGCATAAATAGGACTTACAGTTTCATGCTATTATACTATATATATTTAATGTTTTAAAAGGGCAGACAAGTAGCCTTATTGAAACACCTTTGATAATGACATTGTGATATGATTGCATTCTGATTTGTCTTTATATAGAAATGCACAGATCTGGAAATTGCCTGCTGTGCATAAGGAGATACTTCTCCTAAAGATTTTTTTTTTTTTTTTCCTTACTCTCAATTTGTTCCTAAGTAGTCTCAGTTGTAACTGGTATAGCAAAGCCAAATTTACTCTTAGTGCTCTTTTCCGATAGAATAAAACAGCACTTGTTTTATTATGAACAATTACTACATATGGAATTTTTTTTTTAATTAGACTTTTTAAATCTACTCAATATAGAAAAGAGAAATAGAACTGGGGGAAAATCAATTTAAAGCTGAGGCTGTGGTTTCTGTAACTGCATCGAAGGACTGTATCAGTCTGCCAGCACTATCTGAGCAGTCCCTGCTTTTCCTTCATCCCTTTTTAACAGCTAAGGTTCCTGACTGAAGGACAGTTAATACAAGTATGACTTTGCTTCCTGACTCAGAATCTTCTAGGCCAGCTCCTCTGAGGAGGCCATAATAGCAGAAGCAAGTGGTCATGCTGTTGTGGGGAACAGGGGTACTACAGTGTAGTTGGAAAGATCTTTGCCCCCTTGGCTCTGCTTCACTGATCCCTTGTATTATTGCAGGTTGCTGACTATTGCCTTTTTCTCCTTGAGCTTGGGGAGTAAGAAAACCAGTAAGGACACCTCAATTTTTTCTGAGTGATGTTTGCTTTGCCAAAGATTTGCCCTCTAGTAAAGGGATTTTTACTGGCTTTGCCACTTCAAGCATCTGGCTTCTAGTTAGGTCTTCAGCATGAAGTAGAGCAGCCTCTGGGCTGCTTTACCTCATGCCTTGTCAACATGCCCCAGGGGCTGTTCTTACAGTGCCAGGTCTGCCAGAGTGCAGGGATCCTGGCACTCAGCCTTTTCCCACAGATATGCTGGGTGATGGCAGTAAGTGTGCTGGCACCAGTACAGAGCAGGGGGAGTTGTGCAGGGTTTTAGATCTGCTTGGCTTCAGCAAGTCAGCACCAAAAGTGGCTGCAGCTCAGTTAAGCATCTGAGTCAGAGCATTCGATGTTTGCAGCTTTGTTGGGATGCAGTAATCTGTTTGATCATGCCTTAGGCAGATTTCAATCTGGCCAGAGGAGCTGCTGAAGGAGGATATTGTTGTACATAGATGAATTTGAGGAGGGGTCTCACAAGCTTCACTAAAGGGTCCAGTTCAGTTGGAGTTCCTCATGGAGTCTAATTTACATAGCAGGTGGAATTAGGCACAGGCATTAAAGAAAGTGCCAGCAGGATTTTCTGACTTGCTTTACAGTATCTGTTGAGATGCATCAGTGCTAGAAACAAGATCTTGTCCTACAGCTAGACTGTGCCCTGTTCCACAAAATGATGAGAGTGAGTGGAGAGAAATAGGAAGGTTATTGAATCTAAACAGACAACTGATCTGGGGTCAAGAATGCTGGACCTGTATATTACAGTCTTCTCTCCTGGGCCATGCAAGAAAGAAAGCAAGGAGTAGAGAAGGTATAGACACAGTTGCACTTCCTCCCTTTTTGCACAGTTTGGTGGATGTGGAGGACAGGAATGATATTTTGTAATGGACTCATTTGATTATTCTCTTTCCTATCAGTGGATGTTTCTTGGGGCAAAGCTTTCTTGACCTTTTCCTCAAGGTAATGTGGTGTTAAGCCAGCCCCAAGCCATCTTTCAGCCAAAAGGTACCTGTTAACACAGGTGTTAATAATAACAGACCATCTCAGGGCAGGATTTTCAAAAGCAGTGAAGGAGATGGGGAAACCCCAGAATGATCCAGCTGGAGCAGTACAAAGCTAAAGATGAATAAGCCTAAACATCCTACACTTATCATATAAGATTGAGGATGTCAATGTTGTTTGTGTTTCACAGCAGTGAGAATAAGGAAAGCATGGCTGTGTGGGAGTATATTTATATTTGGCATCACCGGTTTCTTTCCTGCTGCTGTGGCAAAGAAGTTTAAGATCGAAACACTACAACAGAATTTGGTAAATAAACACAGATATTCTGTACCTGACTTCGTGAAAGAAAAGCACACCCTCTAGACATGGGACTTGAAACTTGAGTTGAGATAAATAGAATTGTTACAGAGGAAAGAGAATTGATTCCACTGTATTTAGAATTTCTCTAGAACCTCCCAGAGCTACAGAGCCTGGAGCCTGAAATCCATTTCTCGTTCTGGCAGAGTGCAAATGCTGGCTTGCAACTTAGTTTGATTTTATTTCATTACTCTGGAAAGTTCTAGAAGCATGGCTAAAATTATTTAAAAAATAAAAAAAGGAACAAGAGTGAAGAATAACATCCCTCTAGATCAGATGCACTAACAAAATTAACATGTCTTATGAAAAGTAGCAATTTAAATTATTCTGGGGAAAAAGACTCCTAAAAGTCATCCTCTGCCTATTGCCCCCAGAGAAAAATTTAATATGTTGATACAGGGAGGGAGGAAAAAAATTCAGAAGTTTCCAGTCATCTCTCATTTCTTCCATCCTTATTTGTTTGCATGAAGACTGGTGCATAAGATGCTTTATAAGATAGTTTTGGGGGTTTTTTTCCCCAATTTGTATTGGTATCTCATATCATAGAAGAATTTACGTAGAATAATTGGGAAACATGAAGTTCACAGTTTGATAGTGAACGCAATGAGGAGCGATGGGTCACAGTGTAGGGATGAAGGCAGAATAGACAATACATTCCTCATTTTAAAGCTGGGGCTGGCTTTGCTTGTGTTGGAATGTCACAGTGCTGGAGATGTGAGGAGAGATGCGGTGGCAGAAATTACAGCTGGCAGTAATCAGGATGAAGGAATGTACCTTTGCAGCCATTTGTGAGTAACAGAACAGCTCCTGCAGTTAGTGATGTCTAGGGTTAATAGGTTGTGCAGACTACAATACAGACCTTTACAGAGCAAGTGCATTTTTCTAGTTTTTGCTCGTAAAGCTTTCTGTGTTTTGCATGGATTCTCAACTTACTTAATTTTTATTCCATTATTTTAAGAATGACCCAAAATACAAGTAACTAGATACTTAATTCAAGTTTATTCAGACACCTCTACTATGTCTAAAAAGCCCAACTGGGATAAAATTGCTGTTAGCTCCAAGATCTGTGCAATATATATTGAATATTGTACTACCAGTGTTGCAATCTCAGTGTGAGAAAATGGCATGAGAAGACTTCTCTTTCCTGCCTTCACTTTGGCTGCAGCATACATTCAGAGTGGAAAGTTTACTGCCTGTCAGAAAGGAAAAAAGTCCCTTATGTTCCACCTGCACAGGCATTCCTAAAAACCATGGATCAGGATTGTCTGCAAAAGTGTTGAACAAATAGTGACTTGGATATACTGGTCCACTGAAAGGTGTAAACTGTATATATGTTGTTTTATAATTTAATGACTTCTATCTGGCACTTACATATACAGTAGGCAATCACCAAAAGAACTATGGGGCTGCAAAAAGATAAGATAAAATATAAAAGATCTCATGGTTTTTTTTTAATCAAGAAAGGCATACAAGATCTATAGGCAGAAGGCAAGATCAGATACAGAGCAAGGCACAGAATAAGGAGAACTAACACAACACTAACTAACACTAATTAGACACAACTGAAGTTTAGTAACTGAGAAAGAAATTGAAGGGACGTTGGTTTCCGAGGCTAATATAGTAGGGACAGAAGTTATTTGCATGTGAAACTTCTCATCTACATCTGTCTCAAAACCAAAAAGCCAAGTAGCATAAAATAATGCCTAACAGTCAAAACTGCTGCATAATTTAGGTAGAAATTTACTTGGAAAATGTAAAACGTGTACCCTTCTACTCAACAGATTTCATAGGGCAACTGAATTTTTGGTCAGTTTGGAGAAGTATGAGATGGAATTTCAGTTCTGTTGAAGGACAATGGTAAAAGGCCCATTCACTCCAAAATTCCCTTGGATACCACCCATGAGATCTTTTTACCACTGCTTCTGTCGAGAAGCCAGTGCTGCTGTGAAAACGGGGACTGGGCTCCATTCAGAAAGCAGCTCAAACTACATGGTCTGATCTTGATCCATTTGCTTGTGCAACCCCATTGCAGTGATGAAAGGAAAATATTCCAACTTGGTTTTCAGATCCAAACTGAGTTTTCATGTCTAACAATTAGGAACCCCCTTTCCTCCCCACTCAGCTGTAAAATTAACTAATTTTCCCTGTAGGTCTTTAAAAGTTAATAAACATGAAACACAATGATGATGTATTTTACAGGGTGACTTTTCAGGCTGAAAGTATGATTTAAAAATCAACATTTTGGACCCTCTGCTTTTTCCATTGATTTCAGCACACAATGAATTCCACTTTGTCCTGCCTGATCTGGCTTCCTCTCTCCTTTCAGGGAAATCACACTGCCTTTGGCAATATCATTGCACAGGGATTTGTATAAATGTAGCTGAATATAAACATTTATATGAACAGCTCATTCATTTAGTACTTGACTTGTTTTATTACAAACACAAATAGCCGTGCTCATGTGTTTGAGCACCCAAGCATGAGTTTCTCATGTTATGCATATTTTACCTATGCAGCATTAGATCAAAAATTCTGGACATTTTTTTCTAAAGGTGTGCTAGATCATTCTTTTTTTTTTTTTTTTTTGGTAAATTATTGGTAAAGACTATTTTAATTGATGCATACATTTCAGCTGTATTCTGAAAGGTGTATTTCGTTGTTTAAAACGTGCCAGATTTAAAAAAGAAACAAACAAAGAAAAGAAAAAAGGATCATCTAATCAACTGCTCCATTATTCTTCTCTTTTCCTGATTACCCCTGCCCTGGTATGTAGAAATTGGCTGATCTGTTTAAATCCCAGGAACTCCCACGGCATATGGTTCATAAAGTAGCATTTGCAGTGTGCATTGTAACACTTCATCACTACTAGAAAGACTTGAAAGTAATATGGGTTCATGTTGTTCCAAAACAAAAAATAGCATACAAAAAATCTCTAATATGAAGATTTACTTTTGAGGCTACTTCTATAAAATCAGCTTTTGGAGAGGAATGGTATTTTCTGAATGACAACTGCCACCAGAAAAAAAAAAAAAAAATTAAAAAAATCCCCTAGCCCAAAAAACCATCCTCAGAAAGTAGTTCTTCAACACTGCTTTTTTCCCACAGCCTTGCGGAGCCCCCAACCCTGTCTGCAGAAAATGAAAGAGAGAGGGGTGGGATTAATGTGTAATTAAAGGGAATTTGGAAGGCTGAGATGTTGCGGAATGTTAGATCAGTAGCTGGAACAGCATGTGGTGTTCTTTAGGCAGGCTTCATTGAATCCATACAAAAAAAGAAAGCAGGGCTGCTTGCCTGTCTGCTCATTTATCAAACAGCTAGGCTGAACTTTCACAGCTCCACAAAAGTGTTTTACTGTTTGCTGAAGTTTTGCTCCAGAAATTAAAGCTGAACAACCTAGCGACTCTGAGTCTATGCTGCATTTTTGACATCGACCACGTTGTGCAAAGCTCTTGGAAACCAACACAGGTCAATTTTTACATGATACAAAGGGAACATGATTGTACTTTTGCTAAAAAGAAAAAAAAGAAAAGAAAATATTACGGAAGAAATGGACAAATATGTGACATTGTAATGTCTTTATTTATATAGCACCTTTTGATCCAAATACGTGTTCCAGAGCTTTCAGTCATCAATCAGGATTAAATATTTATCATGGTGGCAAAATGGCTAATGGAGAAAAAAAATCTATATTATTTAATCAATTTTAATTGACATTTTCTTCTAGTTGAGCAGTCATATTCCATCTTGTAGCTTGTTTACCTTTAATACAAGTTGGTGTCCCCCACAAAGAGGAAACATTTAGCAATCTATACAATGAAAAAAAAAGTTAAAATAGATTATAAATTAAAAAAGGAAAAAATTCTTTTTGCAAGTGAATCTTCAAGACTTACTGCAGTCTTTCTTGCATGACTGTTCTGCCAGAAGAATTTTCCTCCTACTGCAGACCACACTGAGAATCAGGTTCAGTTCTGTGAGGTGCTGAACACCACCTTTGCAGCAAATACAGCAGAGCTTTTTCATCAGGACTCACCTGGTTGACAGAGACTGATTACTGAGGGCACAATCTACATTCATTCATCCATTTCCTTAAATGTATCTGGCACTAAAGTTTTATTTTACAGTGGCAACGTTCCTCTAATCTCTGCTGACAGACTAGAGTCCAGATTCTTGATGATACCCTGCTGTTTCTGAAATGCACTTGTTTTCCATAGAGGACAAATTGATTATGTGCTATCTTTACAAATGCAACAGTGAATCTTCCCTGGTGGAAGTGGTGCCTCTGTCAAATACCAAAATCTTTTCAGGGAATCATCTTTTAGAAAAAGGAGTGTTTAATGGCAGGATCATGAAGGTCTTTAAAGAACTGTGGCCTCCAAAACTCTCAAAAGGAGAGTTTCCTCTATTTGTAGCAAAACCGAGTTTGTTCATTCTGCAAACTGACATAAATAAGTAGCAGGCCAATGCTAAGTACAAGCCTCCTTAGTTTAGAAGGAGACCTGATCTTAGATTTTTAAGGAAACGTATTCTACTCCAGTAACTTCTGAAAGTCTCTATTTAAATTAATGGTATTATACTGAACTTCTAAGTCTCTTTCCCCTCTTTCAAAAGTAAAGGAAAAAAATCGAAAGTTTTATTTCTAGTTTCTCCTGCCATGTATATTGCTGACTTTACAGTAGGTTTTCTGCTTTTCTGTCTTAACAGTCTATATTAAATTAAGTATTAGTAAATGTGCTTTTCAGTTTTTTTTAATATCAGTTCTATTTATTTGCAGATAATAAGGCAACAGTTTCCACAGCTAACAACAAGACGACTTGGAACCAGAGGCCAATCAAAGTAAGCAGTATATGGTATTGTCATCTCGCACAGGCCCCCATCTGGCTCTGGCTTTACTGAATGGAATGGTATAAAATCAGGGAATAATTCGTCCAGTTGGGGACTTAAACCCCAGCTTTGATGGAGGTTCCATTTTAGTCTTTACATTGTCTTATTGATTCAGCAATAATCCTGCAAAGGTAGTCTAACAGATGCGTCTTACTGATTTCATCAGCAATATTTTCCATATTGTTCCCATAATGTTTTTCATCTTGACTCACTTTACACAACTTAAAGGACATTCACACCCAGGAGTAGCAGAGCTACTGTTGGAGGCTGGGAAATGACAGCTGGTTAACATCATATTTCAGTTTAAAGGACAAGTGGCAGAATGCTATCTGGAATTTAGGTAGGAACATACATTGTTCTAAACTGAAATTGTCCACAAACCTGGAATTAACCACCATTTTTCTGGTGTAATGAAATCAAACATATCTTTAAGTGATCAAGGAATTTATTTATTGTCTTACCCAAAAGGGTACTTCCTGAAAACAGTTCATCTTGATTTTAGAATAAGAAATTGATTCAGAAAGAAAAATGCACTTCCTGGGATATTTGACTTTTTCCAGTTGTTGACAAGATGTGATTCTACCAATTTATAAAGAGGATACAGTGATGTTTTTATCCTTTTTTCTGCTTGTGGACTGCATGAAATTTTTAAAGTGGAGCTTTGGATCTTTTTATGGCAAACGTAAGCACCCTAAGAAAAATAATATCTGCTTTTCTTTATTAGCTTTCACAGAATCCTACAGGGTAGTCTAAGGGTAGTCTCTGTAGATCACAAGTAGAAAACTATGGAGAGGAAAACGAAAACCTGGGACAGTGTGTTTGCAAAATTTTGCTGGTAAAGCTTATCTTTCAAAACAAAGCCTAGAAACACAATATTGCTAGATGCTGAGAAACAAATATGCTATGAGACTTGAGCTTATATACTAAAGCTAGAATGACCCACTCTTTAAAGGAAAAAGAAAATAAGATGCTAAAAGAAATGGCATTAAAATTAACTTTGCTGTGCTTTTCTAACTGGTGGTCCATGCCAAGCAGTGTTTCTTTGATGGGACCAAATGTTCTTTCCCCCATCTTGAGATTTTCCTCATTTTTATAACTCAGTTTTCCTTTTCTAGAGCAGCAGTATTTAAACAGCTAATTGAATATTTGAAATCTCTTCCCAAATACAAATTCAGACCTACCATAACATCACTCATAACAAAGCTGCCAGGAATCTCTCAGGTGCAAATTCTGGGCCAGTCCAACAGCATATTAAGAAAGTATGATAGGTCTGGACTCAGAGAATCAGGATTTAGCACTGAATAAAAATTCTGTGGAGGTTTATAAAGATGGAGTGAAAGTATGCACAAGTTGCTTTATTGAAGCATTCATATGACAGTACCTGCTGTCAGCCATAAAATCACTGATATGGCTATAACTTTGTTATTTATCTTCCTATTTAATGAATGAGTACTACTCTGTTTCCAAACTGGGCTCCTCCTGCAGCTCCAGGAGTCTCTCAGAGGGGCAAATGCTCTTCATCTGCTGACTGAAGGTGCCTTGCCTCTCCAAAAGCTATGGCTCTTTACTCTCAATGAGACTAAAAATCAGTGAGACTTGATATTTCTTGCATATTTCCTCCCTAACCTGGATGTCTGTCAGAGGGGCTTTCAGGTCACATACTCCTCTCATGCCACCCTTGCAATGGTTCTGCCCTCTATCTAGCAAATAAGAAAGGGTTTCTGTAAAGCATGCTGCCTGTGCTCTGCAAATTCCTTGTCCCATGAGAGTCCCCAGTCATCCCTGTGAGAGAGATCATAATGACTCAGTACAAATGAAATTGAGTTCTTCTGTTCCAAAAGACGATGCCTACATCTTTGTCAGTGGTTAACACCCCAAAGATTATAGCATATAGAGGAGTCATTCTCATTTGATCCAATGAAGAAGAGAGTTATAAACACACACACACACACACTATATGCACACTGTACTTCTTTGCAATAAATACACTCCTTGCTAGACCCAGCATAGCTGTAACTGAACTCTGGGTTTGTTTTCAGAAACATCTGACTGCATTCCAACAAAGTGTTACATAAAGAAATTACTTTAGGCATTAACACTTCAGGCCCTTTATTGGCAACTGTGGTGACCAGCTGCTGCCAGTATGATTTTCATTCCACTTCCCTACTACTTCCAAAGGAAATTCGGCCATAGAAGTGGTTAAGATTATCTGACTTCATGCTATTCTGCCTTCAGTCTTTTATAGCAGGGCTGCCTTGTAACATTACAAAGATGAGAGCTACAATGTTGCTATACTCTTGGTCATCGGCTGTGAGGCTTCCTTTTTTGCAGCTGTGTTTATTGCTGTAAGCATGCAGCTGTTCTCTACCGCACTGAGCTTAAAAACAGTTCCACCACAGGTAAGCCATGACAAGGCAGCTAACATAAAAGCTGATTTCTTTCCGTACTATAGTTTGAAACTCTTCAATTATGCATACAAGAGGTAGGTTAAACTGATGGAAACTAGGTGGTGTGAAGGGAATTTTGCTTCTTTGTTTAAAGGAGTGCTGCAGATACCAGATCCGTAGAGTAAAAAGCATTCCACTACTTACCACAAAAATGATTGTGTTGTCTGCATGTTATTCTTCTACAGATCAAATTTTCAAGCCCTGTTTATTGAATTAAATTGGGGTTTTTCTGATAGAAATACAGAAAATTGCTTGGAGAAGAATCTTTGTAAGCTGCACCTGTGAGTTTTTGCCATTTGGGATGGTAAAATTACCGAAGGAAGAAGCTATTTGGAAAAATTTTGGAATTAATTTGGCTGTTGCTGTCTATATGATTTTGAAAATACCTGGAAAACTCTTTTATGTAGTTTACTGCCAAGTGCTATACCAGAAATTAAATAATGCACAGTGAAATTCTACATTTTCCAGGCTTTCATTCATTATTTTCTTGAACTGGTTTAAGAGGAAACTTGATATGAGGCTGACCCCTGTTTAAATTATACAAACCTCTCAGTCTTGAACAGTCTTGAACTTTTGCAGTTCTGCTTGCTTGCTGTAACCTTTTCCCTTCCCCCCCTGCCTTCCCTCAGCAACTTGTGGTGCTAGCTCCTTATAGCATTTCCTTTAGGTTTCCCCTACCCCAGATATACTGCACAGGACGTGTGTGAGCTTTATGGCTTCTAGGTGCAGTGCAGGCATGACAGCTGCTAGAGACCAGCTGTGGACTTGAACTGCAGGCTGGAGTTGTTACCATTCAAGTTAAAAAGCTAAACTTCTACAGCTGGTGTTATAACTCCAGTGTTAGCACAAACTTCCCCTTAGCTATCTTTAACAGGTTAGGACCAATGTGGAGCCTGGTTTCTAGTGTGGAATGCACATTTTGGCCTAAGCCCTGATGGGCAGATTTGGAGTCAATAATGTGGCTCTCTAAGGTATTGAAACTAGGAAATCCCATTCATACCATGTCATCTTAATGTTTCAATAAATCTCACTTGGATTATTCAATATTGAGTTCATGATAGCTTTTATTTTTAATGGGCAATACAGAACATCCTTAGTGGGCGTGGCAAGGAAGCCATGTACTAGAAGTCTGCCACAGCTCCCCAGGCCTCCTCTCAGTCCATCTGTGCTGGTAGAAAAGATTAGGGCTTCCAGCTCTTTGCCACCACTTTCTGCTGGAGATTATGGCACACACTGATCTGTGGGTGAATGACTGTGAGTGAGAAAAGGAAAAAGTCACCCGAGTTAAATTACGATCAATTAGATGCTACTCTTCCACTAATTGATGACGTTTGTAAAACCAGCTGATTTTGCCTAAAGCAAACTCAGGTCCATTCAAGTGAACAGATCAGCTGGCAGCACTCTGAAATCAGTAACTGTCTGGGGAGTACAGCAAATATCCGAAGATGGTATCTTCTCCTGCCACCATAGTGGGATCCAGAAGACAGTGTCTTATCATGGTCTGATAAGCTTTTTATAGTCTGTAAGGAGAGAACTGGAATATCATTAAAAATTCCCTCTAGGAAAGTAAGGTGAATCAAAACTATTATGAGCCATACAATCTTGAGATGCCTTTTGTAATCATTAAAAATTTAGCTGTTGAGTTGGTGGTGCCTACAGCTGAGAAACTGGAATAAAATTTAGCAAGTTGTGAAAGGAATAGGATTACCTTTGCTGCTTTGATGCAAGAATTAGACTGGATAATCAGTGCTTCCATTAACACGTATAATAAAGCTATGTTGTAGCACAAACTTGTGCCATAAGGCCACCAGTCCATTTTTATAGCACAGCCACACTGTGTAATTCCTACTGTGGTCTGCATGGACAGAGGTACACTGTTGTGTAGCATTCCTCACTGATCTAAACCCAGTGCTGATGCTATGTTATGAAGCCAATAATTTTGAACTGTACATTTTCTACTGTTCATAGCTTTCCAACGCAAGCCTTTTCCCGCCCTCTCTTTTCATTGAAGTGTTTTCAATTTTTGAAACATTTCTGATCAACTCATTTGCAATAAAGACTTGTGCTTTTCAGGGATCAAACCAGCCCTCAACAGTCTGAGAATCAGGGAGCTGAAATAACAACAGAAGGGCCAGTCCAGAGGGTCTGTACCTCTGCTTATTGCTAAACTAAAGGAGCAGCTGCACAGCAGAGCTTTGCCAACAAGTAGCTTTAGGATGCTTTTTTTTTTGTATAACAAGAAAAAAAATAGAAGTCCATTATTTCCCTCCCCTGCAACAGTCAGCTTTATTAACTCTGAAGAGAGCTACTTTTACCTGAAAGAATGAAAACTGGAAGCCCGATATATTACTGAAATGTTCTGCTCCTGAATCAATGCTTGTTAATAATATATAAACTATTGCACAGTATGTTGTACTGTAGAAGTCATTAGCATTATCAGTTTCTCTTACCCCCACTTTTTTTTTTTTATTTTCAAACAATCTGTTTTATCAAATATACATCTCTATGTATCAGGTACCATTATTATGGAATTGCAGTGAAAGAAAACTCCCAGTATTATGATGTGATGTATTCTAAAAAAGGAGCAGCCTGGGTCAACGAAACAGGAAAAAAAGAAGTAACCAAACAGACAGTGGCATATTCACCACGATCCAAACTGGGAACATTACTGCCAGAGTTTCCAAATGTCAAAGATCTAAATCTGCCAGCCAGTCTGCCAGAGGAGAAGGTAACACTTTGGAAATCTTTTCTTGGCTTGTCTTGGTTTTTTTCCCCTGCTCTGGAAGAAAGCTTTATCTAAAATATAAAGACTTTAAATTAGAGTAAGTTTAATAATGCTTTGACTTTATTTATGGGGGACTTGATTATTTCATATAATAGGAAGAAATATCTTCCCTTAAAAGAGGCCATTGACACTATCAGCTGTACAATATTTCTAAAGCCTGTGCACACTTTTTTAAAAAGTTACATACAGCAGATGAGTTTGAGGGTAACTGTTTTCAAATATGTTATATCTCTTTAATCTGTGAACATATTTGATGGCAAACTGAAAAACAGTTCTGATGCTTTCTTGAGCAGAGAGGGTCTTAGTGCATTTCTTATTTTTCTAGACTGGAAATTAAAAGAATCGTATCTGCACATATGGCAGAAGTGCTCTGGCTGCTCTTGGCTAAGCTTGATAGTTTTCTGATGCTATTCACATGTGTAGTATCAATGTAAAGTGGACAAAAGAATAGGGGTTTATAGTTCTTTATGTCCTAATTAGGGCCACATTCTCGTCTTTGATCTCACTGAGGCTTTTTGCTCCTCTTACATTTGAAGAATCCCCATTGACATAGAAAAATACATGAATTCAAAGGGAGAATTTACTTTTAAGAAGAAAACTCATCTTAAAGCTAATCTAACCAACTAGACTAAGCGATTTCATTATTTTTGCAATTGTGCATAGGTAAGATAAGAAAAAACTTACTTTTTTGTGCTCTATATTCTGATAGTTTTAAAAGCTGATTTCTTAGAGTAGAGTAATCTTTTGTGTGTCTCCCTCTCATTCTTTTTCAGGTTTCTACTTTTATTATGATGTATAGAACTCATTGTCAGAGGATACTAGACACTGTAATAAGAGCAAACTTTGATGAGGTATGGTTAGAAACTACAGTTGTATTTAATGATACATAAGATATTAATGGATCTGAGAGCTTATTTTGAATGTGATATTACAAACTTACAGTTTTGTAGTGGCCGATCCTTTTCATGAGTAATGAATAATAGCTATACCTGAGTATATAATATATGACCAATAGCGTTAAATCTCACTTGTAACACTGTATGAGTTAGAGGAACGAAAGCAGTAGGAATATTTTGTCCCACCATTCTCCAGCAAGATTAAGGTAGCAATATACCCTTACAAGATGTTGGACAATCCAGTTCTTACGACTCAAGAACTGTGTCCACAACCACTTTCTTCTAAACTTCGAGCTGGGACTGAGCTCTGTTTGAAGGAGTTCCTCTGAGTGCTCAGCGCAAACACAGGGCAGGTGCCACAGCCAGAATGGTGGGCTCTGCTGGTCTAGTAACAATGGCACAGGGCAGTGGGGGGCCCACAGCCTCCCAGGTATCCCAGAAAGCTGTAGCTGAAGCCTCCAATTGCTCAGTTTTACTGCAGTGCCGCTGGGAACACATACACTGCTCAGCGGTTGATACCATCCATTAGAGATGGATGAGGTTTGTACCTGCTGCATATCTGACTGAATCTGAGGGTTTTCTGGCAGTGCATGCAGACAGCTCTATAATTAGAGCTGAAAAATAAAATGTTACTGGAATGCGAACAGTTTTATATTACATGTGAAGAAGGCCTCTAGTCCAGGAAAACAAATCTATCTACAGAGATGTGGGGGGCCTGATTCAAATATGACATCCAGGTCCTGGAAAAAATCAAAGGAAACTGGTATTTTGACTCTCCCTTCTGAACAATGGCAAGAAATTCCCCATTTCCTTTCACTATTTAATTTTCACACTCTTCTACTTTAAAACTGAGACTCTTTTAAGTCATTGTACTCAGACTAGATGTTTCCATGTGAGAGAAATATGTGACACATATTCAGGAAGTTTTGCTGCATGAATCTCAGAATACTTTCTTAAGAACAGGATGTTATATTTTGTTAGGAGATCTGTTTGTCAGAATCAATGGCAGGTAAAGGGCTGAGCAGCAACAATATATAAATGACAAATATTCTTTACTGCACCTGGTGTGGTTACTTATTTCAGTACAAATTGTGTGCAAAAGTTTATCACTTATGAATGCTGGTGCATTCTTATGCCTGTAGGACTGATCATATTGTTCACTAACACCTTTACTTCCTAAACGAAAATTTTCAGAGGTGTATTTTACTGTGTCTGCAATCTCCTCCCCATTTTTTTTTTTTTTTTTTTTTTTTTGGTCTTTCTCCATTCTTTCTCCTCTTTCCTTCATAGTGGAGGAAAGAATAAATACAAAAGTGTAGTGTTTCTTTCCAAAATGAAGACAGAAAATGGTATATTGGCCCCTGTAAGCCATGTGCTGTCCTTGTCTCCCTCCCTACGCCAAGCCCTAGATTCCATTCCTTTGTATACAGGGACAGAGAGCAAAGAGAGAGAAAAAAACTTGACATGTGGAAGCCAAAGAGTTACACTCACCAGCCACTGATGGAAGGTAAAAATACAGTGGTTCCCATGGGTCCCCTACCTTAGTAACACAAAGACACCCTGTCACCAGCTCAGCGTGTCTCCTTGCCCTTTGATCAACCAAAATATTCAACTATCCCATTTTGTGCTGCGTTACAGTACAAGCCTGTCTAGTTAAGGAATATGCCTTGCCTGTGTTTTACACCATTGGTCCAGCTCTGGGGCTGAAACAAATGCTACGTAAGCAGGATCATTTAAAGAAAATTATATTTGTGGCGTTTGATTATTATTAATTTAAACATCCCTGCTTCTTCTTGTGATTGCAGGTTCAAAGTTTTCTTCTGCACTTTTGGCAAGGGATGCCTCCTCATATGCTGCCCGTATTGGGTTCTTCAACTGTAGTAAATATAGTGGGAGTTTGTGATTCAATTCTGTACAAAGCAATTTCTGGAGTTTTGATGCCAACAGTACTACAAGCATTACCTGACAGGTCAGTATAGCTAGCAGCACTGACCACTTTTAGCTCAGCTGTCTTTGTTACATGTCTCTTCTTCAAGAATGGCACCAGTTCTCAGAAAGCTGCTTGCTGCCACCCATTTCCTGAGTTTAAATCATAGTGTCAGCTCCAAGGAGTTGAAGACCTGACATGTTCATGAAGAAATGTTCAGATTTTAACAAGACTTGTGTTGTGACAAACTTGTTATTTTTTGTGTGGTAAAGGATATGACCTTCTTCTTGGTTTATTAACATCAATCTGATAGTCATGTCCCAGCTTTCAGGGAATGTCAGAGATCTGCAGGCTGCAGAGTACCACATAGTCTTCTGAAAATTTTGGACACTCTTCTGCTAGTCTGGGATAAAAACATAACAGTATTCTGAATTATAGTGACAAGAGGAGCTGACCTGGCTGGTCTGTTTGTAAATATTCACATGCATATTCAGGCACAGCAACCTAAGCATTTGTCTCTGTATACAGTCTTGGAACCCAATTATTATTCTCTTTCCCAGGAGTATAAAACATGAAGATCATACTTGTGAAGCCTTGGACAAGTTGGTTTAATTTAAATACTCAACTATGAAGAACAGATACATGTTTATTTTAGGATCACATTATTAATATTAAGAAGTATATGCCTCTCTTGTTTCAAAGCTAAATTCACTTTTCCAATCCATGTGGTAGATCTCAGCTGTTCTCTTCCTACCTGGAGCTCATGTGAGTCCAAGAAGTCTTGTTTATATAGGTAAAGCAGGACAGAGATGAACAGTTCACAGCAAGAAGTGTAATCACTGAGGGCAGTCAGCCTGTTTCCCCCCCCCTTCATTTTCCTAATATGAGTATCAGGAAACACTTTTTCTAAATGTATGTGTACACCTTTAGTATTATTTGACTGATGTGTTCCTGAGGTCGAGTAATTTGTTAAGAATGTTGCTCTAGGAGTTTCTTATTGGTGGTGTGTATTTGGCTTACAAGATTTTAGAGCGTCTCTCATCATGGAAATGTTTTCAAGATGATGTTCTGCTCTCCTATACACACTGCATAACTGCTAAAGTACAGGCAAATTATTTTTTCCACAAGAAACCTGTTATAAGCATGGACTTTTCTTGATAAGACATATACATTTTTACAGGCTTTGCCCCTCACCTCCTCCCCCGGCCCCCCCCAGCCGATTTCATTGGAAGGATTAAACAGAACAGCAGTCCTTTTCTCAAGCTGCTTAGTTCTTTCATAGCAAATAAGGAGAGACTTGAGTGTGAATATAGACTTTTGTAATGCATATAAAGGGCCAGATTGTGGCTATTAAGCCATAGCCTGCACTGGAGGGGGTGAAGAAGGGTCTCACTGCAATGGAAGCTCCTGAAGGAAATCTTGCTGACTCAGCCAGAATCCTCTGAGGGACTTCCTGGGAACAAGTCTTGGCTGTCCAGAAAAGCCACTTTTTAGGGGGTGCAGCAGTTGTCATCCATTCCCTGTCCTCTTAAGGTGTCTTTGTGGAGCAGAGCAGGCCTATGGCCATGTTTATTTTACCAGCTCTGTTCTCAGTGCAGTGTGTTAGGAGCACAAACAGAAAAAGCTGCCTGTCTGAAAGAAGGAAAGTTCCTTGCATCTTTCTTCTCTCTCTCATTTGTGTATCTTGGGTGTTGCTATAGGCAGCGCAGCTCAGGCTGGCAGAACCAACTGTGAGAGTCCCCTGCACAATGCCCTGCAACTGCTCCTGAAAACTGTCTTTTAATACTAAGCAGTACTAAGAAGAGGGGCAGAATGAACTGCCTACCAGGTTTAGCAGGAAATGATGGAGCCATCAGGAAAGAGTAGTAAGGGAGAAGAGAGAAATCTCACTTGTCTGGGAAAGTTCCTGTACTGTGCAGAGTTAAGCAGGCAGGTCCTGCTCCACCCCCACTTCCCCCACCTGTGTGGGCTTGGCCTGGAAATTCCTCCCCACCATCATTACCCACTCACTGGCTTCAGCCTGCAGCACAGTTGGCTGCTGCTTCACTTGCACATCTCTGTGTACGTCTGTATAAATGTGGGCACAGCTGAGCTGAAATCCAAAGCTTGATCTATTGCCTTCTTTAAACAGTTTTGATTTTACATTTTTATGTTTGTACAGAGTGGGAATGATTTTATTTCAAGCTAAGAATAGTATTTGTAAGTATCAAAGCAGTGTAATACAGAGACTTTCATTCATGAGGTTTTGATCACAGTGATATGCTTTCCTTTCCCTACAAACGTTTTCAGAAGTTTTTCTTCATGCCTACAAACCAAAATATGTCAGCAACTCTGCATAATAGTGAGTTGTAAATAATTGACTCTCAGTCTTCACACATTCACAGATTTTATAATATAAAGCACAGAGTAACCTTGTTCAGATGTAGTGATTTCTCTTTTCAGTTTGACACAGGTGATCCGAAAGTTTGCAAAGCAACTGGATGAGTGGCTGAAAGTAGCTCTCCACGATTTACCAGAAAACCTACGAAATATTAAGTTTGAATGTATGTATTGCCCAATCTCTCTCCTGTTAACTTGGGATGTGTATAGTGTTTATTGATTACAAATTAATTGGAAGTGAGATTAGCGTTCTTTTAGGAATTAAAACTTGTCAGCATTATAAATACTGAATTCACTTACAATCTCCACTTGTTCATGAGAACCAGTTTAATTTAGTGAAATGAGGCACTGCTCAAAATGAGAAGAATTGGTTTTCCTTTCTTGTGGATTCTGATAAGAAATTAATTTTGTTGATATTTAGCAAACATTAGGGATGATATTAGGCAAAGGAAATTATTAAACAAACCTTTAGGCTAGCACAATTTGAATACAGCTTGAGGCCCTTACTCAGAAAAGTGCCAGAGTTAAAAATGAAGGAGATCAAATTACCCTGTCACCACAGGAAAGGGCACTAGTCCTTTTCAGATGTGCTTTGTAGATGCCTGCAGTGCACATCACCTATTGATAAAGCCTGCTTTATTTCACGGCTCTCAATTCTTTGCCTTTCATGAGCACTAAATTCCACACCACAAAGTTAAAGAAAAAAAAAAAAAAACTAATTTAGGAGAAGGATTAACTATTTTGATCAGCATGGAAAATTAGGTGTATATTTTACTGGGAACAGTCAAGATGTAAGTTGGAACAACAAATTCCAGGGCTTTTTGTGCTGTTTACTGATTTATTTTTAAAGTTCCACAAAGTCAGAACTGAGAATATGCTTTTTCACACCTTTGTCAGTTCAAAAAGCTCAAGAATCTGCAACAGCAAAATCTTTTCTGATCTTATAGGGAGAGAGAAAGAGATGGACAATGAACTTTCTCATCATTCTCAAACTGTTCTTTTTAACTTCCTCCATGTACAGTACAGAGGGAAAACCTGCTCTGTGGCCACGTTTAAGGCCTGTTTGGATAGTTCTGCAAGTCTTTGGAGATTTTAGTATAAGGAAAAACTTGAGTGTATCCTACCTGTTGCATGAGCATTTGTTGCTTCTGCAATTGTTTCCTCCTCATCAGAATTTGTGATAGTGTACACAGCCAATGGAGGTACTGACAGGAGTAACGGCAAGCCTTGATCATGTTTGCAGTTCCCATGCAGTTCAGACAAAAGATGAGCGATACAACATTATAAAAGTTTATTTTCCAAGTTTGGAAATATCTTAATACAAGGTCCATTTCACTTGGAAAGAGCTAAAATAAGAGCAGAGGACTGTCAAGTACCTCCTGGGCCATCTTACCCCATAGCATATTAGTACATCATGTAATCTCTTTCAGAAATTTTGATCAAATTCTACCTAAAACTGTATCAGATTTTTACGTCCTACTAGTCCAGTCAAAAGACTCCTCCAAAACTTGTTTGCATTAAGATTTAGCAGCCTTTTCTAATTTCCACAGATAATCTAGCTGTCATTATTTTATGCCCACTTCTTGCATCAACATTTTTCTTTCTATTAAGTAGTTCTTCCTGGTCTTCAGTTCCTTTGTGTATCAAGAGAAAATTTGCTATGCTGAACAAGCAAAGGTTTTCCATTGTCCTCTACATTTCTCTTGTCATCTCATTATTCACAGCACCTATAAATCATTGCTTGTAATATGCCTCTGTAAAACTGATTGAGCATCCAGATTTAAGGTTTTAGATCAAGGTTTAAACTAAGTTAAAACTGGGGTATTTGAATGAAGTTTGTATAGCCACAATCTTATTTGGGAAATGGGATATATTATTTTGGTTCTTATTTTAATTAGTGTTTTAAGAAGTAATTTTCTTTATTTAGCGCAGTATGTAAATATGTATCTCTTCTTTCCTGCAGTGTCCAGAAGATTCTCACAAATACTCCGGCGACAGACATCACTAAATCATCTCTGCCAAGTAAATATATCAGTTACCCAAGTCTGCTGAAGCATTTTTACTGACTTTTCAAATAATTTTATGAATTGGCAGGCTGAACTTTTCTCAAAGTGGAAGAGATCATGTTAGCAGTTTGTCTTGAATATTTATTGTGACCATCTTTTAAAAATCAAAAAGTAATCAGCAAAAAATGTTTTTCTAGACAACTGGCAACCCCTGATCATTAAATTAAGCAGGATACTTTCATGAAACAAAATTATTATTTGATTTGAAAAGATGGTTCATTTCCAGGAAATAAATGAGAGACATTCTATTGATTTCAGAGCAGTTTGTATTAGGTCTATTGCAAAGCAAGAAAAATTTCTATATGCCTGACAATAAATCCCAAGTCTAATTGTCTATTATAAATCAAATGCAAATTAGTAAAAAAACAAAACAGTTGAACCACTGGGGTTTTATACAGAAATACTCTTGCAACCATAGCAAATGAATATAAACACTACCCTGAATTGTTTGTTTTTCACCAGTTAAGTTTAGATCACAACTACCTATCAGAAAGTGATGAGGTCAAATTCTGTGTAGGATAAAAAGGGGGAGAATGCATTGAATTCATTGACATTTCACCCATGTATTGGAGCAGACAGTTTGTTTTCCCTACCGCACAGAAAGCTCTGCTTTTGGAAGGTGTATGTTTCCAGCACCCCAGGTTAACCTTGTGACTGGTGAAGTCACAGAAGCTCTGGGGGAAAAAAACCCGCTCCTGCAAAGACTTCCTTGTAGATTGCTTCCCCCATTATTTTAGTGGTGGAGGCAGAGATACCTGTGCTACCTTTCCCCAAATGTAGTGGATCATCACTGAACTTTGGAGGTCCATAGAGATTCAGAGGAAATCAAGATATAGAGATCACAACTTCTGCATCAAACTTGGGATCAGTTTATTTACATGAAGGACTCTTCAAATGCATCATTTCCTTGGGGAAGCTGATAACCTTAGTGTGGGTTATCATCTCTGCTTAACTTAGAGAGATCTAGTGTGTGTTATATGACTGTGATCTTGTGTCACTTCCTTTCCTCTCAGCCCATCCTCCCAAATTTCAGCAGCAGACCCCTGTCTCAACCAGCCAAGAAGCAGATCTGATGCGGAGACAAATGAGGTTTAACCTTTCCATGTGGCTGAGGGAAGAATGAGTCTTCATAGTTTGGGAGAGGGAGGGTGCAAACCTGAGTGGGGTTTGTTTGGTTTTGGCTTGATTTTTCTTGTTGCTTTTTGATTTTGAACTGAAGCTGGCAAAGAAAATCAACAGTTGGAGATTGAGAAGTCTAGCAACAGCACCACCAGATTAGGGTTGCTCATCAGGGTTTGTGGTGAATACAATCAAAATACTTGCAGTTGATTAAAATAGTCAAAATGACTTGGGAGTTCTCTGTAGTTAGAGTGCCTGGCTATGTCCACAAGACATCAAGCTGGTGGGTGGGGGTCCACGAGGAGAATCAACTTAGAGAGCCTCACGAAGGAAGCGTAAAAGTGGATAAAGCGTATTTTTTAACCTAATAAACCATGAACTAATGAATAGATTGGATTACAGGCATCAAGAACGGTGATCCACAGTGCAGACATCACATTTCAAATGCTGGAGGACTGGAGGAACGTGGATCTGAATAGCATTACCAAACAAACCCTCTATACTATGGAGGACTCACGGGAGGAACACAGAAAGCTCATCATACAATGTAAGAGCAGAACCCTCAAATAAAGCCAAATGAACTTGGTTTCCTGCTGGAAACAAAGCTCAGTGAAAGTAACACTGGTTTTGTAGCCATTGGTTTGCTTGGAGGCTTAAGATAATTACAGAGACATTTATCAAAATGTAAGGCAAAGCTCTGTCAAGGTCTTTGAGGCATAGAACTAGGCACTTTTCTATTAATAAGTTTCTTTCTAGTATCCAGAACAGCCAATGGCACAAAACTTGCACCCAAATTCATGAAGATTTTTTTCCATGAACTTGAGCAAATTAGATCTGAGTTAACCATTGAATCTGATAAAGTCCAGTCTCTCCTGCTGTAGAATTGCAAGAGAGCTGTCTTTTGAATGGCTGTGTATTTGAGTCCCTTGTAAACTTTTATTTGTAAAAGGCTCCATTTTATACAGTGTTTTCACAAGCAAGATCATTTGATGGGGTAAGCTTTCACCCTGAACTTTTATAAGTAGAAGTCCCATATCGAGCAAGCTCATTGACTAATTTAGACTCTGCCTAGTATAGTAAAGGGCATGATCTGAAAAGTGACTTTGGAGTTGTTGGCAAATTGGTTTTAGAGTCCAAGATCTTTTGCAAAAATAAAATTTAACTTGCATTGTCCAGCAAGTGTGCATGATTGTAAGCTTAGGTGTAACCCTAGGCATGCTGAGTTTGTCCTTCTGGGGCACTAGAAGTGACCAGCTTTGTCTTTAGCATCATTCATAACCTCACTTCCCTGTGAGCCCACCTGTTGTATTGCCATCTCTCTCCTGAGGAGGACCAGTCATCTCTTACCCAGAACCAGCCTTAACGGGGAGCAACCTGGGCAACCACTCGTGGGCGGCTTGCAAGGGTAGATTTGTTAGTGGGCTAACTTCTTCAGTGAGTGGCTAGGAAGAGGAGGGGTCACACCTTCGCATGTTCACTGGACCCTACAAGATTGACTTTGGCACTGGTTCCACTGTATTAACACTAGAAGTCTTCTCCCCAGAATAGGCTTTGTATTCTCTGTTAGCTCTGTTTTCCAGTGAGAGGTGCTTGGTACTCTTTCCTTGCCTTCTTAACCCTTGATTCATTTCCTGACATGGCCCTGTTCCCTTTTGGGAGATAGAAACTTGATGTGGCAGCAAGGAAGGTAGCATACAGTGAGACTGGAGTCCAGAAGCTGGGTGCATCCTTCTGCCATCTGTTTGTTTTCAGTATCTACCCAATTTCAAACTGTTATGTTTTCAGTACCTACCCAATATCCTCCAACAGACTAAAAAAGAGAGTTCCCAAAGTTACAATCCCTAGTAACAGCAACAGTTTGGGTTTTCATTTGGAGAATTCTTACTGTTTAGGAAAGCTTTTTGTATATGTGCTAACTATTTAAATACAAACTTCAGTGTAATAAAATCAAATGGATTTTCCTGAATAGTAATGGATTTGAACACGTTTTTCCATATTTTAGGCCAGCGTTATCTAATAAGCAATTACTTAGAAATGGTAACCTAGTATGAATGTTCATCATGAAATGAGATTCTACTGAGATGTGCAGATATATAGAGAGATTATTCTAGAACTTAGAATCCCCCACCCCCCATCTTTGATGTTTATTCTACTTGGCCAAAGATCTTTTAAAAGGTCACACTCTGTATCACTCATATGACATGGAGTTATGGCCTACTTTCACATTTTTGGTGTTAAGAAAGTACAATTTTCTGTTCCTGTAAGTGGGGGGGAAAAGAGTGTATAAGCCTATAAGCAAGCTTAGAGAGAAACAGAGAAAAATCACTGGGTATAAGAGAACCTCTTTCCTGGTTTGCTATGGTAGCTGTCTCTGGCATGGTTTCTTTATTCCCTCTTTCTCAGATCCTGCTGAGGTATTTTTAACAGTCACTAAAGGCTAAACAGTTACTTCTCTCAAATAGGTCATTGCATACAGTTGCATTGCTCCAGTGGCAAAGCAGGCAACTGATTTGTTTTTCCACTCTTGCTCCCCTCTTTGCACAGCATATGAATTACTTCATCTGTTGTATCAGGCAGTTTTTACCCAGCCAAATAACTCAGGTAAGGAGATAACATTTAGATTTCTCTGTGATCCTGTTCTGAATAAAGAGAGGTTGCCCATTCAACAAAACAATGAAACAAGATAAGGGTGGCCCAAACATCATTATTTCCCTTCTTCCCCAACTAATGTTTCTGACCATCCAGCCTTCGCGAGTCCAAGTTGAACAAAGTTACAGTCAGTTGTGAAGGAAGTGCATTCCTGCTTACCTTGCTGATCCAATTTAGAGACCAGGGAGCTTGTTCTTTGTGTTACTGTCAGATAGCCTCTCTCGCTCACTTCTAACTATCATCTCTAAGCTTTGCCTCCTCCACCTTCCCCCCTGTTTTTCCTATGGTGGGAAATTCCGTCCTCCTGTTATTTATAATTAAGCATAAATGGAAATGCATAGCACATTGAGATCACCTTGTAACACAGCAGGTAGAAAGTATCTTTCTTCTTGACTTACCAGGCCTTTTCTTTTAGCTGAGTTGAAGAATAGTTTCTAAAGGTGTCAAAGCACATGAGTCTTTGTCTTCCAGCCATTGATTCTCATAAATAAACTAGCAACTTGCATTTTTAAGAGCTGCAGTTGGATGACTTGGTTGTTTTTACTTTCTGTTTTAGAATATGAATGTGTGTACTTGGGAGAAGTTAAAAAGTATACAGGTTGCTTTTTGAAACTCTTCTTGATAAATGAAGTATAGCATTTGTGCATTGGTAGCAATTTGTTTTGAAGAAGTAGAAGTCTATGGAAATTTTTTCTGTGTGTGTCTGGAATTGCAAATAGATGATTTGCAGCAGTTGAATCATGTTTTTGCAACTAAAGCATTTTACAGATAAGAGCCCTACCAACAATACTCATCCACTTGATGCTAAGAAGATTCTTCATGCATTTCTAAATCAATTTTAAGACCTTTTTTCATCACCAGGGTCAAGGCCTAGCTTTGCACTCTTCATAGAGAACACCATAAATGTTTCACTTCTGGGCACACCAGACAGCCAAAGCTTAAATTAAAAGATTAATTTTAAACAATAGGTCCTGATTTGCTTACATTAAAATACCACTTCCAATGACTCCATCATTTTCAGTAGAAACAAGAGACCAAGCAAACTTACTGGGTCAGCACCAATATATTTGTTATAGCTAAGCAATCTATTATAAAAAACACAACAAACTTGTGATAATATTGGCAGCTTTTCGTGATTTGTTTCTCTTTTGTTTGAAATGGAATCCAAGTACTGAAGTGGGCTATTTTTTGTCTGCCAGTGTATCAAGAGTTTGATCACCTTCTGGAGGAGCAGTCCCCCATTGAGTCATACATTGAGTGGCTGGATTCCATGGTGGACAGATGTGTTGTAAAGGTTGGTAGCAGGATTAAGGACCTGAGTTACTGATGTGCATTATGAGCTCTATTTATGTCATAGAATTTTAGGAGAGGGGGAAAAAAAAAAAGGCAAAAAAAAAAGCACCAGGCATGGGTAATCAGCAGGAGTAAAGTAGCAGTGGGGAAAATCTCACCAGTTTTCATGGACACCCGCTAACATTCAGGATTCTGCTTTATTCTGCTGTTGTCTGTTCTGTCCCAAAAGACCATATTCAAGAATGGAACAGGGCTGAGGTTTCCAATCAAATCTGTATTTCACAGTTATGGAGAGATAAGTTCAGAGTCATCCTAATGACACAGTGCAAATAAGAGCATAATGTAGTCTGGCCTTTTAAGATTTTAATTAAAAAGATATTTAGGCTAGCTAATTCATTTATATACATTCAAATGTAAGGATGAAAGTTTACATTACCCTTCAGTCAAGGACACATTTATGTTGCTTTTTGAGCTGATTTGGGATACCAAGGAATTGTATTTTATTTTAATTTAAGTACATGCAGAAAGTTACTAACAAATCCTTTAAAAATATTTTCAAAAGGAATCAGGCATCACTGTAATTTTACATAGAGTATGAAGCTATACGAATGACTATTTTAACTTCTGTCACTAACTCTACTTTGTATTAGGATGTTCTGTTAGAATTTCAACCCTTCATTCCAGTTGTTAGAGCTAAGATGTAAGTAAAAAAAAAAAAAAAAAGCTGCCTCTCTCTCTGCTGCAAAAGTTGCATACGGAAAACAACAGATACTTCCCCAGATTACTTGAAATACTTTGATTGTTTTGGGGAACTTTTCTTTTAGTGAGTGAAATGGAATTTGAAATTCAGTCCATAACTGTTAATTTTCATAAAGAACTTGACATGAATTTTATTAGCTGATTGGATGAACCTAATTCTTTAACTCACATATGGCTATAGTAAACAAATTTTTGAAGAGTTGATGCCTAAAGTGTGCTTTCTGGAAAGGATTTTTCCTAGTAAAATGACTATGTGAATTCACAAAAATAAAAACATGAAGGAACTAAAAAAAATATATTCAAGAGTAAACTTCATTTAAAATAGTAATAGAAATTTTCAGTGTAGATCAAGCATCCTTGATTTAAAATTGCTTCCTTGACTAGGAAACAATAATGAACATATAAGTAATTAGGTTAAGATGAAGAATCAGATCATTTTTTTGGCAGTCCTTTCATCATTTATAAAGGTGATTCAGTCTTGGTGTTGAATAATACTTTATGATTTCCTCTTTCTGAAAGTTGTTTATGGTTACAAGGTCGTTTTCTGTGTAAGGTTGTTTTGGTTTAAAAAAACCCTAACGCATATATATTTTAATGTAAAGATAATGGTAAGTAGTTTTTCAGTACTAAAAAAGAAGACAGATATGTGCATTATTCAGCTGTATCGGGCAGTAGAAATAAAAAGTTTCTCCATGTCAGATATATCTGTTTTCTTGCAGGTAGCTGCCAAGAGACAAGGCTCTTTAAAGAAAGTAGCTCAGCAGTTCCTCCTGATGTGGTCCTGTTTCGGCACTCGAGTGATTCGGGACATGACTTTGCACAGTGCACCCAGCTTTGGTACTTTGATTTTGTTGTAATAATTGCATGCCTCAGACAAAAAAAATATCTGTATCCTGGCTTGTAATGTACAGTTTAAGTGAAAACATAACCAGTTTTCACATATCCAGAGCTCTATTAACACGAGAGTTGGAACTACTGACATTTGGAAGTAATGCTCAGACAGATGTCTGTCCTCAAGATCTAGCTGGGGGAGCTGAAAACATTACTGCTTCCTTCTGTTTGTTGTTAGCCAGTAGCTGGAGTTATCAGTCACAGGTCAGCTGGAGGAGTTGCTTACAGGAGCATTCCCTAACGCACTTCAGTGCAAAGTGAGGCTGGTTACCCAAATCGCTCTGACCACATTATGCTAAGAGAGATGACTTTGCCTGAAGTGGACAAAAAGCTCTCCAGTAAACCACTTTGCCAGCTCTGCTTTTAAAGGACATAGCATTTTAAACTAGCCTTTGCAAAATTAGTGTGATTCTATACCCTGTACAGATTCTCTTCCATTCTCTTAGAATTCAGTCAGGGTGGAAAAACAGACTTTCACTTTTAAAATGAAAAAGCATGCTGCTTTACTACACAGTTTCAAAGGGGGCTTTGTTTTGAATGCTGGGATACCAACAATTCAGATTAAAATCAGTAAAAACCAGGAATGATTGAAAATGGACTGCTGTGTCAAAAGTGAGAACATTCACAGTCACTTGGGACCAGATTTTGCATGAGGGCTGATTTTCATAATCGCACATTTGTCTGAATATGCTAGTAGAAGATTAATAATGAATGAATTTATGAAGGCACTGCACTGAACAAGGTGTTTTGCCAGCTGAGCTTTGAGGCCCTTTATGCTTTTAGAGCCGTCTAATAGCATAAATTCAGATACTATCAGATAGGCACAGTATGACCTGTATTTTTATTTTAAACTGAAACTACTTCTGTTGGCTTCCCATTGTAAAGAGTTTTCTAGACAGGTATTAGTGAGTCACCATTAGACATCAGGATAGTGAACATCCCCAAGATGATCATATTTCCATCTGCTAGCTTGTGTTTTCAACACCAGTACCCTGGTCACACCTATTTTCCACTTCCCCTAGAACTCCTTTTGTCTTTGAGTCACTGCAGCTTTTCTTTTGTTGTGAGCATAAAAGTAGCTGATACTGCTTAACAGTATACTTTTCTCCAGTATCCAAAAATCCCTTTGCATGAGTGTTGTATAAATGCTGAATTCTGTGTTCTAGCACTTTGTGTTGCTATGTGTCTCTCTGCAGACATAATCTCAACCTGTGAAACACACTGGTACCCAGCAAATGAAGAATCATCCTGCGCTAGTGCTGTGTTGAGGTTATGCTGTTACAAGTCATGAAATGCTGGCATTAAACTGCCCCCAAGGATACATTATTGCTACTGAATTGGACAGTACAGCATTATTTTTATTCCTGTTCAGGATATGTTTGTAATCTAATCAAGCATTCTCTGTTTCAAAGCATCAATCACTGAAACATCTTTAATCAAACAGGATTCCTCAAATGGTTATTAGAACACCAGTTGTCTGGACAGTCTGTACAGTGCTCCTCAGCTGTGATTCCTTACTTATTAACACAAACATTTAAGAACTTGCCATGTAGCAAGTAAATGAGAAAGTTGGGAATTATTCATGGTTTGAGTTTGGGACCCACCACAATATAATATATCAGATCTACTAAAATAACTTACCTGCTATCCCTGTTATAAATTTGGCGGTTGAATTTCTCATTTTTGAGAACTTTAACTGCTCAGCTAAGTTTGTAGGGTTTGGAGGTTTTGGGGTTTTTTTGGTTGGTTGGTTGGTTGGTTTGATTTGGTTTGTCTTTCTAGTTCACTGAGTGTATCTGTGTGTACAAATGCATGAGTCTCCTTCTTATATGGACACACACCTTTGAACATGAATTTTATATGTTTATATGTGATGACAGGGAAAGAAAGGTCATAGCTGATGTGTTTTTCATATGTATGCAGTGTTATAATTAGAACTGGATCAATCACTGCTCTTCGATTTGGTAGCCAATGCAAGAGTTTAAAAAAAAACATTGTGCTCAGTGTGAAGCTGAGGGAGTTTGGGATTTTCAACAGATTCAGAAATCTTTGTTTTTAAAAAAGTAAAATCAAAAAGAACTCTTTTGCATCTGTCACATTTTGGTGCTTAGACCACAGCTGCCTGCCTCAGCAGTCTTGAAGCAGTGTTAATCACTGCCAGAACAAGATCTCTAATCAAAGGGCTAGAGGATTTGTCCTGTGGGAGAGTTTTCTCGTCTTTTCTGTTGAAACTATTTCACTTTGTACAAACCACATGACCATTTGTTGAGCTGTAGAGGTCTGCAGCCTGCTAGGTGGGTTCTCTCCTGGGAGGTGATGTGACAAGTGTTGATGCAGTCCCTGTTCTGACCCTTATTCATAGAGGTGGAGTTTTCCCTGCTCAGGTGCAATGCCAGTGGAGACAGGAAGACATCTGAGCCTTCAGGTTTTCAAAGGGGAGAATGACACCAAAAACATATCCTCATCCTATCATGCAGAAACCTGGGCTATCCCTACCTTGTTTCCCCCACAATGTCCCAAATGTTATTTAGCCATGGACACAAATTTATAGTAATTTATTAATGATGCTACTTTTTCACTGCAAGGCCATTTGACACATTGTTCATGAATTAGAGATGAGCAAGTTCCAAAAGAATAATGCCTGAATGTAAACAGTTCAGAGCTAGATGGCAGAAACTCTTCTGTGTTAATTTAACACAGTTCCTTCTAGCTTTTTAGAATAATGTATGCATTTAAGTGAGTTCTACGGAGAGAAACAAAACCTGTTTTACTATTCTAAATATTTACATCTATACACCTTTGGTCTTAACTTAGATGAAAAGGTTTTCATTTTTGCTGCATTGTAAACTGTTTCAGTGGACTGATTTTTAACAGTTTTTTTCCACTTCAAGCAATATATAGGCTCAGATGCTCAGAGTATAGTATTTTTAAAAAGTAAAATAATGTGTTAAATGATGTGATCCTTACTATGTACAGGACAACATTATTTTTTCTTTGATATATATGATACAGAAATCAGATTGGAAGAAGTTGGAATACCTGGCACTGGACTGGCTGGCACAAAGAGTTGATTCTGCAAAGCTTTTTAAGCAGAGTGGCGTGGGCAGGTTGAAACAATCCCTTGCTGAAAAAAAAGCTCCTCTCACTCTCACTCCCTTTTTCTCTCTGCCTGCCTCCCTCCCTCGTCCTTCCTGTCTATGCATATCAAAGGCACAGTTGGTGGCAGTGTTTGGGTAATGCATCGAGTGTATAAAGTAACTAATTAGTAATAGAAGCTCCATGATTTTCTCCAGATCTGGAAATCTCACTGCTGTTTTGCTACTTACGCATAATTGCTGTATCTAGCAGCTGTAATAGCTGCAGATACTGTACATTAGCTGGGTAATCATTGCCATGATTTCTGTGAACTCCTGAAAACTAGAGCCAAAAGCAAATACAATATTATTGTAACGACAGTCTCTTGAATGACTTGTTACCTTTTCCTAAAGAAGTGTATGGTTTGCCAGCCACACCTGGATCCATTTCAGTACTTAAAGATATACTTGAAAGAACCCAACAGTTTCATGTGAAAAACAGTAGCTTGCAAACACAGAATAAATTATTGTACATTGTGCTGAATAGCTATTCACTGTGTAGCTGAAATGCGTGCCCTGATATTGGTTTCTTTCTATAGCTTACATTTCATTTGACTCATTTAAAAATGTAAAAATATTGCATTCATTCAGTACCAACAACTTGTTTGTCTAGTGTCTTTCACGCAAATTCTGGGCTCAAGAACTCTATACAGAGTTTAAAAATACACAGTGAGAGAAATAATGGGAGAGGAAGAGAGAAATTCAAAAGAATGACAAGGGCACTGGAGTGTTTTTAAATGTTGCATTCAGTATTGCCAACCCCAAGTTTTCAAAATAAAGCATGAGACCCCCCAAAAAAACCAAGACTTTTTTAAAAATAGCAAATCTTGGGTTCTTGTCATTTCAGTGTTTAAGGTTCACACTTACAAATATTTTTATGAAACTACAAGCAACTTTTCTTAAAATTTCTTTTTTAAATTAAAGCTGAGCGAGGAGTTTGATGAGAAACACTCAGTACCCTGAGCTTTATAGCACCATATGAAGTTTGCCAGAATTTAGGCCTGTTTTTCTTACCTTGGAAGTACTTATCAGTACTAACTGAACTAAAGTCAATAGAAACTTCCCACTGAAATACTGTAGCCAGAAGAAGAGCGAGAATTTTGTGGACATTCTTGATAATCTTGGTTTCCAGTGGGGAAATCCTAGGTCAGTAATAAGGTGATCAGCCAGGTCTTCTGTCTTTATTGTACTGCTAAATTGAATAGGATTTTATTTAACAAGACTTTGAGCCCAAAAGATTTCTAAAAACAAATTGTCTGCAGTAGTTAAGTGAAGATCACTATTTGCCCTTGAAAGGCTGGGGAAAATTATTACCATTTTAATGTCCACAGATAGTGAAAGAAATAAAAACCTGAATGCTTTAGATTCACCAACAGCCAAAGATTTCCTGCCCATAGCAAAGGTGTTGCAATCACGTATGTCCTTACACTGTGCTGCCTTGCCCAAGAACACAAAGGTGCATGTTCACCTCCCAGTGTGTGTGCTCAGCTCGTATCAGTGACAACAGAAGCCATACAGGCATGGAATGAGAGAATGAAACACAAAGACCATCCGGGTCACAAAGAAAAAGAATGTGTTCAGTCGCTTTGAAAGCTGAATTGCCAGCTAGAATGGTATAAGGACATAGGGTCTTTCAAACCACTTCTTCTGCCCTTCAACAGTATGAGTACAGAAATTAGAGTAGGGGTGGCTATGCTTCATTGTGATAAAAGCTAGTTTGCCAAGATAAATCTAATTGTCCTGTGAAGAAACCAATCATTATGAAGTGTGATTGAATTTGAAACTTGTTGCATCTTTTTCCCATGGAAGTATTTTCCCTCAAAATATAGTAAAAGAATTTCAAAAGGAACACATCCAGATGAGGTATTTGTTTAGTTTAGCAGTAGTTGCTCTCTGTTTCCCTCTTATCTGATGGTCTTTCTCTGATATAAGCTGGACTGGCTATTATTTTAACCTGACTGCATTTGCACTTGCCAGAGTTATTTAGTGACTTACATGAATATGTTTAAATATTCCATGCAAGTCTAAATAAACATAGGAGCTTTTTAAAAAAATCAACATTGTATGATAAATCCTGTCTGGAGCTATTATAGGTACTCTGTGTAATGGCATTCATTGCATAAACTGACCAAACTCCAACCTGATATTTGTCAGCCTTCCCCTGCAGATGAACGTTACTACTTTCAGGAGGACACTACACAATCTCTCAGCTCTGATGCTCCTCTAATTTTCCCCTGAAATGCATCTGTGGTCTCTTCTTACATATCCATTTTTGTGGCTGTGTGTGCTCTAGGGCAAACATTTCTTCACTATCCCTGACATGTATCCTTATAAATTATGGGAAGCAACTCACTTCCTTTCTGCAAAATGAAGCCAGTTGTGCATTTTTAGTCATTTAAAAGCCATTATCCATTCCCTGCATCCTCATGGTAATCTCCTCCATACCAGTTTCAACTTGTACTAATTTTTGTTGAACATGGGTGACTAGAGTTATATGCAGTATTCTAAGTGAGGTTTCACCAGTGCCATGTGCCATAGTATTAATACTTCTGTTTCTACAGAGGAAGTATATAAATCAGAGGATGATACAAATCTCTAAGGGCAGAACTTCTTACAGTGTGCTATTAAACTTCATTTCCATTACTGTAGTCCATAGTATTACCCAGTCTTTCCTCCTAACAACATTAGGAAGTTCTCCATCTGTACTCAAATCTTACTTGAAGATTTGTGGCTAATAGCTATCTATGTAATCTTCTTTTACTAGTAATTTTCAAAGTGTGTTTTGACTCTATCCCTCACATTTTCTTTTGTCCATACTCTTCCCTTAATTTCTTTAATCCTTTAGTCCTTAAGATTTTCACATTCCTATCATGGCAGTTACGAGATAGTATCGAGGGCATCTTCAGAAGCAAGCACAGAAACAAGCCAAATGTTATGCTGCTGATATGATTCAAACTGATAATTAAGAAAATACAGTGTAGTAGTAGAAGTATGACAGAGCAAAGCTTTGGCACAAGTCTTTCCCTCTAAGACATCCACAATTACTGCTAATGCCTCTATGTTTGGCAGTTAATGGATGTCTTATCCAGTCCAGGCAAGGCACTGGACATATACCATCAGGAAATGTGGAAGTTTGTTTCTACCTTCCTATTGATTAGTCTCTCATTTATTTGACCAGTGACACAAACAGTTCAGAAAACGCATACCAGAATGTGTCACTAAAGCAGCCAATTCAGGATTCTGCTTCTGACAGAAACTTGTATCTGGTCCTTTAGATAAAAGGAAAGAATTCCACTGTAGTGTAATTGTCTAAATTGTTCAATGCTAATGTAGGAGAAGAAAATTCCAACAAGTCCCAGCTTTCAGTTAGGCAGCCTCCTTGCACCCTATATCACAATAATTGGTCATATAAGCCTGTATAAATCCAGGAGTGAACAGAGTTTTCTAGTCCTGTTTTACTTTTGACCTCTCTCAGCTTGACGAAGAGAGCTACTTCAGTGGCAGTAGTATATGGAGGCAGTCCTACTTAGGACTGTTTGTGTTGAATACCATAATCATGAGTTCAAAGAGTGTATTGAGACAGTCAATGGCTTTTTTGTTTGTTCGCTACCAGGGTCTTTTCACCTTATTCACTTGATGTTCGATGACTACGTATTGTACCTGCTAGAATCACTTCATTGTCAGGAGAGAGCTAATGAGCTAATGAGGGCAATGAAAGGAGAAGGAAGCACAGGTGAGTTTATTGAGTTTTTTGTCTTATGTTGTTTTATTCCACTGGATTCACTATTTTCTGTGTTAGAACATTTCTTTACCTCCATCTAACCCCGTGAGGCATATCTAGGAGCAAAGTTTCCCAGTTCCATCATGATTTGAAATAACTCATTTGTGAGGGGGACGTCCCTGATGAATACATTCTGAAAGAGGCCTGCCTGCTTCATGATGTAATTCTGAATGTCTGAAACTGCATTCCTAAGCACACACTTTGTGTTTTAGTAAGAGATTTTTGTACTGAACCTTTTACCTTAGTCAATGTGTCTAAGCCGTTGTTGCAATTCAGCGGACCTAGTCTTGATACTTGACTCTCTTTTTCTCACCCTAGTTTAACACTAAAGTCACTGATATCAGTGGATTTGTACCAGTGTAAATTAGAGGGAGAGAGGAGAAGTGAGCAGAGACAAAACCGAAAGCTACTGTTTCTGGTACACTAGTGATCTGAGTGCCTGTACAGAAGCAAGTTCTGAGTCCTGCTCCACTCTACACTGCCTTGCCAGAACAGAAGCAAGCAGACTGCCTTGAGTCTCTCTGCTCAGGGCAACCCCTTGTAATGGGGGGTCCTCAGTGATCTTCCTTCCTTTCATCTCCCATTAATTTTGGCAAGTTAAACCCCTTTGTCACCTTTGGAAAGTTCCATTCTTCATTTTAGCTGTGGCTTTGTCACCCTGTAGATTTATGGGAAGAAGAATGACCTGGATTTAATTCATTGGCCTGCCATAGCCTCTTGTTTTTTTGACAAATTGTTTATCCTTGTGTACTTTCCACATAACTTTAGCAGCTACCACTATCCAGAGTGTCATCCTCTTCAGTCCACGAAGAAAGAAGGTCGTGACCAAAAGCCACTGGAATACCCTGGAGATTCCTGTTTCTTTTCAATGTCTCTAGAAGGAGTAGGAGTGCATGACTCCTAATTTTGGGTGTCTAATAGCACATTACAGGAATATAAGCCTTAAACTGTCTGTGCACGAGTTTCCTATCTATGCAATGGGAAAAATAGCACTTTCCTTTAAGAGGTCCTATGAAGGTACACTGAAGGTTGTAATGCTGAATGTATATAGAAGTACTTCTTTCTAAGATTTGTGATTCCTGCTATGCATTTCTTGAAATCGAGCCTACAGAACTTAACTGCTTGTATTGATTTTTTCTTTAGTTTCTCAGTGGTTCTTGACTCTGCCTTTGATTATATTTGATGATTTTTCTCTTATCCTGCAGCAGAAATACGAGAAGAAATTATTCTGAGTGAACCAACTCCTCCAACTCCCTCCCCAGTGCCGTTCTCCCCAGCTAAATCTGCCACCTCAGTGGAAGTGCCCTCTGCCCCTTCACCCATCAGCAATCAGTCCCCAGAGTACGGTGGCATAACAGCTACAACAGGTAGGTAGGCTTATGGCATCTGGATCTGCTTGAAGATGCACTTGGTTACCTGAAATTGAGCCTGAGAACACAATGTGCTGGCTTTCAAGAGATGAGAATCTTTCCCAAACAGAAATCTGTTTAAAGTATCAGTTATTCCTTCTCACTGTATCTGAACATGATGTGCAGTCTAACAGGAAAAAGATCAGATCTTTGGATGATTTATATACTTCAAGGAAATGTGCCAGATATTTTAAGGTTTAGTAAGCTTTTCAAAATCCTAAACCACTAATGGTTCAGGAATTCCTAGTGGGTAAAATGGGAATTGGATATCTCTCAACATATTTGAGACCCAAATATATTTAAATAGCTGTGCAAGTTTCTCTTGGGAATATTTTACACATTGTTGATAACTTTCATCTTTCAATGTTAGAGACTAGGAATTACGTGTCTGATGCCTATTTTCAGCTACATACTCTACTATGGCAACTCATGAGGTGGTTGTATTCTGGTGGGCCCACAAATGAAAAAATCTGTGCTTAAAGGTATTAACTCATGGCAAGTTTGACAGAAAACAAGAAACACAAAACTGGCTTCTTGTTTGGTCTATACAAATGGGCAACAATCCTCTGTACTCTAATGCAAAACTCATTACCTTTTGGTTGTGGGCAGGACAGTCTGTCTGTATGATCAAAAGACAGTGTTTTCTTAGCTCATGGAAAAAAGGCAGGAATGTGAATGACTTTCAGAAGGCGTTCCAGACAGTGAAATTCCAGCTTTGCTGCTCCTCAGTGAAAAGGGTGTATAATCAGAATGTGGAAATTATCACTTTTGTGATGTACTAGAAAAGTTACAAAACCGTCTTGAAAGAATGTCAGAAAGTGATGATTTACCACACTGGAGAATTTGGCAGTGGCTAAAGGACTAGTAAATCTTTCTGACAAATGTTTTTCATGTTTTCAAAGGCACCACAGGGAAGCACAATGCATAGTTGTGGTGGAAAGAGATTTAAGAACATTTGTCCCTACACCGAAACTTAACGTTTTCTCATTGTTGGAGACAATACAAAATTTAGGAGGGAAATAGGATGGTATAACCCCTAGAAAAATTAGAGGCACATGATTTCTAGATATGTCAAGTGAGCACACTGCTTCAGATCAGGCAATGGTGGAGGTGGTGCATATGTTTGAGTCTTGTTGAAATGTTGATTTTGTGGGTAACTTAATCTGTAGACATTGTGGCCCAATGGGATCATTGTGATGTTATAACCAGAACTTGGTATGATGCAGAACTGTACCCAGCAGTAAAAGACTGAAAAGTAGGGAACTGTGTGCTCTTCAGTGGCATTGACAGGAATGTAGATTTGAGGGACTTGTGTTTAGGCTGCAGAGACTGTAACTCTATGTGACTATCATATCTATTAACCCAAAGCTTATTCCATATTTATATAACAGCCCATTTGTCAGCTACCTGAGCTTCCACCTTCATCTCGCTTGACTTAGGTATTTGACTTAGTCACAGGTCTGGGCAAGCCTGGGAACTGCGTGGATCTTATGTATCCTTCCTGAATCCCACCAGTAATGCAAGGGATTGGACTCACACAAACATTAAAAATACAATTCCTTTTTGTTTTCATGTTGTTTATTATTTTATTATAGACTGTTTCATTCTCTCCCTCTAATTTTTTATGTCCTGGTAAGGCCAAGGTCTGCTAGTGTGAAGTCTCAAGCCAAAACCAGGATCATTTGAGAACAATGGTTGAAGGACCTACTCCCACAGTACAGGCAGCAGAACTTGACGTAGTTGTTCCCCTAGCAGAACTTCTTAGGCAAGAAAGCCATTTCTGATTTGTTTAGCTTTCTGGTTTTTCTAGCCTTTCATTTTTAAGTTGTTTTAAAAACTTCTGTTTGGCTGAATTGGATTTTATTCTTACAGTCTGGTGCAATCTCACTTTTGCAAGTATGAAAATAATTTTTGCCTAGCACAAGCCGAATTTGTCAATGCAAACAGTGGTCTGGTTAAGATTAAATATAAGTATGTGGCTATTTCTTGGTCTTAATTTGGGCAATTAGTAATACCTCTGTTTCCCACATTCATCGTGTAGATGCACCAATCACCTTTTTGGCTTGCTAACCATTACATCATGGAATGCAACGTTCATTCACAAAGGGTAATACAAAATAACAACCACGTTTCAGCTATAGGAAATTGCTCTACTTTAAAATAGGGGTGCTGAAGATGTATTGCTGTATTCCATATACAGATTTGTGGCATTAATATATAGAATATTTTGGAACAGAAACCTCTGTTCTGGAGAGATATTTTAAAGTACACTCCTGATTTTCTGATGTGTCTTTTATGTGGTAAATGTAAAACTCTGCAAATGCTTTGCAAATCTTGAGAACTAGTTCCATTGGTTACCACTAGCTCTCAGTTTCCCAATTTAAGGCATCATTAACTCTTTCTTGCTTGTGGCATTAGCAATAAAAGTTAACTATTAAACTTGCATTTTAACCTTTTTGCCTTCAGTCAGTAATCAGTACAAAACCAGCAAATTAAACTTCTGCAATGACATGATACTGAGCAAAAGAAAGGTAAATCCTATTGGTAACATTCAGTGGTAGAACATCTGGCATTGCTCAGCTAACATTTTATTTAAAACTTTTTGTTAAGTAACTAGACATTTAAAAGGATAATTAGTCTCCATCCTTTCTAAATCACAAAGGCCAGTTTAATGATTGATCAAACTGCAACAACATTGTAATAAAAGTGATAGCTATATGGCTATCTCACTACGCTATTCTCTCTTAAAGCCACTCTTAAAGTTGTGATTATTCATTTGCCAATGCAGTGCTTTTTAGACAACCCAAAATGAACTCTGAATTGTAAGTAGTTCCTAATATGCTAGTAAAATAATCTATGCAGTTTACTGTTTGGTTTCAAGAAATGTATGTATGAAATAAGTCTGCAGGTCAGCAATGGTCATTTAAGGTCACTGTTCTTCCAAGTCTAGGCTAGGTATTAGAGTTCTGGGAATATGGCACAGGAGATGCTTGCACAGAGCTACCACCTCTTATAATTGTGTGTGTGAGTAGATCAATTTTCTGGTTTTTTCCTAAAACTTCAGCTCCTGGACTCATATGAATAGATGAGAACATCAGCTCATGTTCAACAGAATTCAATTCTTATAGCTGCAGAGTGTAAAAGTCAAAGGTTCCAGTTTCAAAAAGTTAATTCTCCCTGTCCAAATGCAAGGGTTCTTTTTTTCCTAAAGCTGATAGTTAAGGTAATTTCTTTGTTGTGTGGGGGCAGCATGGGGGTCTGACTCCAGATTTCTCATTCCTTGAGGTTGACAGTACTGCTTACTATCAGACATGATACACAGTGCTGTGGGCGTCTTGCTTGTACCTGGGTGGTCTCTTACTGCAGCATAAAGCAAATATAATATGCAGCATCATGAAGCAACTTTTGTTTCTTTCTCCACTTGATGTATGTACATGATGTGTTATTGGTGTACATGATGACACCAGTAACAACAGGGCTGTTGTTGGACTGATAGCAGTTCCATTTATATTTGGCTCTCTTACAGGTCAGATGGCCTTTTGGTTAGTGTCCTCAAAATCAAATTTTTCATTAAAAGAAAAAAGAAAAAGGAGTGATAATAAATTAATTTCCCTATTTTAATCAAGCCCTGCATGTTCAGAACACAAAGCAGAACAAAATGTTGCTCAATCACTATTGTTTTTCCTTATTTCAGAAAGCAGTTCAGTTGGGTTCAGTCATATCTAAGAGAGACTTCATCTCCTGGAGTTCAGTTCTGCAGCCAGCTGAGGAAATTAATCATATAGGACTGAGACATAGGCAGGTATTAAAAAGCTAACTATGAAAAATTTTCAGGCTTATCTCACTCCTCCTTTTCCACCGACCACAATGTTGGCAGTATCCTGGCTGACCCAATATATACATACACACAGTCCGCAAATCTGATGTCATCTTCTACCCTTCCTCTTTGTCTTTGTGACTAGGTCACTGAAATTAACATCATCCCTTCCACAAAGGCAAAGAGAAGTGAGGCAACTGTAAGTTCCCAAGAACATCCCGAAAAAATATTTGAACTGCTTTCTGTCATGCTGTAAATCCAGAGCAAAACCCAACCTATATTTGTTTCTAAACCATAACCTCCAAAAGAAAAGTTAGTATTTCCTAGAGCAGCTGTAGCTGTGTGAGGTGCTATCCTGTAGTACCTCAGACAATTCTTTATGTCTTGCAAGACATATTCCCTGTATTTGTTTCTGTGTTGTCTGGACAGGCACAAAGCAAGTTACACCCTAAACATTTATTTTAAAATTGAACTGAGGTGGCTGCCAGTCAGACTTTAATGCCAGGAGTAGCCAAGTCCTCTCGTCCAAGGAGTCTGACTTCCCACAGGGAGCACATGAAACAACTTGCTGTCCTGGACTGACTCATTTTCCTCAGACCAAGTTCCCTTATATTTTTCAAAAAAAGAAAAGGAGGCTGTCAGAATGGCTGGGGCCAGTCAAATCAACCATATTTGCTAAAATGCAAAGGATCTTTTGGCCCTGTTATTACCACTTCTTGTTAGAGACAGGAAAGTCATGAGATTTTGGGGCCAATTTGTTCTTGGGACAAAAAAAGCAAGTCAAAGTAAAACTTTCATTTTATGGTGAATTTTAAAAGTGAAAAAGTGAAAAAAAAAACTCAGTAAAGTTACCTAAAAATAAGTATTTGGGGTTTTTTCACCATCTTTGTTGTCCTTCTTTTCTCTTTGTTTCTGCCTTTAAAATTTAGGCCTCTTTTGAAACAAAGTTTCAAATTTTCTTTTGAAAAATATGTTGACGTTTTGAAATTGAAATGTTTCACCAAAATATTCTGCAGACAAATTGTTGATATCTTTAAAACAGTTTTTCTCTTGTTTTCAAACGAAGCTATTTGGTGACCACATAAGTAGTTTTGGCCCCTTCTACTTACACGGTATTTTCTAGTAAGGTAGGCTTCCTTAAACGTTTTTCTCTACTCAAGGAACTATGACTGCTTATATCCACAGCGACACTGATGGGCTAGCTTCTCTTCGGTCTCAGGGATATCAGTGGTCCTCTGCAATGGGAGGAGGTGAAGACTGAGAATTCAAGTCAGTGACAGAAAATGCAGGCACGTGAAAACAGACCTAGCACAGATATCTTTGGCCATAACAGATCCAAAGATGTTTCTACTGTAAAAGCACCAAATCACACCCTACTGGAGTATTTCAAGCTGGACTTGCTTTGTGAAGCTCAGAATGCCTTTGTTCAGTCCCAGAATCAAGCATTTCCCATTTAAAAAAATTGTCTGATTTTGCCAAATAAAATCACACACACCTGAAGAAAATTATACACATCTGAGATAGGATTTGCATTCCCCAAAGCCATGGAGTGGGCACAAACCTGGTAATACAATCATTTCCCTCTCTGAATTAGACCCTTTCATACTACAGGAAGTCCTAGAATCCGCACTGAAAAAAATGAATCACCTCCTGCAATTCCTTTTAGCTAGTGAAAAAGAGTCAAGAGTGCCCAGAGACCCCCAAACTAGTGTTCGCATTGGGTTAAATTCAGTGTTCTGGTCCTCATTTGCAGGGTAATCTCAGCCAGTATGGTCATGACCTCCAGCAAGAGCTATGTTATACTGGAACAATGGATCTGTCAGCCTCCTGAGTGAAAGGGGTGTGTGCAAAGGACAAAGGTTTCTCAGCAGCTGGCTCATGAATCTGGAGTTCCTGCCTGGAAGGGATCAGGATGATTAAAAAACTCAGCACCTTCCAAGCAAAATGGAAAACCCACTTCTTTGCTTTGCTCTTCCCACAAATGCTCTACATGAAAAACTAAATTAAGTCCAGTCCCTGCCGCCTCAAAAGAAGAAAGAAACATTATTTGTGAGAAGAAAACGGCTAGACTATTTCTGTCTATATATTTGTTGTAGTTTGGAGATCTACCACTGTGTTGCCAGTACAAAGGCTGGTACCTAGTTGGGCCGAACAGGTACAAACTGCAAAAGGATTTAGTAAATTCATTTGCATAACACCCATTTTTTCTAGTCCTTCATTGTTCTGGTTGTACTTCCTGCCTCAGTCCAGGCCTGATCAGCCTCAGAGCTAAACAGGCCAGCAGCCCACTCCATGTAAGAGAGACCTCAGGGTTTGGTGCATCATGCCTGACAAATACTAGCACTGGTGTTGCTCCGTTTCTAAGACCTATCCTACTTTTACTATAAAATGATTTCAACACCACACTGAAGGTTCACCATACGAGCCATTGCAGATATGTCTCTTACCTCTGGATCTTTGCACACTCCGGCTGATTTGGTATTTTTTTATATGACTCAGATATGACTGTTTTGTTCACTTTTGTTGATGCTGTTTCCATTATCATTGCCTGTTAGGTTGCTTTCCTATAACTACCTCAAAGCATAACACCTCTATTGATGACAGCCCATGTTGGCTGTGTTCCTTTAATGCTTGTTTGTCTGCAGGGGCTATGCAATCCTATACGTGGTCACTCACTTACACTGTGACAACAGCTGCTGGGTCACCTGCTGAAAATTCCCAACAGTTGCCCTGCATGAGAAGTCCACACGTACCATCATCATCTGTCACACATCGGATACCTGTTTATCCCCACAGAGAAGAACATGGGTAAGTAACTTCCCAGTGTCTTGGGGTTCTTTTGTGGGTTCTGGATGAACTTATGCTTAGGGTTTTTTTTGGAAATACAATGAAATCTGCTTCTTGATGTAGTAAGTCTGTATTGCAGAGATGCTAACATCATTATTCTTTGGCTGTTGTTACTGTTGTATGATTATATTATGTCTCAGCTTTATAATCTCGTGTAATTCTGTTTAAAAACACAGTAGGGCTAAGAATATTTTATAAAAGAGAGGGATTCAGTGGATTTCTTCTCTGATTCCTGTTTTCCTGTGCCATGTTCTATCCCAAAAGCTATATGTGCCCAAAGAATGACCCTACTATACCATGTCTCAGGAGAGGTGATCCTTCTCCTCAGCACTGCTGAGACCACATCTGGATCCAGTTCTGTGCTCCCCAGTACAAGACAGACACAGGCATACTGGAGTAAGTCCAGAAAAGGGCCACTTAGGTGGTTACAGGACTGGAGCATCTGTCACACAAAGACAGGCTGAAAGAGCTAGGGTTGTTTAGCATCAGGCAGAGAAGGCTCAGGGACGGTCTTCTCAATGTGTATAAATGCCTTCTGGGGGATGTAAAGAAGATGGAGACAGATTCTTCTCAGTGGTATTCAGTGACAGGACAGGAGGCAATGGGCACAAATAGAAATACAAAAAATGGTGTTTAAACATAAACAAACAAAAAAATTGTTTTACTGTAAGTGTGATCAAACACTGGAATAGGTTGCCCAGAAGGGTTATGGAGTCTTCATCCTTGCTGGTATACAAACTCCATCTGGACACAATCCTGGGCAGCCTGCTCCAGCGGATCCTGCTTTGTGCAGTGGAGGTTAGACTAGACAATCTCCACAGGTTCCTTCCAACCTCAATGATTCAATGATTCTATGACTACTCTTAGACCTGCAGATAAAAAATGCCCAAAGTCTGGAGAAATAGCCACATTTTCATTGTAACATTCTAATCCCATCTCCATCACCAAAATGTGCTCAAAGTTCTCAATTAAAATAATTACAGTAGAAATTTATGTAACATTATTTGACCTTGGAAAACTTCAGTCACTCCAACTAAATCTCTCAGTGCTCTTTTCATCAAGCAAAACTTCTGTGCCATCCTCATTTGAGTGTATAACTCATAGATATCTGTAACTAAAAAGAAACAATTGCAAAATAATCAGTGGAGAAGGGCCAGGCACATGGCAAGGTCAGGTGCTGACATGATGCAAGAGGTTCAAAAAACTTTACTGAGTTCCTCAGTCCCATTGCATACTCATTAACCTTGCAGAAGTGCTTTCCTAGTGTGGAAGACTGTACATTGTTTGAAAGGGTAACAGTAGATTAGTTTGAACCCTGCATCTCCTTCCCTCTTGGATGTGGTCAGGTTTAGATATCTGTTTGAATGTCACTGCTAAGCCCTTACTGGAAAGACCTGGATATGGAAATATGGAACATCTCTTCTATACAGCAATATGACTGCTTGGTGGAAGCAGAAACAGAGCAACAGGGAGGTTTGGGAGCTAACAGGGTGCAAGAATTGGAACAGACCACAGTAAGGCTGTGTATATATAATATATATGTGCATACATATGTAAGAATTCATTGTTCCTAAAGGAATCTCTTGCCTCCAGTAGGTGATTTGAGGAAACTTTTTAATCTAAGCGAATCAGCTTTTCTGAAAGGCAACAAAGAATGCTACAGTCTGACCTCTTTTGCCATTTGGTTTCATGTGTGACACTTGCATAGAAACATTTTGGTCATGCTTCTAAACATTTCAGTGACATCTGCTTTCTTGTCTGGAATCGAGTTTGTAAGCTGATAGGGATAGGGCCTCTCTGTGAATCTGTGTTTACATGGCTTCTATCACATTGATTTCCTGATCTCATTTGCCTTCTATATAGTACTATTAAAATTTTTCTGAATCATTACAATTTGTACAGTCTGGTCGAGAGGGGCACTTGCAGTCCTGTTGATGCTCTGGTCCTCCTCCAAAGATATGCTGTTTTCCTTCCAAAAGGCTGGCAGTTGCAGTCTGGTCGAGAGTGGTAGTTGCAGTCCTGTTGAGGTTCTGGTTCCCCTCTCGATCTGATGAGTGAGTGAGTGAGTCCCCCAGGTCCCCAAACCCCAAGTATATATATGCTTGGGTTCAGATGGGAGCGCCCAGTACCTCCCCCATGGTGAGGGGTTTCACAATGGGCAAACTTACTCAGCGAGTCACAGGATATCTTGATCTACTTGCTGGCCCATTAGCAGACATGACCCCGTCAGGTTGGGTGTGAGGGTGCTGATGACTCCCGGCGGGGAGTTATCACACTTGAATCACTGGTGTGAAGAGAGGGAACCCTCTGATCTCTGTTTTGTCAGGTACCCAGCTCATAACCTGAGGTGTCAGGTGTGTCCTGGGCAGCTGCTGCAAACAATGCATCAGTAACAGTTCACGATGAATGGCAGAGAGGGTATAGAATACACAGTTTCGGTTACACCCACACAGTGATAAACTGGTCCCAGCCACTATAACTAGGACATAGAGATATGTTCCTGAAGAAATGTCTGCAGAGAAATCCAGTGACCTCACCCATGATGTTTTGAAGCACAAGATTCATTATATAGTTCTTATGGAAGGTACAATCACAGATTCAATACAGAGCTTGTTTAAAAGCATTAAAGAACCATCTCTTCAGAGAGGAAAAGACAAAAATGAGAGACCTTGTATGCAAGATTCAAAGAGGTGGCTGCCCTGGAAAGAAAAATAGTGAAATCAAAGTCTGCACTAAGATTTCCAGGTTTCTGGAGAAGAGAGAAATGGAGAAAGCAGCTGCCATAGCTGCAAAGATTCAGCCTCACTCCCATGCAAAAGGGCCCAGCAGGGCGCATAAGCAGTATGGAGGCCACAAGCCCTTTCTCTGCTGTAGGTGAATTTCACACCAAATGCAGACTCTTAGCCACCCAACATACCTGAAAGTTTCCTAACAGAAGGTCTGCTGAGGTTCCTACAAATCTTGTACACTAAAGATGATCCTCTGTGAAATATGAAGGCTCCAAACCATCTCAAGATAGAAAGAGAATACCTAAAAAATCATGGCGCTTTATACCACAATATTCCACAATGTGAAAACACGTAAAAACTGAAGCCTGGGAACAATGTAAAGACCTAGTAGCTCCCAAGAGAGACTTGGATATAGAATGAAATACAGACTGCTGGATTGATTTCTACAAATATTTTAGTTGTGCTTCTGCCCAGTTTTAGAAAATAAAATGTAAGTTCAATGATAAAAACTGCTCTGTGTAAAATCAAAATTCATTGAGGCCAAATGCATATTACCAGAAATGAAGAAGGGCTACATGATCTGTTCCCCGTTATTAAAACAGGCCTTATAGCAAGCAATACTAGTGCAGATTTGTGAAACTGGAGCACAAGGATCATAATCTACTCTAGCTCACTCCAGTAAATCATCTTCTAAAATCCACAGTGATACTCTCCAGACATATGGAGTCTCAGGACCGTAAATGGAAGATCTGTGGTATTAATAGAGGAAAATATCCTTATATCTAATCAGAATTTCCCTTGTTCCAACTTCTGTCTGTTGCCTCTCACCCCGTCACTGTACCTTTGAGAAGTTTGGCTCTAGCTGCTCCATATCCTCCTGTTAGATAGTTGTAGATCATCCCTTTGCCTCTCTTCTTAAGGCTGGACAAACCCAATTGTCTTCCTGTAGGTTACGTGCTTCAGTCCCCTATCTGCCTTTATTGCCCTCCACGAGACTTACTCCAATATGTCAACGTCCTTTTTATACTGGAGAGCTGGAAACAGGACCAATAGTTTAGATGTGGTCTCTCAAGTGCCAAACAGAGAGAAATAATCAGTTCTTTAGGCCTGCTGTCTGCACTTCTGCTAATACAGCCCAGTGTGTAGCTGGTTGTCTTTGTTGCAAGGGCATGCTGGTGACTCATGTTCAACTTCTTGTCCACCAGAACTTGCAGGCAAGTTGCTTTCTTTCCATACGGCCCCAACCTGTACCACTGCAGGGGTTATGCCATCCCAGATGCAGGATTTTGCATTATTATCTGTATGATCAATTGACCATTCTTTCTGAATCATAACTGCTAGACTCTAAAGTAACTGCTAGTTCCTGCTTGGACTTCCTCTCACTACTCAATAGCTATAGAAGTTGTTCAGAAGTCACTGTAAGACGTGGTACCTGGCAGAAAACATTTTTCTTGGATTTTTCAGGTACACTTTCTTCTTAAAGAGATGTAGGATTCCTCAGCCAAGCACTTTCAGATAGGCAGAAGACTAGCCTTGAAAGAGCATGGTCATCTCCTCCTCAGGTTCTCAGTGTTCTCTCTTCTGAAGTTGAAGAGAGAAAGAGGAAGCTTCCTGAAGGAAAAGTACACAATAGAGATTAGGATAAGAAACTTTGTCAACTCCATGCTCAAGTGAATTAAAGTGCTATATTTTAGTAAAAAGTGATGAATGTTTGAAAGAAGGAGAGAAGATCAATAGCTTCCAGACTAGGACACAGCATCCTCAATGACTAGAAAAAGCACGAAGTGCAAACACTGCCTTACAGGAGCTGGTTTTGTTTGGGAGTCCAAGGGCACTGTGGGCTACCAGAGGAAATAGAGAGATTAGCGTCTTCTTCAAGCAGAGAAGGCTGCACTGTGAATGTCAGGCTTATGCAGACCACCAAAAACATCTGTTGCAGATCTTGTTTAACAGTCTGCTGTGTTGAAGGAATTAAAACACAAGATGTTTGCCTACTACAGTGTGCAACAGCTTCGTAACATAGCTATTCCTCTCTCCCCTACTCGCCACAGAAAAACTACCAAAGTCATATTATGTGGACACCAGTTTGTCTGAGGTAGATTATGGAAACCGTTCATACTTACAGCTAAGCCCAAGTGAATGTAAAAATGAGAGCTGAATGTTGAACAATGAAGATGGACATAGGGCCTTATGTCCTGAAAATGTCTTTAAAAGGGGCGCTTTGCTTTAATTTTGAATCTGCTGGATTGTCTGTTATAAGACGTGACACGGTATCTCTAGAATACCTTCGTAAGATCAAAAGGATAACAGAAGTTTAAACTGTACCCAGTGTAAAAATTGCAATGAACTTTCCAGTAAAAGAGTAAATCTGTACGAATAACCATCTTCTTTTGAACACAGTGAATTGGTTACCTTGTTTGTTTGTTTATCAATGTTTGTGTTCCATCATGTTTCATTGAGCAAGCCCAGAGGAGGGCCACAAAAGTGATCAGGGGGCTGGAACACCTGCCATATGGGCACGGGCTGAGACAGCTGGGATTGTTTAGCTTAGAGAAGAGAAAGCTCTGGGGAGACATTACAGCAGCTTTCCAGTACTTAAAGGGGGCCTACAGGAAAGATGGGGAGGGACTTTTTATCAGAGAGTAGTGATTAGGAGGAGGGGTAATGGTTTTAAACGGAAAGAGAGTAGAGATTAGATCAGATAATAGGAAGAAATGCTTTACTGTGAGGGTGGCACGACACTGGAACAGGTAGCCCAGAGAAGTTGTGGATGCCCCATCCCTGGAAGTGCTCAATGCTCAAGGCCAGGTCAGATGGGGATTTGAGCAAGCTGGTCTAGTGGAAGGTGTACCTGTCCATGGCAGGGGGATTGGAACTAGGTGGTCTTTAAGGTCCCTTCCAATCCAAACCATTCTATGATTCTATGTTTTCAATAGCATTATTTTAAGAACCTTTGAACTTGTGTGCTGAATTAGGATCAAACGTTTGCATGGCTACACAAAGGGGGAGGTTGCCGAAAGTGTCCATGCATCTTCTGCTAGTGAATGACACAAATAATGGTGGCCAACAAACACTGACACTGCAGTTTCTTATGGCTAAGGAAACTCCTTTATCCCTGCTGTCCCTAGACAAGCGGTTGGGATAAAAAAAAGAAAGTAGGCAGGTTCTCCATCCTCAAATCCCACTCTATTCTCAAGTCAGCTGTGCTAAAGCTGTCCATTGTATGCTTCAGGTGCAAATTCATACGGCGCTCTCCCTCCTGTGAAAGGAACATCTGACTCCAGTGCAAGGAGATAGCTGAACTCCACAGAGTAGTTCTTTAAGTCAAATCTTACCATACTTCCTCAGCCTGGATACCAATTTACTAGGAACATGGCAATAAAATAATAATAAAAGTGAAGGACACTTTCTCCGTAGAAAATGCACAAATGAGTCAGCAATTTAAAACTAGTCACCGAAAATGTTGAGTCTCTCTATCTGTTGTTGTACTGAACATGTAATTTCACTAAGTGGCATCTGCTTCCCAGCTGAGCTGGGAAATGTCTTTTTTAAAAAGGTTATTTAAAATATCATTCTCCTATTCAAAAGGTGCAAATGTATGTTTCATAAAAGTTCTAGATTTATTAGTGGGAATACAATTATTATGCATACTAAATAGTGTTTTTAAACGGATTTTAGATACACAGGAAGTTACAACTACGGTAGCTACAGCAATCAGCATCCACATCCAATGCAGAGTCAGTATCCAACCTTACCACATGATACTGCTATTTCTGGACCACTTCACTACTCAGCTTACCACAGAAGCTCTTCACAGGTAAGTTGGATTTATTACTGACAATGCTTTCTATAACATTTTAAGTAAAGATGTGCTTGTAAAATTATCAGCATATTAGCTGTCTGAATCAATAAGCTGTCATCAATCTAGTCATTGATGGTCCCTAATTTTTTTCTTTTCTCATATTACTGAGATATTTGTTCATTTTGGTGGAGATTCTTTTATCAGAAGTACATTTAGATTGTGAATTTAAAGTACTAATTCTTAAATCCAGCAGTCTGCATCATGGAAAGTGTTTCTGTGTTAAGGAGTAGGTAGAACAAAAATGAATATAATTAGTTGTACGTTTCTTCAGTGTTGGGAACAGCAAGAGATTCCTAACAAGGAATAAAAGTGTTTTCATATAGCTGAAAGAAGATGCAGAAGCCATAGTGAATTCTTCTGGGGCCTCTGCTTTTGAGAACACATATGTTTAGCAATTTGCCAAAAAATGTGAGTTGTGCATATAGTTTGAATAACTTCAGGATGCCACTGCAAAGAGGTTCTGTTTAATGCTATAGTTTCCTGCTATAATATTGAGAAATTATGTCAGTAACTATTTCAGGACTATGTCACTTCACAAAACTGAGCCAGTAGGAACCAGCACAAATTAAGTGTGAAGATGATATTTGGCAACAGTTCAAAAGTAGTGCCACTGTAGGAGGACTTTAGTACATCACGCAGCTGATGCTTCCTCAGTGTAGTAAGCTGCTCTCGGCTCTCTGCTGGAAGATTTGTGGGTACAGGCAAGAGATGATGGCATTGGGGTATTCCACCCACATGGCAGCTTTTATGCTTTATCTACTGGAAATTTATACAACTGTATTAGGGACCACTATGCTTAGCTGGACTGAAATAGTTTCATACCAGATGCAAAGATGTGAATTTGATATTGCTTTGGACTAGAACACGCAAAACCTGCATCTCATTCTGGTCTTTGGCATCAGTCTGCCGGTGATCTCAGAGTAGTCATTTGTCTTGTTTATGCTTAAATTTCCCTAGCTGTAAGATAAGAGTAATGATGTTGATCTCCTCAAAGCTTTTTGAGATCTGCTGTCCTACACAAACCCAATATGCTCATTTGGACCAGCTCAACAATGGCTCTCTAGCTTATGGAAAGAACCAGTCTACAGCTTTTCACCCATTTGTGTTGTACCTTGGTCCATCAGACTACATGAGGTGACAAGATTTGTTTGAGGGTTGTTGCAGCTGCTGTGTCTTCAATAGGAACAGTGAGTGAATGTTTGAGCAGTGTCCTGTGATAGGTTTGCATTCATTTTTTCAGTACAGGCCTTACCCAATATTTTTTCCAGAATGAGTCACTTTTTGACTTAAAATTGGCTTCCCAATTTTCTTTACTCTCTCTTATCCTTTACTGCAGAAACCCCACGACTGCTGGTTCTGAAATGGTCTGTAAGGTCATTTCTCTCTGTAAAACAGAGAATTAAGCTTTTACTCTTTAGAAATGTTATCACCTGCATAAAGAGTTTCTTTCTACCCTCTGACAACTGTCCGTCATACTTACATAGACAGCACAAGTGAAGCAAGAAATAAATAAAGCAAAGCAAGATTGATACAGTTTTAGTTTACTCATGTCCTGGATAACATGTTATATGGAAATAGTAACATACATTAAAATTGTGCAAATACTTTTCATACTGTAGTAGATTGTCTCTACATGTGCAGATATCAGATCATTTCTTCCTCTTTTGCTAGCTCTTGAACTGTTCTAAACATACATGAAGAACAGTTATGCCTTAATGAACTCACTTGAGAGCAAAATTATTTCAACTTGTTCTTTCTCATGCTGCTTGTAAACCAAGGTGGAATCTCACAGCAGGACACAACTAACAAAAACCTGTTAGTGTGCTCATTCTGTATTGAAAGGGCTACAAACTGAAACCTTACTTTCAAAAATAATCTAAAAGTCTTGAATGGTTTAATACAGAATTTTCTGTCATTCTTTTTAAAGCTAAGTGAGCTTCTGTAAAATGCCTGCACCAACGATAAGTTCTTTCTTAGCTACTTTTAACCAAAAAAGTTCATAAGGTGTCCCTAATAAGATGTTAGAGAACTACTCTTTTTCTAGCAGACTTTCTGAGGGGAACATGGTACAAGGAATTGCAGTAGGACTCATGATATTGTCAAGATACAAGAAGCCAATTTTGCAATGAATATATCAGCAGCTGCTACTATACTGAAACTGGAGGAGATGCAATGTGATGGCTGTGGTAATATAATCAGTTGAGAAGAGGAGGCATTGACCATTACTCTTCAAAAGAACTCTTTGTTATAATCTACATTCAGTCCAAATATAGAACTCTGGCTCAAGTTTAGCTAATATTCTGTCATGCTCTTTAGGACAGTGTCTAGAGATTAACTCCAAAGAAAAAAAATATCTGTGTGTGTAGTAAGTTCTCCTCTACAAACACGGATTCAGAGAGAAACCTTGTCCCAGACGGGTCTGAGCCAAAACAGGTGACATGTAATCAAGGTGGAGTTTAGGCTGCATCTATAAATTTAGTATTTTGGTCTTGGAGAACACTATACCCAACCTCTTTCTGTGGAAAAGAGTGACATACTCCAGATTTTATCAGATCAGTTATTTTGAGGCTATTTTACATCCCAGAGAAATGTTCCTATAGAAAAACAGAGAGTTGTGCTTGATTTTTTGTTCATTTGTTTAGTAGAACTTTAAGAGAGATCATTTCACAGATACAATTTACAAACCGTCAACAAAAAAAGTGGAATTGGAGCAAAGGGGATGGAGGGAATAACTTCTATTTGGTGGAAGTAGGGAAATGAACAGCTGAGAAAGGTGAAGGGAAGGGTATGAGTGACCCTTTAAATTGTATTTGCTAATATATAGCATGTTGATCCCAACCTAACAATACAATGATGGTTGCATTGTATTAATTTTAGGAAGTCTACTGTGGTTTTGTCATTGGAAGCCTTACAGTGGGGCTGTGCTAGGGAAGAAGCCACACAGCTGTAGAACTTGTACTAGGTACAGCTCTTGAAAAGTGCAGGTGGGAGTCCCAAGCCAAGCCTATCTCACCTGACCAGTGGCAAGTCCATGTTAGTGAGAGGTTTCTAGATAATTTGAATCCCCTAGTGTTAGAGGGAATGAGACAGCAGTAGTTGCCAATAGTGATACTGCTGAAGCACCATGTGTCACAGCTGCATGCTCACTCACACCCTATTCCATAACAGACTGGTGAGAACCCTTGAGGTTATTGTTATTTCCCATCTCTGAGACAGTCGTGGAGTTTACCTTGGCTCACAGCCGAATGTGATAAGTAAGTGGCTTCTGTCTTTGGGCTAAATAGAAATTTTGATAGCTCATAGTTTCATAAAGATCAGTGGATCTCAGATGGACAAGAAGGCAAAAAAATTAATAATGAAGGAGATGGCTTGTAAAAAACTTTATAGGGGCATAAATGTTCTGCTGAAGTAATGTCTCCAGCTAGTAACCCAGCATAAGCCTAAAACTGGCTCCTTCTGGCAGTGTAGGCTGACTAATTCCCACTGATGGCTAAAAGCCTTTTTGTTGACAGGGACAGTCTGTTCAAACCTTGGTCTTAATCCGATTTTTTTTTCTCTTTCATCAGCATCTGTGAATAGTTCACAGAACAGTTGCTTCCTTGTAACTCCAGGCCTGATTGCTCATTTCTTAACTTGGCTTACTGGCCAGGAGCCTGGCACACAAATCAAGAAAAATTATCCACAGATTGATTTGTTACTACCTAATTCTCCAAGCCATAGTGCAGAAGTGCATACAATCCTATGATGCTACCCCAACATCATATAGGAAGAGACTGTGTAATGTGTGTACATAAACACACCTATACTGACACTATGTTTCATCAGTTCTCTGCCTCTGCAGTTCTAGGTACCAGACGACAGGGTAGAAAATAGACAACTCTGTCTAAAAGCTTCTGTGTTCCTGTCAGCCTATGCTGAGTCTGGCAGAGAGGTACCCCTGTCAAAGGTACCCCCTTGATAATGTCACCACCTAATCCACCTCCATGATCTACACTTGACTGGGTTTTGATCACAGCTTTTGTCAGAAAGTTTCACCCTGGATGGACAGGTCTTGATCCTCTTTCAGGCTATCCATAAATATTTCAATTTGTATCATTCCATCTCTTCTTTAAACACAAAGTAATTCACGCTGCAGTAATTTTTCCCTGTAAACCACAAGGATCACACTTTTAGTTGGAAGAGTAATTAGAGAAACCCGCAGCAGTATATATGTTTATATTTTAATATAACTGGCACCATATAAAGATGCACATCATATGAATGTGCATCACTGTACATACAGTACAAAAAATGGCAAACATACAAGAGAGACATATGAGTACTCTAATGCATGGCTGTAGTGAAACATATTGTAGGTCCGTTTATCCAGGTCGTATCTCCAGCAATGGCCAGAAACGAATGTGTGGAGGAAAAGTCTTAGAAACAGGGTATGTAGAGAGTGGTCCATTCACCAGCATAGCTGCACTGTCTTCGGCAAGAGCTGACTTAGGGACATCCTGGGTAGGAAGCAACGACTGGACTGTTGTATTTTGTAGCAAACTGCTCTCCATTACTCTGTCTTTGAGCTTTTTGGTTCCTCTAGCTTTTTTGTACTTACAGACATAGGGGTGGGTTGTATGAAACATGTTCTTTTGTCAATTTTAAGTCTGTTATCTCACAATTGCATTGGGTGCCCTATGTTTTTTGGGTGTTGAGGAATAGGGAATATTCATTCCCTATTTATCTACTTTTTCCGTTCAAGACATTATAAATCCTCATCATTGCCCTCACCTCCTTCCTGTCATCTCTTTTCCAGACTTCAGAGTTATCATCTGTTTTGTTTCTCTTGTGATGGATGTTCTATACAGAGGTGTTATCTCAGGACTGCATGTGCACTGCAAGGCAGGCATTGCCTGGGAAGCATGCAAATGTCCTGTTCTCTCAGTTCTGCTGAGCAGGGAAGCTGCTGGAGCTGCAGGTCCCCTCCAGCCTTTCTGTGCAAACCTGATCTCTGAGTAGGTAGGAGGGACTCAGTCAAGAAGCTGCCAAATCAGCCACTTAGATCTGCGAAGCACTCCTAGATCCTGTGCTGCGCAGAGCCTTTTATTTTACATTTTCTTCCTTTGCGCTTCCAAAATGGACCAACCACCTCCAAATGGTGTATCTCAGGTGGAGGTACTTAACAGAGAGCCATAGAAGTAGCATAGCAGTTTCCCTTTTTGTTCCTTGAGTTGCAGTTCCCACCTTAAAGACAAGGTTCACCCCACCCACCCCCCGGCTTTTAAACTATCTCCTGTTGCACTCAGGAGCATAGCCAGGGTCAATTGTTCCACAACCGGGTTTTGGGACTGGGAGGAGCACATTTGTATTGCAAGTGCTTGGCACTCCTGTTTTGCTGTTGTCAGATTGGGTTTATGAAGAGTACAGTTTACTTCCATGGTCTGGACAGAACAATTCAGCCTGGAAAATGCTGTAGTAGTACAACCTGCTGTCATGTGGTAGATCGGGTCTGCAACTCTCGGAGGCACAGAGCACAGTATTGGGGCCATAGTTAAAGGAGCTTTAAGCAGTGTTTGTACTCTGACTCTCCTGAACTGCTCTGAGGACTGCAGTGGTCTCCCATTACTTCCCAGAGTTGCCGCACCACTTGGTTTCTCGGTGCAATGTTGCATGCCACAATTCTACCCAACCATGTCTTTACTTCCCTGCATATGCCTCTACAGAAGGATTTACATGGGTGCAGCACTGGAAGAAAGTAGTAACTGGTTTTTGTTACAGTGTGGGGGTGTCAAAGAAATCTTCCAGACACAGCCTGTGCTTCAGTGTCCATTCATGTTGTTCTGGCTCATGTACTTCACCAAAAAAAAAGGAGGGGAAAAGTTCTTGTCTCCCCAGCACATACACAGTATAAGCTCGTGACTATACCAATGCAGTAAGAATAGCTGGCCCTTCCCAATAACCACTCTGTCATCAAACAGCTAATAATGACAGGAATAAGAAAATACTGTTCAAATCCCACCCATGCACAAGAATCATTGTTCCTAACTGTATGGCTTCATAAGGGACTTGAGGTTGTTAGAATGTAATTGAAGTAATTATGTATTGAATGCAACAGGAAACAGATGTCTTAACTTCTTTGTAAATAATTACAAATAACATTTTCATAGGGCTCCAAATGCCACTCCCAAAAGTACCAAAATCACTTAGATTGACTTGAAAGTTTCACCCAATCTATATGACAGACTAATATTCAATAAGCTTCAATTTGTGAAGGAAAGGATCAAATTAAAGGTTATAAAGATGCAATCAATCAATAGGTTTGATTATGTCATTTTTTGAGATTTTAAGCATATTTTTATTAGGTTAATTTATAGGCAGCTCTTCACAATTGCTGTAATTTCAGGTATGAGTTATTTGCAAGTCTTAAAGTAGTGGCTAACATACAACATTAACCTACAGCATTCTGTAAAAGCGTGAGCTAACGCAACATCAAGTCAGAGCCACATTCATAAGGAAAATATTTTGCTGTTTGGACAGAGACACCTTTCACCTCCATGCATAATCAGTCAGTCAGTTGAGGATAAGAATAAAGAGATTATTCTCCATCCTCACATTGCAGGAACTCAGTCTTCACTTATTGAGGACATATTTAATGTTGTATTTTCTAAAATAATACTAAAAGAAATTGAATTATTTTTACAATTTGACCAAGGCCTTAACAATAATCTGCTCAAAGTCTCCCAGACTTAAAGAGCTTCTTGTCTAGGTCTTACAGCAGCAGTAGCAGCAAGTGTGAGTTAACCCAGAAAATGGTAATTTCCTGTCAAGAGCCCTCCAACAAATGTCGCTTTTATATCTGGCAAAGATCACTAGGCCCCAGTGTTTTGAGTTCAGCATGCTTAAGCACTCTTCATTAAACCGGATGTAGAGTGTGAAAGGTGATTCAGGCAGCATGGGCAGGCATCCGCCCAGATGGCTACGCTTTGGACACTCCAACAAGGCTGAATAGATGCTTCATTGGGTGAGTTAATAGTCAGGCAGGGGCCAATGAGTACTTTAAAAATATTGTCTTTCAATAGTCTCTTCACTGTAGGGAAAAAGAAGTCACTGACTCATTTGCGATTAGCTGACCTACCATTACAAAACTTTCCATCTTGCATTCAGTCATAACAGAATTTATTGTGAAATACTAGATATTTAGAGTCCATGTTATTTTCAAGCAATTATTCTTTTTACATTCATGACACATTCATAAACACAGCTGCATTGGGTGTGCTTGATGAAAAGGAAAAGCAGCACACTGTATCCTGTCCCCTCATGCACAGCCATTAGCCCTGCCTTCTTAGTAAGCCTTAGCATGGCCTTTTGACTGCACATAGGAGGAGGATTATCTTTCCTTTTCAGCGCATCCTGAAATTCATTCTGGGAGCCAAGGTTTCATTCTCCCAACAGCACAGGTTTTGTGGTTCCAAATTACCTAAAAGGCATGTGGCTTCCCCACGTAATGCCATGTACAACCAGGAGACCTGCCACAATATTCCCAGAGTTCATTTTGTTCCTCTTGCTCATAGATGAAAGTTGTGCAGTCTATAAGTTATCAAGTAGCAAATTATCCCAGCAGCAGCTGGGGCTTTCTCTTGGAATTTGTAAAGGATATGAAAACAAGTAATTCCCCTGCTATAAGTCACAACCTCAGTTTCACAACCTCAAAGGAAAATTGCACTGAGTCAGGATGGCAAAGGATTCTGTTACAGTTAACAACAGAGTAGATCAACTACTGCATTGGGAAGAAGGCAAAAGATAATAATTGGTGTATTATGGCAAAAGTCAAGATTAATCTTGTTGTAAGTATATTCTTTAACACAATAATTGACGGTGACTTCGGGTATAGATCAATGGGTGATACAGGCAAAGACCATGATAACTGGTATCAAGTAAAACTACTGAAGGCATAAAAGAATGTTTCTAGCTTGGACCACATCTTGCAACTCCACAAATGACATACAGAAAACAGAAAGTTAAAAGTGTATTTTTTGTGTGGTGTGGTTTTTTCCCTATGATCCACCCTGGTCCTGAGTCCTACCATCTCAAAGCATTTTGTATACAGTCATTAGCAGGACATTTGAGATCAGCCAGGAAAAACAACTTACGGACTTGACAGCTATGGAAAAGGGACTTTAATTTAACTCGAGCCAATCTAACTAATGGATTACATCATGCAGCAGGAGGAAGAAAAGAGCCATCTTCTGAGGACTGTTCATCTTCTGTCTCAGATATTTATCTTGAGGTTGGATAAATTCTTCTGGTGGCTGTAGACAGAACACAGATGACTCACTTTTATTAGATGCCTGACTTTTTGATAACTAAAGTTAGGCAAGATGAATTCAACTCTGAAGCTATAGCAAATTACAAGATGACTTGTTTCCTCCATATGCATTATGGCAAGAGTTTTGTTCGTGCAGATATTTAGGCAAAGGCAGTCAGCAGGCACTAGCATGAAAATGACTTCTGTGTAATGCCAGTGCAGACCAGAAAAGCAGCATCCTAAATCTATTAGCTAGTCTCCCAAACATTAAAAATATGAAAATCATTCAACTTTTTCTGGAACCTCTTATGCTTACTTAGAATACTTGCAGGTTGGTTGTTTCTTGACAGTGCCTTGTCCTTAATTAATGAGTTAAAGGAGAGAGCCATGATCCTAAATTCATATGACCTCATTTAAGACTTCAGAGCTTGAACTTCATTGTTGCTGGGCACTGGCAGCTTTTATCTTCAACAAAAGCTTCTGGAAAGCCAAAAAGTCTGAAAACTTGATTCTTCTGCAAAGGAATATGGGCTTTCTGCAGTCAGTGCCTAAGCTCTACTGAATTTTCCTACTGAAAAGCCTTTCTCTGGTGTGAAGATGGAAATTTAGATGATCTTGTATGGACTTGTTGCCAGCGTTACCAATAAAGCTTATTCTGATAGCTGTATTAGCAGTACCAGTTGGAAGTGTTGACATTCTAGTATGTTTCAGCAGCTGATTGCACAGGTAAATCCAGTCTCTGTGACAATGAGAAGTATATGCTAAATAACGCCATCGTACAGCTTCGATGTCTTCCCTCTCATCTTCTAACTGGCCTGCCTCGCCAGAACACAGTGGAATATGCTACATAACTAACTACAGTAAGTTGGTTAAAAATAGTCTTCCTCCACTCTAATTAGGAGCGGTCAGTGTGTGGCTTTTGAGCTGCCTGAGGCTTGTGAACTGTTCAAATACGTTCGCCAAGGCAGGGCTGCCTTCCTGGCTGCAGTATGAAGGGAGTCAGCAGAAACTCTTCCGCTGTAATTGCCTTGGACTTACGCAACGGTTACGGATGCAACTGGTTAACCCCAGCCCAGCCCCATCCGGCAGTGGGGTAATGTAATGAGACCCTTTGGGAATCACTGACGAGATGTTACTCCTAGGAACAACTATGGCAGCTCTTCTCTCCAGACCCTCCAAAATACGGGGAAGGGGTTTTACAGCCCTCAGCCATATAAAGTTTTGGCATGCAGCCTGCAAGGTGCATGAGAGGTGAATAGTTCTACCTTGGTGACATCTTTCTAGTTAAGGAAATACCACAGTGTCAAACAGTGCAAGATAGTGAAATTTTAACTTATGACACTTTCAATGGAAAAGATATAGAGGTGTAAAATGTAGAAGCTCTGAAGATACATGGCTGGTCAAGGGGAATATGGGCCTTAACCATCTGTGCAATGCAGATGGATAGTAGGAGGGCAAAACAGGGAGGGCCATTTCTTAGGCACAGCACACAGATGATCTGCTCCTGTAAGACCGCAGTAAGATAAATACATGTTAAGCAAGCACTCATAAGCACAATTTACTTTCTGTTGCTGGGCAGCCTGTGGCTATAGAAGGCAAAACCTGTTTTCCTGCCTATCCTTTCCTCAAGACATCTTCTTCTTAGTGGGAGGCATTTGTCAGACTTCTTTGATTTCTAATTTTCAACTGTCACTGAGAACAGCTGGGGAATAGATAGATTCTTCTTCTGCCTGCCTCTTTTCGTAAGTTCTCCAATTAGCTGCTCACTCTGAGTCCAGACCATACTATTTTTCTGCAGAAACTGGCAAGATGCCTTGTGAACATTTAAAAATGGAAGGCACCTTTCCAGTAATAAAGATCGTTTTGCTCCCATCCCTCAAAACTCAGTTCGGAGTGAGCAGGAGTCAGGACATTCTATACTCTGTTTTCTAATGAATAGCAAGTTTTCAGGTAAAAGATGTGGGAAAAAGATTAGATTAATTCAGTTTATTTTTCTGCTTCCAGATATACCTGCCAGCATGAAGCTCTTTGATGAATTAATTCAATATTTAAATGTAGTGACCACTTTGCAAGACACTTTGATTTAACTGCAGGCACTAGTTACCTGATATTCCACCTTCAGTATGTTATCTAGTTGTTGGAGGGCTGTTAATTAATATGATTTTGGTTTTGTTAAACACAGAATTGTGATACCACCAGCCCTTATTTTAAAATTGAGTATGTGGTAGATGATTCTTTGTTTTTCTTTGTTTTTATTGTAGTACCCTTTCAACAGCCCAACATCAAGAATGGAGCCCTGTTTGATGAGCAGTACTCCAAGGCTGCATCCCACACCGGTGACTCCTCGCTGGCCAGAGGTCCCGGCCGCAAACTCTTGCTACACAAGCCCATCCATGCACTCCACGAGATATGGAAATTCTAGTGACATGTACACCCCCTTGACTACGCGCAGAAATTCTGAATATGAGCACATGCAACACTTTCCCGGCTTTGCCTATATCAATGGGGAAGCCACCACAGGTTGGGCTAAATGAAAATGACTGGTATCAGCTAAGCCCATATACTTAAAAATAAAAACTTCATCTTATGTGGGACTTTTCATGAGCGTTCTTCAAGGGAGGTGAAGATGGAAAAGATCCTGGGCAGATAAACATAGTTCATAATGTGGACAGATTGCAGACCAGTATGACTGAATGTTCCTGTAGCCGAAAAAGATTTTTGTGCTATTCTAGACCACTTTTGGGGCCAATCTGTGCCTTTTTTAATTCTGGCATGTGGGCCAACCCTGTGTGATGTCAGTTTGAGTGAGCCATTTTTGCCCCCCTCACTTAATGGCAAATGGTAATGAGTCTTACAAAAAAAGTACTGGAACAGGACCTATTTATAATTTGAATTAAAGACAGCAAATTCACCCTAAGCAAAACCCTGTCATCTGTTCTTCTTTTTAAGGTCTTAATGCATTCCTTAAAAACCATTCTGCCAAGTCATCACTTGTTCATATCAATTCCAATTCCTCTATCTGGCTCCTTAAAAGACGTGTGTTGTAGGTTTCAGTTTACACCTAACTTTGTATATTGATGCACCTTTCTGTTGATCCAGTAAGTTTGATCTTTACAAAAGAGAAGAAAAGACATGTAGCATTGAATTATACACTGCCTTAAGTTGACTATTGTTCTTATTATATATGTATTTGTGTTAAGTTTGCACAATCTGGAAAAATCTAACTTCTCTGGTCAGTATTGACAAGGTTAAGAAGGGACTTGGAGACTGGGAAGATTTCGGATTCAGAGCCACATATGTTAAATATGATATGAAGCAATTATGTAAAGAAAATGACAATGCAAACATGATTATTCACTTAATTACCTATTGACAGGTATGAAACTGTTTTCTCAATTCCTTCACGTGGTGATAATTCTATATACTTCTACAAAAGCAAAATTCAAAGCTGTGCCTTTGAACTTATTCTGTACTGTGTATGTGTGGAAAAATGTATTGTATTTTGGGGAGAATTTTTCTTAGACATTTTCTGTCAGTTTTGTAGCTATTTGTGAGTTTTTGTTAGATTTTATTAACATAGCCTTTTCTTCTGTATTATAAAATGCGCCAAGCAATTATGGTGGACCTATTACCCTATGGGTAAGAAATAAATAAATGGAAATATGACATTAGGCATTTTAGTAATTGTTTTGTAAATAAAATCTTTGATAGCACCCAGTGTGATGATAACCATGTTTATGCCTAAAATGGACATAAGTGTTATATGTACAGTTGTGCAAGATATATGAGGGATTTTCACACTCAAATAAAGTTCTTGAAATTAAATAGAAGCCATTTAAATGTACTTAAATACAGAAACTTCAACAAGCTGCAAACTTAAAAAAAAAATCCTAAATTTGACCATGTATGTTTTTATTCAACAAAGGACTTGAGAATATACATAACTCACAGCAAATGAGTAGTCCTACACCTGTGCTTGCAGATACAAACTGTGCATGGTTATGACGGGATAGATGACTCAGTATTGCTTGGTTTAAGCCTTGCTGCTATTGCTCTCCCAAGCCATTATATTCACTGAGGCAGATAAGATGTGCTGTTTTCTTTACACTACCTTGTAACAAACGTGTTGCCACTGGAATACAGTAAATGGAGAAGTAATTTTTCCTTAGGTAAGTAAATAAAGTGGCAAAATTCTCAGACCTTGTATATTTAACTAGTGGGTAAACTGGTGAGAGTTTGGGATCTAAAGTAACTAAAGGAATGCACTGGAAATCTGCAAGGACTGAGGGAGGAAGGGTGTTCCAGGCCAGGTTTGGCAAGTGTCCAGGATCTTAAATATTCAGCCAAGGTCCTGGTGGGATTTTCAGAAACACACCAGGACCTTATCTCCACCTTTAGGTACCTGATGAAATTTTGTTTCCTGGGTTAGTGTCACAGACCTCCTGAAATTTTACCTCTGTCAGCTGGTGTTATTACCCAATATACTCATATACTTTTACTGTTCACTTTTATTAAGGACACGGGAGATCAGGCGTAGGCTATCTTATCTATTTTATTTTTATTCAGGTTACCTTCAGGCAAAATTGCCTACATGTGACGAAAGTAAGCCATGTGAGGAGGTTTTTTTGTAGCCAGTCTTTAGCAGCTGGAGTTTTGATGCATTTGAGACCAAAGTCCTACTTTTGTTATTGAAGATGTTTAAATCAAAGCATTGATTCTGGTCTATTAATTATTAAAAAGTAAAGAAATATTTGTCTCATCAAGAATGTGACAAATCACTATGAGAAAGGCACTGTCACTAGAATAGAAAAATCCACTTCTTCTTCTCCAGTGAATTCCAAATATCAGTGGATTGCATTTGCCAAGAGCCCACTGTGATCCTGTTCAGTCATTCATTATTGAACATTGATCAGCCTCCAGCTACCTGATGGACTGCTCACCATGACATGCCACGGTGTCTCCAAGGTGAGACGTTTGTGGGCAGAACTGACCAGTGAGTCAAAGCTGCGTCTTTGGAAGGATCAGGATGGAGGTGAACTCCTGCACTACTCAAGGGAAGCCAGAAGCACTTCTGACATTTTTCACAATAACTTGTAAAACCAAATAAACTCTAATCCCCATTGACTGAAAGAGAGGAGAAGATGAGACTATTTTAATAAACAAATGTGCCATATCCTTCAACACTTGGGGACAACACAGTTACCCTGATTTCAAGAGCTCAGGGAGATTGTTCAGGGAGGATGGATATTGGACACAGTGTCAGCCCCAGAAATAATAAAGGCTTTCTGAGTGGGGAACTGCAACACTGTGTGCAAAGTCCTGGGAGGGAATTTTGACCAACAGTAGCACCACAAAAGTGCTCATAAAAAAGAGCCACAGAACATCATCAGTCACATAGGGCCCTGAAAGTCTTTTGCAAAAGCACCTCCACAGTCTTTCTTTCCATTTTTTTTAATTTATTTAGAAACTTGTGTTGATGCCATAGGAGTCTGAATGTGCACTTCCAACTACCTTTGAACTGCTTCCTGATGAGGGCTTTGAAATTTAAACTGGACATTCATGGGGAGCAATACATAGATTACCGAACACAGCTCTACAGAGGTCACCATCACCATCTGCGTCAGAAGCGCTGCAAGGGAATGCAGGCCCCCTCCTCGACAACCACAGGTCAGAGCCCACCTGATTAATATAAACTACCACTACTTTCAGGTCACAGGGGTATATACCAGGCTGTGAAGCGCAGCGGCTCATGAGAGGATGATAACCTCTGGGTAGAATGGCTGGTTAGTGGCAAGGATCTCTTAAATGATCCCGGTACAAATTGCAAAACCTCCTGAGTCAGAGCCTGCAACCTGTTAATTAAGCCTTTCCCTTGACCATGGTATCTGAAACTGCTGTTTCTTGCCTAGCCACATATTTATGTGTATATAAAGTAAATATGTGACTACACAAATCTTACTGAAGAAGCTTTTATACCACATGCCAAAATACTCAATGTCATTTTCACTTTCTCTTCCTTTCTTCTGCTTTTTTCTTTTTCTTTTCTTCTTTTTCTTTTTTTCTTCCTCACCTTCTGTCTTCTCACAACAAATACACATTTTATTAAAAGTGTGATCTTCCTCATGGTCTAAAACATATAACAAAAAATAGATATACGTAATATATACAATACATTCTTTTGTAATGTATGTTATAGCATGACTAACTCAACATATATAATATTTTTAGATAGATGTATACACACACAAACAAACACATATGTATATATGCACATAAAAAGCCATTACAATTCTTCAAGATTTTTCATTACCAGGTAGAAAAAAAGACTCAGCGGGAGAAGAGCAGTGAGAACTCCATTCACTAGCATGAATCCTGGTTTTGTCAGGCTACCTCTTGCTGCTAAGGTCACTACCCTTTGACAAAAATGGCCTCTGACCTCCCTAGCCCCACAATTCTCTTGTGACTGACCCTGAAACCCATGAAATTCAGGGGCAGACATTGCTTTGGAACGTTTAGATAAAGCTGACTAACATGGGAAGGGCTCATGGTATGCACCCATCTGAAAAGGTCTGGCAGTTCTTTGGTAGAGGATGCAATTTATTCTGTCCCCCTCTTTCACTGAAATCCTAATCCTTCATATGCTACATAAAGTGGAAACTAAAACACACTGATGATGAATAACAATGTGCCTTTAAAGGGCAGTAACAGTTTCCTAGTCTTTATTTTTTAGGATTTTTAATTTTAAAAAAATTTAATTGGCTATGTACAAGAGAAATTAGTGTTTTTCTGTGCTGTGAAGTAAATCTAGGCAGGCTTATGCTTTATTATAGAGTTGTAAATCAAAGAAGCTAAGGATTATTTTTGCTGGGTTTTTCTCAAAAGCTGCATTAGTATACACACAGACCTGACTCAGAAGAAATGGCTATGCACTTCAGACTGAATTTTGTTACTCCTTGCAGTCCAATGACCTTGTTGTTCTGGCTTTGTATCTCAGTTCAACCCATTGTGGCAATAAACCCCTAACCAGAAAATTCAGATCCTAATTTGAGTCTACATCTTAAACACACAGAGGCATATATTGACGTGTCTTAGCACCTTCAGCGCTCTTTGAAGCCACCATTCATCTGCAGATGAAACCTCACTGCCCCTGTGGTGTATTCTGCCACAGAGCTGATGGTTTGTGAGAAGAAAGGTTTATCTTCATGACCACAGAGTACCTCTGAATTGCTGCTCAAGGAATAAGTACTTCGAGGAGACACTGGCCACAGCTCCTCTTGAAGTTTTATTATCGTGGGGGTTTGTTAACTTTAATAAATTGCTTCCTGCTCTCTGGACAGTGAATTCTGATTATAGGGCACCATAATTATGGAAATACTACTTGTCTTCTCAATGTAGTTTAAACCTACGGTCTTGCAAAGCACTTCAGGGACGTAGCGTAGCTCTGCCCTGCCGCGGCAGGCTCTGCCGTGCAGCCCACCCCGCTCCTGCCCTCCCCACCATGGCAGCGGCCCGGCGTGGGCAGCTCTCCTCTGCACCGCACTGGTTGCTCGCACCCTCATCAGCACCTTCTGAAAAATATATTGATTCCTCTGTGAAAGGGTACATGGGCAGTTTTGGGAAGGCAGCCATGCTGTGCCTCAGAGCGGGGGTTTGTCTCCAAATGGAAATGGAGAATTTTCGTGCACCACCACCACCACCACCACCACTACTCCGGTGGGCTGGACTTGAGCAAAAGGGGTTTGTTTTGCTGCCAGACGTTACGGTGAAGCCTCACATCAGGCAACGGACACAGACTTTGCCAGTGGTGGAGGCCCAGCGACGCCAGAGCCCCGATTCTGCCCTGTGCTGCCCCTGGGCTCAGGCTGCCAGCGGGCACCATTTTGTGCAGGGCCGGTGGGTAAGGGTGGGGGTGGGAGGCAGCCCCGCTGCCATCACACGCTGGAGCGTCTGCCCTGGGCTCAGAGGCAGGTGCGGTGAAGGCACTGCAAAATGCTGTGGTGTGACCGCTTTGCCTAAAAGTTTGAGCAAAAGTGGCCAGCCCTCGTTTTGGCATGCAGTTTGCCTTGTGACAGGCAGGGTAAGCACAGGGCAAGTTGCAGACAGCGCACAAATGGACAGGCCTAACGAGGAGGGCATATGTCGGGGTGTACTTGGTGCCACCGAGCAACCCGAGGGCGCTCTCCCGGCCGGCGCGGCCCCTCGGGACTCGAACCCGCGGTCCCCATCCCGCTCCGCCGCCCTTCTCGTCAGGCGCCGCCGGGGCTGCCCGCCGTGG
>JAVJGI010000060.1:32398597-32410672 GCA_035590275.1 Ibycter americanus
CGCCTGCCCGCGGCCCCGCCCGCAGGCCGCGCAGGGCACCGCGGCAGTACCGGGGTGGGGAGCGAGGGCAGTGCCGGGGGAGAGCAGACTTTGACGGGAGCGCAAACCAGCTGTGGGGCGGCTGTCGCCTTCCGCCTTGCCTCGGCTTTACGTGCCTGACGCCTGGCGTAGCGGGTTACCGGCCATCAGCGTGGAAAAAGAGCTGTTGCACAGCGTGAGCTTGCCTCGGAAGCCTCTTAACCTGCATGTACCTGGGGGAGGGGGCCGGACAGAGTAACACTGCAGCCTCTTGGGTGACAAGGTGCGTGTGCCTGCTCACCCGCCCGAGGTGCCCTGTGCGGGCCGGCCTTTGTCGCCGGGTCTCGCTGCCGTGTGGGGACAGAGGCCTGTGCACCGCGGCGTGGCGGCGTGCCCAGGAGCAGCTCCCCGCTGGGAGGGGCCACGTGCGAAAGGGGCTGCCGGGCCGCGCTTGGTGTATCTGTTTCTGGCCGAGCAAAGGGACAAGGGTAGACCGCTAAAAGCAAGCTTAAAACAGGTTGAGTTTTCAATGCTGACAGGTATTAAAGAGTAACTTTAGTGTCTGCTGCTATTGCAGTATGATATGTGTATGCTAAGTCAAGTAGCGAAGGGATTTCCGGGTAATGTTGGGAAGTAGAAATAGGAGCGAAGTTAGGTGGATTTTATTTATTTATTTATTTCCCATCTCTGGTAGGGACATTTTAATACCTAGATTTTAGTAGAGCAGTATAGTCCATTTCCAAAGCTCATGTCTCAACCCGTCAGGTGTCTGTCTGTCCTTTGCGTAGACACTTCTGTGACTGGTACACAAGTCTCTAAAGGTGGTACTGACTCAGAGTTTTGCTTTGGATGTAATTTAAATACAGTTGCGTTGAACTAACTGTCTGCTGAAATTTAGGAATCTGTTACAGGAACAAACATTGAGGTTTTTAGGTAAAGATTCCTAGTGCTCTGATTAGGGGAAAAGCCAAATGAATGTGGACCGGTGTATGTTTATTCTTTAGTCTCCAAGACATGGCTTGAAGTTTGCTGTCTTATATGCAGTATGTTTTAAGTCTAACAACGGCAGTAACTGGTATCTTCACTCAAACAAGCCTCTAGAAGAAGCTTGAGCAACAGTCTTGATGTAGGCTGCCTTTGTGCACATGAAATTCAAATGCAGAGATTGATGCAGCTGCAGGGCACTTTCTCTGAAGGATTGGTAGATCTGGAGTTCATTAGACACATCTAACACTTTTAATTCACTGACCTCTAAGGTACGAAGGAAGGATTCTGATTGAGGGAATCTTTTATCTTCTGACTTGACTCTTGAAAGTGACCTTTTGTTAAATGTTATCAGTCAAACACTGCACACATATATAATTTCTTAATTTTGCTGTACTGGATTTTATGCCTTCTCAACAGCCTCCCCAGATGAATTATTTAGGCTTAACTTGAATCCTCAAGGACTGAGTGAAAGCTGGTGTTGTTTCTGTTCTGGCATTTCAAGTCTTTGAATTGAGTCTTGGAGTTACGTGTGCAGCTAAATGCTTCTTTTGAAGTTGGCATGGGACTCTTTTAATACTGTCTCAATATGACATTTCTCTTATTGTGTTTCTTGTTAAGAAGTTTGCCTTAATGTTTCCTACCAGATCTTTGCCCATGCCTCTTCTGGGCTTTAGGTTTCCTTAGTTTTTCCCAAATAACAATTTAAATATGCTTTAATTGAAGAGAAAGGATGGATTAAGTGTAGTTCGAAGGTGCAGGTGGCTACAGAATAACTATAATGAGAGTAATTAATAGGTCTGTTCTTGCTCCTCTGCGCTGTCCCATTTGCAGTGATTCTTCTGAATCTGTTCCTCCAGCACTTAGACTACTTACTGTCGCTACATTTCTGTTGTAAATTTCCGAAAATGTTAGTGTGCAAATGCGAAGATTGCCTTCTTTTGGTTAATTGCTCATCACTTAATATTCACCTGATTTTGGCTGGCATTTCACTGAACTTGTGTTGTTCAATAATGTTATTGGGAGCCCTGTAAGATAAAGGAGAGGAATTATTTTCCTACCATCCTCAAGGATCTAACTGATGTTGGTAAACCTTGATGGCAGGGTAGATGTTCAAGGCCTTTCAGTGTAGTTGTAAGCTTGTGTCATGAAAGGTAAGAGGCCTGCTAATGTGCTATGGAGGGTCACTTTTGTTTTTCAGTCACTTGCATGATGTAGCAAGCTGTATATTAGAAATAATAAAAATTGAAATTTTTATTTTTTTAGAAGCTGTTCATCATGCTTACTCATTTAGCTTGGAAATTTTAAAATGTCATTAAAATAACTGTCTGGTATTACTGCTTTCTTTGACTGGCAGAATAAACTTTGTGTCATATGAGTGATATTTCACTAATAACATACTTCAGGATACTAACATGGAACTAGACTCAATTACTATTTGAAGTTTTTAACAGGAAATAAGTACTCATTGTTAGACCATGTCTATCTCATGTTCAGCTGTACCAGAGAGTGTGTTTTGGAAATTGCGACAATACAAAAACTGGTAGTTTTTGTAGTAAGACTTATTTGATTTGTACTACTTGTTTTCTGAGCAGGATTGTAGTACAGTTGTTCTTGTTTGGGACACTTTAAAGTGCAGTCTAAAGCCTGTAAACAAGAAGTGCTCGGGGAAGAATCTGAGTAATAAGACATTTGTAAACACAAGGCTATAGCTAATGTTTTTAGCCCTGTAAAGTGCTGTGCATGAGGTTGTTAACTCACATTGAAAACACAGCCCACAGATAAAGGCTTGCTGTGCACCAGTAGTAATTGTGAAAGTGTTAGTTGGAGCCACTTACTAAAGCTTTTGCAGTTGGGTAGAATGGGAAAAGTACATCAGTTGACATGGTTATGGCCTCATTATCTGAGGCTGGTTTTAACCAGACTTGTAAAATTTTGCAATGGTTTTGGAGGTGTTACATACTTGGTAGCTGATGTTCATGTAACAAATGCAAACTTTTCTTTTCTTTTTTTTTTTTTTTTCTTCACAGAATAGGACCATTTTCAGATTTGATCCAGAAGATGAAGACAAAAGAAAGGTGAGTAAAATAGGCTATTGAGCTGTATACCTGCTCTGGTTAGAAGTATAAAAAGGTAAAAGTATTATCTTAACTTAGCTGCCATTGTGAAATGGTGTAAGTAGTGATTATAAAGTTCTGCATTAATTTTTGTTTCTTCAGTGTAAGAGATGTGACACCTACCCATTCCCCTTTTTTTCTGACAGAAAAAAGCAAATTCCCCTAACAAAAACACCTGTCTTGAATAAAAGTAGTAGCAGAAAAGCCCATAAATAATTTTGTTGGCCACTGATTTGAGATGGGATGGAGGAATAGAGTAAAGATACTCTTTTGTATATACTGAGTATTGATACTTTTTTTTATCTAAAAATTTTGCAATACATTTTTCCATTTTTCTCCTCAGCAGGTAGCAATATTAGAGATGTATTTCTTGTTTATGTTAGATACTTAAAGAATATTAGAGATTGAGCTGAAGGGGTAAGTACAGAAGAAAGGTGTGGAGCTGTAAGAGAGACAGAGCTACAGAAGCCTGTTAATCCAAAGATAGCTGTAATCAGCAGAATGTGTACTGTGCATGTCAGGTTCCAAACATGGGAAATGTTTGTGTGTTATAGCATGGAGCTGTACAGGTGTGTCGGGGCTTAACAGGTCCCTTGAGACCCATCCACAGCCTTGCATTTAAAGTTTGGACATAGATTTCTTTTTCTTTTCTTTCCTGTTGTTATTTTTATGGTGTGATATGTAATGACAAGACCCTGCTGTTCTTTTGTCTAATTAGTTTTTGGGCTGATTTGTATATTTATTCAGAAAATGTTCATTAGTGAATGAGGCTGCATGTTTCTTCTATTTCTGAAATAAACTTCAAGCTTGAAATCAGAATTGCAAGGTTCCTGCAAGGATAGCTTGTCTTAAATTGGACATACGTCGATTTATTCCATGATTTTTGCAAAATCTAAATGTTTTCAGGTATTAAGTCTTTCTGATAGAAATGGGTGGGGTGATAAGTCTCTCTGTCCTTTGCATTTACAAAATCATCGATTATGTGTACTGTAATCTTAAGTTACAATTCCTTATTACATGGATGACTCGAAGACCTCTTAGCTTGGCTTTATCTATGGCTTTGTTTGAAGCTGATGTTCAGTGATGTGGTGATGGACTGCATGTGTCCTTTTTGATCTATAGGAGAACTCAGATGGGATATTGTTTTGGTTTTCTCATTGTGTTTGTGTTCTTCTGTCTCTTCCCTCCCTATCCCTTCCCCCTCTTTTTACATTGAGAATGAGGAAGTGTCTAATCTGGAAAACTGAATGCTAGGTAGAGAATGTAGGGAAGGAGAATAGATCAGAAGCCAAACTGGCAAATGCTAAACAAAGACAGTGAGTGTTGGGAGGGTGGGGGGGTATAGGATTTTCTGTGTGTGTGGTTGGTTTTGGTTTGTTGGGTTTTTTTAACAGCTACTCAACTGCATATGCTCGATATTCTTAGTATCTGTAAAACACTGAGCACTCTCCTGGCATCGAGATAAAAAATAAAAATGCTTTCAGTTGAAAGGTAAAATAGTACACACTCTTGGTGAGAGCAAACTATTGAAGTTGTTACCGAAACTAATGGAGGTTGCTCAAAGGCTGCATGATGTAGCTTCATTCTAATTCAGAAACAAGTTCCATTTTTAATTTAGTAATACTAAAATACACTTGAGTTGATAGTATTTGCAGTTCTGCTGCTATTAGCTTAGAATGATTGCAGTGAAAAATTTTAGACAAAGGGTCACAGTCCATAATGAAATCATGTAGTAGACTTGAAGTTCAGCTATGGGGGCAAATACAGAGAGACTTCATGGTTTTGTCTTTGGTTTCTGGTGCTATTGGAAACTTGCCATATAACTTAATGAATGCAATGTATAATTCTTACCAGTCTCTTGTGGCATATTGGGTTTGTTCATGCCTAGGAGTAAATTTGCTTTTAGTTATTTACTCCAGCAAGTCTTACAGACTTTGTTGTAAGTCATTCATGTCTATGCAAGAGTGCAACTAAAAGATCAACGATAGCAATGCGAGTTTTTTTCTTCTGCCTCACCACACGGCTTCAGCCATGACCTTAGAATTACAGCAAGGTTGTTTCTATAGTGTAATTGTATTGTAACATAGGCGTAATTGTGCTTTACACTTTTCTAGTCTGGGGAGAGGAGAACCCATATGTAGCAGTGGCATGCTGTAAAATACAAAAGACAGAAAGGTCAAAACTATGGCTTGACTATAGAAGCTGGGTAAATGGGACAGCAGCAGTTGTTCTGCCATCATATGGCTATGAAATCATGATGCTTGAGGCTGTAAACTAAATCAACAGTGAGTTTGACTGAACTCCAGGAGGAAAGTAGGTTGTGTTCCCTAGAAGGCAGGAAGAGAGGTAATGCTGTCAAGCTTGTCTATCTGGACATAGCCACAGGACTTTAATACATCACAGGATGATAAAAACCAGAAGATTTTAATGGAGCTGTTACTTGTCCTCGTTTTGTTTAATGATGCATGTGTTTGTATTGGCCTATATGATGGGTGCTATATAAATATATACTGATATTTACCAGTTGGCAACCTGTGTTGTGCTGTAAGATCTACTCAGATACCAGGCAGATCAAGTTGATGCCATTCCTTCTTAACTTGTCATATTCTGATAAAAAAAATAAGAATTTCTGAAAGCCTGTTTTCAGTTTGTGTGTGTAAACAGCATAGAAATTGCCAGCCAGAGGTAAATGTGTTCTGGGATAGCAGCTGAAATTAAGGCAGTGTGGTTGCTTCTGAGGAGCTTAACCAGCTCTGTTTGTCTCAGCCAGCCAACAAGTTCTTCATGGTGTTTTGCTGGAAAAGATTGAGTCTTCAGAACTGCAACACACTTCGCAGCAGCTTGGCATGGTTCACAGAAGCAGTTTGTTCTTTAGGTCTGTGCTGGAATAGACTCCAGAAAGTGAGTATCTGATAACTTGACTGGACACTCACCTTGGAGAGAGGTGTTGGGCATAGTGTGTCCCTCTTGATGTGGCACAGTGGGCACTTCAGCTCAAGCCTCACATGTCCTAATACAAAAAGGAAGATTTTTTTTTTAGAACCATTTTCTCATCATTTAACGGCTTTGTTCTCCATTATTTGTACCTTGAGAGGTCCAGATCCTGCTTCTGAAGCAGCAACACATTTGTGCTGTTTAGAGACTTAAAATGGTAAGAAAAAACTCAGCACTGTTTGTGTCCTGAAAATGTCTGTCAGTGCTGGTTCCCTAGTTAGCCACAGTATTCCACAACTGGAAGGAGCTACATCACCATTTGCCTAGGTGATATAACAGGAAAAGTCCAAGACTGACTTATTAAATTGGGTGAAGATGCCAAGTTTGGGGGAGAAAGGGGGGGAAAAAAGGAAGCAGCAACCAAATGCAAGAATATTACTCATTAGCCATGTTCTTATCTGAAATGGCAGGGTCTTCATGATTGACATATTTCCTCTTCAACTCCTTACGTTTTGTCTCCTTCACTTCTTGTAGTACTTACGTGGTTTCTACTCTACTGGCTCCAGCTTACTGTGTTGGTTCAGTCCTGTAATATAAGTCTTTGAAGTTTGAGTTCATTTTTCTTGATTTATTGTTCAGGTTCAATTTGAACATAATGGATTTAAAATTCAAGGCCTCCTTTAGTATGAAGAAAATCACCAAAACAGCATTTTCCTCCCACATTGCTGAATGTTTTAAAGGTGTTGAAATAGCTGACGGTGAATCATATCAAATGTATTGTGGGACTTTCCAAATTAAATTCATGATGTGTGGAGATTCCTTAAGGCTGTGCACTGTACCATATTTGAACTTTGGAAGGATGGAAGCAGTAAAGTGTGTTGATGGAGCAAGATGCTGTCATGGTCTAAGTCTCAGAAAAATCTTGTTGTTGGCTAGTGCTGTTGACACTGTGACACTTCTGGGAGGTCTGGAGGTTCCTGCAGCCACAGAGGTGCAGAACTTTTCTCCTCCCAGTAACTTTGTTGCAAGCTTTTGTAGTCTGTTAGTCAGTGTCCTGTACAAATATCAAGCTCAAGTGTTCCTGTGGGGACACTGTGTGGTATCTTAGCATTAATTGTTGTTGTTAATTGTTCTGACTTTACTGAAACCGCTTAAGGGAGTACCAGTCTGTAAGAGAAGAAAAGTTACTAAGTATGCTTCATTAATACTAAGCATTTGTTCTAATTCCCTCTGGTTCTGCCCACTCCCATCCAGCATTTTTCAGGTTTTACATCTCTTAAGGTTTATGTCAAGCCAGTGAGACCCATTTGTCCTATTAACACCCTTTCACTGCTGGGTTACAGACTTCATAAAGGCTTCTCCCTCTCCCTGTTCAGTGGGGAGGGCAAGGAGGGCTGCTGAGAGTGCAGCTATGCAGAATTTCACCTTTCTTTGAGTCCGAAACAGGTGTTTATTCTAATGGTTCTGACAACATGGACACTCCTCACCTTGCCTGCAGAGTGCCAGTCTAGTGTAAGCTCTCACATGTTCAAACCTGCGACTTGGACCTCTGCCGTGTCAGAGCTGGCAGACTTCTGCCAAACAGGCTGACCTCCTGCTGTTGAGGGGGATGAACAATGAAGTTTTGAAGTGAAGCAGGCTGAAACCTCAAGGAATACAAGTGTACACTTTCCCTCCCTGCCTGTAGCTGTCCACAAAGACTAGGCAAAAATTGAGCATGGCCTTTTCAGAGGAGGTTATCTAATTGTCTCATTATTCAACACAGTTGATTATAAATGTTATATAAATGTTCTCTTGACTTCCAGAGAAAATGAAAGCTTGAACTAACATTTCAAATACTCTTGGGCTTACTTTCATACTGCATTGGATGCTTAACTCTAAAACTTCATAGCAGAATAAAACAATTATTTTATTCTTTTAATGCTGCTCCTGTTAGCAGAAATGATCAGCCAACATTCTTACTCAGCAGTTCCAAGTTATGCCTCTTTGCTCCTGGAATCTGTTATCTCTGACTTGCCAAAACATAGTTTTGCTTTGGTTTTCTGCAACATTGATTTGCATAGTCTACTGAAAATAGAAGAAACACGTAAAATGCTTAATTTTGCCTTATATGATATGGAGAGGGACTTGAGTTTTAAGAGAAGCTTCTAAATAATTTTGAGAGCCCTTGAAACTTGGGAGTTGTGAAGATTCATGTGCAGTTTATTGTGGTTACCACTAATGTTCCTTTCATCTCCCTGAAAACTGGGTAGAGTCTGTTCTGAATCTTCATGTTTGTAGTAAAGTAGAAAGTAAGTTTGAGGAATAGATAGCAGTACAGATGGGGTAAACAATAGCAGACCTATACAACTTTGGGGGGGAAATACAGTTACTTGTGAACTTTGTGTTTGGCGCTACAGTTGTTTTCATTAACCATTCTCACCACTGAACAGCTGCAGAACTAGGTTGAATTAAATTAAGAACGTACTTCTCTTGAACCCCTAGAGACAATTTAATTAAAATTGAAATTTGAAAATAATGAAAAACATGGGTCAGAAGACAAAGTGAACTAGAGCGACTTAAGCCAGTGCAGGAGAAGGAAAGCGTGATCTGATACCACTTATGATGTTCCCATTCTCCTAAATAAATGATGTGCTCTAGCACGTAATACCTGACGAAGCCAAAGACATGGTGGCTTCTGGTTCACCCATGCTAAAAGAGTGAGCAAACACTCACTGTTGGGCCTGTGACTTTTCTTTCCCAGCTATTAAAGAAGAGTGGGAAGGACTTATTTAATTTTTGTGGACCATTCTTTAAAAAGCTTGATCTTTGTTTAAGTTAAGCCTAACAAGTGTAGTAAGATTTCTTCAGTCTGACATACTCCTATCGCTTCCTGTATGCTACTATCACTTGCTGTTCAGTCAAGATGCATGTATTTATGCCTAGAAATATAAAGAGAAGTCTTAAGAACATTGATCTTGAGAAATGAGTGAAGGTGATACAAAGCCAAGCACACCACTTGTGTTCTGCTGTTGTAGAATTTCTGTTCTTGATGGACTTTTTTTGGCAATTTTCTGCTGTCTTCAGTGACAGCATATTAGTAACAAAAAGGGAACAACATGGGTTTCGAAGTCAATTTGACAACAGGTTGGGTTTTTTCCTCTTGCTTTAAGCTTGATTGCTAAGAAGCATACCTCTCCTGGTACTTACAACATCTATGGCATAATTCAAAAATAAATGTGCAGAAAAGAAGAAAAGTATGCACTCTATTTCTGTAATGTTTAGCAGAACTACTGTTGTTCACCTTTGAATTGCAGCTTCTCTAACACTGAATAATCTGTGTCCAAATTAAATGCTATATTCAGTAAAGCAGTGGTGTTTGGATTTGAATACTTGCAGAATGGAGACTATATTCTCTTGTTCCTGATCTAATTCAAAGGCCTATATAAGCAAAGAGAATGATTTGCCAAAGGGGGAGAAGCAAATAAAGGGAAATTGTCTCCTTTTCTCACCAAGACATTTATTACTCTGGTGTTGAGAAGCTACAGTAAATTTAGCTGACATAACATAGCCAAAGTTTAGTGGTCTGTGAATTGAAAAAAGTGAATATAGGTCAAGTGTGCTTTCTAAACATCTTCAAACACAAAGAGAGGAGGTGGAAAAGGACCTTATGTGCAGGCACCCCCATAGAACAAGGTCATGAAGTACCTTATTTTTCACAAACACCTAGGTACCCCCAGCTCAGGTTGAGCCTGGGAAATACAAGCACCTGCTAATAAATACTTAAGTGCTCCTCTCTCCTTTCCCCCTCGTGCACCCTCTGACCAATCTAAGCAGCCTGTAAACAAAGATGGCAAAAGAAAATGGAAGAAGAGATGGTAACTTTTTGCCCAAAGCCACCCAAAAAATGTGTGGCTGAGCAAGTAAGAAAACACAGGTCTCTGTTACCTCAGGATATTGCTTTTTCTATAGGACTGTGTTGCTTCTTAGCATCAAGCACTTATGCTATCAGGATAAAGGACTAAAATGGATTAATGTTTTACTTGTCAAGACAAGAAGACATGAGTATTTCTGGGCTTCCTGTTTTAACATGCAATAAAATTTTAAAATGTTTTGCCATTACTCACACTACAGTACAGACAAAAGGAACGGTGTGTATTGCTCTGTCTTAACCTTACTATTGGCATGAAAGCTGAGAATTCTTGAATTTCAGAGATATGAATGTATTTCACAATTTAAAAAAAAGTTTAAAAAGGCTAGAAACTACCTTGGTTCTGTGGAAAAATATATGAAAACCACATCTTGCTGTTGCACGACTGATGAAAGTCACACTCCCTTCTGAACACTGAAAGGATAGAACTAAACCAAAAAATGTTAAATTCATACAGTAATATAGGGGATAGCAATGAAACTGTGAAACTAGGACAATCATGATACATTTTGTGAGTGGGGAGGTACCTTGCTGCCCAAATTCTTTCACTTGCTTTCATTTCCAACCAAATAAATAACATCTGTGCCCTTTAGTTTTAGTTTATGCCATGCTAATGGCCTACAGGGCAGTAGAAAAAGCACCGCCTAAAGAAAATGGAAAGGATAATAATGCTTTTATGGTCACATCCTTTCCTGTTTCTGTTCTCTCTGTGCATCACTTCTCTCATGCCATCAAGGAGAAAGCAGAAAATGTGCTGTATGGCATTTGGTTTTAGTTGTCTCCAAGGCAATTTCCTAATAGAATGAATTCTGTTTCCTTGCTTCAAGATTTTCCATGGCTAACTCTTTAACTATAATCAGATGCTCCTATTGGTACTTGAGGTTGGCCAGCAGTGGTTCGCTGTCACAGGCTTCAGCAGGTTTGCAAGTGGTGGTATCATAACTCAGCGCTGCTTCCTTTAAAATCACTCTTGATGGCTCACTAGGGTCTAACTCCAGAGAACTTTGTCAGTAGTTCCTGTGTGTTTTTCACTTTTGTGAGTCTTACGTCTTAAAAAAATTGTATTTTGCTGTAAGGCTAGGAAGCTTAGTAACTTGTTCTTAAGTGTGTGGTGGATTAGTTGTTAATCTGATATGCATAAGACTGTATAATTAATGCTTTTAAACATAAACTCCAGACTTGCTTATATTGTGAAATCTTTTATACAGCCAAGGCTTCAGGAACATTTAGGAAATGAAGTACCTTACAAGCACACCAATGGTTTGGTTTTTCAAAGTTGTAAGTAGGTTGCTAAATCTCAAAAAAATACTTGTGTTCTGTTTAGTACCTATCTTTAGTACAGCTATTCAGAGTTAAGAATCTTCTGTTACTGCATTTCACTAAGATTTGAAGCCATGAGATGATCTTTTTTATTTTTAATTAAATGGCAAGGATAGTTTACAAATGTATGGAGGGAGGGTTAGGCTTCCACCTCCCATGGCAAGAGTGGGAGTTTGGTGCCCTTTGGGATGTCCCCTGCAGTGCTTTTGACATTTTGCAGTGACACTTCCATAGCAGCAGGTGGGTGCAACTTACGGGGTGGAGGGGGGAATCAGTCTGAATTGGGAGGATTGGTCTCTTTGTAGTCAAATGAGCATTCAGGTTTTATCCAACCGAGATTAAAGACCAGAGCACCGGATGCTAGATGTATATAGGCTGTGCTGCTAACAAACATGGGTTGAAGCTCCCCTTAATTTCAGCGAGTATTGATTGGATCAGATACTTCATGAGGTGATCCTTGGTATTTACAGTTCTAGAAGAAATGTTTAGTACTGTTGATGAAAAATCAGGTATGTTTTTGTGCTGTATTTATTTACTGATAAGGCAGGCAGTCTGGCCCACTATGTCTTTGAAGTGTTCATTCAGCATCTTGGTTTGGGGAAGACTGGTAGTTTGGCTTCTTGTGCCATTAATCTGGTACTGCTACATAGTTCCCAAGGAGAGGGAGAGTCCTGTTGGTGAAGCACATGTTGAATTTGAGTAAATGATTACAGACCACTGTGCTGGTTTAAAAGTAAACCTGCAGGAGAAATGAACCCAACTCAAAAGAGTTTAGAAGTCAGAACTACAATT
>JAVJGI010000060.1:32410772-32464853 GCA_035590275.1 Ibycter americanus
GTTCACGATGGATGGCAGAGAGGGTATAGAATACACAGTTCCAGTTACACCCACACAGTGATAAACTGGTCCCAGCCTCTATAACTAGGACACAGCTGTTGTCATCAAGGAAGACTATAACTCTAATCTAATAGAAATGTGCTTGAACAGGGAACAGAATAAATGGACCTTTTCTTGGAGTTCTTGAACTGTCCATTCCGACATCGTACAGGAGTAACTGTGTTACTCCTCAAAACCAGACTTCACAACTGTTGCTTCAGCTTGCAAAGCAAAGTTAGTTGTATGGAAAACTCTCTTAACAATAGAAGCAAAATTCTTGTAAGGAATTGAGCTGTGACCAGATAATTTGACTGTGGATCTAGACTGGTCATTTTTTTTTCCTAGGCAATTTTTAAAAAACACTTCAAAGATACCACCTTTGGAAACATTTAGTGCAGGTCTAGCTTACTATGCTCAAGTCAGGGCGTTGTACAGATCTGTGGGAGGAGCCTTAGGTTAATGTTGAAGAACTCTGAAAAATCTGTACTTAAGTGTCTTTTTTCCAAGTACTTGTCTATGAAATTCCCACAGTAAGTACCTTCATGCCTGTACAGATGGTCAAATGTGAGTTTTATACTGTTGCAGTGCCTATAGTATTCTGACAAAGATTTCTCATGTTGCCTGGGTGATAGTAAGGGGTGGAGCTCACTCCTTGTTTTCAGGGTCTGACTGGTTTAGTCTAGTCAGGGCTGTGGAGATGGAGTCATGGTCTTGGTTGTCTGGGTGGTGCTTTTGGGTGGGCTTCACCGCAGGAGAAACATACTAGAAATCATATTATGAATCCCTACTGTCTGACTTTGTTTGCAGATTGTCTTTTAACATTGTTGAAGATTTGTGTTTTCTCCCTTATTCTTCTGGAGTGTCTGTTCTAGATTTGTTTTAGACTTACATCTTTTTTTATTTATTATTATTCTGGCTTTAATTGTCAGTGATCACAGTAACGAAATTTGCTTGGATATCCCAAGTGGAACTTTTGTTTTGAACTTTGGGTCAGGGTGATGGGCTGCTGTGCTCCCTGCCTTTTTGTTGTGGTGGTGGTGAAGGGTGCAGTTCTAGAGACCATTCCCCAAGAACTATTTTTACTTTACTAGTATTCCTATGCTTGTTTTTATCACTTTCTTATTGGCATGTACTGCGTGAGACCACTGTATGAATTTCAGGTCCTAAGCGGACTTCTTCACTAGTGCTATTCAACTCAGTTGCTACTCTGGCTTCTTTGGTAATTTATTTGTGTCAATGGTCAAGACACAAAGCTTAGGGAATGAGAAGCGGGTAGAAAATGTGTCCTGTGAGGTGCAGTGCAGTTTGTGTTGCCACTTATCTGGGAACTTCCTTGTAACTGTACTTCTGGCTCTGATAGCCATGACTACTCATCTTGTCCTGAGCTTAACACATAAAAACCCTATGTAGTCCTCCCCCATCAAGCAATCTGTTCTGTCCTGTCTTTTCTCCCTTTTGATTGATCATCTGATTGTCCATTCCTGTCTTATAAAAGGTAATTCTTCTGTAATTCAGGTGTTACTGTTCTGACCTGCAGATTCTTGGAGTGTTGTATTTCCTTATGCTGCATTTACATGATTAATGTTTGCCCCAGCAGTCGTGTCGGTATTAAAGTATCAGTGAAGTATTCCAACTTCAGTCTGTGTTGACAAAGCAGCAGTTTTGCTGGTTTGGCAAACCTGGTACAGCCAGAGTCTTCCAATAAAACTGCATTATGTTTCAGTGTCAGAGGTACCATTTCTAAGAATCTTGCTGAAGATGAGAGAAGTCCGTAGGCTAGGTCAAAGTGGCAACACACATTACAGGTGTTACTGAACAGGGAGTACTAATACTTCTGTGTTGAGCAGCAGTTATTTTGGTTTGGTTTCTTTTCTCCCAGCCTCCTGACTGAAACAACCTCACCTTATAATTTTGCAGGTACTATAGGTATCACTGTTCTATATTGATGTATTTTTAAAACCTTTCACTTCTCTCTAGCCTTGTTACTCTGGCTACTCAAGTTTTTAGTCCTGGTAATGAGAAAACTTGGTAACTGGCAGTGGTGGATAGCATCTTCCATTTTGGCTTAATGCTTTTGCCAATATTGATGTATTTGGATTGTATCCATAAGGAAAACTGCTTTTGATGATCACTGGAGGTCTCTTGCAGTAGTTCATATTTTGAAGAGCTAATACAGAGTACCTAGTTTGTCAAGTCAGCTGAAAACTCAAAAGTTATATGGAAGCTTAGCAAAAGTAGTTTCCTATGCCACCAATATTTTGATGCTAAAACTGTTCCTTTCTTGTTTGTTTGTGTTTGCCTAGAAACTGTGTGAAGGAATTCTAAACATCCTTGAAAAGGACACAAAAACTTCATGTCAAGTTGCCTGCCTGGAGGCCCTCCGGATTCTCTCCAGGGACAAGAAGGTTTTAGTGCCTGTAACCACGAAGAGGAACATGCAGATCCTTATGAGGCTAGCAAAACTGGACAGTGTGGAAGATCCTTTGGAGAGAGTGTCTGAATTTCCTGTTATAGTAGAAGCTTTAAAATGCCTCTGTAACATAATTTTTAATAGTGCTGTTGCACAGAAGCTCAGTTTGGAACTGAATCTTGCAGCTATGCTCTGTAGTCTTCTGGAAAAATGCAAGGACCAACAGTTTGTTGATGACATTAAATGCTTTGATTTGCGTCTCCTCTTCCTCTTGTCACTTCTGCACACAGATATTAGATCACAGTTGCGTCAGGAACTACAAGGTGTGCAAGTTTTGACTCGGGCTTTGGAAAGTTCCCTGAGTGTAAGATGGACAGAAGAATATAAAGCAGCAGAAGATCGTGACAGGCCTCCTCTATCTTTGCAAGAGACAGATTGTGCCATTGAGGCACTAAAGGCTCTTTTTAATGTGACGCTTGACAGTTGGAATGTCCACAGCGAGGTAAGGCTTAGTTAAGTGTTTTTTAAATTGGTTTTGTTTAGCCTGCTAGAGCCAGAACCAGCAGGTAGATACGAGGCAGTTGTTGTCCAAGCCCCAGAGCAACTTTTGCTGCTGTAATTTTGATTGAAAATTATTGCATTTTTCAAAATAACAGCTAAGGTAGTCTTGAAATTTTGCATCATAGTTTGTGTGCAAAATCAGTCTGAGAAAATTTGTCTGTCTGAATTCAGATTGTCATGTATTGATGATCTTGGACTTTCAAGAGGCTGTTGTCTTTAACGCTCATGAGTATTATAATTCTTTAGTGCTTTGGTGTTGAGTGCTTTGAATACCAAAACAACTTTTTTGTTCGTGTTACTACTCGGGCAAAAAATTTAATCTGTACATTTTCTGTGTATGCATATACATATTCTGGGAGAATAGCTTGGATTATATAATGTGAGTTAGAGCTGTATGTTTTCAAATAAAAAATGCAAAGACAACTATTTCAAAGAGTCTTAGATTTCCAAAGTAAAATAAATGCTGTTCAATAATAATTAGCTGGCTAGGAAAAACTTTTTAGTGTGTATCAGATGTCTACATCTCTGGATATTGTGGACTGTAGCAATAGGGTAATAGTTCCAGCTGAGAAGTCTCCCTAGTTTTCTTCTGTTTTTCTGGGTATGATGATAAGCACATCAACTCTAAGTTTTAACAAATAACTGTGAAGAAAGAGTGGTACTGTTTTTAATATCTTTATCTCCCATCCTCCAAGCACCAGGTTTGGACTTAAATGAGACCTTTTAAGATGAGGTCAAGTACCGAGAACCAAATGCACTTTCATTGTTATGTCTTGTAATTAAGATTGGTTTTGTTTTTTCATTTTAACACCACATCTATTTTTTTTTTCTTGAACAAATGTGCTTCATGTGTGTTGCATCCCTAGATTTATAAACAGAAATTATAAGGATAACTTTTGTTGAATAATCTAGGTCTGTGCCACAGTAATAGTATTATATAGGGAATCTTTATTTTTAGACCACATCATATTGTGTCTGAAACAGTGTTATTAACTTTTCACTGGGCATTGTAAACTTGTAGCATAATATAAAGCTAAGCAGAAGTTTACAGTAGTTAAAATTGACAAATAATTATTCCTTTAAGTGCATTGGACTAAACAGCAAATAAGACTTTACTCATAACATTAAGGAATGTAAAACTTCAGAAAGGTCTGAAGCTTATTCTTTGCTTTAATATCTCAAGGATATGCTGAATAAGAAATCCTGAAATTTAAGATTGAGTGAGTGGGGAGAAAGAATCAGAGAAGCTAATACTTTGAATTTCAAGGAAACGAAAAGAAAGTGGGGAACTTTTTTCTCATTTATATTCCTGACTTAGACCTTTAACAAAAATATCTTTAATTTTGTCAGAGAAAGTTCTTTGTATAGGCAAGTGATTGTTTTGTAGGTAGAAACTTGAACGGAGAAAAATTACTCAAAGTCAAGCATGTAACACAGCTATATGAATGTTTGCTAGTTCAGAGTTTGAGAATTACCATCTTTGTAATTAAGTTCTTCTGTGTGGAGGAAATAATGTCAGGTGTTAAGTTGGAAAGTGATGCTACATTACACGTTCACCTCCTGAGAAATAAGCTCTTAAAATCTGGATCTTGAAGTTGGTATACTCTTACAAAATACTGGGAATCTTGAAAGATGAAAAGTCCAGTTTACTGCAGAAAGGCGGGCGGGAAGTGGCACACAGTTGTGGTGTTACCTGATGAGGTTTCCTATGGCTGTTGTCTGTGGAACGAGGGAGGCTTTGTCCCAGGAAAATTTCCTTCAGATTGGAGGAAATACTGGTGTTAGTAACTCTCTATTTTCATTTATTTATTAATTTTATTTTTGGATGAGAGTTCAAGACGTCCTGGGGTGGGAGAAGCTTATTTTGTGTTTTGAGATAAACCTTATATAATAACTCTTCAGTAAAAGTTCCTAAAAGCAAGGAACCTTTAAATTAAGGAGTTCTTTCATAGTTGTAAACTGTTAGCCAAATATGTCGGGTGACATTCTGTTTAGCAAGTATCCCTGAGGAAATATTAATGATCTGTAAGAACAGTAAACAGCATGTTAATTAAGTGGACTGAAGATGCAGAATTTGCAGAGATTACAAACAGTAGACAGGATGAAAAGTAAAAGGAGAGCAGAGAGGTTAGCCATGTGGGTAGAAAACTAAATGAGATCCATCCTGAGGGGGAGAGAACCATTTGAAACACCAGTATTTAATGACTGGAGATGGTTTCAAAGTAGCAAAGCCAGACAAGAGCCGCAGGTGGTACAGTTGGCACATTTGGATGCTGATGTTACAAAAGATGCATTGGGCCGCTTTGTGCTACGTCAAACACATCAGAACATATGATGGATGCCAAGAAAAGCTAATGAAAAAGGATGAGGACAATGATACACACAGCTAAATGATTGCAGTTACTGGTGTACTTTTGTGTGGCTGCTGTCTGGTGGGAGATTGGAAGGTAGAATTGCTTGGAGAAAGCAAAAGTAGGGCAAATAAGGTTGCTGAAAGTAGAGAAGTTATTAATGAAATGGAGAAAAGGTATCAAGGGAACAGAAGCAAGTGAATTAGAAAAAGAAACAGACTGGGTGGGGGAATGCAACTGTTGGCAGCAAAAGGTCTAAATTAGGAAGAGGCAAATTAAATGAAGAACATACATAATTTAAACGAATGAAAAGGTGGCTGGGTATAAATACAGGAAGGAAGGTAGTGGTATATTAGGAATAGTGGTATGGAATTGAGCAAACGCTTGTAATGGGGTTTTCTGGTAGTGAGGGCTCATTTAACTGGAAAGAAGTCCCCAGCGACTTTTACAAGGCCTAGTTAGAAGGCCAGCATATGACAGTTATGTTGCATTAAGCATTCAGTGAACTCTAAGGTACAGTCCTTTTATTGATAGGGATGGATGTTATGATCTAATAGGTATTTTTCATCTTTAATTTTTATTATTCTAGTGACCTGAAACCCCCACTTGCAATCTTCAAAATGAAAAAATATCTCCATAATTTATATTTATATAGAATGAATCTCATCAATTTCGTTATATGGCTGCCATCCTTCGACACTGCTTATTAACCACGGGCCCTACTGAAGACAAAACTGAAGAGTTGCACAGGTTGGTAGTATTGCAGCACCAATCTATTTTAAAAGGTTATTTATTTTAGGAAAAAAAAATACTTTGCCTAAAATCTAAAGTGGAAATCTGAAAAACAATAAAAGCTGTTAATTTTGAGTAAAATATTATGAATCTTTTTGATGAAAGCTGCTTGCTGAAATATTAAGTATGTCTGCTCTTCCAGAGAGAAAGTGGCAGGCAAGATTGTTATTTTTGATCAATAATAGTGAAGCTGACCTTTTTGAAATTTTTGTGTGTGTGTAACAGGATGAAAATACGTATGGGAATTTTAGGGGTAGAGCAAATTGAAGTGGAATACAACTTCTGTTGTTTTGCACAGAAGCTGGTGGAAAAACTGCATTTTGAGATTTTTGTATGTAACTTTTGCGATCCTGATGGATTGGGATGGAAGTAACAAGTCGATATTTTATCTCCAGTAGTTATAGGCCACTTTATTAAAAGTACAAATATTAGTTCTATAATAATTTTATTTTTTTCAAAGATGAGTGAATCATTGTGCAGTTTTGGGTGTGTTGTGGGGTTTTTTTCCCCAGTCCTGCACCCAACTGTTTATGTATTTGCAGCTAATAATTCAGTCAAAATTTAGAGTATTTTTAGTGATGTAATGAGTCTGTTGTTTGTTACTGTTTTTTTTTTTTTTTTTTTTTTTTTGTGACACCCTTATTTTTGTGCAAGTAGGTCAGCAGTTCACAGGGCCTGACAGTATGGTAGCTTCAAACACTATCCTGTGTTATCCCTCAAAAATGAAAATTAGTGTTGCCATTTTCTTCTTCAGAGATGTCTGTGTATCTAATGTAGGATCTTTTGAAGATCTTCTGAACCAGCAGTCTCCGGGAAGAAGGATATGGGTTTTCCATCTAGCAATCTTGAAAGTGTTAAATGAACTTGATTAAAATCTTGGACACGTCTTAGAGATCAACAGTCTTAGTAGGTGAACACTACAATCCTACATCAGAGCCCTTCTCAGCTTGTGCAGACTAGTCTGGAATAATTTAGGATACCGCTGCAGTAGTTACCATGACTGAAGTTAGTGCTGTGTCCTAAAAGGCAGTCAATATTTTTTCCTTGCTGCTGCTTATGGTGGGTGGTTTGCACTCTCATCCTCCTTGTAAGGGAGGGACTAGCGAGAATACATTCCCCACTGCTGGGAATATTGAACAGATTTGGATGAATCCAACAACTACAAGAAGACAGAGATTGGCCTTTAGCATTTAAGCTTGTACATAGTCAGCAAGACTGCCGGATATTCTGGTGTATGATTATGCAGCTGATGCTCTTCCCATGAAAACTAGTCCAGGAATCTGACTAGTCTAATCACCCTGTAAAATGTAATTACCTTGTGCTGTTGCAAAAGGATGCATATTATGCAGGTCCTTTTGGTTTTAGCTTTTGCAAACACTTGTCGATGAGATCCGAAAAGGGCTTAACATACAGAAAGAAGTAGGCAGCTGTGGAGAACATGTAGTATCTGTGTGACTTCTGTCCTCACGTTTTTCAGTCTGAAGGGGTATTTCGTGTAGAGATGCTTCCCACACGGACCTTATGGGACACCAAGTCAAGGCAAGGACTCTCCATAATTTGGAGAGGGGGAAGCAGAAAAGAAATGAGGATGGTTATCACTGCCTTGTGTCACTTCAGTGTTTCCCCTTGTCCATCAGACTCAGTATAGCACTGTATCGGTCTTTCTGTTAATGCTAGGAAAACAACTTTCTCCCTGTTAGCTAACTGTAGCTAGTTTGTTTAGCTCAAGTTGATAGAAGAAAGAATGCTAATGTAGTATTGCTGCACGTAGTATTCAATTATGATTTATATCAAACTCAGGGTGTGTTTTAACATGCTAGAAGAGCACTGCACAGTTTTTTACTTTTGTGATTCAAGTAATTCAGCCCATTTGCAGAACCTGAGTTTTGTCTTTGAATGCCACAGGATGCAATAAGAGCTGAATAATTTAATAAGTTCTTCCACCAAGACTATTCATCACAAGCCAGCTCTGGAATAGAAAAGATATAGTCAGAAGTAATGCCCCTGCAAACCCTTAGAGGGATCAGGGGCCTGGATTAGAGGGCTCCACTTCAGTTCCCTGATGTACTTGGTTAAGCAAAACATTCATTCCTGGTAGGAACTTCAATAATGAATGAGTAAGCTTGTGTTAGCAGTCTATAGCATTGCTAAAAAAATGAGGCTGTGTCGTCATTTGGGCTGTTCAGTGTGCTGAACTCTGACCATCCAATCTTTATTGCTAGAGATGAGGTGTAAGTCAGAGAGTAAAGTGCAACTTCTTCCTCTGCTTTCCACCTGGAGCCTATCAGTAAGGCAATTATGAAAGTAATGTTAAAAACTGAATAAAATATAAGCAGTGTTGAACGCAGAATAAACTTTATGAAGCATCAGGGAGGCATAAGTATATTTCTTAGAATTACTGATCACTTGCACTTCTCTAAGTTTGTAAATCTGCAGAATATGAGATGCTTAAATGGAAGGGTTTGGGCAGCCTGTTAAAGCACATTGTATGAATGCTTGTGCTCTGAATGTGTAAGTTGAGGGTTTATTTTATGTGAGCATCAGATGTTGGATACATGCCCTGAGCTGTGATGTACTGATTGTCAGTGTGACTCTATTTCTAATAAATGAGTAGAAGTTACCTATAAAATATCTTAACTAATTTAGTACCTGGTATTGTTGTCATTATTGTGGTTCTGTCATGTCATTACTTAATGTTTGAATATGAACAGCTTAAAGCACCACATATTAGAGGGAGTGCCATTTTTGCCCTCTAACAAGGTTTTAATCAAGGCATTCAGCAGCTCTAAATAGGCCTTTGCTTCTAAATTTGCATATCAGGAGGGGGCTGGGAGCATGAGTGGGTGGATGTCATGTCCCAGTGATTAATGATCTCTAGGAAGCCGAAAAGGGGAGAGTAATATACGCAGTATTTCTACCCCCTGGAGTAGGAATGCAAACACTATTGTGCAGATCTGTGCATAGTCACTGACTTCCTGGTAGCTGGAGAATTTCATACACTCCTCTACCACAAATAAAACTGTCAGTGGAGTGACAAAGATCAGAAAGCCAGGCTTCATTTATTGAAAAGAATAGCTCAGACACAGTGATCCAGAAAATTAATTTTGTAGGTGTTTGGGAACTTGGTTGTTTAATAAGAAACTGGTAAAAAGAGAACTTTTGATGAAAGGCCTGAAGCCACCAAATATTCGTTGAATTTTAGTCTGTTTTGTTTCTGACTATTCCTGAATTATTGGAGAGGAATAACTTCCATGATATAAAAGACATATCTTAAATAGGAATTAGAACAAAACAAAGAGAACAAGCTTTCCAAAAAGTAGAAGTTGTCTGAATTTCAATTGCTAAAAGAGCAAAAAGGAGATGGCACAATGTGGAACAGCCACCCAGTCTGATCAGACCAAAACCAGCACATTTGTTGGAAATCCTGTTATGTTTGATTGCTGTGATTTGCTTTCTCTTTTACTAATTCATTGTTAGAATTGTGTTAATAACAAAAACTGAGGGCAGCTTCTAAGTAGGTATTATTAAACACATTAAATGAAGTAGTTTGGTGAGTTTTCTCTGTTCTTGGAACACTTCACCAATCCTTGAAACATCAGTGCTCATAGCTCCATTGGTATCTTTGAAGTCTGCGTATCTAAGTCTAAATAGTTCTGTAGTATTTCTAAATATATCCATTTTTAAGTTTAGTTGGGCATCAGCAAGTAAATAATAACAGAATTCTAATTTTTGCACCATCTGTGTAATTTATCCCCATATTCAGGAAGAGTACAAACACAAGTCTGTATAATGAGAACAGGATAGATAGCAAACTCAAGGGGTGTGTACCATACAAGAGACCCTTGCAAAGTAAGTTCCATCTTACTCCATTAAAGAGGACCCTGTGATCTAATTGAAATCACTTAATGGATATTTGCGAAGCGCTCCTCTGTGTTTTGTAGAATGCAAAGACTGCCAGTTACTATAAGGTAGTGCTTGGTAAATAAACCTGAATCTGTTTTTAATGTGTTAAAAGCTTTCTGTATTTCTTATACACTACAGGCTAAGTGAAAGTCAAATATTTCAGGGGAGCTGAGAAATTGCCACTATTCCCCACTGTTTTAAGAGGAAGAGATGCTTTCTGTGGTGTATTTTGTCACATTAATGATGGTAATATGGACATATTGTAAAATGTTTTCAGTTTCAAGGAGGAAAAACTCTTGACTGCTACATATCAATGTGAGAGTTCCCCCTGCTGTCCTGCAAGATCAGCTGCTGTAACAACACACTGCTGGAAGCTGTGCCTTTATCTGTTGGATAGGATACTGTGGGGGCTGGAAGTAATAATGCACTGCTGCAGTATAGCTTTTGGAGCTTTTGTCTTTCTTTTTCCTCATTTGTTCCAAGAGCCAGCACTCGGGCGATAATGCATGCCACCTTCTTTAAAACCCAGAGAGTAGAAAATAAAGCATTGTTTGAGTTGCAGGGCCTGTTTTTGGTTGCAGTTGTACAAACAGTGTATGGTGAGTTGTACTCTGTTTTTAAGTTTTCCAAATGAATAATGAATCTTTAAAATCTGTTTCAGCAATGCAATCAACCTCTTAAGCAATGTTCCTGTTTCTTGCTTGGATGTTCTTACTAATTCATCATCCCAAGAGGAAACAGACATAAAATACAATGGTATGAATATGGGAGCAATTCAAATTTTACTGGATTTCATGGAGAAGAGGATAGACAAGGTATGGGCTGCAAAGATGCTTCACAAAAAGGGCCTCTTTCAATAATGTAAAAAGTGCACATATGTAAAGCTTCTTACAAACCTTTCAGACAGTAAGTAGCACAAATGTGGTTGTCCTTGCTTCTAGATTGTAAAACACCTCAAAATTGAAAAAAAATTCCTGTGATTATCTGAAGCATACTTGCCGTGTGTGTGTGTGAGGATGAACATTTGACTCTTTGTTTATATCTCTGTAAAGTTCGTGTTATGGCTGTCATACAGGACTTTATTGAAGGGTTCACAGGATTTGAAAAGGAAAAATTGTTTTATTTGTATTTGATTTTATTTTAGGGAAGCAGCTATAGAGAAGGTCTGACTCCAGTTCTCAGTTTATTAACTGAATGCTGCCGAACCCATAGGAATATCAGGAAGTTTATCAAAGCTCAAGTAAGTAAAATATTCATCCAAATATTTAAATATGAAGCTAATGATAAACTTTCTGAGGTTTGTACATCAGTGCATGACACTGATACTTTAAAAGTATGAATGATTTCATATTAAATTACCTACAAAGTTCTCTGCAGTGTTTTTTTCTGTTAGGTTTCTGACAACTGTCAACTGTAGAAATAATTTTTCAGTCATGTAAATCAATAGATATTATGGCCTAAGTGCCCCAATACATTTTGTAGAGCTGTTAAATAATAACATGAGGGGTATTGTAAAACTGTGTTAATACAGATCACCGTGGATCATGTGATACAGGGGCAAAGAACTCGGTGAGGTCTATCCCCTTACATCCAGCGTATCAAAAAAATTTCAGTGCAGTTAGTAAAACCTTGCAAAGCTGTGTGGTAACCAGTGAGGCTACAGGTGTTTTGATGAGTTCTGCTTGAGCTTTAGTTTGACCTCAGCAGGCAGGAGTCGCTGAAATTGAAATGTGTACCAGCTGTTCTGTCAGAGTAAAACTCTGTCCCTGAACAGAGGCACACTTCATCGCTTGGTCTCTTTAAAGAGCTGTTTAGTACAGTACAGACTGTGGGTAGGCTTTTTACAGGAAAATAAGATTTCGATGCCATGGTCAAAGATCTAAAGGTTCTCTGTGGCTTGGTGGTTGAGTGTGGTGTTCTCTGTTTGTTTTGCTGCTTTTTCTTGAGTCAAGTGGAGAAAAGTTAAAAGATGAGCAAGGGAAAGAGCTGAAATCAGCTGAGAAATGTTCTTTTTCCTAAGATGCAGTGATTTTCAGGGTGCATGGTAGATGCCGCTCCCACATCAAAGCTGCACCTGAATTCATAAACAGAGTTTATAATGGAAAAAAGCATACATTTCCTGCCTCTTTCATCTATACCAGGAGAGTGGTTTTGGGAATTTAAGAAACTTGTTCTTGCTGTTTATTGTTTTTGTTTGTAGCAGTTCTTTCCTATGATACCCTTCTGATCTGTTCAGTTAAAAATAAAATAAAGTCGTAGAGCCAAATTTTCAGAAGTTAGAAAGTGAAGTTGTCTGCGTGTGTTTACAACATCTCGGCATCTAGATGGCAGGATATAATTGCATGCTGTCTCCTGCCACAGGACCACTGCCTCATATAGTGCACGCAGAATGGATGGATACTGCTAACTGCATGACTGAATGTTTGATATTTTGAATTACCCTCATTGTTAAGTGTTGGCCTTAGGCTTTATTTATTGTGTACTATTCAAATTCTGATCTGAAGACAGAATGATTAATTTCCTCATGGGCTGTCCTATGGCACTCATCACTGTATTAGTGTTAGAGTACTCTAAAAACATTAATTAATTCTTACAACACTCTGTGAAATGGCAGTCATGGTACTATCCCCATTGGGGAAAGTAAGCAGGGACAAAGTAAAATGTTTTTGCTAATTGTTTGAATACTTAGTTTGAAAAAGACAGGGTCTGTTTTTTTCCAAGTAGTCAATATTGTAGCATTCATTTGTTTAAGTATCAGTTCCCAGTCAGTCCAGTTTCAGTAGTAATTGTGCAGCAGTCTTGCACAGAACATGACATTTTACATTAGACACCTAGAAGACAAAGGACTTGCAATGTCTTATGAGAATTAGTGACATCTTTGGTTTCATTTCCTAGTGAAACATTGAAGATCCATAATTCTTAACAGGAATCTTCAGATCATAAAATTTCATGTTATGGCCCAGATTTGTTTGCAGATCATATCGTACCCTGTGAATGTGAAAAAGTTAATGTAGGTTTTGAGTCTGAAGGCATATGTGCAAGGAGGCAGAAGTTAGGTTGCAAAACCAAGTACCTCCTGCCTTTCTTAAGGGTTGAAGTTAACAATATTAATGACATTTAATGATAAAATAGTGTGCTTGAGAAAATGTTGAATGATGTTTCCTCCAAGCTAAATTTCAAAAAGATTTTGAGCTTTTAAAAGAGTGTTTTCTGGGAGAAGTATGCATTTCCTCTGTACATGTAGAGCCAATTTTTGAAATTTATGGTAGTAGGACTTGCAATGTGACTTATTTTCCTGATTTTTCATTATAACTATATTCATTGTTCTGTATAAATTACACATTGTGTTAATATTGTAAGTTTCCTTAAGCTGGTATTTTTAATGCTTTTACCAGATATCTGAGTGAAACAGAAGAAACAAAGAACGTGAGGTTACTGCTGTCTGTTGGCCAACTATTTTGGGACATTCATTTGTGCTCTTAAACTCCTAATAGGTGTCTTTTTTTTTTTTTTTTAAAGTCTGCGTTTGGGACTGAGTACTCTTCTGCCCAGGTTGGCAGACTATAAGACCTGAATATATTAAGAAGCAAGAGTCATTACTAGTGCATGTAAGCATAGTTGGGTTGATTTTTTTTTTTTTTTCTTGAAGGAGCAGAGCTTAGAGTATTTTCTTGTTCTGTTGGCTGTTTGTTTCTGCAAGGATTGGGGAGGTATTGCCATGCATTATATACTGTTTTTCCTTTTTTTGTGCTGCTAGGTATTGCCTCCACTAAGAGATGTATCAAATCGTCCAGAAGTTGGCACAACAGTGAGAAACAAGCTTGTGCGCCTTATGACACATGTTGATCTTGGAGTAAAGCAAATTGCAGCAGAATTTCTTTTTGTTCTTTGTAAAGAGAGAGGTAAAAATTACTTTTTCTTCTCCCTTTTATATAAGGCCTTGCTGTAATTAGTATGTTTTGCCTCTTGCTATAACTCAATTCTTGTAAAACTATGCTGGTTTTTGTTTTGTAACTGATTATAGCTGAATAATTTTCTCTATCACTCTTTGCAGTTGACAGCTTGTTAAAATATACAGGCTATGGTAACGCAGCAGGATTGCTGGCAGCAAGGGGCTTGTTAGCAGGAGGAAGAGGAGATCATTGGTACTCGGATGATGAAGATACGGATACAGAAGAATACAAATCTGCAAAGCCAAAGTACAGTATTGTTTTCAGTTCTGCATATCCTGTTGCAATTTAGATATTTTGACATAATTTTTCTGTTTCACCTTTTCCAGAGAGGCCAGTTTTGGAATGACACGTACTTATATTTACTGTCTCCTGTTGACTTCAGGGTCTAACTATTGAGAAACCAGCCTCTAACAGTGAATGTCATATAGTCAGATGGCTCCAGGGAAAAAAAATAAAATACTGTGAGAATGATATAACTTCAGTGTGAATAACTGTTTAAAATTCAAGTGTGAAAACAGATTTTTGAGCAAATTTTAGAAAAACATTATAGTAACAAACTTGGCATTTGCCCCAGATTTTCTACTAACTGTTGTTTGCGGGGTATATCTCTGTAACAGAGAAAACAGAGGTGTCAGATGTGGCTAAAGGTTTTAAGTGGGACTTTGTAAAAAAGGAACAAACCAGGTTTTGTTTCAGTCAGTTGGATTGCCTGGTACTAAAATTTTCCTAAAGAATCAAGTAGATTACATAAATAAATATGGAAGGAGCAAAATAACTTCTGTAGAAGTCATGCATCAGGGATCCAGTATATTTGTTTGAAGGATTCAGTGATCATATAGAAGGTCTGTCTGCTGATTTTTACTAATTGTACTTTATTTTGTGTTAGGAGTTTCAGTTTGTCATGTTAGATCTATGATTTGATGCCATTTTAAGCAGGTTCTGAAATTGTTGATAGTGGGCATCTGAAGCACATTGTTTTTCCGCTTTACTCAGTTTTCATTGAATTACACAGATAAGTTATATGATGGGGGGTTGTGGCTTATTGGAAGGCTCTTAAGGAACACAAGTGAAAGACAGGATTAAATGTATGAGAAGTTACAGGAATTATATTGCTTCTATACTAAGAAACACTCTAAACCAGGAGGTTTCTTTTTATTTCTGCACTTCAGGATCTTTTTTTCTTGCTCTTTTGTCTCTGCTCTTCTTTCGAAAGCCTAACATGCAGTTATATGCATGTAAGTAAAACTGCAACATCTATTTAGTTAAAAGCTGATACTTAAATACTCAAGACAACTGTCAATTGCTTCATGCATCTGATTCTCTGTTGCTGTTAAATGTTTGTGATTAAACTGCTTGAAAAGATAATTTGCTCTGAAAGTGTTCTTTAAAACCACTTCTCTGCTTTTGTTACCACTTCTGTATCGCCGTTCACTTGTAACAGTGAAAATAAAACTGGCATTTGTAAATTCTCAAAGTAAATTAACCTTAATTTGGTTTTAGCAAAAATCATCATGTGGGGGCAATAGTAAACTAATTCAACAGTTTTCATGAATAAGAAAACGTAACTGGAACCTGTGTATATTTTTAAAATCAAGGCTTTACAGAATTAGTTTCAAATATGTATCTGTCATTCTGTTCCCCATCTATGTCTTTATTACTAATGACATTGTTATTATTACCATCATTATTTCCATGCTTTCAAGCTGCTTGTGTATGGATTATAGCATAACAAGTACTAGTGGGTTGTGTATTTTTGAGTAGCTAGCAAGAAATTAATGGAGTCAGTCAACAAGAAGATAGTATCACGATTCGTGAGAAAAGGCTACAAAAAAGGTATAAACGCGAAGGTTGGCTATTTATAGTGAAAACTTTTATGTGCAGTTTAAACAATTTCATTCTTGGTGGTCTGTTAGTGTGTCTCTTTCCTCGTATCTCTAGAAATGTGAATTGTATTGTTTTTCCACCTCCAGCATTAACCTTATCACTGGTCACTTAGAAGAACCAATGCCTAATCCGATGGATGAAATGACAGAAGAACAGAAAGAATACGAAGCTATGAAGCTGGTCAACATGTTTGATAAACTTTCCAGGTATTATATTATAGCTGATTTTGAGGGAGGCACCTTATATCCTGGCTCTTTATTAAGGTCTAGTGCTTCAAAATAGTGCTATAATCAACTGATTTGCCGGATTACGACCAGTTTAACTGCAGAGAAAAATGTTTAGCACTTCAAAGAAAAGAGTGATATATAACAGGACTTCAGAGGAAACCTCTTTTGGAAAGAATTGGACAGAATCAGGAAGATCTGGTGGTGAGGGGACCTGCCTCCTAAATGGATAGGCTGATAATAATGAAAAGAATTTCTCCTTTTACAGTATGGGACACAATCCAAGCCCGAGGCAAGCGTATTCCTTTTCCCTAGGTCAATGAGCAGCATCTCATGGTAACTGCTTATGTCTGCTGCTTGTATGAAGAACAAGTACAGCGTGAAGATACTTGTCACCAGAAGCAGTAAAATATAATGGAGCATTTAAAAGAGAATTTACAATTAAGAGTTATGGTGGGTTTATTAGAATACGTGTGGACTGGATTACAAACGAGCCATTATAACTTGTTTTAAATGACTGAGGTAATGCCATAGAAGAAAATGGTACTTAATGTGACATAAAGGTGTACATTATTGCCACGGAAAGTTAATTTTTAGTTTATAGCTTTCTACATACAAAAAGGGAATAGACCTGTGCTGTTAGCTATAGCTTTTTTCTCTTTGACTCGATATGCCTGGAATTTGCTGGGTTTTCTTCCCCCGTACTTGTAGCCATGTTGGAGTGATTGCTAGTGGTTTGTTTTCTATGTAAGCAAAGTTTTACAGTCTTGAGGAACACTTAATGTAATACTGATTTACCACTGAACTGAGCGGTAGGATTTTAGGTAAATACGTAAGTGCATCATTCTTCAAACATGGGAGAACTCAGCAGCTAGAAATGTGTTTGTGTTTTGTGAGAGTCTGTAGATATTCAAATGACAAGATCTATTCAGAGAGATTCAGCAAACCAAGTATTTTTACATCTCTATTAAAAATTAGGAATACAGCAAAAGATATGGGAGAATCTGGATTTTATATTAGCTGACAATTATAAGCAGGAGAGAAAGCAGGGAAGGGTCTCAGAACAACTGATCTGAGACTGTCGGTGAAGTAATTGGATACTTTTTCACATTATTTGCATGGAAAGCAAGTGTCATCATATGTTACAGTCTTAATAAAGAGAAGAAAATGCAATGCACACGTAATCTTAATTGAACTGCTATGTAAGATTGAATGATTGCTATGTAAGCCAGAGAATTAAGATGCTGAGCCTTAGGGGTACCACAATGAAATGACTAAATGGTGTAAAACTTTTAAAAAAGAAAGATTGAGACTGGAGATAAACTAAGACTGAAGACAAGTCAGTTGCTATCACTATAGCGGTTACACAAAAAGTCCAAATGGCGTTACTGTAGCATAAGAGCCTTTTCAGTGTGGAGGCTCAGAGACACCTGCTGTGTTGCCTGCTACCAACTGACAATAACTAAGCAGCTGGTGCCCTGTGTCACTACTTATCCTCTTGGCCAGTAGCATTACTTTCACCTTGGGCTTTCTGTGTCTGTTACATCCACCTGCAGTTTCTTCTATAGTACTTAGACTGCAGACTCTTCAGGGCTGGGACTCTTTTTGTTGTAAGGTTTTTGTTTGTTTGTTTTTTAGTGTAGTGATTACTGTGGGACAGTGTTGTTAATGTGACCCCTTTAGGTGCTGTGATAACATGAATAAAATCACTTGACTGTTCTTCCCACCGGTTTTGTTTAATGAAAATTGCGGGGGAAGGGGAGGGGATGCTGGCAGGAAGGAAAAAGAAAGTTAAGACTTGGTTTGGGGAGGCTGTGGGATGTTTTTAATGAATGTAATTGAGTGCAGTTGTGGGTTTTACAGATACTAAATAAAAGGGGAAGCTGCCAGTCTTGTATACAAGAAAAAAGAGTTGGTAACATGCAGATAGTAGTGGGAGTCCCTGCATGTTTTTGGAATTGAACACTTCTGCCTCCAGCTGGAGCCCTTCAGTGCTGGGAGTTTTCAGAGACTTAAATCTACCAGTGGAATGCACTTTTTTCCCTTGGTTTGCAACCTACAAGTTTAAACTGGAGGTTACTTTGATAGGAGTCTTCAGTTGACTCGGTTTTCAATCTTGCTCTGAGGTAGACTGCTGGTGGCAGGTTTCCTGCTTCTGCTGGTCTTTGTTGTCACTGTAGGAGAGGACATATACCATGAGTTGAGCAGTTTGTTTGGTGCAGTGCTTTGCTTATAAGAAGGGAGGAAGTTGGACAAGGGTACAAACAGCTCCTTCTCCTAATCTTGAACAAGTTCATGTAACTTCATCTGTGTAACTTGAACAAGAGCTTAGAGTGAACTTGCGTGATATACAGCAAAACTGGTTTGCTTAATATACTTCGGTTGTCCTAGTAGTGGAAGCTAAACTTTAAAGAGCTAGCATGCTTTTACTGGAAGAAGGTATGAAAAAAAAAAAAAAAGAGTGGAAGAACTGAGAAACTCGCTTCCGTTCCTGACTGGTGAGGAACATTGGGCCAGTCTGTCACTGGGGTGTTTCAGATTTGGCTCTGGCTGGCTTTGTATTGTTTTTGAAAAGTTACCTGATGACCGATTGAACTCAGAAAACAAATTTGCGGAACAGTCAACTTCATTGAAAAGTTACAGCCTTCATTAATGGATGCTAACTCTTGACACTGTACTGTTTGTACAGGTTTATTGAAATTATAAGTAATAAAGTGGCATTTTCTCCCTTCTTCCATAAGATGCCAGTGGATTTTTGCTCTCCAGGTTTCTCTTTATTTTCAGTATTGGCAGTGAAGAGTTGAAACTGCTTTGGGGTGATGTAAAACTGATCCGTGCTTTTGGTCATTACAGGTCTTACTTCCAAAGTTTTTCTATTCTGTTAGGTTGTTGGTGTTTAGGCCATGGGGTTCATGGGGTAATTGACCATTGACAAAGCTAAATTAAAATTAATCACCTAGTTTTGTTTTATCAATATGGAGGAAAGCTGAATATTGTTTGCAAACCCGTTTCGCCTGCCCCAATATTTTAACATAGATCTGGCTTCTACAAAAACTTTTATAGAATTTAATATTTTGCTCAAATTTGGCTGGATGAGATTACTTTTTAAAATCATGAAATACATATATAAATTATAGGTGTAAATTAAGATGAAATATATTGATTACTGCAGCTTTTGGAAGGTGTAGATATAGGTAGTTTGCTGGGTGCCTGAACTTGTCCCTGAAGTAACTCTACGGGCTTTCTCTGCGATAAGGGTCGATACCGTCTTGATGATTCATTTAGAATTGTTTGGTGACTGTAAATCAGTGTCCTCTGTATGTGATGCACATCTTTGAGCTTTGAAAAACTCCTCAGATCTGCAAAAAGATTTAACTCAACCTTTCTTTTTTGCAAAATACCAAGTTAGCCACCTTAAATCGGTGTTGTATGGTATTTTGTCTGTTGTCATAATACATTATTTGAAATACTCAGTGTTAATTAAAATGTCTGGAAAAAATGCTAACATTTTTTCTATTATAAATGGTAGGTAGAATTGTATATTAATTGACTAATTTAAAATGTCAGGATGCTTTTTCCAAGCCAACCTTGTATTAATAGCAAGAATCCTTTTGCTGATGAAATGGTCTCCAATTATCACAGCTTGGGTTTTGTTGTGCATTGAACGGAAGTCAACAAAATGAGTATGTAAGAGAACCTGTCTAAATAAGCAACCATACTCATTAAAAACACAAAATTAATCATAGGATGAATGAAGAAGGCAATGCTACATAGAGGGGTTTTTTTCGTCCCCTTTCTAATCACGGAACAAAATAATGTTACGTGAAAGGATCGGAACTATTATGTAGTACTCAATTATAAGGAGGTGAATAGGTCCCTAACATGCCATTTTATGAAAGGAGCAGTGTGGTGTTTACATGATGGCTATTTGATTACAGACACCATCATTAATTCCATGTGTCAATACTGCCCTATAGCACACAGAGCAGACAAGAAAGAGTTACCCTTCAAAACAAGGGAATGATTTTTGAGTAGTTATCAAGCTAAATGGGAAGCAGTAAGCTAGAACTTGTATAGATATATTTGAAGGGACTCTTGGGAGATTTGGGAGATCTGGAAGAAGAGAATGCATTTTACCAACTGTTTAATTATGGTGTGTTTCTAAGTACACTTGAATAGAATGCTTTGCATTAAAAAAAATTAATGTTGCAAGAAGGTATATTTGAGTGTATGGGAGGTCACAAAAGGATGTTCAAATATGTATAAATATGCACATTTGTGTACTTGCATATATCTTCATGGATATAGAAGTATTGCCACTGCCGCTTACTGGGCCAAAGCGATCTCTCTTCTGCTGTATAGATGTACTATAAACATCCAGTTTCTGGATAGCAAACTGTCTTTTGAAGCTATATGTGCCAGTTTGTGGTGCTTCCCTTGCGGCTTCTTAACTCAGCTTAAACAGTAAGCACTTCCTCAGCTAGCCCCAGTTGTCAGAGTTCAGTTGAGGTCTCTTAAGCAGCCAATGCTAAATGGGCAAATTGCTGAGGCTGGCAGAGCTGAGACCACTCCTACCAGGTAAGGATCAGTGCTGTGGGCTCTTGTGTGGTACTGAAGTTAGCTGAGTATTGCCTCTTGCAATCCTACCCAAAATTCTGGTTAGCAGATAGTTGTTCCAAACTTCTGAAGCTAGCTTTGTAGGCAGCCCAGATCTTTTCATCTGTTTGTCTCCTTTGTATTTTTCCTCTTTGAAAAGCAGGAATAAGCTTGCGTGGTGTTCAGAGCTTGCAGTCAAGTCTTCGCCAGTGAAAGGATGCCATTTTAAGACTAGATTATGGTTAAGAAAAAAATAGGCTGATCCCTGCTTCTCCTCCTACTTTTGGTGGCCTGGAATATTTCTGTCTTCATACAGTTCAGTTTTACTGGGTAGCATTTGTCAGAGGAAGGATGCATGTAGTTCAGCTTCCTAATACAGAGAGAACAGCAAACTTGTAACAACCATCTTTCATCCTGCTCAAGGACTTGCAAAGCAGGAAGTTCATGCAGGAACTGAAAGGTAATTGATAAATATGCTTGTTATTCTATGACATGTGAGCTCAGCTTAGCTCATAGTTAAAGCCTAGAGAGGAAGAAATGCATTGGGAATGAACCTCAAGTGCAGTACAGCACAGTTCATAATGGTGCACTTTGAAATGAGTACAGCAAGCTGAGAAACAGGTTGTTGAGCGTCAGGAAAGAAGGTACAAATGCACGTCAGTGACTCAGACTTCTGCATTACATTGCCATGCAAAACTTGGTGCATTTATCCCCAGAAGACCCCCATAAAAACCACAGACCAAGGCTTGTGCATATGGATGTGTCTTGTCTGCTGCATCTGGTGTTCAGCGTCTCTGCAGATGACTCACTGGGAGAGGAGAAGTTTGTGTCAACTTTGGGAGTGTGTGTAGCAGGATGTAAAAGTGAAGCACGAAAGGGAAGTTGCAGAGAAAGAGCTATGTCTTTATAATTGACAGATGATGAGATAGGACTTCTTGACAATATTTACAGATATAAGTATCCTTACGTGAGGAGAGGAAGGTCCCCTTAAGGGGGGGACCCCTTGAGACCTTGTTGTCCTGTGTTTCTCTTTCCTTTTCCTTGAACTGTTTCTTTATCCTTTACTAGGCTTTATAATTTATTTATTACCAATAATACATTGTAAATTATGTGATTTTATGACTTCTGGCTGCATTAAGTGCTGCAACCTAAGAGTATGCCTTGTGGTTTTTAAACCAAAAATCTAGGATCCTCTCAGCTTAGAGGGCAAGCAAAGGTGATTTTGTTCTTTGTGGCTATGTTTTTACTTTTAGGACTTAGAAGATATGAGCAAGGAGTTACTCTTCAGGTTATTCTTCTCTAAAAATAAGTGTAATAGATCACTACTGAGGCTTGAACTTCAGTAAGTGACATTGAATTGTTGCAAGATTGATTACAGATTTCAAAGGACACTTGTTTTGTATTATGGTGTATAAAAGCCAAAAAGGCCTTAGATGTATAGGGGTTTTTCCTGTGAAAAAAAAGTCTGTGCTGTTAGATGCAACTCCAAAGCACTCTGGCTTTGCCTTTGGGGGAGCCCTAGGGAGCCGGCAGGTTTCTGGTCCTGTTTGGACACTAGATCTGCAGTCTTCATTTTTTTTGAGCCCTTTCAAATTTGATTTTGAGTATTCTTTTGATCTCTTCTTGCACACATCTCCAGCAGAAAAACTTAAGAGTGCTCTCATTTGGGCAAAAACTGCGTACTATAGATGGCATTGCCTGAAGGAAGAGGACTTGCTATGAAGTATGGCAAGCTATCTCCAGTCTATTTAAAGATAGATCCTACTCTTACACACACACACACACAGGCAGAGTCCGGCCTGTGCTCTTCAAGTATGGTCATTACAAACCTCCTTCCCTGGCCCCACGCTTCCCACCCAGACGTGGTTAGCCAAACCACAGCAGTTTCTCCAGGTCCAATTTCTCATGTTTTGAAATGCCGCAGGCAGTGGGATTTGTGAGTTTATCACTGTAGTATCCGATTGCCACATCTGCACAAACAGCTGCATTTATCTTGCTGGTTTCTGCTCTTCCTGAGCAAAAAAGACTCTTGGGAGACTTACTGTAACTGCTGCTTGACTGTACAATACCTAGTGTACCCATGCCATGTAATTCAGATGTTGCCTTTCTTGCTGTTCCTATGGTTGTGTTAAGGTTAGATTGCCAGCTGTGTACAAGTGATTTTTGTCCCTTTTTCAGCCAAGGTAGTAGTGCACACCAGGCAGAGACCTGGTGAAATGCCTCTGCTTCCCCATTGAGTGATGGAGTTTTATTGTCTGTGGCTTGGGAGGGTGGTATATGCGTGTTAAATTGACAGTTTTACTGGGCTGCCTTTCAAGCAAGGGGTAAATTGACATCAAGCCTCCACTCCTTTATTTAAGGTGACTCCTGAATATTTAGAAGTATTCTCCTTTTTTTTTTTTTTCAGCAGAAAATCAAAATGTTATCTTTGCCCTTACAGCTTTTGCCATAATCCACATATAAATGAGGTGATAAAAAGTAAGGATTAAATAAATCTTTGCTAATACTTTTTGATTGGCTTAATCAATAATTAATCATCTCTTAGATGAGGCTGTAGCTTGTGGAGTAGATATAATTGGATTAGTTGCTGAGAGGCCTTTGGAGCTTTGAAGAGATTAAAATGGCTGTCAATCCTGTAATTAAACTGCCACAAACAAAAGCAATAGTATTAGAATCAGTCAGCTTTTTCTAAAGGAATCAACAAGTACTTACACACCCCTAGTAGTGGTGTAGGCAGAGTATGTTCTCATAACTGATTTCTTTCCTTCAACAAGATGAATATATGTCAAATCACTGTTTTAATTGCCTGGGCATATATTGGCCAGAATGGCAGGTGAAATTTTAGGAAGAAATGGCTGTCAGAGAACTCTTAGAAGAAAAGCTAGGTTGTGTATCTAAAACAGTGAACCTGCTCCTTATCTTGAGCCTATTAGGCACTGACTTTTCATGGTGTCTTTAATTGGCTAAGTAGGTTTGGCCTACATGAATGAAGTCTTTATCTGTCCTGCTCTTCCCCTCCCACCTATTTTGGAAGGGTTTTTTGTTCCTCTTTCTTCAAAACAGAGGGCTTTAGCAGAAATAACTTCCTTGTAAAGGCTCATTGTGTGCTAAAGCATATACTGTATGTGACTGTATTATATGCATGTGAATTGATATGTGTGCATATGCTAATATATATTCTTTTTTTAAATCTCTTACAGAGATGAGCTTATAAAACCAATGGGAGTGCGGCCGGATGGTACAATGGCTCCTTTGGAAGAAGCAGTCAGCCAGTACCATACCAACAAGCAAGACAGTTCAGATTCAGACTAAAGCATCACCTGCTTCACTCTCAATTCTCCTCTAATCCACACTTTTCCTTAGAGCCACAACATCTTTTATCTAGGCATTTTACCCTCACATTTAGCCAGCATCACTTTAACTGTTCTGTTACTGGGATATTTAAATGATGGGTCCGGTGGTGTAATGTCTGAATTTTTATTATGTCTGTTGAAAGAACGTATCAATTTATTAGTTTATGATTTTTATTAATTTAAAACTGAACTTATTTCAAAGGGATAAAAAGTGAAAGCCTACAATGTAAAATAAAACACAAATGCTTTAATTTTACAGAATCCTGTTTTCTAAACTCTGTAGGTTTTCCCATTCCTGATATTTTATTTTTTGTATTGTCTTGCCAGTCTCTCCCTTTCTATAATTGTAATTAAAGAAGGTGTTTGCTTAATGGCATTAGAAGCAGAGGGTGTTTAAATTCAGAAGTCTGACTGACCTCATGAAGCTGCTTTAACTGGCATTCAGCTGCAATTTCAGAGATTTTTGAAGTGTCATTGGATTTCTTACTGCTAAACACTTCTGTGTTAAGCTGCTGCTTAAGATTTTACCAATGTGTCAGTCACTGACTGCTGCTAAAATTACCTTTAAATTGGGAACAAGATTATGTATGATGAATGTCCTCCCTACCTCCCCTCCCCCGTTACGACCACATGAATATACCTCCCCCTCCCATCTTTGGTTAAGTAAAAACATCCCTATTCAAAACAGCATTCAAGTATGTACACTTAAATGTTGTCATGAATGGGAGCGGACTAAAGTGAAGTGCATGTGCAAGTGTTTTACTGAATTGGGGCCTACTTTTGCAGATTAATGGCTACACCTCACTTGAAGGGAAGTCAAACTGATCAACAAATATTTCCTTTTAGGCAGAACTTAGGAAGCAATTGGATAGAGAAGGGAATCTGGGAAGGAGAAGAAAGTCACTTTCAACCCTGTACTCTCTAAAAACAAAGATTAAACTTTTAGGTGTGTTGCACTGCTGTTGTTGCATCATTGCCTGCTTGTTTTCTTTCTCTGTGTGTTTCTCCCAGCATGAATGACATGAAGAATAATCCATGTCCTAGTTTGTAATTCCTTTCTTTTCTTTTTTTTTGCTCAGAAGCATTCACATGCCACTCCTTGTGAACCTTTCAGAGGCTTGTGAAAATTTCCCAGTTTGTTTCCTATGACTTGACACTGGTTCCCTGAACTAAGAAAGTTGCTGTTCAAAGACCTTGTAAAGGGAGGACTTGGTATGAAATCATGCTGTGGTTTCCCGTGTGAGGAGCTTGTACAGATCTCCTTAGTCTTCCAAAAGGACTAAAAAGAAATAACGCACTGCTGCCCTCCCAGCAGTTAAGTTTGTTTTCCCAAAACACACAGCCTAGCCATACCAATGTACCTTTTTTTTTTAAAAAAAAAAAAAAGGGGGAGGGGGGGGCGGGGCAGGAAGACACAGACACTTAGGGACATTAATTGTATGTGTTTCTGTATGCTGGGACCTTTCTAAATCTTAAAATAATTGATGTTTTGGGTTATGATGTGATCTGGGCTATATTGTTTGCTGCATCCACATGGAGCATGACAATTTGCATAGGGAGAAAAGGAAGCCAGCTACTGTTCCCACACAGCAACAGCTAAAGCAAACCCCATCAATGTATTGATAATACTGTAATCATACCTATTATGTACAAATCCAAAAGAGGGAAGGAATAGTTGCCCAGGAGCAAGAAAAACACTTAGCTCTTTCTAAGCTGGGTCTCAGAAATGTAATTCTGGGTCTAACATCATCCACTGACTACTTTGAGCCCAGCACAGGCAAGTATTAAGTACACTGCAAGCGCAAAGAATTAATGAACCCTGCCCAAGGAGCAAAACTTAACTAGCTGTGTTAATAAGGAGTTGAGTCCTGTGTAGATACCAGCTGAGGCTGTTCCTTGGGGCTGGAGAAGCAGTTGTTCCAGTAATAGGCTTCTATATGGTTTGCTATAGGGGGATGAGTACAGAGCATGAAAAAGCAAAATGTCAATTTGTTGCTTTACAAGGTGCAGTATATGCTTCTACAATTAGCTGGCTAAAGATATTAATAAAACAGTAATGGCTCCAGAGACCTCATTACAAATGGTGTAGCATGAGGCTTTTGGGTCTGGCTGCTGTCAACTGCAACAGGGCAACAATAGTTGCAATAAATGGTTCTTCTGTTTAGTTTATCTTGGAAAATATGTGCTCATAGTAGGTTTTACAGACATGAGATGCTGCTGCAATTAAAAAGAAAGAAAATGAAGACCAAGCATAAGAGGATTCAGGCACAACCTTCTAGCTCAAGAGTGATTTTCATAATTGGTTTAGCTGTAGTGCAGGTTGATTTAGTTAAATGAATGATTTCTACTAGTGCAGTGTCCCAAAGCCTCTCTTGTTCCAAGATGATAGTTTGTGGAAGGGGTGCTGCAAGATTTTTGGCTTGTCTTGGAAATGTAACAGGTCCATCCTTAGCTGCACTGGCTGGACATCTGGAAAAATCTCAGGACAAAGTTCTTCCAACACAACAGTGCATCTGCTTCCTTGTGTGCTATATGATGTTTTCTCTTCAAAGAAACCATGCACGTGTTAAGATTTCTCTTGGGTGGGAGTCGGGAGAAAAGTAGAGTATTTGGTCATTTAAAAAAGAAAAAAGCTCCCTGGAATTTGTGTTTACTGTGAAATCAGGATTTGCTCCTGAGATTATTTTAAAAGCTGAACCTCCAAAATTGGAGGCTTGGGCAATGAAACTTATTTAAACCAGCAAAGTGGGCAGTGAACCTGACCGGTTTGGGGAATGCCAGCTCTTTCCTCTCCAACAGAGCGCAGAGGTGCTGTGTCTGCTTTTGAATGAGTGTCTAAATTCCTGTCTGATATGAGCATGAGAATCTGCTGCAACCTGCAATGATTTAATACCTGGTAATCTCAAGCTTGGAGAGGTGTGATAGGTTTGCTGCCTCTGCTAGTGGTAGTTCTGACAGAGTCACCATACACGTATTTGACTAATGCATTTCATTGCACATGGTGTGAGCTGTCCTGTATTATATGAAATAATGATATTTGATTATATAATTACATGCTTTCATTTTTCCTCCAAAATACTTGAGTATAGTTGACTAAGAAAATACTGTAATCAGAAAAAGGAACTCTTCTGAGTAAAATATCAATAGATTTTCTGGTGCTGACTGTAAAGGTATTAGCCAGCAGGTTTCAGCGACATGTACCTTTCATTCCCCAAAAGCCTTTCACAGTCAGTCCCAGATACAAAAAATTGTTTCAATCTTTATTTTGGTATCAACAGCCCAGAGTAACACAGTTCTCATTAAAGCTCGTCAGTGATTTGGAAGCTTCGCTTTTCTTTGTTTCCCATTAGAGTTATGAAACAAAAGATGATGGGAAATTGCTGAAATTTGTCAGAATACTTTGTTCTTTGCAAAATAATGCAGATGTATTTGTTTAAATGTTCATGAAAACTTCCTGGCAGGTATTCTCAAATGCTAATTGAAACTTTGTGTGCCCCAAAAGTGGTTTTCAGGAAAAAGGGACGTTTACAATCTGTTAAAAATGTTGTTGTGAGAAAATTACCAGAACTTTAAAGAAATTTGCCAAAGAGGAAAACCACATTAGCCTCGATGTTTTGAATATAGAACACTGCTGTATATGTGTGTGGCCAAAGCAGATTTTTCACCATATATCTGGAGTTTTTCCAAGTTCCTGAAAATCTGCAATGGCTTTTAAAAAAGAGAGAGAGAGAGCACATAACTGGGCAATAGTGTATTTCTGTTACAGTTCTTCAAGTAATAATATAGCTCTTCAAGCAACCTCTACCTGGGTGAAAAATCGGTTGTCAGAGGTGGCTTTAAGGAAGAGAGTATTATTACAAGCAAGCTGTAGTATTAGTTGGTTGCCAAGCACCCTAGTCCGAAAGAGGAAAGTAAACCCCAAAGCATACAAGATCCCCAATCTCCTGAAGGAGCATTCCACAACATTGTCCTTCACCTTATTACCACAAAACAGCTAATAAAATCCTGTGCTTTAATAAGGTTGGCTGTAAAAAGACTGTTCCACTGTTCAAACAGTTGAGAGCCAGATTTTGCTGGTCTTTGATGAGCAGCAAGTCAATCAGCTGCCCAGGTCAGATTCTTTTCTGGTCAAGCGTGGAAAAGTGATGATTTAGTGGTAATGCAAAGATGTGGCTCACTTTCAGACAAAAAGAGAGAGAGCACAGTTTAATCCTGCAAATGAAAATCTTTGTTGCATCAACATCTTAGTTACTTGGGTGGCTCTGGTTCTTATGAAAAGTTATAGGGAACATTTCCTGGTTTCTTCATGCAAAAACTTTTGCTCATCCTGAAGTTGGTTCTCTCCAAAATAGATGTTCTCACACTGGTGATACAATATTTAGACCAGGAATTTTGGGGGGAAGTGACGTCCTTTTAGCTTTGCCTTCTCTCCTCCAGCTTGGTGAGCCTAGGAATGCAGAAGCGGCTCTCAGGCTGGCTGAAGAGCAGGCAGAAGAGCCTGGAAAGGCATGTGGTGACTCCTTCCCGACCTCTGCTGCCAGCCAGCTGCCTGAGGGTGACCTGAGGGCAGGGGAGGCCCTGCCGGGTGGAGGTGGGACCTGGGAGGCCACGCTGCCTATCTCCTACTGCCGGTGGGTAACCAGGGCAGGCACAAGGCTGCAGGGCAGCCAGGCAGCCACACAGGTGGCTATGTGGTGTGGAAAATGGTAGTAATTGCCTACTTGTAGTAAAGAGTGTTTTTCAGGGCTCCTCCTCTCGCTACCAGCAACACTGTCTGCAGGTGAGTCTGGTTAATCCTCTGCTGTTACCTGTTACTTGGCCCCGTGGAGGGCTGCACCTTCGTTAGAGTATTGCCTTTGGTGGCCAAGATCGGTAAAGCTTCAGCTGTTGCATGTCTGTCCCTCCTTTTGGAGGTGCACCATACCTCCGTGTCTTGCTTTCCTTCCTGGGAGTGAGGCCCTCTCCTCGCTCTTACAAGTGAGGATGTGGAAGAGGGGGTCCCACAAGAAGGAACCAAATTCGTTTGTTGGGAAGGAGCTAGGAGCAGCTGTGTCTCCTGTCTATGCAGCACAGGAGCTACTTTCAGTTCCACCATCAGACACCTCTGAGTCCAGGCAGTCCCGCAGCTACTCCCATCTCAGTGGGCTCTGGCTAGGCTTGAGGACAGCAGATGCTGTCTGACAGCTGGGGAAAAACAATCCCCAAAACCTGACCATCACCACAACCTCTCCAGCAGCACCATCCAACAGCATGTGGCTCAGGTCAGCTGCCTGTCCTGGCTGGGAGCTACATGGTCCAACAGGATCAAGCACACTCCTCGAGCATCCCAGCTTTTTCTAGAGCAGGCAGAAGCACAGATTACTGAACTGCTGACGTGCTTGGGAGTCAATCCCTCCGATGGCATGCCAATCTCTGTGGGGTACCTAGGCAGGCTTTTAGAGGTTGGTGGGGAAGGCATTATTCAGACCACCCATCTTAGCTGGCTAAATTACCCGGGTAGTCTCTTCAAACTCCTTCTCCAGTCACGGATGAGAGAGAGGACAATTCAGAGTAAGGCTAATTTGGGTGCACTGAATGACCCTCTGCAGGAGCTTTGCTTTCCCTCCCTCGACTACAGAGGGAGCCTGGGGAGACCAGCTGGTTACATTTAACTGCTAAATTGGTTGCCAAAAGATGGGTGGTGAGAATTCCTTCCTATTTCCCTTTTGCCATGGACCGCACTCTTCCCAGAGCACGATGCATGCCTGCTTTCTCCTGCAAATTCAGAGTGCTCAGCGTAGTGGGATATAGGCCCCCAGGAACCACCACAGGACAAATGTTGCATTGCAACAGTTGACAGGTACTGTATGGTTAGTGTGTAGGATTTCATGGACTTTTGCTTAAATAGATCCTTTAAAGCAGCTTTGCTTCTGGGAGCCTGTTTAACAGCATGCCTTGGTATAAGACAAGTTTTACATATGTTCTGAAATTTAAAAAGGAAAGTGAAACCTTCAGCAAAAATTATAATTAAGAAGGTACAGATAAGACAGAGAAAAGACTTCTAAGTTCTCTCCAGATGTTACAAATGGAGAGGAAGGTGAAGCCATTCAGAATAAACCCTGCTGAGATTGCCCCTTTCTCTTTGCCTGATAAACGCATTACAAATTAAAACAAAAGCAGCCAAAATCTACGGGCTTCAGGGCATCTGTAAACCCTCTTTTACCTTTTAGAGCTCGTAACAGATGCTGACTGTGGGTGTTAGTCCTCATCTAATCAAAAAGGCCAATTCTTCATTCTGGAAGCTTAAAATACAAGTTTCTGCCATATAAAAGCCAGCAGTGTAAGAATCCGAACCTGAACCTAAACTACCAGAATTCGAAGGTTTCAAGATTATTTTATGCTCAAGAAGTGATCTTGCCTGGTAAATCACAGTGCTGCAGCAGATCACACTTCTAAAGGCATTTCAAAAAACGGTAGGTTGGGGTTTTTTTCCCCTTTTTGAGAAGAGACTAGTGACTGCCTGGATTCCCTCCTGTTTTCTCATTCCCCAAATGTTCATAACACCCTGTTGGGGAGGAATAATTCCCATCCAAGTTGTAAAACACACTTACAAGTAGATGGGAAAAGCATGAACAGAGCTGTACAGAAAACAAAACCACCAGGAACAAGATCTTATTTTGCATGCTTCTCACTGTTGTAGTTTTGCCCCAATTAGCATATTTTAAAGACAAGCCTTTTTTTAAAAAAAAAAAAATTCTGCTATCTGCCTGAACTGTTCTCAAGCTTTGAACTTTTCCATCCTTTCTATTGATTATGGCCAAGTGACCCATATTTAAAAAGCATTTACAATAAAATTATAGCACTTTCTTTTGTGCTGCCGGCTTTCCCAGTGAAAAGCTAAAATGTTTTAAAATTGTCACTTTTTGACAGAGGTAATGGCTGTAATATATTTAGTCTCTTCCCCCTTGTTGTGTTTAAAATGGCTATGCTAATAAAGGGCACAGCTGTCGATACTTTATGGCCTGCTGGGGGGAAGAGGGGGAACGAAGGCAAAAAACAGATTGACTGTGTGTCAACAAATGCAGCTGGGAAAGAAAAAAAGAAGCCCCTTGAAGGCCCCTGCAACTTAAAGTCCAAGATAAATGATGTCCCTATGCTTAAAAAAAAAAATAAAATGGAGGTTGGAATTCAATAAAGGGGAACTGAAAAGGAAACTGCTTAAAACTGAAAGCCTTTTCTCTGCCTCTAGACAGCTTACAAGAGAAATGAGCAAAACTGACCACAGAAAGAGGGTGAGCGGCCAAGAAAGAAAACAAAAGCCTATCCTGGAAAATATATTGCATCAACGAATTATCTGAAGTGCATTATCGCCGGCGGGCGGAGAGCATACAGTTTAATGGAGATGCAACAACTAACTTTTACATGCCGCTGCCTTTTGGGGAGCGGGCTGCTTTGTGCCCGGGGGAGGGGAAAGGGGAGCTGTAATTATTCATAACAAATAAGTAAGGCCAGGACAAAATGGCCAGCGGGGTGCTGGTGAAAGCCGCTCCCTGGGGAGGGGGGCCGGGCTGCTCCGCAGCTCCTGCCCGGCACCGCAGCACCCGGCAGCCCCGCTCCCGGTGCTCCCCGCTTTTAGGGTGTTTTTCCCCAGGGCTGCTCTGTTACCAGCCTCTCTGGCCTTTGGGAGGCACCGTGGAAAAAAATTATGCTTCTCCCCCTCTGGTGGACAGAAGCCATAGAGGGAAACGCCATTTTGTGTCCTGGCAGCCCCGCGAGGCCTCCTGCTGTTAACCGCGGCAAGCCAGGCCCAGGCAGCCGACACAACATGGCAGACGTGAGCCTCCATGCCCACCTGGACAAGCAAGAAACAAGGCTGGCACAGACCAGCGGCTCTGCCCAGGCCCTGGGGTGGGGAAAGCCGGTGGGAGCTGTGCCCAGTGCCCGGCGGGCAGGGGAAGGCAGAGGGAAAGGGGCCGTTGCCATCAGGCAGCCCTGCGGGTGATGGCTGGCCTGCCCTCGCCACCCTGGCAGTGCAGCAGCTGAGCTGACAGCCAGGCTCGTCCTCTCCAGAGACCATATACCCCAAGGCTGTAAGCAGATGTTTTGACTGTGGTGATTTTGTTATTTGTTAACTAACGGCCTCTCTTTTTTTATTCATAGCAATGTCTGTTAGGACCTAGCCTTATGGTTCAGATAGAAATGACCCCTCAAGCGCGTGGCTGGGAGGTGGAAACCCCCCGGGCTGTCCCCAGGAGGGGCTGCAGCAGGTCCTGCCCAGCTGGCCGGGGGGGCCTGGGCACGCCGTGGGAAGGCTTGGAGCCCTCCTGAGGCACAGCGAGAGGAGCAACAGGGTTATAAGAGGCGTAGGGATAGGCAGCTTGGATTACTGCAGTGAGGAAAGGGCAATATTGGCTGCAAACCTACAAGAACCAGGCGGGTTTCCTTTCCTGGGTCATGACGCAGCTTGTTCGCATGGAGGCAAATCCATAATAAAATGAGTGACAGGGAGGTATTTTTTCATTGTCATTTCTTGGACAATTATGGAAAATGGGGACGGTTTTTCCCAGCCTAGGGCAAAATGCCTTTGTAAGTATGCCTTGTGTTTTCCAGAGGCACGCCAAGAGTATGGGTATGTCAGTGCCACCATACCTTCTGTATCCGCCTGGTGAGAATCAGGATCCAGACATTCCTGCTACCTGTTTTGGGCCTGGAAAGAGATTTTCTTGGGAATTAAAGGCCTGGCAGCAACTGAGGCCAGGAGAGCCAGTCAGCCTGCAATTAACCTCTGCTTCTGCAGTTGGAGGGTGAGGAGATGCAGTCTGGCATGGGATGTCCTGTTTTTAGGAACCGTCTGCTCTTCCCTCTCACCTTCCGACTTCTGTCGTTCCCCACCCCCACCATTTTTTTTTTTTTAATTTTTCTTTTAAGGCCTTTTTTGCCTGGTTGGTTGTTCCCATTCAAAAATATCTGGGAAAGGTAGTCAGATGCAAAAAAGGGCTATCTGCTTTCTCGGTTTCCCGATTTGCGTGTGTGTGTTCTTTTTAACCTCTGCAAATTCTCTAAGAATGCAAAGAAAAATAAGTAACCGAAGACAAGGTGAAATCAGGAAATCAGCAAGAATCCTGAAATGAAATAAAACAGTCATTGTCAAATTTTTACTAAAACAGCGGGACATTAAAATGGCACAGAAAGTTCTCATTTCCTTCTGTAATTATTTGGAAGAGTTTAAAAAAGCCATAATTTTTACTGTTCCTGCTAGATTTCACTTGGTAAAGCCCTTGCACCGGTAGAGGTCAATACCTCCCAGAGTTTCTGTGTCTGTGGGATGAGCAGTCTGGCTTTGCTTTCCTTTAGAGAAGAGTGGAGTTTGGTGTGACTGATATGCAAGAGGAAAAACTGAAAAGTAACTGTGCCCAAGGACAGAAGAGGTAAGAGATCCCCTGCCCACACCGGTTTCTCTGATGCTGCCCTGTTTTGACTTTGGGAAGCAAACTTCTTTGCCTGTGATTGTGACTCCCTGTGTGAGTCCCACTGCCTCTTTGTAGCTGATAGTTGGAAAAAAATGGAGAAAAACAAGAGAAAAATGTCTGAACTCTGACTGTGTGATACAACCAAGTTGTTCACTGATGTGGGTTGATATGATTTTACAAAGGTTCTCCTGAAGCTGGCTTTAAGGTGGAAATGCATGGGCCCTGCTTAAGTAAGAAGTAACATTATGAGAAAAAGTACTGCTAAAGTTGGTGCAGTGCATATAGCATGACCGTAAGTAGCTCAGCAGTATCTGAGCTGTAACTGCTGCTGGGGGACAATGTCCAAAGAAAAATGTCCAACAGGTTCCTGGAAGACCCTGGGAGATTCAATGTCTATATCCGTAATTTGGAAAACAACCTGAAAGTGCTGGAGATAACACAGAAATGGTGTGTAATGGTCAAAGCCAATGAGTTATGCAGGGGCTCCATAATCCCTGCACAGGGAATGTGGAGAAGTGCCATAAGGAGTTGATCCCTTCCGTACAGCGCTGGTGAGACCAAGACTGTGACCAGCTTCAGTGCCCATAACCCACATATCTGCAGAGGCCTGAAATACCCACTGAGATGATTTATGATCATGCTGCTTAGCACACTCAGGGGAAGGCTAAGAGGAGGCTGTGTGGGAGCCAGAGCAGATGTTTTTTTGTAATTTTTGCTTTGCAGACCACCACAATTTTCCAGGGGAGGTGCAAACCCGGGATAGCGGCTGTTGAGCTCATAGACTTGCTTTGTTTAATTATCATTCACAAACTGTTTAATCGGGGCCCAGAGACCCTAGGAACCACCAAGAGCCAGAGGCTGATAACCACCAAATATCTCCGTAGGAAGAAGGTATGTAAAACTTCTATTTATTTAATGGAGCTGAAAAAAAACCCAAAATAATATTTTATGTGCATAATTAGGCATTGAAGTGGGGTCTGGTGAACTTACTGTCACTTGAAGCTCTTTGGCTGGCCAACTTGCCTTCAAATCTGGACAGCCAAGCTTGCTGCTGCCATTGGTGTTTCATGTGCTACTGGGGGGTTTGCAGGCCCTCAAAACATCTATGCTTTGTAGCAGTTACTTGTAATACTGGTCTTTATGTCAACGGCTTTTAGGTATAGTGTCTCTCATAGTCCTTTTAAACAAAAAATTACCAGCAAGCCACAAGTTAAATTTTACCTCTTGTTTTTCATATTTTTTAAAATTTCAGGCACCTTTGCGTGTTGTCCACATTGCTTGTTCTACCAGTTTTAGTGGTTAATGTCTTAAATATATTGTGTCTCAGCCACAGACTGGTCTTTGGGACTGCTGTTAATTATCTTATTTTCAAGCCTCCTGGTGTGTGGGTCCCTCTGGCTCCCTCCTAGGCTCTTGTGGTCTTTGCTGGTCTCCTTCTACCGAGTGTGGGCGATGGGTGAATTTCTCAGAGGTATCAAGTCACCCAGAATTTAACTATAGGAGGCATAGAGAGGGGAGGGAAGTGTTCAAGTGTGCGCTTAGCCTTGATAAAACATCAGAGGATCCACATGAAAAAAAAACTAATAAATACTTTACTGCAGGTAGGGTTTTGGGTCAAGCTGGCACCCAGTGCCATCAGCAACTGGGCATAGATCTGTAGGATATGAGTTTTGCAGGTTCTTGTGTGCATAAGCAGAGAGTCTTTCTGAACAATTTATTTGATAATAGCTTCATCCTTCTAATAATCTGCTTTCTGATCATATCGACACTGTGGATAGGTACACATGTGTTTCTCTCCTTTCCCTGTGTCTCCTCTGGTAGCTTTTAAATCTGCTGGCCAGTATCTGTCAGTAATGGTCAAAAGATATGACACTCCCACGTTTCATGAAAATCCACGCCCTAGAAGAAAAGAGAGGTACAAAACGGGGCCCCGCAGTGGGCTGCAGTACAGGCTTGCAGTTTGCTGGAGAATTTCCCATGTAAATACCCCTGCTCAGCCAGCCCCCAGGTCCCCATCACACACACGTGTGCAGGAGGCCAGATGTTAACCCTTCCAACACACCACAGTGGTTTTGCCATACCTCCCTGCTCCTTTTCCTCTCCCTCCACCTTCTCCCTCACAAAGACAGGCCCTGGCTTTCCCTTTCCAGCTGCAGTTTAGGGGTGAGTTTAGGGATGCTAAGGGGGCTTTTAGGAGATGTGGTAGAGCTCAGGGATGCATCTAAGGTAGGCGTCTCCTTGCTTCTCTGCTCCAGACAGCAGCTGGTCCCACTCATGAGATCCATCTTGGGAGGCATCAGTTGCTCTCCAGGAGTGTCCACCTCTCCACTGAGTCCAGAGCAACCTACAGCAGATCAGACACCTATTTTTCAGACAATTAAATCCTTGAGTTTAATTTTAATACTGCCTTTAATTTAGACAGTTAAATCCTGAGATCCACTCTCAGCTGATGTGTTTTTCCAGGGGAGTGAGGAGGCCTCTTTTGCCTCGCTGCTACCCCTGAGCTGTCTGGTGAGGTGCAAGATGCTACTGTAACTGTGCTGGAGTGATTGCACCTCCCTTGCCCACACTGTGACCATGGGCATCCCATGTTTCTGACTGGCAAGAGGGCTCCCACGCAGCATGGCAACTCGCCGGCTGAGTGACACACCCCCTGGCACGTGGGTGCCCATGTGTATTTTTAGCTCTGCTGCGAACACTTCAGAGTGAGTTATGAGATGGCTGAGAGAGATGGATTTGGTCCAGGCTTGTGTCTCTACCACAAAACTGGGCTGTGGTTCAGCACTGGGCAGGCTCTTCAGCCCTTGGCTTGCCCTTAGGTGGGGACACAGCAGCTGCTGGAGCAATTTGCAGTGCAAATAACTGCAGAGTCCATCACCAAATTATTTTCTGCTTGTGGACCCCTGTATTCCCCCAGATAAATCTGAGCAGATTTGCAGGGGAGGATGTTACAGTACAGGATCCCAGCACTGTGAAAGGATTTAATCCAACCATTTGAGACCGTCAGAAAGCCAGTTGGATCCTGACAAGGAGGGACATTGGTGCAAAGCCCTTGCTGGGTATCTGATGCTCAGAAATCTTCCTAGCAATCCCCATGTGATGAGTGCTTTGGTAAGGAACTATATAAAAATACTGAAAGTATAAGTTATGCAATAGGTGTTTGGGATCACAATGGAGATCTTGCAAATCTAGCTGTAAGGCATTTGCACATAAATAAATAAATAAATAAATAAATTGCAGCTTCTTTCAGCTGCAACCTAAACTTTGTGCTGAGTTAAATCTCCCCAGCCCTGGGCTGATCCCTGTAGCCCCTCCAGGGTTTTCAATGCATCCAACAATGAAAGTGAAATCCAATCCCATCCAATTAGAGGAAAATGAATGGCTCATCTACAATAAATGGGCTCTGAATAACAATAAGCCAACAAGAGAGCAATGAACTGGAGACAGAGTACAATCTTCCTGAATGTTAATCGGCAACTAACTCCACAAGCTTCTTAGAGGTGGAAAGAATTGGAGGAAAATAGATTAGGGAAGCTTTAGAGCACATTGCCTTTTAACTGCTTAGGCCTCACATTTTTACCTAAATACAAGAAAGTTTCTAATGCTGCCTTTTGCAGGATGAAGGAGGGGTGTGCATGTGATGGGGTTGTTTGTTCTTAAAGTTAAATATTTTCAGTTTATTTATAATTTGACATGGTAGGTCCTACTGTATATCCACTAGTATTATTTCATGGGTTTATTAATTTGAAAATCCCTTTTTGAAATTACAAAGTAAAAGGGGAGAAGCCTTGAAAAATGTTTTCTGTAGATCTGAGGATTTGGGGAATGAGGCTGAATGAATCCAGAAGTCAGCCTGAGACTGAAGAGAAGCTGGAGAGGCAAAAGAGAAAGGATAAGGAAAACTGCAGTTCAGCAGCTGAAGTGCTGTCTGTACCCAGCAGGCTTCCCCAGTGCTGCCCACTCTCAGGTTCCACATAGACACCTTTTCACATTCTCAAGGCTAATGATACCTGAAATACCTGCACAGCAGCCCAGCTGCTGCTTTCCACTGCCCTTAGCCCCACATGTAATTTTTGTAAAGCCAGGGAAGATGCAGGATTCCTGACCCATCACTAAAAGAAGCCCCCGCAGCCATGCAGGCTCCATATTCAAGGCAACCAGGTCTCAACAATCTGAGCTGAGTTGCTCCTCCTCTCTAGTCACCCTATTAATTTCCTAATAACCTTTTTTTTGTTCCTCTCCAGACAGGCAGAAGAGTTATTCAACTGGACCAGCACTGCCATCCCCTCCCGCCTATCTTCATCCACAGGAGTCCAACTCAAAGGCCATGAGGTCCCACTGGCCAGCGTGGGCATCTGATCAGGCCCCATTGGGTGATAGCAGGTTAACCTCACTGCAGCCTGGGCACCTACCTCAGCTGTGCTGGTGGAGGATGAAGAAGGGCATTGGTCCTCTGGGAAGAGAAGTGCTCCTGCGCTGGTGACATGTAGTCATGGTGCCATGGCAAAGGAGAGTGCGCAGCAAGGTCCAGCAGCTCACTGCTCCTTGCTGTGGAGAGCCTGCACCTTCCCGGTTTGAGGTGAAAACGTTAGTTTTAACAATCCTAGTAGCTATAATAGCATATATAATATGCATATATATACACACACACAAAAGCTATCGCTGCTTGCACCTGAAGAAATCTGTCAAGAAATTTCTTGCAGAAATCATGAAAGTAAAAGGTCTTCAAGAAGTGTAGTGATGTTAGAGGAAAGTGCCATCACTGGCTTTGAAAAAGCCTTGGAAATGTGATGCATGGTAACGCGTGCTGGCTGAGAAGACGTGTTCTCATCTGTGCCAAGGGGGTCTAAGGCCCATTAGGGTGCTGTCTTCTGCTCCTTGAGTGTCTGCCTATGCACACTCTTCACAGTGGCTCCCCAAGGAAAGGGCCCTAATAGCACCTGGCAGGGCTGCAGGGATGGCACACGTGGCTTTTCTTTTCTCTGTTGGAGCTGATCACTCAGCTTTCACACTCAGCTTGTGCTGCCAGGGCTGCAGGGATGGCACACATGGCTTTTCTTTTCTCTGTTGGAGCTGATCACTCAGCTTTCACACTCAGCTTGTGCTGCCAGGGCTGCTCTTTACCTGCAGGAGGGAGGGCAGGTCCCTGAGCAAACCTGAAGCTCTGGCAGAGGGCAGTGGGGTGCAGTGTGGTAGAAGGAGGTAACGTCAGCTCCCAGCTCGTAAAATAGGTGGTCCTGAGCAAACCATCTTCTATAGCTCACCTACGTAGCCACTCAGGTGTGCAAAGGCTGCAGTGCAAGGTGGCCTTTAGAGAGTTAACCGATCCCCATCAACATGAATCCCAAATACACAGAATAAGCAAAAAAAGGAATGGGGCAGCTTTTAAGTGGAATGATACAAAATATCTTTGTAATTTATTCTATCAGCAGGGGTCATTGAAGTAAATGTTTCCTGTTTTGCATTCCTTATCACAAATGTCCTCCCAGAAGCAGCTCCAAATTTGGTATCTCATGGCAAAAAAAAGCTGGCAAACAACTCCACAGAAAAACAAAGTACATTCTTTCTCTGTATGGCATGAAGAGAGGAGCCATACCCCTCTCTCCCTCTCCTAATCTGCTGTACAAGCAAAGGGTCGCTCATTGTATTCTTTCAGAGGAGCAAGAATTTGATAGGTGTATAGATAAGCTATTACGTAATATACATGCAGAGCTAAAGGGGATTTGGAAGGAAGAGTTATTCATTTGTTAAATTAAATAACAATTTGGTCTCGGCAGCATTAAAATAAATTTCCAAAGGCCATTGTTTATTTGAACAAAGAGGGGAAAGGAGCTGTTAGAAGTAGTTTACACAGTTCAAATATGAGGGGTTGTGTGCATTAACAAGACCAGCGCTGGTGCTCAGCATGCAGCACAGAAAACACATTTGCCATAGTGTGCTAGACATGGACATTTCCAGCACTTGGAAACAGCATCGTTCCCTGCCAAAACTTAGTGCTGAGAGCAAGAAATTCCAAGGGGAATTTCAAATTTCACAATTATATTTTTTCTAAAAACTGATTTAGACTGTTGGACAAGGCAGTGGCCAGTAGAAGCCCCTGGGTTTGACCATTTGGGGGCAAAATACTGTTTCTTTCCTTCCAGCAGCCTTGAAGTACCATCATCCTTTTCCTATCTTCCCTCATCCCCTCAGCAGTGAACATGGAGCATTTTCTGGAGCCTCCCACCTTGTTTGGTTTCTTGGCTTTGGTCATCACTAACTGCAACGGATATTCTTTGGTTAGTTGATGATTTTCTACGCAAGAGATTTGCTCTGCAATTCCTGGGAAGAGTTAGGAGTGCTTTGCTCCCCAGATAAAGTGCAGTATCACATTTAGCCTGGGCCAAAGCATCTTAAAAATATTTAAAATCATAGCAGTCTAGCCTTACTATGCAAGAACTGCATGGTTTATGCTCATTGTATGACAAAAAGGGCATGGCGCTAACCCATTAAATTGTCAGTTTATAAAATAAGATCTGGTAACTCAATTTACCCAAAACAGCACTATCTGTTCCTCATGGTTATGGCTGTGGAGACAGTGGTACTGCTTATGTAGCAAGTTGCTACTCGTCATAGGGGGTCACAGGAAAGGTACTAGGTAGAGTAACGTGAACACCTTTGATGAAAAAACAGTTTTCTGTGAGAGTTTCAGAGTGGGCATTTTCATTAGACCAGCAATATCCTGTGAAAACAGATTGTCTTTTTGTAGGTGTTCATCACATTTTCATTTTTTGCCAGAAAGGAGAACCATCTCCACTTGCTCCTGTGACCATAACACCTCTGTAGAACTGTGGTCCAAGGGCTGATGTCCCATTTTCTTTTGATGCTGGACCATCTCTCCCATGAGGACTCACACCAGGAGCTCTGAGGTGGCTCCCGACCCTGCTTCACACAGTGAGCAGCCGAGATGTCTGATGGATGGGTGACCTTCTCCCAGCCAGGAGAGCTTCCTCACTCGGGACCTCAACAACACTGCTCACACATCAGCCCTGAGGTAAGGTGGCTGTGGTCTGGAGACTTAGGGCTGCCCTCATCCCAGCTCCTGATCTCCCTGTGCCCTCCAAGCAGCAGCCTGGCCTGCAGCAAGCGAGCTGCAGCACTGGCAGAAAAGCACTTTGAGAATTTGCTTATGGCATAAAGCTAAGCCTTACTGGGCTACAGGGAGGGCTGGCTGCTGAAATCTTTGCTCACGATAAAAATCTCAGTGCCCTGGACAAAGTCTGATCTCCCTGCTCCAGTGGCCGTGATGGGCTCCCCCAGATCCAAAGCATTTTGGCTTGGGGATCTTGCAGCTCCCCTCAGGTCACTTACCAAGCTGAGGAGCCCTGTGTCCGTGCATGACCCAACCCTGGGCTGCCCTCACCACATCTGCATAAAACGCTTGAGAAGTGTCATTTAGATGCCTCCATCAGCTGCACCTCTATTTGGAAACTAAGGGTCAAAAACCTGTGTCTTTAAATTCGTCTGGTCTTAGCCCATTACTTTTATCTTCTTTGCCAGGGATAAGATTTGCCTTGTCATATTTTGTATTCCCAGCCTGCTGAAGAGGCCAATCCCCAGAACAGAGAGCAAGGCCAGCCCTGCCCTGGCACTCTTACAGGGCTGCTCCTGCTGGAGCTGCCTGAACAAAGCACTATTTGAGACTGGCTTTGGCGGCCCATGGCTCCCTACAGGGATCTTTTCCATTTCTGAGAAAAATCTGGCAATTTTTGCTTTTTCCGTCTTGACGTTTGTGACTGTTCCCACATGAGAAGGCGTGAGCTGGGGTCTGAACGAGTTGGGTCCTGCAGGCTCCCAGCAGAGTGCTAAAGACTAGACACCTTTCCCTCAAGAAGTTTTATGGATGTTGCACAATTTGTGGCTTGATAGTTAATGACTAACTCCTGCTACGTTAATCTACTTTTGCCCTCCTCTCCATGTGTCTACTGCCTGGGAAATCAAGCTGGGGGAAAAACCATTATAAATAAGGTAAAAATTGTGCCTAGGTAGTTCTTGGAGGGGAAGGTTGCTCAGATGACTTTTCTAATTACTGATATAAACATCTTTACTGATTCCAGGAGTCAGGAGTATCCGTTGTTTGAAAGGGAGAGCTTACTAAGAAGTGTTTTGTTTATGAAATAATATTTTGAAAGAAAAGCACCTGTTTTAGGAGAATATCTGGCTGGATGGAGACTTGTTCTGGCAGTGCTGAACTGCATCGTACACATGGGGACAAAAGTGACCTCAGGAGGATGGGTAATACTGCTCTGTCATGAGACCAGTTGTACTTGTCATGGCACCTATGCCGAGGAGAAGGTGGGATTTAACACAACTTTCTCACTTCAGTTATCTCACTGAAAAATGTAGGCAGATCCCCATTTTTTGTGAGTCCCAGAGACTCTACAAAAGGAGTCAAGGCTCTCCTGCAGGTGGCACTTTGGGTTGAGGTGTCCAACAGCTGTTGAAGTATGCAGATCCTTTTCTATCTTTGGGCACTCACCATCTCTCACACTTATCTTATAAACCCATGTTGTTTAGGTTCAGATTTATTCCTGATACTGCTTTTCAAAGCCTCTTGATAAACCTTTCTGCAATCAGCTTGCTTTTATTTGAGTGACTGACTCTATCGTCCGTTGCAGATACTTTCTTCCCTTGGATCTCAGAGGGGAGCTCAGCTCTCTGGCCCAACATCTGCATCCAGTGTGTCCATCCCCACCCCAAAATTCAGGAACTACCATAACGCTGTAGCACTCCTACAGCACCGCCATCAGCAGGAAGTCCAGACTCAGACCCACCTCTTCTAACACACAGCCCTCTGCCACACCTTTATTAGCTGTAGCACTGCAGAAAGGACCATCTCAGGTCTTCATGTGTGCCTTCGCTCTGTTCAACTTGCCTGAAAAGAGACTTTTTAGAACACATTTGTGCTGGGGCAGCCAGGATTTAGTCTACAAGCACCTGCTGAACCCTCCACTTTCTGAGGGCTTGCAGGCCTGCCACATCCTTAGAGTCTGCCAGAGCGTAGCACAGTTCATTTGAATTTGAACAAAGTACTGAACTTTATTTTGAGCTCCAAAATTCAAATCAGAGTGCAATGAACGCACACCTGGAGGATGTGACTTTAAAAAAGAGCCACTGAGCTCTGTTTTAGAGCTGCCTATATTTCCCATCTCTCTGGTTTTCTTATCTGGAGAGCAAACACTAAAAAAAAATCCTTTGCATTGAACATCCCCCAAAACATGGACCTCACTGAAAGATTTTCACTGACATTTTTCTGAAAGGGAAAACGTTACACCTTAGGTAATATATCCTTGTTTCTTTTTAATCAGAATAAAATTTTGGTTAACACAGAAGGGCTACCCTAACTGTGTTAGGTTAAAAAAAAAAAAAGAAAGAAAGAAAAAAAGGGAAAAAATTAACTAAACCACTAAGGTTTAATCCCAACTTCGATTTTGGCAATTTGGGCAGAGTTATGTTGTTTTGGAAACATGGTCAAAACTGAAAGTTGCCTTAAAGTTTTCTAGAGGAAAATGGCTGCCACTTTTAGTGGGTCTAGCAAAAAATCCTCAATAGTTTGTTAGAGAAAGAGAAGAACAGCTAGCCTGTCCCTGGAGTTATACAGGGCTGAAAATTGGCAAGACTCACCAGGTAATCCTTTTTCAGCAGAGACTTGCAAAGAAACTATCAAGCCAATCCAAGAATAATAAAATTATATTTGCCTAATTATAGGCTTTCTCTCCCTACAGAACGCATGGATTTTAATGCCTCTTGCAGGTATTTATCATACATGAGAATGTAGTATATTTTTTACTGCTCCTTCTTGCTCTTTTACTCATGAAATACTGGAGTTTTCCAAACATAATGCTGAAGTCTCAAAGACTAAATCCTTAGCTGGTAGAAAATGGGATAATGCAGCTAATTCCTTCTGCAGCTATACTGATTTGCACCAGCTCTGTTATATCACCTAGACGCAGAGTGGAGCTGCTTGAATTCTTTATTCTCATTTGATTTAATTTTCCAAAATAAAACTGTCTTACAAAGTACGTGTTTACAGATGAGTCAAAACTCATTACACAAACTATTTAATTGTAAGCAGGTTAGATCAGCTTTCTTGTGATAAGAGCTTCTGATATTGGCATCTTTTTCTTGTGCAGGCTTAAAACTTTACTTGCAAAATCTCCTTGTATTCCTTTGAACTCCCTTGGGAGATTAAAAAAAATAAATAAATACTCCAGTTAACACTCCCTCATTTCATTTTTAAAGGTCATGCTTAGAGCTGGCAGTTGTTATAGGAGCTGTCCTCTGTAAAGAAAAGTCTTAACTAGCCAGGCACAGACTTAACCTCACCATCGAAAAACTAACATTGTCACTAGGATATGGAGAAACCATGGTGAAGAACTAGCAACAGCTAGACCACGGCAGAATGAGCAGTCGGCATCTGCTCGGTGGGCCTTTATCATGCAGTGTTGTATGTACGATTCAAAATGCACAGAACGATTGTTGAAATGATGTAGACAAATTGACTCAAATTAGTTTAGCATGGGCCATGCAAAGTTTAAGCTTGTTTAGCCCAGACACATAGCAACAGCCGCCGTGCTTTGGAAGACCATGTGTTCAAAGTGCTAGCAAAAAAGTGGTATTCCAGTCCACATTTGCAGGGTTTGCTTTTGTGCCTGCTTGCCTCTTTTCTTAATTTTGCCTGGCTCTAGAAAATCTTGGCAGAAGCAATCCCTGCTGAAGACTACACTAGCACTGATAATTTTATAGAAGTACTTGTGAGCTTTAATGTCATTTTATACTTCCTTAATCTTTTGACTGTTACTTAATGACAAACAAATCCCCAAAGAACTGGGAAGGGGGGTGGGGGGGAAGGTTAAAAGGATTTTGAGATTGTGTTCTCTGCTTTCAGTCAAACTGTCCCAAATCCTGCCAACACAATTCTCCAGTGCCCTATGACACCCCTTCCCAGACCACCAGGAGTGAGTTTCTTATTGTATTTACAGTAATCTAATTACAACAGTTCTTCAATTCACAGCCAGCTTTGGTATACAGACTTTAGCAAGAACCCTCCTCTCAGTCCAGATTGCGAACTTTAATCTTTTAAACTAACACACTCATATAACCCCCCAAAAAATTTCTGAAATGCCTGTGTAAGCTACTAAGATGTGATCCCCCTCCCACGCCTGTCAATGCTTCTGTCATCTTTTTGTTTTCTTATGTGCCAATTTACTGCCTAAAGGTAATGCAAGAGTTCATAAGAGATAATATTCTGTAAAGTTATAAAATGATGGTAAAAACAGGTTGCCTGCCAGAAAATTTCCTTTAAAAGATATATTTTTCTAAATATGTATAGTTCCCTTAAATTTTTTTAATGTCTCTGTATTTCTGTAGTTGAAGAAGCAGCTACGTAGAAAAAATAATGACTGAACACTTTACTTAAAAATGAAATAGTCTCAGCTTAAAATTGTCATTGCCCAAAATCATTTGATGCAAATCTTAAAGCTGATTAACTTTATTTAGAAGAATCAGATGACAAAAGTAGACATAGTTTGTACATAATAAAAATGTCAAGAAAATGAAGACAGAAAAGATTGTTTTGTATGAAGCAAAATATAAACCAAAAGTAGAATCTGCAATGAATTACCAAATCTGGACATTCTTAGTGTGTCATTGCAGCCATCTAGCTATATGTACAAGTATTGCACTATTGAGTTTCATTTCCATCACAGGTTTTCCACGTCAAGCTTTTACAGTAATACTGGGTTTACCAATACACATCTTCTGGAAGTCTGAGGGAGCTTTTATCTTCTTCCAGTTTGTCATTTGTCTCTATGAGCAATGCTCACATAAAGTCTAATTCACTAAAGTTAATAAAATCTTCACTCCCAAACACATCAGGAATAATTAATTTCCAATATTACTACAAAACTTAGTCTCCCCCATTACCATGTCCTTTAGAAGATGTGCAGAAGGCAGAAATACACGTATGCTCGTATTTCATTTACTAGTGTTTCAAATCCTCAGTTTGGCCTTTGGTATCTCTTTGATTGGTTTATGTGAGGCTCATCAATCGTTTTGCTTTCTAGTATGTACCTAGCATTCCTTGTCATGTCAGAGTTGTTTTAATACTTAATTCCTCCTGTTCAGATTCATTGCTATGCAAGCTGAAATGAGCTGGACAGTCAAACCTCAGCTATTTCCTACCGTTTTCTGTGAACCTTGAAAAACTGGGAACAAAGTAGTGTCTTTTCTGGTCTCACGTTCACTCTTGAAAAACTACTTCTAATGCACCTTTGTGCTGTTTTCCTCTGAGCAAACTGGCCATGGAATACTCAATAAATGAAGCAATTATTTAATGTATAAAATCTTTAGTTTTCTAGATAATGCGTATGCTCTGCTCAGTCCAAAGAACTCAGAATAATGAAATGGCTTTGAAGGGGTCATATGAAAGAGTAAGAGACAACAGCTGCTTGGAAACCTCCCAACTTTCATCGAAGTGTTTTGGAAATGACAGATTGTATGTTGTAGTTTATTTCTGTGAGATCTAATTTAAATTTTAATCTTTGGGATAATATATCTAACCCTCACAGTCCAGTAATTTATCAGGTTGGACAATGTACAGGAAATACTCCTACCCTTATAAAAACAAAGTTATTTACCAGTTCGGGAGGTACTCTCATGTGAGGGTCTTGGGCTCCCCTAATAAATGGAAAACATACTGCATTGCTGCAAAAGGTGTGGAGCAAGGAAGCCCGAAGTGTACGGATGCCATCTGCTGGCTTGATTAAAAAATATGACCCTCCTGCAACTACTGCTGCTATCTTTGAAGATGGATGTGGAAGACCAGATCTCATTTCATGTATTGACACGAACCAGTCACATTATTCCATATCTAAACTCATGTCAATAGAAGAGAAATCAAGCTGAGACTATATAAGCCAAACCTGACTTAATGTGTATGTCTGTGCTTGAGCATTAGGTTTGTTTAATGTTTTATGTCATCAGGGCTTAGTGAGATTAGGAATAAAAGGCATCTGTGCTTGCAGTTTTGCTGAATATCACATTTAGATGCACTAATCCTCATGTAAGTTTATACCGATTGGACTATTGTTTTATGGTTTTATATGCAATGCTGCATGGAAAGGGTTCTGCACAGCAAAGCCAGCTTTAGCTCAGGTGATTTCATCTCTCTGGGTTCATAACTAGCTTTCCTTTTCAGGGCAACAATCTGGTTTGCTCCAGCAGGGAGTCTGGAGAGAATGCGCTGCCCAGGAGGGCCTGGGGGTGAAACACAGAGCAACCCAACTGGGCATAGAGGAACCCACATTTGTACAGGAACTTGTTGCCTCTGTGAATTTCTCCTTAGGGTTCAAAGTGTAAACAGCAGTAAAAGCCATGTATTTTTTAATTAAACCGTAGACTAGAGTCCAATCATTTGCAGGGGTCAAAACATTATGAATTGTAGAAGTATTTAATGAATACTTGAGTGTCTATCTTAGCACACTGCTACAGAAACTGGTAATCCAGCCTGAAGTATGATGCTGAAAGGCAATTTCTTCCTGGATATGGTCAAGTTCATGCCTTGCATAAGTGCTGGCGGACAGCCATAACCCATCTACCCTTATCATGATGGTCCAAAGAATCAGGAAATAAAAACTAAGTATGGATCCTCACCATGGCTTGTCCTTCTCTCCTGGACTGAACTCAAAGTCCAGGTGTGGAGGAGGATGGTTCCTTGCTAGGCTCACCCCTGTGTTTCAGCAGAGCCAGCTGACTGTGGGTCATGCATTTCCTGAGCCGCTCACATCTGGCAGAAAGGCTGGCAAGAGATAGACCCAACCTGTCTTCTAATTTCTTCTTTGTGAGACTAAACCAGAGAAGCAGCTGCTGCTTAGGGACTTTCCAGCTCACACATCAAATTCTTAGAGGAAACACCAGACCACAGTTGGAGACAGTGCCCTTTATGGCAGCAGTGCAAGGCACAACTTTTCCAAATTTGACACAGACCTCCAAATTCACCAGACTTAAAACATACCAAATGCTGAGTGGGTTTAACTCGTCCTTACTTGCCTTCTGGCTCCTGAGCTGTTAAGACTTACAGTCAACTCATTCGCTCTCCACAGCATTGCTCCAGGCACTGTAAGATGTCAGCATGAATGGAACAGCACTGACCACGGTGTGTGATTTTATCTGTATAGAGATGGGACTGATTTGGGTGGTTTTGCTTAGAAATATTAGGATGGTTTTAGAGAGTATGTTTGCAGTTTGTAATCAAAACTATCATATTATCATTTTATAATCAATGAGTAGTCAGAACATTCTCTTTCTACGTGTTTGGTTAATTCTCTTGGGTCTATGCATTAACAAATGGCACCATGCCCCTCATACTCCCCATAATGCCCAGTGAATATGATGCACTATATTTTTCCACGAATGATCCATTCTTGTGCGGTTTTACCCATTCCACGGTTCTGCTCAGAAAAACTTCTTTTTTTTTTTTATTATTTATTCTAGGTACTTCATGTTGTTCAGAAATGACCCACAGTCAAGCAAGCTGAGAAGGCTGTCATTATTTAGTGCCTGAACTCTAAAACAGAGTCAGAGCCAACAGTGTAGCTAATGATGGGAAGTGGTTAATGACAGGTCAATGATGGGATATGACTAATGAAGGGAAAAGCATTATGGAACTGCAAAGTCACCGAGTGCACTGCATGGCAGATGAAAACTCCATCAGTCCTTGTAACCCCAAGCCTGCAGCCATCTTTTTGCCTTCCCACTCCCCCTCCTGGCAGCACAGCAAGAATTTCCAAATCACCAATGGCAGGACCTTGCAAAGCTGCAGCTCTCACCATGGGAGCTCAGGTTGACCACACACACCACCTCCAACGCCCAGCCTGGGTCTGCTTCACAGGATGTCAGAGAGTTGTACTGGGATGTTCCCTAAGGAGAGCAATCCCATCACTTATCTCCAAAAAAGGAGTTCTGTGTCTTCTACAGACTGTTCACTGCATTACAGGAGTAAGTCAGTGCTATAAAATGCAAGTAATGAATTATACCATCATCCTCATCATCACTGTTAATATTTTTATTCTTTTCCTGAAGAGAAAAAGGAATTAAAGGATGTATAGGGTTTGATTAGAAAAAAGGGGAGAAGGAAGGAAATTATACCCCATACAGAGAAGAAGGGTACAGAACTGTTGTGCAGAATTTAGATCTAGTTGTGTACAGAATTGTGTTTGACAGTGTTCAGAGAGGCTTGGGTCCAGGGTTGGTAAAACCACGTGGCTTAGTTTACTTTTGAATGTTTCTTTCATCCCTCAGTACATGCCAGCTTATAGGTATAGAGTGATCAGGCAGACATCAGGCAGCATTAGAAAGCCATAAGGTCATGAAGTACTCACTTCTTAGCAGTGTCAATATTATTTTCTTATTTGAAGTTAGGTGATTTGTAGTTCAAAACTGAGACGAAGGTACTTTTTTCCGAGTATTCCACCACCTGATTTACAACTCTTTGTTTCATATTTGTCTTTTCATTTGTAGGAATAAACTCAATAACAGCAAAAAGACTCTCTGGAACATTGCTACTGTGGTATGCACACCTTCAGGACCAGAGGCAACCTGTTGGCTCTCCTGATTAACAACTAGCAATGACCAGACCATCTATAGACCTTAAGACAGATCGTGGAATGTTTTATTGTTATGCTGCCACCTCTGGAAGGCACCAAGAGCACCTGAAAGCACTTGCTTATCTGTAACCTGGCAATAAAATAGCTGTAACAAAGTATGGAGATACCTGCCTGATTTTCCAAATGCTTGGATACCTCATCAGTCCGCTGGGAAGAATAAGGAAGCAGAGCAGGGAGCTGAATGTCTAATTAACTTGATGCAAGGTATGTACTCCGCTCTGCAGACCCCATGGGAGACAAAAGCAAGGGAAGAGGTGCTCAGCGCCCTTACAGGCCTGGGTTTTAGCTTTGCTTTGTTTGTAACCTCAAAACCATAGAAGGACTTCTTGCTGTGCAGAGCTATAAATCTGGTAATGTTTTAATTCATAACAAAAATGGAGGCATGGTAGAGATAGACTTGACAAGTGACTTCATGCTTAGCACAGATTGTTATTTTAAATGTCAATCTCCTGGGGGAGGTTCCCATGCCAACAATTTTCTTCAGAGGTTAGACGCTATGGAAGTGGGTGAACACACCCCCAACTTGTAAATCAGGCAACCTTCCACCTTTATAAAACAGAACAAAAAGCTTACAGAAATGCACCAATATGTAGAGCACATAGCTGGGAAACGGCAAAAAGGACATTTTATTTAAAACTGGATAAAAAAACCAAACTGTCACAAAAGAGTTGCTGCACTTCTATGCAGCATGCCACACCTACGAGATAGTAATATTATCATTTATACCTATTTATTCAAGGCAGGGTTCTGACCTTTCCAGGCTCATTTGTTTCAGCAAACTTTGCTCATGCGACTCATGACTGTTCACAATTGTAAGACTTGCAAGACTGGAACATCAAATAATTGCTGACAATATAAAGAAAGGAGGAACAATACTGTTTCTTATTATGCGATTATCTTCTTTTTTCTTTAAGACTGAGAAATCACTTCAATTATTTTGATCATTTTCCTGTCAAAGGTACAGTTGGTGAATGCACTTCCACAGATATGAAGCTTTTCTGTGATCTTTGCAACAAATCTTAACGAATACATTAAACCCGGTACTATAGTTCTACCAAATAATATTATTGCAATTATTTTGTTCCAGGTTTGTTAATGTCCACCCAATCATTCCCACAGCTGCATGGAGAAAATGCCATCCTGAAGGTTGAGCAACAGATCCAGACTGCTTCAGGGGTTGCGTGGCTTCAGTCTTGTCACTTGACCCTAAAATGACACTGTGTCCTGACCTATAAAATGAGAACAATAAAATCTATTCATCTTTGTAAACATTAGTCTAACATATGGTTGAATAGCAGTATGTAAATTTAAAATCTTAATTAAACTGAGGCAGAATGCCAAGTAATCACAAAGCACATGCTACTTAAGCTCATTAATAGTTCTGCTGCTGGAACCAGTTTTTTAATGGCTCAGTAATGAGCTGACTACAATCTGCAAAACCGTGGGTTTTGATAATTTTTTAAAGTATATAATTACATTGTGATAATGGCTTGAAGTTGTGTGTGCATACGTAACAAAAGATACCTCCAAACGGTTAACAGACTAAGACTTAAAATCTGTTCTCACTTATTCCCAATCTGTATTGGTATAACTACAGTCAGCTGTGCCCTAAAAAGGGATGAGGATACTATGGCTTTTCTGCTGGTAGTTGGCACTGTAGTGGTACTTCAGTAGTATGTTTGATCTATTACTTTCTGAACCATCAACTGAAAATACTGTCCAACCAACTGACGTCTCTGCCTTTCTTCCTTTGTGCGCTACAGTCACCCAGTACTCCTAGCAGACAGTTTCATTTTCTATGAGACGAGATGCATCTGCAGGTAAGGCATCACACTTAATTAAGCATGTCTCTTCATGTGCAATGAAGACATTATGTATGTTTGAGTGGGGTATGCCACTCTTTCATTCCAACCTGGTTTTGCTAGTAAGGTGACATTGGCCAGTGGCCTCACTACCAACAATTGCTGGATATTAATCTCCCTTCCTTCCCTCCTTCCGTTCCAGCACACTATTAACCTGGGTTATCTACTCAGAGAACCCATTTTTAAGCCCCAAGGTAGATTTATATTTCTAATTTGCAAAAGCACAGTTCTTGCCTACTCTCTCTTCACTACACCACAGGCACGGATCTGCGGTGGGGATGTATTCATATCCATGGCATACAAGTCAGGAGATGGCACCTGGTAAGGCCCATCTCTGGCCTTCACCCTTGGCTGCTCCACTTCACTATCTCTAGAAACCAACCAAATAAAACAGCACATGCAGTATCTTGCATGCTTTCTTGTTGCACTCCTCATTCAGGTCTCCTGTTGAGCAAACAATTCAGCCAGAAGTCTGCTGTCCAGTAACATGCCTGTAGACTTCACCAGACTTAAGAGCCTGATGCTCTCCCCACAGCTTTGCCTTTTCACAACAGCAACTTACGCGAGGGAAAATGAAGCTGCAAGGCCTAGGAGTTCAGGAGACACATGTCACATTTTAAATTAAGCTCTGCACTGAAAGAGGATGACTTCTTTCAGGGCTGTTTCCTAGGTCTACATTGAATCCAATACAGGGAAACTCCAACTCTGGCTGCAGTAGAAGTAACCACAATCATCATAACTGAATACAAAATGTATACATTTTGACCTTCAATTGTTTTCTGCATCTGTAATCATGGTGCATTCACAGACAAAATCTAAAACCCTATAATCTAAATGAAGGAACCACTCCTCCACAGGGGAAGACTGAATGTTGTAATTTTTCCATTTTAAAATTGTTAAGAAGCTGCTTATATGCTATTCCCAGCGAAAGAAGGCTATTCATTTCTCATAAAGATTAAATAATACTAAACAAGTCTTTATACCAACAGCAGACCATCTTTGATACTATTCATGAAGGAAACATTCAATGCATGAAAAATGAAATGAGACCGAAAATAATCACAATGACAACATCTCCGCAACCAAAACCTTCTTCCTCAGCTTCAACGTGAACTTAGCAACATGAACAACTTGGCTTAGCGAAGTGACAGGGACACTGCTCATTTGTTTTCTGTTGTTTGCAGAGATGTCAGCCTGAAGTTACTTCAGTTATTACACCTGCCAGTGAGACTCCACCACCAATGGCTGTGGTTTCACGGGAAGTTGGCCCTTTCCAGTTGCTCAGCGAAACACTTTACCAACCTAAGTCCTCCTGTGTCATCCTAAGTCTTTCAGAGTTTGAAAAAGAACAGATTTTAATTTCTGCAATGTCTTTCATTTTCATTTACTAGGAGGTAAAACATTCTTTGATGCCTCATGCTGTACAGTTTATGGGTGACTGATTAGCTCCGTTACAGAGATAATATTCAAGCAGCAACTCCTTCTGCTGCCACCAGAAACATGAAGCTACAGACTGTGCATTTGAAGCAGAGCACTGCACGTGAAGAAAGCACTGTGTACACCTGGTCCTTAGGGCAAGGGATAAATAGCAGCTATAGGAAAATGCCCTTATCTCAAAGACCAAAAAGATGGTAACAGCGGCAGGCACCCTCTGTTAGTACCAGGGAGGTAAACACTGTAAGAGTTCAGAGAGTTGCTGACCTGCCCTCCCAGGTGGAAATCAAGACCCCAGAGCAGAACTCCTGTGTGTCTGTGTAGTATTTCCAAAGACCATGACTAATTCATGCACCCTGTGTGCCTCCCATGTCCTGAAAGATCCCAAGGCTCCAGACCAGACATTGCCCTCGGTTTTTCACTTGAATTCTCCTGCATCCATGCTTTCACCTGTTCAGTACCCAACTAAAGAATATGGCTGGTATTTGTTCAGTGGGTCAGGAATGCTGAGTTCCTGTTATCAGCAAACCCCTCCAAGGCCTGTACAGCGTTGCTCTGATGGATGACATCAATGCTCCTGCAACCGTCCAGTGATGTCTGACTGGATCTGCATGTTCCAAGGAGGACATATCTCTTTCACCTTCATCTCATACCTGCATTATGTCCCTCTGCACTGAACTGCTGAGGCTGAGGCTGATAAAGAGCCTGCAAAAGGCCTCTTTAGACAGATCTCTGTGGAACCAGGGTGCTGCTTTGTATTTTCCATGTAGGAGGTAGGAGTTGGATTCACACTTTAGACCCTAACTAATTATTTTGGAGGAGCCCAGGAAAGACTGTCCCCATACATACCCCTTCATAGACAGGAGGGTGCAGCAGAAGGGTGGCAGTCAAGCTTGAAGCTGGGTGGAGGAAGCAGAGGTGGTATTTTGCCTATGCAAGTTTTTTTAATCTTGTGAAGCGTTTCATGGGGTGTTTAGTATTGCTGTGCTGCTGAGAGTTCTGTTTCTAAATTTACATTTGAAGCACCTGGGACTTCCCTCGCTCCCTTAACCAACCAACACTTTGTCTAACAATCTTGAAAGTCACTGTTCAACCCCAAAGACCCTCAGAGATGCACAGGGAGAGGTCCCAACGAAGGGGGCGAGTGCCAGAAAACCTGTCTTTCCCCAAGCATCCTCAGTGGTCTAGCTACCCAGAAAGCCGCGCCCTTAAACCATCATGACAACTTTATTCCCTACAGGTTGCATGTGAGTAGCTTCACTGACTCAGATAATAGCAGGGATAAAGGGTGCAACGTAAACACAACACCGCTTAACGCGAACCCAGATCCTTTGGACGAGCGTAGCGGCTTCACACCACGGTGCTCCTGGCAGGTCGGTGCTGCCCCTTGCCGCACGGAGCTTCTGCGGCGCCCCTGCCCACCGCAGCACGGCCAGGGCACCCCAAGGGCCCATCTACCTACCCCCACCCCTCGGCCCAGGCGCTCCCCAGCCCAAGCCAGCGCCACGGGCCAACTCCCGCACCCCGCCGCGACCCGGCCAGCGACGGCCACGCTGTCACCCGCCG
>JAVJGI010000060.1:32465862-32489432 GCA_035590275.1 Ibycter americanus
AGGCCACACTGCCAACGGTGAGGGCAGCCGCGCTCGGCCGGCCCGGCTCCTGCCCGCTCCCCCGACCACTTCTCTGCGCCGGGAGCAGCTCTGTTCCGGGTTTTGCTTTTCTTCTTTTTAAACTTCGCTGCGTTCCGATGTTTCCTGTAGCACCCTGCTCTTCATTTCGTCCTCTCAAGTCCAGCTCGATGGAGTAGGATCTGAACAGGTTTTTCTGTAATTCCTCAGCATAGCTTTCTGCATTCTCCTAGCCTAGGCATTTACGTGGTGTGGCCTGAAAATAAATGCAAGTTAATTTAGCCATACAGTTTGTTCTGGTCATTGCGCGAAGCTCGTAGGCAGCCTCTGCGGATGCAATTAAATGAATGCTTCCTTCTGCTCGTTTAACCGGGCTGAAAGCAAGACCTCTGAATCAGGATGTCGCTCCGTAAGGAAGATAAATACCAAGTGCACGTAGCCTGCTTCAGTGTGTCCGGAGCGGTGCTTCAGGCAGCGTGTCTCTGTATAATCGGAAAGGTACATACAAGATAGCCTAATTTAGTATATCAATCCCGTTTTGTATGTGCATCAATTTTAAGACTGCTCAGTAAATGCTATCCAGACTTTTTCTTGTTCAGAGCTTTCCGTTAAGCTGTGGTTAAATGTTCAGTAAAGTTGGTGTTTCCTCCTCAGGATAGAAGTGGACTGTGTCACCAAAGCGCAAACCAAAAGGTGGTCCTTGTCCGGCAGGTGAGCGGGTCTAAATGTCGGGCAGGAGGCAACAAACAGGTGGTGGATGTGACAGAGAAAGTTCATTATTTCATTAGCAGGGGTGGCAAGGATGTTCAGCAGCTGCTTTATCGCGCTGGCTGTTAGGCATTGAAAGTTTTATCTTTGTAGGTCTCCTGGGAAAGGAGAGCTGAGGCGGGTGTGGAGCTTGGGCATTGGGAAAGCATTATAAGGAATGGGGAAGTCTCTGCCTTAGAAAGCTGAGCTAGGAGGAGACAGAGGACGACAAGACTGGTAAAATGGAGCTTCCATGGCCTTCCTGAAGCTGTGCCCTGTGCTGTACTGGAATTTACCATTTAATTTCCAGAAACCAGTTTTGGAGGACTAGAAAAGGGGAATTCAGGTTCCTGTGTCTTTGATTTTGTATCTTGCAAATCCTTGCTTTGGAGAAGACTTGGTTGACAACATCAGGTGTTCCCTAGAGCCTTTTCTGGAGCCTGATCCATACTTTAGTTGAGGGTAATGGAGAAATGGTGGATTCCCTTATAGGCAGATAATGATGCTGTAATGTCCTGGACAGAGTTAAGGGTTGGGGTTTTTTGCAGGAAATAGGCTTCCTTTTTTGTCTTTAATTGTGGTGTGTGTTTGTTTTTTAATACAGATATGTTGCATTACCTTCCCAGCTGTGTGCTGAACCCTGCATGCTGTGAGCTTGTGTATATTTCTTAGGTCAGACTTGGCATCTTTTTTTTGGCAGGGGCTTGTAGCCCATCTTGCTATAAGTTTTCAAGTAAGCTGTGGTTCACGCTTGGAAACTTCTGATCAACTTTTTGTAGTCTTCCCCTGAAAACTGTGGCTTTTTTCCCCTCTGAAACAGGCATGTTTGCTTCCACGTCAGTCTTGCTTTGTATATAAGCCTGAATTTTCAAACTTGGCTTTCAAACAGAAGGCTTGTTGAAATGTCAGCTATGCTTTTGGTTTTTAGCTACACACTTTCTACGTGCCTGGATTTGGTTTTTTAATGCTCTTGGCGTTGACTCTTTCTTCTTGGTGAAGCTCAGTTGACTGTCTCCCTTGCATTAACTAATCAAAAAACACATTTCCATATCGATTAGGTCTAAGAGAACTAAGAGCAGTGAGCACTGTTGCCCATAACACGTTACAAGCCCTAATCCAAGGCATAAAGCAGGGAACTAATAGTCGGGGGTCGTTTGTGCAGCTTGAAGCAGTACCCTGAAGAGCAGCCATGGGTGGGATTACCTTTTGGGCTCCGTATTTATTTCCTTATTTAATTTGGAGAGTAAAGCACTGTTACTCCTTCCAGAATTTATTTCTTAAAGTATCATCCCTAAAAATATTTTTTATGTATACGTGAAAAACATCAGGTTCACTTTGAAATCTGCTGCAGCCACTGAAAGAGGGGAAGGAGAGCTGTGCATGTGGCAAGAGCTGTGTTGTTTTCAGTCAGCTCTGTGGCCAGGCTTTCTAACTGCTTAGCTGGTGGGCAGAAGGAAGATAATTTTTTCATGGTGGACTAAGATGAGGTGATTGGTTTGTTTGCACTTCTGTCAGGTGAATAGTTCCAGCACTGTCTGCTGCTGCAGCAGTCTTCTGGAGCAGTGTTATGCTGCCAACTGAAATTGGCCCCATCCTTGGGTAGTTTCATTGCTGCCTGCAAATATCTGAGTAGTGGCATTGAAACAAGCCAGTTTTTACTGGCTGCTGCTTGGGCCAGGTTTGCTGTGCAGAAACAGTAGGGCTTTTTGTCTGTGAAGTCGGGAAGAAATCAAGAGCATCATCTGTAATGGTTAGAGCCCACTTTTCAATGGAAGGCTAGAATTTTACACAAACTGCTGTCCAAGAACTACAGACTTGTTAAGGAAAGGTCATGTCTAAACATGGATTACCACGCTTTGTAGTAATCCTCGTGACAGCGTATGGAACAAGTAAAATTGTTTCCGTTGCCCAAGAACACAGAAGAAGTCAGTGTTTTGGTGAGATAAATCTCATAAAATGTTGGTGTCTTAAGGCCATGCTGACTGTGCTTTTTCTCTACCGTGGGATTTTTTATTTATGATTCTCACCATATACCCGTGGCAGGTATGTGACAGTAGTGCTGTTCCATAAGATATCATTAACCGTCTACTTTTCTTGTAGGTATATGCAGAATACTTTTGTGGAAACAACTAACTGGAAATCTTCACAAAGGAATATATTCGGTGAGAAAGTTTTCTTTTAATCTGTTCTGTTGTGAATATGTGTGGCTGTACCATTACCTCCAGAGCTTTCTAGCACTTTCGTTCAGGGTCCTATAACAGTGTTAGTGTTTCATAAATGGCTCTTGAATTAAAAATCCTCTTCTAAACCACTTCTTTCTTTATAATGATATGAAACTTTGAAGCTTCCTATTTATTTCATATTCTGACAGTGTGGAAGTGTGTTTTCTTCTTTAAAACCAAATGAAATTGACTTTTTTTTTTAGTATGAAGGTTGATGCATATTTTAATGCATTCTTAAAGATGAGAAGTTACCCCTTATCTCTTGAATGACTAGCACCCTCGTAAGCACATAGGGGAAAAAAAACCCAAAGTAGTTTACATTTGTCCCTGTTTGAAATATCCTTTAAGATCTGGGTTTGCTTCCACTCCTTAACATAAGGAAACACAAAGCTTACATATTCATCTGCACAGATGAAGAAGGAAACTGGAGAGTGCCATTGATGGGCTAGGTGTCTGCTTTGTGAATATCCGTATGAGTTCTGCCCAGGACTCATAGAGATCCTGCCTCATTCTGTGTGATCATTTACTGCAGGTGTTGAAGCTGGAAGCTTTTCCGCAGTGACACAGGACACTGTGAATTTGGCATCACAGGATGAAAATGCCAAAGGAAGATCTATTTGCTTGCTTGCTTCTTTCCTTTTCTTTAGCCAATCAAGCATACTTTGAAGAAAATTCTGAAAAACCTATCAGAAAAGTCCCAAAGTTCAGGCTTCTGATAAATCTTTGCCTTGTTGCATGTGCTTGCAATACCAGCAATAATTGTGACTAATGATTCAGTGCATAGGGGACTTTGAATCTGCTGATTCCAACTTAAGTTTCTAAAGTTCCTTAATCAATACTATGTCTGAATGACCTAATCCTCTGCACAAAAGTCTCATCCTTGCACCTCCAGATTGGTGCCTTAGGTGTTAGCTGAGTTGTAATCTCTGCTGGGTCTCATGATTTTTGCTTTCTTCTTCTTTGTGGGGACACACCTTCAGCAGGGAGCGTGAAGACAAACCTCCCTTAGGATACGCTGCAGTCTGGTGACCAGGGGACTTTTGCAAAGTGGAACATACGAGCTTGGATCTTAATAGACAAAGGAGGCACTGAACTGCAGGTGAGTGCTTTCACCTTGATGGTATTATGTAAAAGATAGTGGTTTCTGCTTTTCTAACCACGGTTTTTGAAGAAAAAAAATTATATTCCTGCCCTCTTCGTCTGAAGACTAGATGAAGTCATCTGCCACCAAGCAGTTATTCCAGGCCTTTGACCTCCAGTCAATAGAGATACTCACCTCAAATCTCTGGAGGGGAGCCAGGTTTAAAACATGCTCCTGTGCACAGTTTTTTCTATTCACCAGATATGCTACACCTTGTTTAGCTCACAGGATTTTTGGATCACTTTTCAGAGGCTTTTAAGTCTCCTGACGTGTTAAATTGGATACAAGGATGCGTGACGCAGGCCGTAACCTAGATATCTGAAAATGTTCTGCTGAAGTCCTTTCTTGGATCTCAGTCTTGATTCTGCGATTCACTGGAGAGCTTCTGCAGAGAAACAAAAGGACTTGAATTGCTCTTTGTGAGCTCTTGTGTGCCAAGTTCTGTTTCTGGTCAAGCTGTGAGCCTTTTCTGACAGTGATGTGATGCTGTTTTCACTTGCATTGATGTAGTAGGAGGACAGTGAGTAAAACGTAGCACAAGCTGGTTAGGCACATCTCTTGCAGCATCCCCAGAGTGCTTCCAGGCACCTGTAGAACCAGACATCATACGGTAGTTTTCAACTTTCTGATCTGTGGACCCCTGAAGGCTCCCATCTGTGTAGAACAAATTCAGTCCTACCAACAGTGACTTATTTCCCTTAGCTGCTTCTTTCAGGCCTGTGTAGTACTCCCTTGGCTTCTGGGGTCCGATAGCAGCAGGTTACCAGTGCCTGGGCTGTAGAAGATAGACTACTGTGGTCCATGTAGTTGTAAGAGAGTGATGTATTTCTGTGGTTTAGAAGGAGTTGCGGTTGTGTTAAATCATTGCATGTGAGTGATGCATTGTGTAACATTCCTATCTGCCTTTTAGAAAGTTGCCTGGGGTCAAGAATTAAGTAACCTTGAGGTTCTAGGGAAGGTAGCAATGGAGGGAATGTCTAGTATTATTACTTTTTTTAATGCAGTACTGTGATTTTTATATGCTTGGTTTTTGACACTTTATCACTAAACTAAAACTTTGCTGTGAAACTCCCCTGCCAATACATTGCTTTGCTCATGTAGCTTTGCAGGAACAGCAAGCAAATCAGACAGTGGCCTAAACTTGATTGTGGGGAGTTATGAAATCATCTTTTACCTGCGCCATTTGCTAGTCTTACTCTGACTCTTTCCTTTGGACAGGTCTTGTCTTAATTAAATACTTGTGTGAGGACTAGCACAACAGATCCTTGGTACTTCATCAGGGCTGTATCTGCTGTCAGTGCTGCTGTGTCCAATATCTTCTTAGTAGCAGAAAATACTAAAACTTGTGTGGAGCCTTGTGACACTTTCTAGTGTTCTGCCATGTTCAAAACTGGTAACTTACTCCAACTCCCCTCTAAACTTGTTGATAATCCCTGACAGTGTAACTTGTTGATAATCCCTGACAGTGTTTTTTTCTTTCTTCATAAGATCAAATAACTTCTCTGAGCCTCTTATGAGGAATTGTTGACAGGAGCTTTTTGGAAGCTCAAACAAGCAATTTCGTCTTGGTTTCTTGTGTGAGTTACATGTTGGCTAGATATAAAGAACTACCTCCACTAACATATTTATAAAAAACAATTTATCTCTGGCTTAACTCATTTGTGTCTCCCTTGAGTCTGCTTTAAAACTGTTTTGGTCACTTTTTTTATTCCTTTGAAGTAAGGCTTGCTAGGTTGTGACTTATTTTACTTTTTTTTAGGACCTTCTCTAATGCAGCAAATAAACTTCTTCCAAATTCCTGATAGAATAATCATCTTAACGAACAAAATGGCCACATGTTAAGTAGAAACATAGTTGCTTCATCTTTGTACAGATGTTTTGCTCAAATAATGTCAGGCCTGTCAGTTTCTTAAGGCATCTGGCTTCTCAGAGTGCTTTGTTTTTTTTGTTTCAAGTTGGAAAAAAGCAACAATCTACATGTAACTTAACACAGTGAAGATGAAATCCTTGTATTTCTTCCAGCTTGCTTTAGATGAATGCAAAGAGGTTGTGTAGTACTTGAATCGGGTCCTTTCTCAGAGCCTGATAGCCCTTGGTTGCTCCCTGTGATCGGTCAGGCTTTTTTTTTTTAAATGACTTACTGATTTGTGATTAAATAAAAGAACAAGGAATTCTATAATGATAGTTTTTCAAATTGTGTCTTAGCCCTTATGTATTTAGTCTTCTGTCTGGATGTGTTGCTACTCACTTTCCTATTTCTTAGCTTCCACATTTGTGTTTCAGGCTTTTGAGAGGTACTTGTTCAGCGTTGCCATCAAATCAGCCATTATGGTGGCAGGTTTTTTGCTTGCTTTCCTGTTCAGCTTCTTCTGTAAAGGTACCCATGTTTTCTGAGTCATGAACTGATACCTTTAGTGCTGATTGTGAGGACTCCTTAATATTCAATTTAGGCTTGCTTCTCATCCAAAGATCTATCATTTAGCATGTGGGTGCCATTTTTTACTGCAATGTTTTGACTTTGTAATTATACTGTGAGGGTGTTAGCTGCTGTTTTCCAGGTGAGTCTTCCCACCCTCAAGTTCTGCTTCTGCCTCCTTGTCCTTTCTTCAGATCCCAGCCTCTGCTTTCTCACCCAGAGGAGGTACAGAGAGATCTGTCCATGGCAAGAGAGGCTGGAATTATTTTTGTGGTGGTCAGTGACTCCTGGAATAAATTAAATTTTTTAAAGGCTTACACAGGGAAAAGGGAACTAAGAGGTCACTGGCAGGAAGATAGAAGGATGCTGAGTGGTATAATGCAACTTGTTTTTCTTTCTCCTTTTCGTGACCTTGGTGCCAGCTGAGGAGGGAAAGCAGGATTGGCAGGAGGGCTCAGGGGAGGAGGCAGGACTTAACAGGGAGGAAAGCAGGAGGGAAACCTGGACTAGATACTGCTTTCTTCCGCTCCAAAAGGAAAGTGCAGTATGCAGAGCTGCTGATTTGCACTTTGTCCTGTGCTTCTTCCCCTCACTGTCAGGGACTACTGTTCTAGAACTATTCTAGGAAACAACTTCTGGTGTAAAGAAATCTTTCTGAACTGTTTTCATTGGAAAGTTTGTGTAGAGGGAAAACAGTCTAGTTCTGTTGCTATCACCACACCGTGTATGCAGTACTGCTACAAGATAAATTGACTGTTTTGGTTACAATTCTTTTATCTTGTTTTCATGGCATTTGTTTAAATTCTGCTGCAAAGACTTGCTTCTTTAAACTACTGCTTTCCAGGTACTAACATAGCTTATAGGTATGCTGCTGTTGTTTTTCTAGTGCCCACCACCTCTATGACCACTAGGCCTTTCTTTTTTAGTACTTAAACACAAGCTGTTGTATGGCAGTGGCTGTTTAGTTTTCATACTGGTTTTCTTCCTGATGGCTTTTTAGGTTTGAGATGCACTTGGTGTGGGGTGGCAGCTCTGACCAAGCCGGCTGAGCTGGTGGAGGGCTCCTTTTTCAAGTATTAAGTCTGGCTGAAGAATGAAAAAGTACAGTCTGATAATAAAAAGAGCAGCAGTTTGGCAGGAGCTGCTAGCTTATCTGGTAATGAAAAAGAAGCTCCTGTTACGTGGAACTTAAACTAAGTGAATTTTGGATTCATGGATTACATTTATGCTTTGCCAGAAAAGATGTATAGCATATGTGAATTTCTCTTTTAGGCAATAATGAATCAAACGGACAAAAATCAGCAGGAAGTCCCATCATACCTTCATGATGAACCACCAGAAGGTATGTATTAGTTTTCACAATACAAAGTAAATTCACAGAAATTCATCAGAAGTTCAGTTCTCTCTTTAAAAACAAAAATACGGATCTGCAAGCTGAACGCCTTAACTTTCATTTAAATAACAGTAAGCAAGCCAACCCTGGGATGGAATGGGCCTTGATTATTGTTCAGTTCTGCATTATCCTGATTACAATACGGCCATGGAACATAACTCAGTAAATAACTGTACTGATAAATTACAGAGAAGATGGGCAAATACTGAAGTACATAATTTGCAGATTAATTTCCAGAGATGTGAGTTGGTCTAATGGGTAGTTATTTGTGCTGTTCATTATGTGAGATGGAAAGAGCCCAGCTTTGCTTCTGGACACCTTGCTGAGTTCATGGTCCCTGTAACTTTTGAACAAGATGTGTTTAAAAGTATTTGGAACTTTGTTACTACTTTTGGAGGCCCTTTTCCATCATACAGTTAACTGTGGTTCAGACTGTTGATTTAATCTCATGGTTTTGTAAAAACCAACAAAACCCACTTCATTAATGCAGTGGCATCTTGGTCTCCTGAACAAAATGTATCCTAAATTGGTTATTAGCTCTGCAGAGGAGATGCAGTTGCAAATGTGCAGGGTTTCCTTCCAGGCTGTGGAACGGCAAGACTGTGAAGAGTCCTGTCTGCATAACAAGACTAGAAGCATACTAGATCAAAAGGCATTCCTGGCATATAGATTGTCTGTGTTCTGTCTTCTCTTGCTTTAAGACCAAATGTGTTGTATGTAGAGGTTGGTGAGTCCCAATTCCTCTCGGGTTGTTGCTCCTCAGTTTATAATGGCCCTTTAAAGCTCCATGTGTTTATCAGTTTGGGTTTTTTCCTTAGCTTTTATAAGTTGTATAACTGAACAATTTGCTTCATTTGAACAGCAGTGTTACCTGCTAACTGTAGCAGAAGACATTGAAGTGGTAATAGCTCACTCTATTCTTAACAACGATTAGGCAGGAAACACAAGTACAGCAAGATGAGAGGAAAGGGAGAAATAGATTTTGGTGACACAGTGGTTCTTAAGCTGTACTGTACTTGAGCTTGTTACAGTATCATGGTGTGAGGACAAAAACGTTTCTTTTTAAGCTCTTATGGGGTTGTCAAGATTCCAGAAGCATTTCTGAAAGCAAATGCCAGGTTGGAAACTATGCCTTAATGTGTGTTATCTTCAAGTCTAATTTTTAAGGTGCTTTTTTTTTCCCCCGCTCCTTAAATATTGACTTGTGTTTTATACATATTAAACCTCACATATGGAAAGTGAACAGTGGTCTGACTTGTAAATTACAACAGATTCTTCAGGAAGGCAGTGAAAAAATGGCATTTTTTATCCTTCTGGAATATTCAGTAGGTTGTCCAGATTCAGAGCGTAACAGCAGAGTCTGATCATCACTAGGTATTGCAAGGTTTTATTTAAAATTTGTGAGCAATTAAAACTGATTTTCTTCTGCACAGTATCGTCTTTTAGTATGACAATAACCAGTTTGAATATGAAGTCTAAATAGATGGAGAAAGTTGGTGTAGCTGGAGTAGAATGAAGCATGGCTCGTCTTAATGGACACTCTGTCCTTGAAGAGGCTTTTTCCTTTTGGTGCAGTTTCATATGCACTCTTCAAGCCCTATGAGTTTAGTTTAAATGTTGGAATACCCTTGAAGAACATGTCATGCAGGGCCTTCATATGCGATAGGCTTACACCATCACAGAAGGATGGCCAAATGTGGATGGAAGGCTACCAGTTCAATGCTGGCAAGAAGACTGGCTCTCTGAATGGCTGCCAAAAAAAAAATCCTTAGAGGAAAGGCTCAATTCCAAGACCAATTTGCAGTTTTTCGTAAAGATATAAATAGTTCCAGGTCATCCAAATCACACTTAATGAGCTTGGTGCCCAAAGGCTTTAAAGAAATACATATGTAGAAACAGCTTTTGTGCTCACGCTTTCTATGAGTAGTGCTATTCTAATGCTTTATTTTCTGTTTTGCAAGTGGCGCCAACCTTTGCAACCTGTGTTCATTCAAACTCGTGTTTGCTGTTGGACTTTTTTCAACAGGAAGCTGGCTGCAAGGTAGCATAGTGGAGCCAGCCCCTAAATAGGGAACTTGTATCATTTCTCCCTAGATTTAGGAATTATCTGTATTACCTTTCTCATGCTGGTTAGAAACAAAGGGACCAGGAATATGAATCCTAGAATAGAAATGAACTGGCAATAAAAACTGCAGCTGTGGGCATTTACTAGGTCTCATGAAACAATGCCAACAAGAACGAAATGGGAGTTGGTCAGCTATCACCAGAAGTTATAAGACACCAAGTCACAGTCAGTATTTACACTTGTGAAATAGAGTAGACTGTCAAGGGATTGGCTACCTAAAGTAATGTGAGGAAAAGTGTGTCAAGGTAACTTTTGTTTGCTTCTCTCTTTTTAAGTTAGCTATGATGGGTCCTTTCTCACTAACATCGTATCTGATTCACTGAAATCAGCTCTTAAAAATTCAGTGTGATAAAACTTTGCTCGCATTCACCCTGATGCCAGTGATCCAGTTAGATGGAAATGAAGCACTTTCTGACCAAATTTTTTACAAGGTGTGTAAGTCTGGTCACAAGAATCCTCTAATGAATAACACCTGGACTGTGGATTTTATACCAGGCTCTATATACTCCTCTCTAAGTGTGATTCTTTAAAGGCTTTCTGTATGTAAATAGAAATTCTGATCTCTGTGTGCTGTGTTGGTAATGCATTTTTGCTGGAGATGTCTAGGTTGAAAGCTGCTGGCCTAGAATGAAGCAGCAAGGGTGTTACTGGCTTGAAGTAAAAGGCTGTCATTTGCTTCTAGTTTCCATGACCCTTTCTGTTATCTACATCAGTTTCTTAAATAAGAGATACTAGTGTAAGCTGGAAGCATTTTTAGTATTTTTTGCTGCCTTGAGCTGCACTGTTCCTCTGTACGTTTGGTTGGGTTTTTCTCCTTTTTGTGAAACTTGTAAGAATTTCTCTCATTTAGGTGGCATCTTTTGTTTGAATAATTCCAGACATGCACTATAGGAACACTAAACTTCACGCTTCTTTAATGAATTCTGAGTCCTGGGTCAGTCCTGGCATTACCACAGAATCATTGGAGGTGCATGGGAAGTTGTTCCACCTAGTTTTCATCTTGCAGCGCATCTTGTAGTCTCTGAGTGCTGGGAGGTGACCCTTGGAAGCTGTCCTCTGAATAAGAGCAGTCAGCAGTCAGGGCACTGGAGAGACTGCTGGAGACTGTTTTGCTGGTTCGTCTAAGGCATGTCACAGTGCAGAGTAAATGCATTGACAGGGGCTGGATAGAGGTTTCTGATGGATCTAGATTTGATTTTTCTTTTCCCCTGCCTCTCTAGACCCATCTTCTTCCAAGCACGTTCTTTCTGCTGCTGACTGACCTCTTTATTTCATATTTGTTTCTTCTCTAGCCCTGCCCACTGTCATTCCACTTGCTATTTTCTTGGTTCCCCGTGTTGTTTTTCCCCAAGAAAGGGAAATATATCTGTTAAATCCCACATAAAATCTACGTGTAGCTAGAAAATACACGACTGTGGAACTTTTACCCTACTCGTGTTAGCTGGCTGTCTCTTGCCATGGTTCTCTCTGATTATTTTTTTTTAAGTAGTGTTTGGGGTTGGTGACGAATTGCCAATAAAGGAGCTGAAAAATGCTTACCTTCACAACGTTGTTGTGAAGACCAGAGATTTCTCAAGGTTCACACTGAAAACACTTTGCAGACAAACATGTCAGGGCTACTGGTTTATAGGTACAGTAGGTGAGATTTTCTTTGCATGCTTAAATATGACATTAACATAATGTTTCATCTTCCTGTATCTTCTTTAAAGACTAGATGATGCTTATGCAGTAGTGGGGCACGGAGTTGCAGCCTTAATTTCCATTAGAGGCAAGATGCATGTATCTCTAGGATTTTGAAGCCTACATTTAGAAATATGAAGTTATTACTAAACTATTGAAAGGCTAAGTGGCTAATTCTGGGAATCTTTTTATTGCTCTTAATATTTTCTGTTATTTTGAGGCTATGTAATTGTACCATAAATATGGAATAAGTATTGACTTTTACAGCATATAGCAAGAAACTGCAAAGTGCAGGTTAAACATAACATTAAAAAGAAAAAAAGATATTTATGTGGTCAATAACATGCAGAAATCCTGTGGTTTGAGATTTGGTTTTACGCATCATATTGGGGCTTCTGTTGGGAACCTGTAACTCTTGCTATTATCAATGCCTTTGGGGACTGCTTTAGGTGTTCAGTGAGCTTATTTGGCCATTGGACCTTCTTGCCCCCCACCCCCTTCCCTATCCAAATTACAGAAAAGGCCTTTGGCAGAAAATTAAACTTGCGTACATGATGAAGAAAGGAAGTGATACAGTGAAGAGTTGGCATCAGTTTTGTCCTTCTGATGGTTGTTTTGACTCCTGTGATTGCTCGTTTGTAACCTTTCCCTTTTTCGTGACCCTTGCCACACACCACTTTAAACACATCTTTGAAACAGTAATTACTAAGGAAAGAAGCAACTTTGTGTCAAAGTGAGCTCTTTTCACAGAACAGTGCTTTTTTTAAAAAAACAAAACAAAACACACCTTTGGCTCTGCTTTTCCAGGAAGCTTTTTGCAGTCCTCTTGAGAGATTTGAACAGTGAAGTAGTGCTGTTGCTTTTGGGGGTCACCCCTCTGTGGGCTAACTTTTAATATAATGATGGGGGGGAATAGGAGGGTGTGTCGTTTGTCCCATTTCCGCCCCCACCCCCCCCTCCCCCCTTTGAAGTCCAGAAATGAGGCTGATTTGGCCATGAGACCTTCCAGAGTCTGGGAAGGTAGTGATGCATTCAGAGGACAGTAGTTCATTGCATAAGACTGCCTGGGAGCTATATGTCTGATATATGTAGGCTCAGTATTGACTTGTGTTTTAGAAAACACCATTTGAGGTATGTCTTGCTGCAGCAAAGGGTCTTCTCTTATTTGCAACTATGGTGGTGTATGAGCATCCAGAAAAAGCAGCCTGCCAGGTAAGTGCGTGCTGTGTGCGACAGATGTTAGGCTAGAAAATGAACAACTTTTCTTTTGAAAATGCTTTAATTGTAGCACTATAATTGATTTGCTTTTTGTTTCCTCCCTTAGGTTCGTTAAAAGACCACCCGCAGCAGCAGCCTGGCATGCTTTCTCGTGTGACTGGTGGCCTCTTCAGTGTCACAAAGGGAGCTGTTGGTGCCACGATTGGGGGTGTTGCTTGGATTGGAGGGAAAAGCTTTGAAATTACCAAAACAGCGGTCACATCTGTGCCTTCAGTGGGAGTGGGGCTAGTCAAAGGAAGTGTTTCTGCTGTAGCTGGAGGTGTTACAGCTGTAGGATCTGCTGTTGCAAGTAAAGTGCCTTTAACAGGAAAGAAAAAGGATAAGTCTGACTAAAACCAAAACTGAGACATACTCGATTCTCCAGAATGTTACATCAGTGGCATTAAAATCTGCTAAGATTTGGACCGTGAGAAGCCATGTGTCTTAGACACTCTTATCTTCTAAAGAGTTGTGCAAGTAACTCGGATTTCGTCTGAAAAGGACAGAAGAAGCTTGGCTAGCACAGCGTATGAAGATTTATTAGAGCCTAGATTGAAGCTTTGTATCTGGTGAAATGTTACACTTGATAACTATAGATGTGAGTAAGTGTATCTGAAGGGATAATACATATCTGAATATTCATTTACTGTAAGTCTTTTGCAGTTTTGGACTAAAATGTGAACACAGAAACTTGGTAGTGTCTGCCGTACCATCAGTGTGACAAGATGCCATTTACTGTTCTCAGTGGTTTCCACATCCTCCTGCTAAGGGTCCTTCAGCTGTGTAACAGCATTGTTGGACATACCCAAATAGTTTCGGTTACAAAACCGTGTATTCACAGGCAGCATGTAAACCATCAGTGACTATTCTGCCAAGCGCAGACTGGAGCAAATAGAACTGGAGGTGTGCAGAAATTGGAAATGAGAGTGGGAGATAGAAGTGAGAAAGCTGGACAACATGGCAGAAGGGATCATAAGAGTAAACTAACTTAATGCCTTATTAGAAAAAGTATCTTTTTATTAGGTGAAGCTGGGTAAAGAATTGTCCTGTCATTTCAGTGCAGTTCACAGAATGAGCTTTAGACTCTCTTTGAGTCGCACTGTCTGAAACCTTGTCAGTTTTTACTGAAAACAAGATTGCTCCATCTCAGGTGTATTTAATGATATGCCTCTATCTCCTGCAAGTGAAAACTTGCTTCTAATAAACTTCTTATAGACACTAGAAAAAATGATGGCTTAGTGGGAACTGGGCTGATGTTTGTTGTCATCTGGCACAACTGTCTTGACTTGAAAGAAATTCCTTTGTGTCATTGGAAACCACTGAAGAACTAGAAAAGCTGTTGTCTCGACTCCATGATGCGCCAGGTTAGCTTCTTGCTCTGTTTAAGCAAATGCAAGGAATTTTTCACTACATTTTTCTCTCATACGTTGCATTTTGATTTGAGTAAAATGCAATACTGTTATTTAAAACAAACCAAAAAAGGTAGATGAGGCCTTGAAAAAAAATAAGGGGGGAGAAAGAAACATCATCCAAGTAAATTGTATACTGACAGATTCCAAATGTTGACACACCTCAAATGGGAACATCTGTAGGTCCTCTGCAGTGTGTTAGGCAAAAATGCACTTGTAAGGACATAGCTTGAGGTTGCCTTAGAATTGAAGCCGGTGGTGATCCTTTTGTGTGTGTGTGTGTACTGACTTTACAAGTAAGCAACCTCTTTGGAAGCCCGTAGAAGGTGGCTGTGAATGTTGTGTATGCAGTGTTTTCTAAAAACTTGTGTTTCTACAGAGAACTTCTAAGCATGTAGGCTTACTTTTTCAGTGGCTATGGGTGTAAGAGAAAGATATATAGGGAGACTTTTTAGAAATTAAAAAAAAAAAAATCAAAACATGTCACTTGTCTAAAACTTAGTCCTATCTTCATGGGTGTTGAAAGTATATTATGTGTAAGTGATGGTACAGTAGTCACCTAGTCTCTCTGAGCCATTGGTACTTCAACTGCACTCTGGAACAACTTTATTTGGTATCAGTAATTGTGTATGTTGGTAGTATGGTATTCATAAGCAGGGGGACTTGGGGTGCTAGGGAGACCAAAACCCCAACAAATGGCATTATCTGCTCCTCTTGCTAGATAAACCAGCTGCTTAGCTCCAGTCTGCTGCAAGGGTGTGATCAGGTAAGTTTATGCAACATACGGAAGACTTTAACAGGTTTTTATAGTCTAAAGCTAATCACACAGAATATAGTGTAGTTTAAGGATACCAGTTAGCTCTAGAAATGAGCTAGCCTGGATATAGGAGGCAGTCTAGCTGCAGCAAATAATTTAGTGTTGTCTGCTCCCCTGAAGTTTCCAATGTAGACATACCCTCAGAGTGCTACCACTGAACTCTTAAGTCTCACCTGTTTGGAACATAGTGATATTTGTGACATTCAACCAAACCCTTCCTAATTGTTTTCTGAAAACATAAATGCTGAACTGGTCATACCCCTTTTTTTATTACATTCTCTAATTTTTATACTATGAAACTTGCTGCAAAACAAGTGTGGTCTGAGATAAGCCATGTTAGATCTGTAAAGAGCTGCCAACACTTCATTATGTTTTGTTCTTAACATATCCTGTAGTTATTACTTCTGAATCTTGTAACTGAAACACTTTAACATGGCATATGGTTTTAGTTTTTGAAGAGCTTTGTCCTATATCCTGTGTATTTTCCATTCACTTATGAAACTTGCTTCGTCTTCAAAACTTGTTCTGATTCTGTCCTGACACTTGTGAAAAATTAAATTGTTGCTGTTTCAGACAATTGAAAGCTTCCTTAGTTAATTTGCAGAAAAAAGCATACACAGGTATAGATCTTCAGACAGTATCATGCCCCAGAGTGTCTTTTATCTGCATCTAAATACTGCCAACCAGCTCTTAACAAATACTGTAACTTCACTGTGCAGGCTGTGCATAGACACAACACAAAGTCGCTTGTACTAATTTTTTTCCTGGGAACTGAGGCTTGGGGATACCCACTGTTAGGATCATAAGGAATATGGCCCTGAAATTTTCAGAGGGAGTGGGGTTGTTCTTGTGTCTTGGGGTTGGTTTTGCGGTGGTTTTATGTTACTCTCCCTTTCCCAGCCCCCATTTCAAAAGGGGAAATGTTTATGAAGACTACTTGTATGCCTGACTGCTCACTATGTAACAAGAGGGTGGTCTACAGGCTTTTACGTGCCAGACATAAACAGTGTAAACTGGCTGACAGTCACTGTGAATAAGCAAGAGACAAGGAAGTGGATTTCAGCAATACAATGTTTTGGTAATTGGGAGCTTCCCTGGGGTTTTATTATAAATGAATCCTGTGAAGAAGAGAGAAACAGGTCCCAGATGAAGACTTAGGAATGAATGACTGAATGAATTTCAGTCTGCTGGTAGAGGAAAAGGAGTCTTTCTGCTTACGCTTTGTTGTTGAAAGGGGAGGAGAAGAAATTGAAACACTCGGAATGGAAAATGAATTTGTGATAACTTGGGCTGTGACCCAATTAAGGAAATATGTCACTTTCCTGTTGTCTGTTGTTCTTGGAAATACTGTAAGTGATGGGAATAAGCTGTTTCAGGAACTTTTAAAAGCAGATACCTGTAGAAATGCTGAAACTAAATTTTCAGCAAAAACACCGTTCTGTATCTTGGTTTCCTTTTCATCCTCAACCACTGATTAGTTCTGTGGTTCAGCATTAGAGATTGTATTATGAATAGCTTCAGAGGGCTGAAATGCCCCCTTGTGTCTGAGGGGAGGGACACTTTTGAATTCAGATAATACTGTGGTCTGCTTAATAGCTTAGCACTGAAGAACAGTCAGAAAGTGACAAAGGCAAGTTCCTGTTAATTTTTAATATGGCTATCTTCCCAGTTTCCTCTTAAAAAATATGATAATGTGTTTTGAAGAGTCAGCAAAGACATGGCTTAGTAACGCAGCCTGACTTGCCATCCTGGTGATACGTGCACCTTCTTGAATTCTTGCCACAGTCACACGTGCTCCTACAAGAGCAGTGTTTACCCCCACAAGCTGCTGTCACGTCCACACTCGCCTGCATGGCAGTGAGTTTAAGACCTTCAGTTGCTGAAATCTTGGCACTGGTCTAACCAGATGTTTCCAGCTCTTTCCAAGCTCGCAGTGGATAACGTGGCAGGCTATAATAAAATCATCATCTTGTAGCCCACCCTCTAAATGAATAATTCAATACCAGCTTTCCTCAGCAATTTAAAACTTCTCTTGAAGAAAAGGAACCCTGGACTTGCTGCCAAAATGTCTGTTAAAAATGACCTTGAAGAATGGCCTGGAGTGAGGAGGGTATGTAACTGGTTTTTTTCCCTGCTGTCAGGAGGGAGTATGTATGGAATAGTTGCTTAGGAAATTCTTTCTGAGAAGTAGAATCACTGACGATCCTAATTCTATTAAGATGATCGTCAATGATGCTACTATTTTATATCATCATTCACAGCCCCTAAATGAAAATAAATAAAATCCCCTGAGAACTTAAATGCTGTCAGATAGTTACTATTTTGAAAGCCAGCACTTGTCAACAATTACTGTGTGATGTTATCTGAGAAGCAGTGTCACCCATATATTTAGAAACTGCGGCAGCTGTTTACGAAGCTGGTTGTCATTTTTAATCACCAGTGGTTTAAAGACTAGAGTTTTGTTACACCTAATATAAAAGCATGACTTTTTCCTTTCTCCTACAATCATTTGTGACTCACTTGAGTCTCTTCCTAACCTTTTCTCTCCCTGAGTCTTGCTAGAAAAGAAATTAGGAACTAGACAATTGCAATAAATGTATTTCCTCCTGCCCCAAACCTTTTGCAAAAGGAGTAAGTTTTGCAGTCTCAGAAATGTAAAGGAGGTTGTCTTTTAGTTTCCTTGCATTATGGTTTGTACACAAACATACTAGGGCCACACTGTAGCAGTCACTAAAAAATATTGTGTCCTGCCCCTGTTCTCAGACTGTGCTTTAGCTAAGCTTTCCTATCCAAGACATCAAGTGTGCTGCAGGTCAGGATCTGGGAGCTAGAGCTGCTTCCTGCAGCAATAAGGAACGGAACTCCAGAAGACTCTCCAAAAGTCAGTGAACCAGTGAGTTCATGAACAACCCTCCATTTATTTTTTCTTAGATAAATATTGTGCTAATCGCTACCAGAGGCTGGACTGTGAAGTGACAGCTGAAAATCCAAAGCACTCAATTCCCTGTTAGGTAATGAAATATAACAGAACCAAAACCCCCACGTGAGGTACTCCCTGGGGAAAAAAAGCAACCTTTATCATAACCAGGTTCATTGGTATTGTTTGAAAGCATTACAGAGCTACAATTGTATAATGAAGTTATGCCAAACACCCACTCCAGGACAAAGTACGGTGTAAGACTACAATCTGGTTAGGATTATTTTTTTTTTGGCTCTTCTCAAAGAACCAACATCTCTTTTCTCTTTGACAATATTTTTTTTTCTTAAAGTACAGTATTCAAATTAATCTTCAATGTGTATAGGAGCAACAGGATTGAAAATTGGTCTCTCCTTCTTTGATTGTATCTTACCATAATTGACCTCAAAATCTTTCTTAGTACCATTCAAGCTTTCTAGAGTTCCACTCTTTATATCATATCCTAACGCGGAGAGTTTTTTAATTCGGTACTGAACAATTTGTGTTGTCAACTCCAGCACCATTGGCGTGTCTCTAATCTGCGCGATAGAAATTCCTTCCTTCAGTAGTCCTTCAAGTCTTTCTTCCAGAACTGGAACAGAATAGTAGAGGAGGGCTGGGCATTTGAGCACTAGCTGTTTTAATTCTTGGTCGCTGCACTGAAAGACGTTTTTGGAAAAGAGCATGCTCTTCTGCATAGCAGTAGAAGTAAGTTGAAAAATGAAACCTTTAAGTTTGGACAGCAGCTGTAGAACTTCATGGTCAGTGAAACCATTCTTCTGGAGAAATTCCAAGTTCTCCTGGATTGCGGTGGAGCTATTTAATAAAATAAATGGATTTTGGCTCAAGAGCTTCAGTATCCAGATCTTCATATTTGCATCAGAACCTCCTAAACTTAAATAATTTCTTTGTAACGTCTCTATCACATTTTTGTTTTTCTCAACAGGATTATAGAAAATATTGGGTGCACTTGTCAAGAACCTGGTGATTATATTATTCTTAAGGCCCAGTTCTTGAAAAAAGAGTATATTTGCCTTCTGGTTATCATGATATTCAGTAGTAAAGAAAGACTCTGGAAATTGCTTTATTAATTTAATCAACTGTTTTTCATTCTGGCATACTAATTGCCACAGAGCTCTCTGAGAGTTTACCTCTGCAGGGGTATGGAGAATTGCCTCCGGGCAATGTTCTAAAATGTTAGCTACAGCAGTTTCATCAGCTCCCATTTCCTGTAAGATACCAGCAACTTCTTTAACATAGGCCATATCCTGGAGAAGGACCCATTCCTTTAGTTTGCGTATTTTATTAATGTCAACTGACAATCTGTAGAGACTCTCAATGGTTTTTTTGTTTTCTTCTCTTGATTTTGTATCAGTTGTGTAAGTGGAATGTATTAGGAAGCTTCTGTTTGCTTCTTCAGTCCATACTGATAAAAAATTCAGTCCTGAGTTACAGTATTGAGATCTTGCCAACAGAAGAGTAAATGTACCTTTTGCACCATGAGTGATTCCTCTCAACATCATGGAATTCAGCCTTCTGGAGAGAGAACAACTACAAGAAAACACATTTAAGGCACAAATTAATGCTCAGACGTTGATATTTAGACTGAATTAGCACAAGAAATTACTCTCAAAAGTGGTTTTTGTTACTAGCACAAAATCCAGCCTTTTCGTGAAAGCGGGCGGGGAGGGGGGGAATGCTTTTGAAAGGTTAGTGTTCTGACAGATGCCTCACTGGAATAGTAACATGCAGATGCAACAGACCTGATTTGGGGGCAGTGCTCTGTCCATATAAACGCTCGCAGTATTACAAGAATCAAACTGTCAGCCATTTCCTGCAACTAACGTTGTTATTACATTACAGCTCACTCACACTATACTAGAAAAATGTTTCATGCAATTTAATAAGACCATAATTCTACTAAATGAATAATGAAATCTAAAAAGCAGCTTAAATATCTTTCTTAACCCTTCTGAATGTATCTGCTTAACTTCTCAAACACTGTTTGGAGCGTGACTTGTTCCTTCATGTGTCAGAGACTCCCCCAGCGCTCCTTCAGCAGCAGTTTGTAGCTTAACTGCACTTTGAAATCATTCTTGCTGTAATTCAGGGGGGAAAAAAAATCATTGAAACCTTCGTGTATGTGTTTTTCAGTAGCTGAGTCTGCTAAGTGGGTTCTGAATAAGCACACTGGTACTTCTGGGGGAGGAAGCAAGTACACTGTAACATCTTCAGGCCTTCACTTGTCTCTTCCTCTACTTTGCTACAGCTGCCCTTCACCCTAATGCCTTATTTCTGTCTCTAGGTCACTTCTGTCATTGCCAGCCACCCCTGGTAGGCAGGGAGTCCTCGTGGAATAGGTGCATGGCTGTGCACACAGCAACCATAGGGTAGTTGTGGGTAACCCCATACCCCACCTTTGCTCAAACCAACTGCCAGGTATCACCAATAGCACATGCGCTGCCACCTGCTCTACAGTGGCCAAAGGAGCTACAGCAGTCAAAGATATCATCAAGTATATCTTTAACTTCCTAGGTGATGTTTTCATAACTACCTTTTGGAAGCATGGGGCGTAAAAGGGAGAACTGCTTGTCTACAAAATACTCGCATACATTGTTGCTGCTGGTAACAGGATACCATTTGTGCATTTGACAGTTTCATTTATACAGTTGATTTCACCTCTTGTGAAGTACAGCATGCTTCAAGAAGTACATACGTGGGCATTAAGTTAAATTATTGGGGGGGGGGATTTTTTTAGGAGAGAAAACACCATTATGATTATGCAGTCTAATCTCCTACATAACAAACCAAGAAGCCTATTGCAGGAACAGCTACACGAGACACCTAGAATCTTCTTTATAGCCCAACTTTTAAGAAATACATGGTTTCTTTAGAGAACTTGAGTGACAACGCCTCTATCTAGTTGCCAGGTAAGGTTAAATATTTTCCAGGGGTAAAATATTTTATCTCAGGAAAGTGTACCTTTGGTTTTAGGTTGATGTTTTTCAACTTCTGAAACCTGGACTCTTGTTATGTTACTACATAATAAACTAACAGAATAAAACAGAAGAATAATTTCCTATATGCAAGCTTATGTTATTAACAGGAGCTGTTTATCAGCAACTTGTTTTTTAGTATATTCTCAAATCTCTCAGGCAAAATCTGATTGCCTAATGAAGCTGCTTGTGTCATAAACCCAAGGCTAATGATTTTATCTTCATAAACTTTGTGACTTGAGAAGTGCTGTCCAGCAAGCTCCACCACAGACAAGCAATTTTTCCCAATAGCCCTGAAAGCACTGTAAGCATCATTAAGTCACAGACTTTTCGTGTGCTGACCTTTCCATGCCCTGCAAAAGTGGCTGTTTCACGGGGACTGCAAACTAAAGCCTCTCCTCCACAGGGAGTGTGACACAACCGCCTGTGTTTGAGTACTCTTGAGTAGTTCTATTGAATTTAGTGGGTCCAGTCAGAGCAAGTAAATCTCTGAAGGATCAGGGCTTTCTCCGTTAATGCTTCAGCTCAGCTGGAAACTGCCAGCAAAATGAAAGTATTGTTAAAATTGTTTGGGATGCCAGATGATACTTCCAAAGTACAAACTGGAAAAATAACTAACCATGACTTTTACTTCAATGTGTAATCCTGCTGTTAAACAAAATTGCCTTATGAGTAATGCAGTCACTTAAAATACAGTCACTTTATCTCTTATAGTTTTTAAAAAATTCTGATATAGTAAATTGTGCTCTTTCAAGAACTGACATGGAAATGATTCTTATGTTCATTTAAAAGAAGCTTTATGTTGTCTGAAAAATGTTTGACATCATAGTCAATTTTCTCCCTGTTGTTAGTGAGGAGGATCATCTATGCAGAAACAAAATACTATAAAAGGACGGAAAACTTTATTTGCTAAACTGCATTTGACTGGGGTATTCAGGAGCCCTTGTAAAGCACCAAGTGAAATCTAACATGCAAAATAAGATGAACAGATTTTAATGTCATGGTGTTCTATAGGAACTGAGAAGATGATTAAGAGTTACGATTTGGTGCATTTCAGAGTACATAGATGACAGTATCATGTTTCCAGGGTATGTAATCTATTCCAGTTCAGAGTTCTCTTAAAGCTCATGCTGGACTACTGTTCTAATATGCAGGCCCCCACTGTAACTTTTTACATATTTAGGTTGCTGTGGGGATTTTAAATCAAGAGATTAAGAAAAAAACCCAGCCAGCTTAAACAAGACATTTGCTCTCACTGCCAGCAGCACCCTCTTATAACGAGGTATCGTAACAGCAATAAGGAACTGAACTACTGTCTACCTGGACGTTATCTGCGATGCTGCTTGCTAGCACACTTGCAGTGACCTACATCTAAGAGTAAAGGGATGTAAGTTTCATTATTTAATGAGACTCCTATAGATATCTTCTATAGGAAATGGATACTAGGATCAGCTAGCTGATTCATCCCTCATTTCATTCAGAAATTCTGAATTTCTTAATGTGTATTTTGAGACGCAGATCTCATTTTTTGAAAATTAGCAAACCAACCTCTTGCTCATGTTATATTTTTCACAAAATCTTTCACTAAAGAGAGCAACAGTATGACTACTACGGGATGCTGGTTACTACCATTCTCATTACAGCACACTGTAGCCAGGTTTTAGTAGGCTGTAGAGAATTAAACTACTAAATGCCTAGACTGAACTTTGAATTAACCAGGAAGAGTCGCTATCTACCTAGAAGAGAGCAGTGTAAATAGGATTTGAATAGCCTGTGAAGAAATCTGGAGCGGTACCAGGTAGCAGTTTTGTAGGTTAATGCCTAATAGAGTAAGCATTCACAGTTCTGCACTTAGATACAAAAAATGAATCCTTGCTTCGCATCAGTAGTGGAAATGACGTAAAGGATTAAAAAAAATCCCCTTTTTTGTGTTACGCTAGACGAACATAAAGCTTTCTAGAAAAAAACTACAGAGGATCCTAGGATAATCCAGGTTGGAAAGGTCCTCAAGAGCTCAAAGCGGGGCCTGCTGCAAGACCAGGCTGCTCCGTCCGGTCAGCTCTGGAAAACCCGCAGGGATGGAGCCGCCCCAGCCCCTGCCGGGCTGCCCGTTCTGCTGCCCCGTCCCCGCGGGGAAGAGCCTGCCCCTCGGGCCGGCGGGGGCACAGCACGACTCAGAGCAGAGGCCATCCCGCCGTGCTTTCGGTGCAGAGGCAAGGGAGAGCTCTCGATGGCGGAAGCCCAGCCCCCGGACGACGCCTGTCCGCCCGGTCCCCGCCCGTCCTCCGGGCTGCACGCTTCAACCGGCTGTGGGCGCAACACCGCAGCTGCGCGCTCAGGGGTGCATGCAGCTCCAGGCACCACGCTGGGCACCATGCTGCAGGCAGCGTGTC
>JAVJGI010000060.1:32494477-32507694 GCA_035590275.1 Ibycter americanus
CGCGTGGGCACACGGGGGGGGGGGTCGGGGTGGGGGGGCCGTGGGGGGAGCGGGGCTGCCGCCGGCTGCCCGCCCCGGGAGCAGCGCCCGGGGGGCTTCTTGGCCACCTCTGGGCAGCCAGAAACCCCGCGCAGGGTGGCCCCGTTCTGGAAAAACTGTGAAGCTGCTGGATTAGTTCAAAAGTAATTTCTGAGAGGAGCTTTCCTGCAGGGAAGGGTACATAGCTTCCCTTTCCCGAAGGTGCAGATCCTATTCCCGTGCCTCCAAGCCAGGTGTAGCCCTACCTAGTGCAAAAATGAACTTTACTGTGGAGTTGTGACTTGGGCTCCCGTGCTGAGTGTGTGCCAAAATAAGGCAGAGGTTCCCGTGCATACTTGTTTTCTGAGATTAGTTAAAGCATCACTAGGGATCTGGAAGTTGGCACCCTTTTAAAAGGGCTGGTGATGCAGTGGAGTTCTGGTACCGTCTGTCCATCCAGTGTCAGGAACCCGAAACGCTCGTGAGCTTTAGCCTGCCCCGGCTGCACGCTGGGAATTGCCTCATTACGGAACAAGCGCAATGAAACTTGGCTCAACACCGCGTCGCAGAAGAATTACAAAGTTCAGATACTTTGGATTTCAGCTCAGTTTACTTCTCTTCAAGGGCTATTTCTTTCAGATTTAATTATTTCTGTCCCAGGTCATTAAATACTTTACCAGCAAGGTAACTTACCTTTGGAGGGTGTTTTTTTTGGTACTATTTCTGATTTTTGGAGGGCAGAAATACTAAAAATGCTTTCTGTGAACTTGAACTTGATGGTTTTTCTTCCATTTTTACTGACAAATATAATGTTCATACCACTTAAGAATAGTAATTGTTAGATACTTCCCTTATCTCAGGTTCATGATGTACGTTTCTTTTTTAGAGACTTTTTAGGTTTTTTTTGTTGGAAGGGGTTGAGTTTTTTTGGAATAACAAATCCTGACATACAAGGAAAGCTCAGAGGTCTTGGTGTTATTAATGAAGCGGGAGCAACTACTTCAGTTTTAAAAGGATGTAGGCAACTGGTGCATGTCAAAGTGTTAAGGAAACCACATGTCTTAAGAGTACTTTTAGTTTCTAATGTGTTTTGCAATTGAAATGCCAAACTGCTTTTGGTTATATTCTCTGAGGTAGTGAATGACAGACTAATGTGAACTTTGATTTTAGCGAAAGGAAGTTCATGTCTTCAGTGCTACTGCCCTGGTTCTTCAATGACTATCTAATAGTTTGTTCTTGGTTACATTTGTGTGTGATAGACACGCACAGTGATTGCTAGTTGGTGTACTCTCACTGTGTTCTCAGTGTTCTGAGAAGACAAGTAGTCCCTGCCTGCATTTTGCATTCAAAGAAAATAATCTTTTTTTAGTTGCTAGTTAGAGGGAGTGAGTTTTTGGTGATGTGCGTTTATTTTATGAAGAGGAGCATTTTTCTTCTAGGCCTTTGGCTTTGTGTGCTTCTTCCCCACCACCCCATCCCCCCGCCCCCAATGAAGATCTCCCAGAAGAAGGGTAGATAGATTACAACTCCCCTATCTAAAGCACTTCAAACAATCTTCTGGGACTCAAATATCCTCAAGGCACATGCTGCATGTGGACTTGAGTAGGAAATCCCACTGCCTACATAGCCTGGTTTTGTGAGATCTTCAGTTTTTTTCAAGCTTAGAAGTACAGTAACTTTATAGAATAACTGGCTGCTAGACCTGTATGTTTATTAAGAGTAATCTCAATAAATATTTTTTTTATATGAACAGTTACTAGTGTGGAATGAATCCATTTTAGGTTCCAGTGGTTTTAATGAGCCATTTTTTAACCGGTAGTAACACCTATGTTCACAGTATGCATATACAAGGCTTAAGATGCAGTGTTTTGGTTTGCCAGTCTCATACAGCGCTTGTAATTAACGATCGAGCATTTTACCTCTTTGGTCACTTGATGACCCTAAGCAAGATCCTTGCTTACATGCCTGCGGAGTAGGATGTTGAATGAGTCAAAAATATTTTATTTGAGATTAGGAGCAGAAACCCTTCAGCATTTGGAACATGAGTCAAATGTAATCTTCTGGTGTGAATTTACAGTGGTCCTATCTTAGTTTCAGTTGATTGACACCAAGAGTTGAGTATGTTCTGGTAAGTTTATGGTCCTGATGTCCTAGGCAAAACTCTCGTCTGTCAGAGTTCACAGTGTGACTAACACAATGGATATGAGGAAAAATGGTTGCAAGAATATGAGAAAGGAGGAGGTTTACTTTCTTGTTAGAAGTAGTGTTTTTCCTCTGTAGAGTCACCGGTTATGGTTCATTTTAAAAAATGCATGCTAAATGTGGCATACAGCAGACTTCTAATGCATAGATGCTTTCCGTTTATTTTTTCTCTTTAAACAGTCATGTAACACTCATGAACTAATATTTTTGTGTAACTGCACTATTGAGCAAGTCTAATTACTAAGCAGTCACATGGTCTTACTGACCTCCTTTCTGCTGGCATTCAGCCTACCCGTTCTAAAATCATGACTGCTACGTAACAAATACCAGGGCCTTCCTCAGCTCACTTCATTTTTTTTCTGGTTCTGTTTCTTCTTATTGTTCCTTCTTTCAAGCTGTCAGATAAATCAAGATGTGCTTCCATTGAGACATGCTTTTTCTATGGAATGAGTTTTCCAGTGTCATTCACAGATCAAGGCTTGTGAGAGAGATTATTTGGTGCAGTAAAATGGTGGAGGGAGATGCTAAATGGTAAATCGCTCTAACGTTCTCTTAAAGTTTTGTCAATTGCCCTTAAAGTTTTGGCACCAGAATTAGTGTGCATCTAATTGTGTCAACGCAGTAGACAAAGAATGTAACTTACGTACTCCAATAAGTAACCATTACCTACTTATGAAAAAATGTGTTCATATGTGCTCACAGGCTTTTCCTTATTAAGGAGAATGGGATCTCATGTTCAGCAGTACTGAAGGAATACTTAGTGTGTGTGTGTGTGTGTGTTCATTTAGCCCTGGTTTTAGTACAGAGTGGCAATTGATCACAATACCTAAAAAGAAATGTAAACATTCCATTAGTTGCTGCATAAGAATTTACTTTGGGTAATAATTTACTTTCTTAGTTTGTCTTTTTGAGTGTGTATGTATGTTTTTGATATGCTAGTTAAAAGGCTGTTGTGCAACAATTGATTTAAAAAAAAATGGATAGTCTAATCTTGCCAATCCTTATTCTTTTCAGGAGTGATTAAAAAAAAACCTTTCACTTTTAAAATAAGAGTAATATAATTTATTTTATATATCTGGTAGATTTTGCAAGAATATTGATGTGTTCAACATTCTGCAAAGTTAGCTGCTGTTGTTATGGCAGATAGTCCTACTGATTTAGGAGAAAGAAAAGATATGATATGTGTGTGTGTATGTATCTCTCTCTCACATCCTAACACTTATACCATATTAAAAATTAAAAACCTGAGCAAAAAATAAGTTTCATTTCCAGGACAATCACTGCAATTGTTGGAAATGGGAGTTTGTTTTAAAAAGTTACACTTAGGCATTCTTCTGTAGCATCTGTTAAATTTTACTATTCCATGCATCTGGTTTTGAAAATATGTTTGTATCTCCAGGTTATGTAGGCAATGACTTGTCCTATAGAGACCTGTTTGTTGAATGTGGGACTGGTGAAGAAAGTTTGTCAATAGAGTTATTCTATTAGTTATTTCAGTTTTAAATACCATATCTGTAATTCAGGCAGGCAGAATTTGTGTATTATACTTTGTTAGTTTTGGTCATGTGCTTGGTATGTAAATGGAGTGCACCAAAATAATTATGATTTCCCTGCTAAAAACATTCCTTTAAGTTTGTTTTTGTGGGGTAGCACTTAGGATGAAAATCTGTTTGATTTATGAAATATTTAACATCAAGACAGTCATCTAAAATATAGAGAAAACACTCTTGGTTTTTCATATACAAAGCTAGACGTGGGTCAGGTTTGGGAGTAACATTAGTTTTGTATGTATTCTGTAGATACTTTGTGTTTCTTTTACAGGGTAGGTAGCCTGTGCTGAACTCTGCTGCTATAGCCAGGGTGTAACAGGTCCGCAAGGGAACCTCAGTACTCCTGTGCTGTGTTCTAGACATACCTGTGTGGTGGGTTGACCCTGGCTGGACACCAGGTGCCCACCAGAGCTGCTCTATCACTCCCCTCCTCAGCTGGGCAGGGGAGAGAAAATGTGATGAAAGGCTCCTGGGTCAAGGTAAGGACAGGGAGATCACTCAGCAATTACTGTCACAGGCAAAACGGACTCAACTTGGGGGGAAAAAAAATTAATTTATTACCAATCAAATCAGAGCAGGATAATGAGAAATAAAACCAAAACTTAAAAAAAACCCACCAACACCATCCCCCCACCCCTCCCTTCTTCCCAGGCTTAACTTCACTCCTCATTTTCTCTAACTCCTTGTCCCCGAGTGGTGCAGGGGGACAGGGAATGGGGGTTGTGGCCAGTTCATCACAGGTTGTCTCTGATGCTCCTTCCCCCTAAGGGGGAGGGCTCCTCACACTCTTCCCCTGCTCCAGTGTGGGATCTCTCCCACAGAAGACGGTTCATGAACTGCTCCAGCATGGGTCCTTCCCATGGGCTGCAGTTCTCCCCGAACTGCCCCAGCGTGGGTCCCCCATGGGGTCACAAGTCCTGCCAGCAAACCTGCTCCAGCCTGGGCTCCTCTCTCCATGGACCCTGCCAGGACCCTGCTCCAGTGTGGGCTTTGCATGGGGTCACAGCCTCCTTCAGGCACCTGCCTGCTCTGGCGTGGGGCCCTCCATGGGCTGCAGGTGGATATCTGCTCCACTGTGGACCTCCATGGGCTGCAGGGGCACAGCCTGCCTCACCGTGGGCTTCACCACGGGCTGCAGGGGAATCTCTGCTTTGGCACCTGGAGCACCTCCTGCCTCCTTCTTCACTGACCCTGGTGTCTGCAGAGTTGTTCCTCTCACATTCTCACTCCTCTCTCTGGCTGCAGTTTCTGTTGCACAGTGGGGTTTTTCCCCCCTTCTTAAATACATCACCCCAGAGGGGCTACCACCATCGCTGATGGGCTCGGCCTTGGCCAGCGGTGGATCTGTCTTGGAGCCGGCTGGCATTGGCTCCATCAGACATGGGGAAAGCTTCTAGCAGCTTCTCACAGAAGCCACCCCTGTAGTGCTCCCTGCTACCAAAACCTTGCCACCAAAAGCCAGTACAAGTCATCATACCTTTTAATGAGTGGCTTCAGCTCTAGTGCAGCGTGTAACTTGGAGCACTTTTGTCCAGCCAGCCCACTAAATGGAGGGTGATTAATCTGTAAATTACAAAATCTGTTATCGAAGAGCAATAACTTGTTTTCAGAAGCCGTGTGTTCAGATGGGAGTTCAGTGGTACCAGGGGTTAGAATGGAGGAACCCTTCAGTGCCACATGCCTTGGCTGCCCCCCTGTCCTCTTTCACAGAAAGCCCTGTCTCCCCCCAAAGTGCCGACAGTTCAGCAATTCCCTCTATAATTCATCTTGTTATGATCAAGTCCTATGATTTACAGAGTACGTCACTGAACCACACTGACGTATGTCCTCATGGTTTTAATCCTGGGGTGTTAATGAAAAGGGTGGTTCCACCCTTTCGTGATAACACACAGCCCTGTGGCGAACAAGGTTAGCTCATCAACCCATCCAAAAGAGATTAGTTACCAGTTTTGGTGAGATTACCTCTGTGGTAGATTGTGCCAGCGAAAAGGTCACAGTAGTAGTAATGAAGAGGCGAGAGTGGGAAGGGCAGGTACCATTTCTTTCAGCAGCATGTGAATTTGAACCAGATTAAAATGGCCATATAACTGTGACCTGCATTGCTCGTGTGTGTAGTAACCACCGGGTGTTTTTTGGAAGGTGATTATTAATCTCTTCTGTGGCTTGCCATTTGTTGACACCCTTTGAAGTTATATTGTCAAGAATAAATATTGGGCTTTTTACTGTGTTAGGGGAAAGGCTGGATTTATTTTTTGTCAGAATGTGAGAAATAACCCTGCCATCTGAGAAATTACACAATGCTTGTTTGCTTATTTTGGTGAATGATCTTGTAATGTAACTTGTTAAATTGGACAAGAAATCTGCACTGGCTGGTCTGGAGACAGCAGGCAGTACTGCAAATCCAATTTTATATGACGTGTTCAATAAGTTCGTTTTTTAAGTAGTAGTTGTTATAGGCCAGAAAAATTCTTGTGAGCATTTACACAATTTGGTTTTTGACTGCAAGATTAATCTTGAAGGAATTTAATTCCTCAGGTTGAGAAGTTTTCAGGTTTTTGAGATCTCGTTATGCATCACTAATCACTAGATTTGAGGATATCAAGAGAAGATCTGGGCAGAGTGTTCTTGATATGTAAGAGTAGTGTATGGACTTTGAGTATCAAGAGATAAATGCAATCTTGAAACAATTCTGTAGGATTATTTCAGTCTTCCTTCTCTTGGGACCAGAAATCTATTTTTATTTCATTTTACGTAAGCCTTAATAGATCACATTCTTTATTTGAGCAGGGGAAGGTAATCTGTCTGCAACTTGTGGTGTTACCTCCTCTGGTCATAAAAGGAGAGGGTGGTAAGTCCCAACAAACACCATCTGTGAGGAACATGAAAGCAGCTTTTTTTTTTTTTTTTTTTTGGCAGTCAGGAATACAGATTTATTTTTTTTTCTCCAACAGATCAGTATATGGCAGTGTCAAAGAATTCTGCATCAGTTCTTCAAAGCAAATTATTTTATACATTATCATCCCCTTTTGGTCATTTTCATGCAATAAAGTGTATTTTCCTCCAGATTATGAAAATGTCCTTGTTCCTACCAATGGAAGCTACTCTTTAAACATACTTCATTATGCAAATATTGCAGAAAAAGCTGTTTATCATTGTACCACCTGAACTTTTTTGTTTCTGACAGTTCATCTACAGCATGGAAACCTTTATTTTCAAGGAAAGTGATTCTTTTCCATACTCTCTTAATGCCTGGCAGGTTTTCAGGTTAGTTATATAACCCGTGATAGGAGGAAGGTCAAGCTGCATTTTTTCAGTGTAGAAGTCACACTTAAAAGTCTGTGATGTATTAATTTGTATATTGAAACAAACTTTATTTTAGGGAATTTTGTGACCTTCCCATAGTGACCTAAAATGGCAAAAGTCAGCTTGAGCATGAATTGGTTGTGTAAGTAGTGTGGGAGTATGTGGCTTTGTGTTTTATTAGTTTAGTAATCTGCATATCACATTTTACCAGTTTTAATAGCCATGCCTTTGGTTACCTCTAGGAAAAGCCAGGATTTGATTACCAGGGTAAGAACCTGATGGTATTTTGGTGCAGCACATTTTACTTAAATTTTTCAGAACTCTGATTTAAATGTGGAGCAAGGTTAGTTTGTGTGCTTTGGTATACTTCTGGCTTTCAAGTTCTTTGCAATCTAGGTCAACAGGTGAACTACAATTGCAATGTTCTTCTAACCCCAAAGCCTCCACATATAATTTTCAGGTCACCATTAAGCATTTGCTTTCACTGCTTTGGAGTTTTGTGTGTGTAAATGTTTCTTTATGCAGGAATAAAGCTTGAGTGGAGGTGAAGGATAGACCGGAAAGGACTGGGGAAAACAGGTCAACATTGCAATGTTCTGTTTCAAGTGTGTGTGTAAATGGAGACAGCTGTGGCAAAAGTCTACATGTGTATGTATACTTTTGGAACAGTTAAGAATCTGAAAGCATACCAATTACTAATGGAGGGATAATAGAAATTAACACATGAGCTTTGTTAGCATTAGTTTAGGCAGTAGCTGAGCTGCAGTGAACAGAGTTTCTTAGAATAAGCATTTTTTCCCTTAAATTCTATACTTTGATTCTTTTTTTTTTAATTGCATTAGTGTTTGAGAGGTCTGAAAGTCTATATTGGTAAACCTGGGTAGGATATAAGAATTTCCTGATACTCAGGGTTTCAGAAGTAAATTTAGGTGTCAAAGTGTTGCTCATAATCTCTTTGAAAAGTGCTCATGCAACAAGTTCCTCACAATAGGATGGGACCTGTTCAGATTGTCAGAGATGAAACTGATTTCTTCCAGTTGGATGTTGGTCAGGATGTGTCCTGAAAGTCTGATTTCTGTGTTGACAGGCATGTGATATCATGTGCACCTGAGCTTTTGTTAGCAGTTGCTTTCTCCTGCAACTCAACTAGAGAAATTTTCTGGGCCTGCTTTTGAAACTTAAAAATCAAGAAACACTGAGATAAAATAGGAAAGCATTTCCTTTCTTGTTCAGTCACATGCATTCCTTTTTTTAACACCTGTTGGTATGTTTTTGACTCTTGCACAGCCGTGAAAAGTAAAGGCTGCAAAATTCTTGCACTGTAAGTTTGATTCCTTTCAGAACACAGACTCCTATCCTTTCAAAATGAAAACTGAAAATGTTGGAAAAAATCTCTTTAAGTTCAAATGGGGAAGTTGTGAAGTATGAATACATATTATTGATTCTTCAGGGTTGAAGATGAAATATCTACACCACAGGCTACATAGGAACAACTCCTGTAAGGAAAACCTGGATTTTTCTGTCTGTTATCTATCCAAACTGTGGAATCCATGGCCTAGGAAATGCTTGACTTTTTATAATAAGGAACTTGTGGAGTTCAGTGCTTGCAGGTATTTTTTTCTTTCTTAATCCCAATGCCAATATTCTACTTATCTTCTAGGTGAAGGGTAAACTGTGCTGCAGTTGATAGGGGCAAAATACTGATTCAAAGAACAGAAATAGAGCAACTTTCATCAGAAAGATGAGTAAATAAATAGGTAACTCGTTCATGTAGGTAGGTTGCTTGTTACTTTGTCCCTTGTATAGTTTGTAAAACATGATCATGGTCTGCGCAGTTTCTCTAAGCACTAAAGATGCAGAACACCATGGCAAGCTTCATCTCAGTTTTGCCATCTGTGCAGTTCTGAAGTACTGGAGAAGTGTACAGAGAATTGTGGGGCTCCCTTTTATAGAGCAACTGGCATTAAAAATAGTTAATGATTTGATTTCCAATACATTGGATTGATTGAAGAACAGAGTAAAAGTTTTTTCCTTTGTTCTCTTGTGAGATTACTCTGAGTTGAAATTTTCTGTCTGCAAATTCTGTGGCATCAAATGATTATTTTTTTTAACATTTTTTCTCCTTCATATTTCACATTCTTGACACTAAAGAAACTAATTTTTTCTAGTAGTCTTAAAGTAGAGAAAGAGAACAATGCAGCTTTTAGCAGATTGCCTACTGTTGTTTCCCTTCTCCCCTCTCATGAGAGTGGCATGATTCTACATCTGTATAACTGAGATATGCATTTAAAATAAAATATTCTATGGAGTAATTTTTGCCATCCAGGTTTCAGAAGGGTCTGTGATTGAGGAGGAGGTTGTGTTTTGGTTTTGTTCTTTGTTTTTCTAAGTCTCTGTTAGTGAACTAAAGGGGTTGAAACTATCCAAGCCTTAATGAGGGTGATCAAGCAAAGGATGAATCTGAATTATTTGTTTTATTTGGGTTGCCTAGGCGTAATTCCTGTGACCTTCCATCATTATTTTTCAGTAGATGACTGGCTTAGTAAGATACAGTTAACTGTGGTTTATTTGTGTTTCTTTTTAGACAGCGTAGCTGTTTTCTGCTGTTATGCAGTATGTCCCAAATCCTGTGAATGCTTCCTTAAATCACAGAATGGTCAGGGTTGGAAGGGACCTCTGGAGACCACCTAGTCCAACCCCCTGCTAAAGCAAGTTCACCTGGGTCAGGCTGCACAGAGTTGCATCCAGGCAAGGAAGAGACTCCACAACCCCTCTGTGCAGCCTGTTCCAGTGCTCTGTTGCCCTCAAAGAAGTTCTTCCTCATATTCCATTGGAACATCTTGTGTTGCGGTTTGTGCCCATTGCCCCTTGTCCTGTCGCTGGGTGCTGCTGAAAAGAGCCTGGCCCCTTCCTCTTGACGCTTGCCCTTAAGATATTTGCAGACATTGATAAGATCCCCTCTCCAGGCTAAACAGGCCCAGCTCTCTCAGCCTTTCCTCATAAGGACAATGCTCCAGTCCCCTCACCTTCTTTGTAGCCCTCTGCTGGACCCTCTCCAGCAGTTCCCTGTTGTAACTGAAGAAACCCAAATCTTACTTGCTTTAATCCCCATATGTCTAACAGTTTGTCCTGATATTCAACTGCTCTTATTTTAACCGCTTTGCTCCAACAAAGTTTATACACTTCAAGGAAAGTGGGCTTAGTGGACCCTTTTCCTTTTCCTTTTCTTTGTTGTTGTTGTTGTTGTTGTTGTATTTTTCCTCTCAAATTAGCGGTGTTCCTGTCTGCATCTTCTGTGTTGCTGTTAATTCTGATCCTGGCACAAGTAAACTGGAAAAAATAAAGTGATCCTGTGTAGGATGATGTTTTCCAGTTGTCTACCTTTGTGCTTTCAACAGTCAAAGTAATAAAAAGATCTGTGACTGGTGTTCCTGAGGTGAATTTCTGTAATTCATGCCCATCTTCTGAAAGGAACGGGTAGATGGGGAAAATGAGGAAAATAGAATATAGTTGTTCTCATAAAGGTTTCATTCTTCATAAAATAATTCTTCATCTAATGACTTGTTATGAGTGACTTTTTCATTTTCTTTTCTCCAGCATACTCTTTAACTGGAAACATCTACAAATGTGTAGTAAAACTTCGGTTTATTACAAAGGAAAAAGTTGTAAATCACTGTGCTGTTGATAGTTCAGCTTTAATTATGGTATATTTTCCCCCCTTTTTTTTACGGCTTTCGTAATCTGAGGAGACCTGTATAAAATTAGTTTTGATCATACAGTCATGGTGGTTTTCAGTGAACAGGGTTATATAATTTGAATGAAATTTCCTTTCTATTAGCTAGTTGCCAATAAATTTACTGGTGAGAAGTACTTTATTTCAGCATTAGTGTGTGTTTCTTCTAAACCAAGAAGAAAATCATGTGTTTGTGGGGATAATGTGGATCTTCCTATTTTTACACTTTAGATTTTGGCTTTCTGCACTCTTTGAAATACAACTCCACCAGCCTCTCCTTTTTCAGTGTCAACTCTGAAACACTGTTGGTTTGCCAAAGAAAAGTTCCTCAAAGCTGCATTTACTGAAAGTTTTACTCCAGTTCTTTACTACTTCCATGTGAGACAGTACAATGGAGCTTGCTTTTCTGGCACTGGAGGTCACGCTTTCAAACTGAAAAGTGATGCTAGTGATCAGATGTTGCTCTTGCAGCAGCAGCCTTTCTGATTTTTTCATAATTCTATGATTTATTTTTTTTTATTTCTACTAGTCCATCTTTCGTCCAAAATTCTACCTTCGCAGTTGCTGCTCTATGGCTTGTCAAGTGCAATGATAAAATAAAAATAATTTTTAGGGATTATATTTTTCTGTTTGAAGAGTATGAGAATTGCGGAAGGAATTATCTCATTATGTATGACTTATTCACAAGTGAAAGTAAGGGGGGCGGGGGGGGGAAACAACTGCAAAAACTTTTCTACTCGCAGTACCATGTTGTCATTGATGCCAGTATTTTTCCTGCTGAACTTAAGTTTTAAGAAGACTTAAGGTAAAGTAAGCTTTGGAGAGCTTTGCTGAATGTGCTTTGTTTTTCTACTTTAGTAGTATGAGCTGTATCTGTCCTGATCTTTCTGTTAACTAAAGTTTTAATTAAGATGTACTGTATGGTTATGCATAGCTTGCCTTTTGTTGGAATGAGTTGTCTTTGGCTTGGAAGTAGCGTTAGTCTGTTGTGCCTGCCTCTTAAATTTTTACCTTGAACGAAAGCTTTTGAACTTGGGGTTTGCATGAATTGATCAAAAAATACCGATGCACAAGTCAGTGTGACTGATGTTTGAAGCTTGCAGGTTTATTTCTACAGAGATAATCTTTATTTCCTTCATGAGGTTAAGATATAGTGCAATGGGAAGTTGCACTGGTGACCTTTTTTACTTTGTCATAAGGTTAATGGTCATTAACAGCAACAATAAACAGGAAATTAAGTAATTGTCAATGTTACTTCCTGGGTTCCTGTGGTACCTTTGCATGTCCCCACTCCACAGTCCATGCAGTGTTAAACAGGGTTTAAAAACGTGGTATCTTTACCTGTCATTTGCAAGGGTTTTTCTTTTATGCAGATGTAATGTTATTTAGACCTGTAATAAAGGATTATGTCCGTTAGCTTGTGCTTGGATGGCAGTACTGAAGCAGCCTGTTTGGGCTGAAGCTTGCCACCAGCTGTTGACTCTAAGGGACACGTTGTTCACGAGCTGCTGTTTGTTTTGACACCTTCCCCTTCTATTTTTTTTTTTTATCAGCTCCTCCAGTTTTGAACACGGGCTTGGTACTTCATGAACTCCAAGCACGCATTAGGTTTCACTTAACCTTTAGCAGCCAACAGTTCTAAATATGACACAGAGGAGCAGAACCGACCAGCTGTTTGTACCTGCTCGATGCCTTTGTCTCTCCTGGTTAGGATTAAAGTTCGGCTGTGGTACGGAAATCCTCTTGGAGCAGCTCTGAAGGGAAGAAGAAATTCGGGTCCTACTACAGCGGTTACATATAACTGCAAAAGTAGGTCATTGTGGCGGGGAGTAGTCCAAACAGCGCCCGGTTGCTGCAGCAACGACCTACTTTAGGAAACTATTTTTGTTGATTCATATTGAAATGTTCTTCTTACAAATGGTGTAAGGAAATGATCAGGTTATAAGACATGTAGCAATGAAAGCTGCAGACTTCGTAGGCTCACCCTGCCTGTCCGTCCTGTCCCCCGTCCCCGCTTTGGTCTTGCCCCTTGATGTTGAATGTATAGGGATTAAAGCAAATAAGGTTTTTTCTTCAGTTTGACCTCTAGTGAGGAATGTCTCTTCTTGCTTGAAGGTTCTGCATAGCCATAATGCTTATTGATGGTGATTATGTTTCCAGAGTACAGAGCCTACAAATGCTCCTCTATTGTTTTTGTCTATAGAAATAACTTTGGAGTTAAAAAAAAAGAAAGCTTTGGTAGGAATATCTCTTTTCTGGAATGCTGTTTGTCTTGATATTCAACTGCAATTATTTTAACTGCTTTGTCTCCAACAAAGTTTACACACTTCAAGGAAGGTGGGCTTGGTCTGTCCCTGTCCATGGGGGGGGGGGCGGGGCGGGGGGGCGGGGGGGGGGGGGGGGGGGGGGGG
>JAVJGI010000060.1:32516244-32535991 GCA_035590275.1 Ibycter americanus
CTTCTTTATTTACTGATTTGCTCATTAAATAATTTGGGTGAGGTTACAGCCAAGATGCATGAAACTGTTATATAGAGGGCTATTTTTATAAATGAAGGCCAAAGGTATAGTTATAGAATGGTTTGGGCTGGAGGGGGATGTTAAAGATCATCTGGTTATGACTATGTAGTCCTCTGGTATGCTGCTTTTAGTAACAGTTCAGGCTGCTGTGTTGTAAGAAGGACTTGGATTAAGTTTAGTAACAGTATGCCAACAGCTGATTGTCTGGGTTTGTTGGTTTTTTTTTCTTTTGTGTGCTTTTTTTCTTTAGGGTGACAAGATACTTCTAGTTTCAGTTAAGACTTGAGGATGTTTTAGTCTGTTCCAGAGTTGAATAGTGTTGAGATGAAAACTTAAATGACAGTGCAGTTTGGTTTTCTGAGTTACGTATTGTTGAATGTGTTATATGGTATTGAACTGCTGTAAGCTAAGTGTAGTTAGACTGTGAACATGCATGCATCACCAAAATACGAATCAAATACTGAAGGTGTGATAATCTTTGTTGGATTGTTCCTCCTAGTTCCCTTTTTCTATTGTAGATTTGTCTGGTTTGCCTCAGAAAGTAAGTGTTTCTTTACACTTCCTTGCAGATTCCTGCTTCAGTGTCTTGAGGATCTTGATGCCAATCTACGGAAACTGAATTCACGTTTGTTTGTTATTCGTGGACAGCCAGCAGATGTTTTCCCCAGACTTTTTAAGGTAAATGCCACCTTGCAGTTGTTGTTTCTGTCCATAAATATGACTGACAAAGTAATTTCAACTAGGAATATTTCTTGCACTACATACTTCAGCACACATTGTTATCCATGCAAATATTTAACTATTCTTGCAGTTTCTCTGTTAGATTTGGGTATTTCCCCTCTAATGTGCATATCACCAACTGAACCGAGTTGCTTTTAGACTTTACAGGTTTTGGTTTCTTTCCTTCCAGAAGTGGAACTGATTTCAAATGGTTTGCTAAGTGTAGGTACTGTATATTATTAAATATTTCTTTCCAGGTTCCCTTTGAAATACTGAAATACGATTCCGTGCACATGAATCCAAGTTCAAAGCCTGACCTGTAAAAGCAATGTTTTAATTAGGCCAAATATCTGCTGTGGTTGCTTTTGGCCATTAAAAGTGATTTAATAAGCTTTTTGCTGGTAGTAGGCTTGGTGAAAGCATAGTGCAGGTAAAAAGCAATTTCTAGTCAAAGAATTTTAAGGCTTTTGTGGGAAAGGGTCTGATTATTGAGCAAATTAAAACTGTGAGGGATTGTTACTGGTATTAATCCGTGTTCCATGGATAATAGTGTATTTAATGTAACAATACTGTAATAGGATAGTAAAAATGAACATTTTGTGGAATGATGTTAAAAGTTTTTATGGAGTGACTGGATCAAGGTGACTGAGACAAGCAAGACTGTGGGGAAACAAATAAAATACCTGTTTTTCCAAAGAGATCATCTGTTCAAGGTTTTTATTCCTAAGTCTTCAACACCAAACTGAAACTCATCCAAATCTCACATTTCAGTCTTCATTCTTGTGCTTTAGTTGTGATATGCTAACTGGATGATACTCTGACTGGTCTTTTCTTGATTTCCCTTCAGTGAAGAATTTCCTGCAGGAGTGGCATTAGTTGGTGCTTGCAAGCTCCCAGATATTCAAGCTTATTATAGCTGCCTGCCAAATTTTATTTGATTGCATTTGAATGGGGCAAAGATCTTGCTGTTGTGTGTGTTGCCTTCTGGATTTGAGTGACCTGTGACAAGTTTTCTTAAATAACGTCTACTTTGACAACTCCTGTTTCAGATCTTTCTACTAGGCTGATCTTTCTGCGCCTAACAGCATTGGGGTGCCACATTTTCAGAATATTAGTTTTAGTGCTGAGAAAGTAATGAAAATAACTTGTCATATAGTTAGTGTATGGCAACCAAAAAAGAACATTCGCATCTGTCTATGTCTTCTCGTTCCTCACATTTCCAAGAAGTATTTTATTGTGTATTTGCTCACTGAGGGGCTTTTCAGGGCATCCTCTATCCTGGAACAAATAAGAGGCATTGTTGAGGCTCTCGAGGACTTCTTCAATGTTTGGCTGAAGACCGCCTGGAACATGCATCTATCTCCTATCACTAATCTCACAGCCTCTTTTGCCAGAGCAGTAGCTATGTATCAGGCACTTGCAGTGCAGTGAAGGGCATGTAACACTGAACCACGCTCTTCAGATCATCCTCATTAAATGTCTCAAAGGTGAGCGATGATCCTGACCCTGAAGAACACATGTAGGTGTTTTTCAGCTGGGAGAAGATAACTTTAAATAATGGTAGGAGAGAGTGGAACTTTTGTAGAGCCTTGTGTCAGGAGCCCTGTCACAGACGCCAGCACCTGTGGATTTCCTGGGGATGAAAGTTTCATAGCTGTTTCTTAGTGGGGCTCTCTTATTCCCAGGCTGAAGGACAATCCTTGCAAAAGGCCTCAAGGTCCTTTAGGCTTTTTCATTTGTGTGTGTGTGTGTATATAAACATATATATAAAACTACTTTCCTCTTTCGAGTCCTTCAGAGCAGCTTTAGTTCCCTTAACACACTGAATTTGGTATGACATGTTTTCAGCAGTTCTAGCTAAGAGTGCTGCTGCCAGCAGCAGTAGACTGTCATCCTCTGGAGTAGTGCATAGAGACAGAGTATTTTCTCCAGCAGACTTTGCAGGTCTTTGCAAAATTCTTTCAGGTTTTTAGTTTGTTTGGGGGTTTTGTTTGTTTTTTGTTTGCTTGTGGTTTTTTTAAGTAACTTGAGGATGGTGTTTCCTTCTGACTGCAGGGATCCAGCTTCTGCTAGTAGTAGGCACACGCTTGGCACCTGTTGGTTAACTTGAACCAGTCAAGTTTTGGTTGATTCTTGCTTCATTCTCTTCAATTTTTCCTGATCTGCTCTGTATCTCTAGCTGTTTGGGACTGGCTTGATAAAGAAAACAGAATTGGAACAATCTCTGTAATTCTTTAAATGCATCAATGTTGCTAAAAGTATCCAGCAGTATGTGCAAAGCGATTTGTGTCCATGCTTCTTCTAAGTGCCTAGTTCATGCTGGTGTGACCTGGGTGTATTCACATCACGTAGCACTTGTCTCAGAGTTCCTTGGCTCCCCTGGGGACGTGGCTCTGGCTCTTGGACACGTTTTTTATGGTTCTCTTTTCAATATGCCAGAGAAAAGAGAGATTTAGAAAAATATCTGCTGCAACTTGTCAGACAGTGGTTTTACATTATGAAATGAGAAATAAATGTTATGAAGGTGTAGGAGGCTGTTTGAGGATTCAGGGCCTGCTGGGTCAGTCTTGGCAGACTTAATGATGGAAGGAACCAAGCCTTCTTTCAAAGAACAGGCACTTCTTGACATCACCTATCCTCAGGGTTGTACCTGGGCCTTCACCTGGGAGAGAGCTGGAGTTCAGAAGTGAAATGGGCACCCTAGGTGAACAGCGTAGAGTGCTCTGTGTCTCTTTGGTGTAAATCCAGTTCTCTGAAATAGTCTGGCTGGTGTATTTAAATCAACTGATTAAGATTCTGAGGGATTAGAAAGGTATTTCCCTGAGTTTGATTGGCAGGATAGCTTTCTAGGATCATTGTGTGCATACTTCACCTTTCCAATTTCCTACTGTTACACAAGCCTTAGCCATTAGTTGATCCCTTTCTTCACTTTTCCCCCACCTGTTGCTGTTGGCCTTGGTAACAGCATCTGTGACATGAAGGATATTAAACTTCAAGGTGTCCTCTGTTTAGGAGGCAGATTTTTTGTAATTGAGAATTTGAAGACTGTCTCTTCCGGTGGGTGAGGGGTGACGATTTGGAAAAGGGAATGAAAGTGCGTGGTGTTTGGTTTGGGGGGTGGTAATGGGGTATTTTGGTCTGTTGTGCCCCCTGCCCCTCCCCGAAACTTCAGTTCTGCTCTTAAAGTTGGCAGGCATGTATGAAAAGCTTTTCTGCAGAGGAAGAATACTGCTGCTGATCAATGTCCAGAAGACAGCTTCTGTCATCTTGCCCTTCCTTTGTGTCTCTTAAGGTATATGAATACTGAAGTTAGAGCTGAGTTTTCAGTCTGCACAGAAGCTGTCCCGTTATTGTATGCCCTCACACTAATGGGTCAGATATAGGCTTTTTTAATGCCTGATTCCTGCTTAGATGCCAAAATGTTGGGCTTTATTTTTGTGAGTCTGGGTGTCTAAGTGTATTTTGGGCCATTGTGTATCTTAACAAGTCTCAGCAGGTCATAGCTGGTGTTCCATCTTGTCCCTATCCTTCCCGTTCTCTTTTCCCTCCCCCTCCATCAAGCAGCCAAGTTGAAGGACCACTTTGTTGTTGTTGCAGGAATGGAATATTGCAAAACTTTCTATTGAATATGATTCTGAACCATTTGGGAAGGAAAGAGATGCAGCAATTAAGAAGCTGGCTAGTGAAGCTGGAGTGGAGGTCATTGTTCGAATTTCCCATACGTTATATGACCTAGACAAGTAAGTTACCATTACCTCTGATTTTACCTCTGGAAAAAAAAGTATTAATTTTATGTAGTACTTGGTTAAATATTGTGTGCTACTTTCTATGCAGAGCACTTCATATTTAGGAAGACTAGAAACTTGTTTTATGTTTCTCTTTTATCCATCCATCCTTCCAAATTTTATTACATACTAAGTAGAACTTTGTAACTCCAAAAAATGATACATAACTGTATCTGAAATACAATTTTGATTCAGGGTTCTTTTGAAAATCATAGTTGTGTTAATTATCTGTCTTACTATAATGAAGTTTACTCAAACGTGCCTGTAACTTCTCTTAAATAAGGTCTGTTGTTGTTTAGTTGCTTTGTTAGATTTTTCGTCCTTATTTTACTTGCTGTACACAAGGTAGCAGAAAGTCCTTTATTTTTCAAGAACCATTTCGTACCAGTTATGTATTCAGTAAGTAATTGTTTGCTATCCTTGCGTTGCCTTACTTAATGTCTTGTTTATATTTCCAAAGATCTATTTAAATGGATTAGTATTAGCTCCCTATTATAGAAACACAATTCACAAACTATTCAAAACTATTACTTGGCTTCTCTTAACATCAAGTAACTTATTGTGGTAGATGCCTGTTTTATTTTATTTACAAACCAACGTATGAGGCAGCTAGACATATGGGAGAAAAGGGAATTACTGTTTTGAAACCAATTTGAAACCTGATACTTTTTTTATCCTAAATTTACAATTCCTTTTCTTCCCTCTCTGCCTAGGCACTCTCCTACTAAATGAATAGTTGGTTCCATCTACCACTTTGTAAATTATTTCTGTGAAGTTTTCCTCTTTCCAAGAATTGTAGATATATTTAATGTGACAATGCAAAATATAGAAACTGTTTTTACGACAGTCATTGTGTATAAACTACACCTTAATTTTCCCCATATTAAGATGGTTGTAATATTGACTACTGTTCTCAATACCAGAACAGAAGAATAGATACTTTTTTTTAATGAAAATAGCCTAGTCTTGTAGATTACTTGAATGTATCTCTATGTAGCTATGATCTCTTTGCCTTGAGCTGTCCATATTCATTACTTGTTCTTAAGTGATTTTCCTCACCACAGGAATGAAGAATAATTGACTTGGTTATAAACAGTTAATTTATGTATCTCCCTAGTGGAGAAAAAAAAGGATGGTAAAAGTAAAGTTCAAATGGTTTGGATTACCATGTATATCTGATTTTATATAATGTGCTAGTGGCAGGTAAGAAGGTATTTCTCTGTGTGTTTATTTTATTAAAAAATTAAAATTGTTATGTATTATTGCCTAACATACTTCTTTTTCTTTTTTTTTTCTTCTCTGTTTTGTTTTGTTCCAGAATAATAGAATTAAATGGAGGACAGCCGCCTCTTACTTACAAGCGGTTCCAGACCCTTATTAGTAGAATGGAACCACTGGAGATGCCAGTAGAGACTATAACCCCAGAGGCAATGGAAAAATGTACTACTCCAGTATCTGATGACCATGATGAGAAATATGGTGTCCCATCACTTGAAGAGCTAGGTATGTTCTAAGATTGCTTTGACATTGTGAAACAAGTAAGATGTAATCTACCACTAAAAGCATAATACTTAAAATAGCCATGAGAGAGGTTCTACTTACAGTTAATTGTTAAACTGATGCCAGTTATGACATACAAAAGGAACAAGAAAGGATAATCAACCCTGTAAGTTTTAGTTGTTTTCTTTTAAGTTGAAGCTCAGATATATTGAACTACATACACGATGTACTGTTTGGCTTTTTGTAATACAGCATAGCCATTTTCCCATGGTACCAAATAATCAGTAAGCTACTAATAGTCTTTGATACTTCATTTTGTATTAAATGCATTTGGTATCTTTGTGCTTCAGGTCATTAGTCTGTCATTTTACAAATTAATTAAAAATTCCCTCATCTTGCAATGCAAAACCCGATACTAATAAGGCTAATAGTTATTTGAGAAGCTTGGGGGGCTGTGTGTCTTATGTTTCTGTAAATTTAATTTTAAGAAATGGTATAGTGCTATTGTTCTGTAAATTCCCCCCTCTCTTTCCTGTTCCCCCATGCCCCAAAACACAAGCAAATGTGGTATGACCTCCAAATTGCTAACAAAAGGGTCTGGATGGATTTTGGCTGAGCTCTGACTGCTCTGTGTACTCCGTTTGAACTCTCATACAACAGACCTTTCTTTTCAAGGGTTTTAAGAAGAGAAGATCTTGCTTATACAGTAGTTAAACTATAGGCAGACATTATCTCATACACCTGGTGAACAATCAGGGGGGCAGGGGGAGAAATCTTGTTACTTTCTTTTCATCTTTCTTTTGCAGCTCAAGTATGTGTTTATCATCAAGTGGACAATAATCCCCATCAGTTATTTAAGTCAAGGTCAATGAAACCTAGGAATGTTCTGAAGCTAGCTCTTGTGCTTTTAATTTTATGGAAGAAGTTTTTAGATATTCTGTAAATTACAATTGCAATTGTTGTTTCTTAGTAGTACTTTAAAAAAAAGAAAAGTTGTGGTTTGGGGATAGCCCACATATTGCAGAACTGAGAACTGAAAAATGATTGAAAGGTCACTTGATGCAAAAAAACCCCAGAAATAGGGAAATTGAGTAAGACCATTCAGCATGTAAAACTTGTAATGTAAATTAATGTAGAAGTAAAAGCTGTATGTTACTGCAAGCTGGAGGTATTGAATGTGATTTGATAAGACTTGGTTGCATACTGTTTTAAAACTTGTACTTTGCCAGGTGTCCAACTGACCACTGTTCTCAAGATACAATAAAATGTATTCAAGTATCAATATGCTACAATTTTGTTGCACTACAGTATAGGCAAACAACGAAATTCCTTGTTTCAATTTAAATGTTTTTCAGGTTTTGACACAGATGGTCTGCCATCAGCAGTATGGCCAGGGGGGGAAACAGAAGCTCTCACACGATTGGAAAGACATTTAGAACGAAAGGTATGTTTCAAATCATTGCAAGTATGACACATATGGGAAACATAGTTACTCTTTTCAATCAGATGTAAAAGGAATTGGACAAGTTGGTTGTTTTTTGTTTTTTTTTTTTTAAATCAAAACCACAAACTTGAACTCAAGGCCTCAGTATAATGATATAAATCAACTTGTTTCTTAGCTTTGAAAGTTTATAGCAGGTTGTCTCTAATTTAAATTTTAGAGAAAGTCTTGTGATACTGTTTTCTACTAAGAAATGAATTATTTTTTCTTTGGAGGTACTTTTACTTGAAACATAATTTTTATAACTTTGAAGGGGAATTCTAAAGCTAATGTAATGCCAGTTGTCTAGGTTTTCCTTTTTAGAAGAAAGATAGGTAGTTCTGGAAGACAGTTCATGCCTTCTGCACTGAGATGAATTACCTTCTAGAGATTCTGCTGATTCAAAAGGAGCACCTAGATATTGTACGTAATATGACCGTCTGTCCAGTGTCTGGGTTCGGTTATGGACAGTGCATGATTTCTTGCTTTACATTTACAAGTTGCTACCTAGCCTGTAGTCTGATATTGCTGTGGGTTTTTTGGGTTGTGTTGTTGTTGTTGTTTGGTTTTTTTTTAAGGCTTGGGTAGCAAACTTTGAAAGACCACGAATGAATGCAAATTCCCTTCTGGCGAGCCCTACAGGGCTTAGTCCCTACCTCCGCTTTGGCTGTTTGTCCTGTCGTCTCTTTTATTTCAAGTTAACGGATCTGTACAAAAAGGTATGATTTCTACATAGTCAGCTACACATTCTTAGACGTCATGATTTTTCCCTACTGCTTCTCCTAATAAAATGTTTTCTTTTAATGACAATCTTCAGGTAAAAAAGAACAGCTCCCCTCCCCTCTCCCTCTATGGCCAGCTGTTATGGCGTGAATTTTTCTACACAGCGGCGACTAACAATCCACGGTTTGATAAAATGGAGGGGAATCCTATATGTGTTCAAATTCCCTGGGATAAGAATCCTGAGGCTTTGGCCAAATGGGCAGAAGGCAGGACAGGTTTTCCTTGGATTGATGCAATTATGACGCAGCTTCGTCAAGAAGGTTGGATTCACCATTTAGCCCGGCATGCTGTAGCATGCTTTTTGACTCGAGGTGACCTCTGGATTAGCTGGGAAGAAGGAATGAAGGTATTGTTTCTTACTGTTGAGTTGCTTAAAGTACCTATTGAAGTTTCAGGTAGTCATTCTAGAACTGTTACTGTGTGGTCTAAGCTGAATTTTAAACCTTAAACTGTGACCAAAATTAAATTGGTTCTGATAAACAGTGGTGTTAAAGTTTTGCCTCTTGAATGCCCCCTTCTATCGGAATATTAAGGTGTTTCTTGCAGTCAGAATAGGTCTGTATTCCTTTTAAGTTTGGGATTTCTTATGAAATTTTGGCAAATAAGCATGGATTACTCTTGTAATTGAAATTTCTTGCCAGTCATACTGTTTGAACAGCTTCTGTTCACATCTCACGTCTGCTTCCCTGTGAAGGGAAAGCACCACAGGGATTAAAGGGAGAAAACTAAAAACTGAATATGTCCTTTCAGCAATTTCTGTCCCTTCACCCAATGTTAGAAGTGCAAGTACAGGTAAAATGATTTGGTTGAAGTTTCAGTGCAATTAATTTCTATGCAAGTATCCAAGAGATGCTGAAGTTCAAATTGCAAATGTCAGTCTTTTGAAGAATGGAATAATTTAATGTCAGCCTTTGAATGAGTTTTACATTTTTAGAAGGATAGCACATCTTTTATTGATCAATGATAATAAATTAAAAATAGTTTTTTATTTTTGAAATCTAAAAATGCATTTACTTGCCATCAGATTGTGACTGCGTATTTATATATGTATATGATCTTACGAAATTTCATCTGTCTTAACAAATCAGTTGTAAGCAAACACTTTCATTTAAAAAAAACCCCAAACTGTCTTGGTTACACAACAACATAAGCTGCTTTAGGAATTTTCCTTTTGCAGTTCATAGATAAAGACATCGCAGATGCACATAACTCAGCCAAACAACAAAGCTGTTTATTACAGATAAATGCCAGCTTTCTTACTTTTGAAATAATACAGACCTATGGAGAGCCCAGCCTTGTGCAGTGGAAGGATGTTTGATTCATGCATCAGTACGTAGCAAAAGTTAGTCTGGCCTTCTGTGATGATGTTATTTCTGAAATCTTATTACATGGCAGCATCTAGTGGAACAGTTGTGTGCTAACACTTAATGGTCATCTGAAGATCTTGTTACGTTATTAGTTACTTTCTATTTAAAATGGTTTTTTTAAAGTGTTTTAAGATAAATCTTATTTTTTCAAAACAGTCCAGCTCCAGCCATCCTTCAGGGATTTTTTTTTTTTTTTTAAGGATGTGCTTATGCAAGAATCTGTAACTTTTTTTGGTTGTAGCTTTCAGAGATGTCTACAAGGCTTTTTACAGGATAAAAGCCAAACAGCTATCACACTTTTGTTCTTGAGTTTGGCATTTAGGTAAGTATTTTCAATTGCATACTGAGCATTCTGTGAATGTTGCCAGGTAAGAAGGAGTGTTGCTATGTTAAAAAGCTGGGTTTCCTCTAATGAAATCAGAAACTCAGAAAAATTCCTGAAAATGCAGGGGTGTCAAAGGTGTGCCATGTTCAGACTAACTTGTTGCTTTAATTTCTTAAGGTCTTTGAAGAACTGTTACTTGATGCAGACTGGAGTGTGAATGCTGGAAGCTGGATGTGGCTATCCTGTAGTTCGTTCTTTCAGCAGTTTTTTCACTGCTACTGTCCAGTGGGTTTTGGCAGGAGAACTGACCCAAATGGGGATTATATCAGGTAACTCACAAGCCAGAAATTGCAGCAATTCATGGATGTCACTTAAACTGTCGAGTGGTTTTATACTGAAAATGACCTTTTTATTTTTATTTTTTTCTTAAGACGCTATTTGCCAGTACTTAGAGGTTTCCCTGCAAAATATATCTATGATCCTTGGAATGCCCCAGAGAGCATCCAGAAGGCTGCAAAGTGTATTATAGGAGCTAATTATCCCAAACCAATGGTAAATCATGCAGAGGCAAGCCGTCTGAATATTGAGAGGATGAAACAAATCTACCAGCAGCTTTCACGATACAGAGGACTGGGTATGGTTATAGGCTATTGGCTTTATTTATTTGAAAACTTTCCTCACCTTCTAGCAATTAATAATTTTGTCTTACAGCAATGGTAATCAGATGTGAGCTCAGTGTGGTGACTAGGGTTATGCATACAAATAAAAGAAAATATTAGATATACCCAAGAAAGGGAAGAAAGAGTTTGAGTGGAGTGCCTTTTTCTAAATCTTACCTGGACTTTTCTTTTTTCTGTGGGTTTTTGGAAGCTGTTTTATTAAACTGGGTCTTCTAATGCTTTTGTACAGGTAAGTTTTAATACCAGTGATTAGAAAATTAATGTGGTTCAACCATACTGTATTTCCATTTGCAAATGCTGTTGCTCAAATAGAGAGCAATGCAGCTTCTGGTAGCGTTCTTCCTAGTTAGGAAAGACCGTCCCCTTTGCTCCTAGAGGTAAACCACATGCACTTGTATTGCTTAGGTAGGTGTAAGCAGTCAGCATATTCAAGATATTGGATACTGAATCAGGATGCATTGTACTTCAATGCAACATAACGAACATGTGTAACTGATGAATGTTGGAAAAGTTATGCAGGATGTTATGTAGAAAATGCCTGTTAAGTAGCTGTGAACTAAAATTACCTGGCAAGATCCCAGAGGTAGGCAGGATAGAGAGATGTTCTCCTGTTGTAAAAGTAAACTACTCAGGGTGAGGGTGGAGAATTGGCTATCATGAGGAAAAAAGCATGCTACACTTCATCTTTTATTTTTCCTGTTTTTCATTATGGCTATGTATTTTATTTTGTTGCTTAGGTCTTCTTGCAACAGTGCCTTCTAATCCAAATGGAAATGGAAATGGTGGCTTACTGGGTTATTCACCAGGAGAAAGCATTTCTGGTTGTGGTGGTACAGGAGGTCAGTCAAAATCTTTCAGTACATAGAATTATTGGAACTGAACCACACAATCTTCTTTCATAGTGCCCTTGGTGTTATGCATTAAAAAAGAACGGTTTCACAAGACAGTTTTCAGTGCAAGTTACAAACATTTTCAAATTTATTCATGAAGTTTGACACAATTTGTATATAGACATCTTTACATTATTTTTTTAACCCCAAACATGTAAGAATTTTTTAACCTGTTTTTTCTCCCTGAAAATTACTTACTAACATACATCAAATAGTTCAATATAACAAAAAAAAGCATTTGAATGGGTTTGGTTTTTTTTTTTTAGAAGTCTACAAGCATCCTTATACTTCTAATAAAGAGTGATTTGTGAATTTTCAAGTCAGAATTGTTAATTTGTAAAGTTTTATAATGCTAGCATTAGATTGCTTGCTGGAATTTAATTCTACCATAATGTCAATGGCAATACAGTGGGCAGTGCCTGAAAGAACTTAATATAGAATTTATCATACAGTTTTGATGAAAATTGCTTTTGACTGTTAAATGTGCTTATGGTAACATGCAAAGACTAGCATTAGCTAGTCACTAAGAAAAATAAATAAGAACAGTATTAACATTGTCTAAATCCATGGTGCAGCAACATCTTGAATACTATGTATACCTTGGACTCCTCATTGTGAAAGGATACAGCAGAACTGGAAATTTACTGGGTTTGTTCTCCTTAGGCTTTAGTCAAGGTTAGAAGCAGATTGTGGAGGAAGATGGACCTGATTGTTCTCAGCCAGTACAAGTCCTCTCAAAGAACTGAAGTCTAGACTCCTTAAAGCTGGGTGCTTGAGCTTTTCTTCCTTTTAGGTTCAGAGATTTAGAAAACAGGAAGGGCTTAGTTTAGAAAATCAACATTATGTGCACTCTTTTCTCCTTAAAATGTATACCTGTATGCTTAAATAAATGTACACATGTACTTACACTTTTAATATCAGAAATGTATCCATTTTGTAAGAGGTTACTATGCATTCATCTGAGTTTGCAAGTGTGAATTTGGAAAGACAAAAGTATTAGCGCTTTGGACCTGTTGTGAGGTGGTTTGGAAAAAAAAACCCCAACAATCAAAGTCTGCCTCTCAAAGAGGGGGGAGGGGGGAAACCCAACATCTTAAATTCCAGAACTGAAATTGTATCTTCTGTTATGTTTAAGTCTTTCTTTTTCTTTTTTTTTTTTTTCTTCCCCTCCTCTCCCGCCTCTCCAGCAGCTCAGCTGGGAACTGGTGATGGTCATACAGTTGTTCAGCCATGTGCCCTGGGAGACACTCATACAGGAGCAAGTGGAATTCAGCAGCAAGGTATTATGGCAGTGCCTGTCTGTAGAGGATCTCCAAATCCTTGCAACTGTGGAAAAACAGACAAAACGTCAAAATAACATGGATATATTTTTGGTGACAGCTGCTGTCTACAACTTGAACTGACCTTGTTTCTGTTCTTGAAACATAAAAATTATTTCTTAGAGTGAACTTGCTTGTCTTGTCACTTTTATCTCTAAAATTCTCATTTAGAACAGTATTTGAATGTTTTGAGTGGGAGGGATCGCAAGTGTGACTAAACAAAAATAAACAACATTATGCTAGGTTACTTTAAATGAAAGATACTGAAAGAAAGAAGTTGACTTTGTATTAGAGAGCAAAATTTGCATGTTATCTTTTCCCTGATTTCACTACCACTCTTCCCATACATAATAAATTTCCACAGTTTTTATGTGGATATTCTCATATTGTGGAGGCAAATTTTTGTTACTTTTACTGTACAGAAACTTAAGCTGTGGTTTGTGATAGATGAAAGTTGCAATCAAATTTAACACAACTGTTTCTTTGCAATCTTAACAGAGGTTGTGTGTTAACTGATCGTGAAAGACTGTAATGTCTGTTTAAGCATCCAGAACATAACCAGAACACCACAACTGTTCAGAATAAAAAACATTGCAACTGCTTTTGCTAATTTACACTATTTATGCAGGGCACTCAGTTTGCATCTTTAAGTTACTTGCATATTCTTTTTTTCACAACTTAGTTATGCTAAGGATGTACTAGTATTGCTATAACAAAATCATAAAGAAGATGAGACTTGGCAGAACAAATGTTAAAATTTACAACAACTTAGAATTAAAGTATTTGGATATATAAACATTCTGCTTGTTGCAAATATAATGCATAAATATGTAGGCACTTAATATTGTTCACTGTGCATATATATTTAACTGCTGTAGACTGCCATGAGGTTTTTTGGGGGTTTTTTTTTGCATAACTCTTCTGCATTCACGGTAGTTTCTGGCAGGATTTTTCTTGATGATGGAAAATAAATCAATTGGCTCCTTTTTGTCATTGTACAGAATGTAATTGTATGCTTGCTTGCAGTTCTAAATTTATTTATTATAATAAATATCTACTGTATCTGAACAGGTTACTGTCAAGCAAGTAGTATCTTACACTATGCTCATGGAGACAATCAGCAATCACACTTATTGCAAGCAGGTAATTTAAAGAACAACAAAGAAACAAAAACGCTTTTCCTGAATACATAAAGGTGCAATAGAGTCTTAATGTAAATACTGGTTTTAAATTTAAATTATCAGGAAGAACAGCCCTTGGTACTGGCATTAGTACAGGGAAACGCCCAAATCCAGAAGAAGAAACTCAGAGCGTTGGACCAAAAGTCCAGCGACAGAGCACAAATTAAACTGGTAAGATCTGAGACACCTTAAAGTTACCCTCATAATGAGTAAATTCCTGTACAGATTTTGTGTCTGCAAGTCTACAATAACATTCATATCACTGTGATGCAAGGGTTCCTAAATTGTTGCTGTAAATATTTCCATTCCAGGTGCTATACAAACAGATAATACAAAATCCTGGCTCTAAAGAGTTTGTGAAGTATGAGATAGGAAGTAGTTATAGAAATAGAACCAGACCAAAGATTCAGACACAGATTGAGGTGTTAATGAAAGGGAGAGGGATAAACTGGTTTCACATACATTAGTAGAGCTGCTTATGTAGTTTCAGTTACACTCTGGTCCTGCATCTCACCTTAAGTTGTGCCCAGCACTGTTTGTGTGACTGTACAGTGACCTGAATCAGAAGACTAACACCACTTGAAAGGGGCTGGGTTAGAGTTTTAGACACACAAGTGGGCTAAGCAGAATGTGTTTCAGAGAGAGACTGCAGAAAACCTGCGGAATGCTGATGTAGTTGTTGCATGTAGAGGTGTAGGGACAAGAAAGATTTGAAGCCTTGAGTGTTTGTCATTGGTCTGTAACCTAAGCAGGATGCTCAGATAGCCAGAGTTTCTCAAGGAAAGCTGTGGTGAAATGTACGTGAATTTGGAGAAGGAGGCATTGCTGCAAAGGTACACATGAACAAGGGTGAAAATGTGTGGAGAGAAGCAGTAAATTGGGGAGTTTGATATGTGTGAAATCATCAACATAGAGAAGGTAACTGGATTTTGGATAAAGTTACTTGGGAACAGGATAGAGAAAAAGAGAAGGCCAAAGATGTTATACCGCTTCCCTCAGTGAGCTCAATTTGAGAGCAATAAGGAAGATGACCTGAAAGACAAGTTAAAGAGCAATTACTTAAGTGGAAAGCCAAGGAATGGAGGGCTGTCAGAAGCAAGAGGGGACAAGACTTCAAAACTAGGAGTGTGACAGCATAGATTAAAGGTGTTTGAGATGTCATTCCATCTTTATCTTTTACAAAAAGAGTTGGTCACTATAGGCGAGATAATGGCACATGGAGAGACTTTGGTGGAATTGGAAGATAGGGGTTCCCTACTGCAAGTATAGAAGATGTGTTCAGCATCTCTAGAGATGAAAAGGGAAATTCAGTCCACTTCATTTGGATTTGATCGCAAGATCTAATTTTGCTTGTTATGTGGTGTTAGCACTTTGACAAAGTTATTGTGGTGCATTATGAACAACTGTGTTGTACTGATTTGATTCAGTGAAGAACCACAGCGTTGTTTCCATAATGTCACTTGGAGTGAGCTGAGACCTTAGCGATTGATCCACCTGCTATTTTCTCACACACTGGAAGCACCGTAAACTGTGCTTCTGTGTTCTCAGATTGATTTCTGGTACTCGGATGGGCCTGAGTGGAACGCAATTCCAAGAGAGTCCGTGTTTCAGTAGTTGTCTAATCCGTAGTATGTGTAGATTCATTCAGCATCCATGTTTTGTATTGCAGAATTCCTTAGGTGCTCGTGTCTGTGTAGAAGAAGTGCCTGCAGAGCGAACGTCTGGTTCCAGTCTAAGCTCTTTTTCAATTGAGAGACAGGTTGGAGGGGTTTCCAGTTTGACAGAGAAGACTGATTTTGTTAGGGGTGTCCAAAGCATGCTGCAAAAGCATTATAGTCAAACACAAAAAGCAGCCAAGATCATACTCAAAACCACTGCTGGCTAAAGGATGTGCACCTTCTGAATAGCATTAAAGTACAGAGCCTGTTGGGTTTCTCTTTTTTTTTTTCTCCTTTTTCCTGGTTTGTTTGGTTTTGGTTTTTTTTCCTTCCCCTTTTAGCCTCTAGGGAGTAAGAAATAAGAATTCTGAGTATTTGGGCCAATACAAATGGGGACAGGGCTTCCTGCACAGAGAAGGGGGGAAAGAATATTGGTCCCTGGAATTATTTCTGCCTTCTTCAAAGACTCACGACAAACTGCGTAAGAATAATTTTTTTCTTTTTTCTTGCAGCATTATTGGAAGAGAAGATAACCACTCCAAGAACACACAGGACAAAATTTCTGCTACTCTGTATTGGAACTAAAGTGTTGTGAGAGTACATGTACTAAAATGACATACTTTTTCATAAATTATTTTCAATTGTCCTCAGTTGTAAACAAGTCCAATTTTTGGAATGCATTATTTCTAACTGGCATTTCTATGGTTTTTAACTTTTTAATGACTCTTTCACAAAGCGCAAATTGAGTTTTGTATATAAAGTATTTGGTGAAGAATTTGCTAACTTAATGTAAATATAAACATTCATGATTAGCGATAGACCCATCAATATATTTTTGATAATCTTTCATGTATATGGTAGTAGGCAAAGCTGTAGTGATGTTCTGTAAAATGGATGGACATAGAAGGTTTTGAAGTTTTTAAATTGTTATTATTTTTAGATTCCAGAACTTGACCTCTGTATGATGAACTTCATGTTTTCAGAATATAAGTGCTTAGGACTGTGTTTAATCAAATACAATAGAGTTGTAACCTTTGTTAATCACATCTGTATATAAGTCATGCCAATTTTTTGTCGAGTTGTAAAATTTTCATGTATATGTCCAGTCCTGTATCTCCCAGTTGCCTTGTTCTGTAATGACATACCTTGTTAATAAAAGAAAATTGTATATAAAGATACGTATGTCTGTCCTCTGTGTACTCTTTTTTACTCCAGTACATATTTCCAAACAAAACTGTTTCAGGAAGAAAGAAGAAAAATGTAATTTTTAGACTTGATCTAGAAGCCAGGCACAGTGAACTATGTTACCTTTCACTACAAGTTTCACGATACTGAAGCAAAACGCTATCCAAGTTATTCAGGTCTTACTGTTGAAATTGCATGCATATATGTATTCTTGCCATTAAATGTTTTTCTCCAATGTATTTATTAAGTGTTTCTTCAAAATCTAGGGGTTGTTTGGGTTTGGGTTTTTTTTTGCTGTAATTGCAATTTGCATCATACCTTGATAGTCTTTCCTGCACTGTGGCTAATTTGCTGCTCTTCGAGGACGTTGATTTCTAAAAACACATCAGATTCACTGGCTACGCTGTCAATACTGTCTCAAATGTTTAGAGAAGTTGTATTTAAATGTTTTCTTGGACCATTAAGGTCTCTGAAGAAATGGTCTGAATTACTATATTTCACATATAACTAGGTCAGTTGCCCGCTTGAATGGGTGCACAAATTATGCTCATGTGGGAGGAGTTAATTACCTTGTTCTTAGTATCACATGGGTGACTTCCAGTCAAAGGGCACTTCTGAATTTTAAACGCACAGACCAGATGTATGGGTTGACAACATACACCGCAGGGCACTTGCTGGAAGATAAACTGACATGGTTCTGCCTGTTCCTGGATTTTAGATGATAATAGTTAATGTAAATATCTCTGCATACTGATTTGGATACAATAGCAAAATCAAAAGTACTACTAAAAAAATACAGGCATGCTTACTGTCTTGAGGCAGAGAATCTTTAAGATTGACTGGTCTTGAAGAAAAAAAGAAATGTCAACAGAGAGAATGGAGAAGCAGATGCTAAGTATTTTCCACAGAACAGTCCAAGTAGAATGGAGAGGTTTCCTAAGAACATATACATAATCAGTAGAATAAACAATTCTTCTGTTCATTTAAGTAGTCTGAAAAAAAAACCAAACAAAAAAAAGATAGTAGGCCTATGCTGTCCTGGGAAGTGTTTTGTTCTGTCAAGACAAAATCATACTGGATTTTTTCTGCTGACTTATATTAAAAAGAAATCGTACCATCCAAATGAAACATTCCACCTAGCTTTTCTGAGTGAATAGGCTACGAAATTCCCATGGAGAAACTTCATCAAGGTAAGAACATACAATCAAATATCACCTTTCCCCCAACCCATCTGGAAGTTCAGTAGGTGAAAGAAGAAATTTCCCACAGAGTTGATTTCTCTGGTAAGTTAATTCCCCCCTCCTTAAATGCTAAAAGGAGTATTCCTCTTCTTGGTGTAGGCAAGTCCTTAGATCAAAGGAAAATCTGCGGTGGAGATGCTGTTTCACTTGCATCGTGGCTTGAATGAGTTCTGGTGTCAGGACTGCAGTGGAAGAAACGGTCTGTAAGTTGATTAGTGTGAGAGAGGGGTGAAGGTTGCCTTCTGAGTAGCAGTAGCTTCATAACAGCCCTTTGCTCCATATTCTTCCCTCCCACTAGTACTTGCTGTGACTACAAAAATAAATAAAAGAAGGCTGAGGCTTTGGCCGCATGGAAGAATTGACCAAAACCATTGTAACATGCAGAGGTTTTCTCCCCTGGCCCCCCACTACCCCCTTGTGATTTTCAGGGAGGAGCTGGACATGTGTTATAAACCCAGGATGGATAAGGGCCAGGATATTGTTTCTTATTAGACCTCTCCTCCAGAAATGTGGCTTAAAGTATTCCTCAAGAAAGCTCTGTTCCTGAGAGATTTAGCTGGCTGGCCCTTCCCTGAGCTGGTAGGGGATGGGGAGAAGAGTGTTGGCAGACTGATGGTTTTTGGAAGCCAAACCCCAGGAAAATGTACTCTGGAAGCATGCAGGGACAACTGTAGCTGATATTTGTGATGAAAAAAATTACTTTCAAGTGTCTTCAAGCCTTCAGGAACTGAGTGTTTCGAAGGAACTTGCACAGCCTGTCTCGTACTGGTGCTACCTACTCACGGAGGTTTTTGGAAGGAGGGGAATGAAAGGAGTTAGATCGAGGGCAAACCTGCAAAGGCCCTGTGGAGGGGCTGCTGGGCTAATATGGAGTAGAAGTACCTGTCAGTAAGAAATCAGAAATTTGTTTTTTTTGCTGAGCTTAGTGACGTAGTTGACTGGTTTCTGTTAAAGTGACATTTATGCAGACCTTCCTGCAACCTAGAAATCCTGTCCATGCTTGGCAGGAGCGTGGAACAACCTGGTCAGGAAAAGGCGGGTTGCAAAGGGAAGGGGGGCGCGTGGGCTGCAGCCTGGGGAGGGGGTGAAGCCCGGCTTCCATCACTGCGGCTGGCTGCAAACGCCCGCGGAATCGCATCCCTGCACTCACAGGTAGTTTGGGCTACTGCAGGTGATGCTCGGAGGTGAAAAAGCAGAACCCCTTCAGGTTCTTGATGTCTATTTTAAATAAAACTATTGTATCTACCTACAGAGCTTTATTGCTTTAAAATCATACTTGCAAAACTTAAACTGCAGTGTTCTGTGCCACGTGTATCCTTGGAAGCAGTTTTTCCTATTTGCGGAAACTTCGAAGTCAGGGCAACGTGGTCATTTTTTTGAGGCGGAAGGAAAAAAAATAAAATACATCGTTTACAGGAGCTGCCAGCCGTGCGGGTGCCCGGAGGGGACGCTTGTGCCCCGAGCGCGGCGGTCTGCACGCTGGCGTGACGCGGGGGATTTATTCCCCCCTTCCCTCTTCCCTGCTCTTCCCGCTGCCGGCCTGTAGGTGGCGCTGCGGGCGGGCGCGCAGCCC
>JAVJGI010000060.1:32536091-32550677 GCA_035590275.1 Ibycter americanus
TCCAAACCAACCATATGCAGATGTGCTGCCAAAAGATGAGCAATTGCTGAGTTCACAGTGTAGAGTTTAATTCAGTGAAGGCAACCAATTGAATGTTTTTCGTCTATCTAGCTGTTGGTTGGGGGGGGGTTGGGTTTCGGGAAGGAAAAACCTGGTCGTAGTCATCCAAATGCTCCGCTAGCGGCCGGGGAAGGGGAAGTAGGCAGGAGCGATGGAACTGCCGAACAGCGGCGGTAATTGCTGCCCCGTGTCTCCAACCGGGAACCGAATCTCTCCCGTTCATCCCAAAGTTGCTTTTCAGCAGCGCTGCCCTCTGTGCCGGCCTGCATCGACGTGCGTTCTCTTTTTAAATACACTTTGCCTAGAGATCACTTAAAAACTGCCTTATGAAAACTTGGTCAGGCTTTCACAGAGCTGAAACATCTCCTGGGCCCTTGGGACCCCTGCGTGGAGCCGGGACCCCGACACCTGGGGCCGGGGCTCTGCTCACTCAGGGCCGGCGCGCAGCCCCCGGGCAGCCGCTGCCCCTCCTGAGGCCTTCCTGCGCCGGCCGCGCCCCAGCCGCACTGTTCTGCTCGGCCACAGATCAGCTTAGATGAGATGAAACAGGACAGAAGAACCTCCTCTCTCTCATTTGTGCTCATTTCCACTAGAAAAGTATTGTTTGGGCAAAAATTCCCTGCCTTAAAGGACCAAGCAAACAAAACTCTCATACTTCAGCCATTACCTCAGCTTTCAACTCAATTATTTATTGCAATTTTATTCCAGAAATTCAAAATTTCAAAGGTGGTGAAAACGTCTGGGTAGAGGAGAAGTTTGCGTTGATCGAAAAAGCACAGGGAAATCTTCAGCAGATGTAGAAGAGATAATTTTAACACTGATTTCAAGGGAGCTAAGCTCCTGGTTTTGAATTGGGTGCACCACAAATGCAAAAATAATTCAATATTAAATTTTAAAATGCAAATGGAGTTGATTTTAGTGTTTTTTACAAACTCTCCTGTAGAACAGAAAGATGGAAGATGCAAACAAGAAAATGGAAAAGATACCCAAAAGGAACTTCTCTCTTCCGGATGCTGTTGCTTTGCTTGCTTGCAGGAGGCCTCAGCGCAAATTTCACAGTCCAAAACTCTTACAAAAGAGCTGCAAAATGCCAGATGCAAAAGAGCCAATGTGCAGAATCACATCCGAGGCCCTGTGGCTAGTAGAAGCTTCTGCACCTAATGCCAGGTAAATTATACTCTTCTCTGATTTTCTTATCTCTGCTAATTACACCTAGCACAAGAAGATAATCTTGTTAACTGTGATTATTCTGACTGGGAGTAGCCGGCAAGCACATAAATAATTAATCAAAGAGCAATTTATAGGCAGCAGTTACAGAGAGGGAGGATTTTCTTTAGGTCTGTTTGGCTTTCTAGAGCTTCAGATCACGTGGTCTTTGCAAGGGCTTTAATTACTTGGGTTATATGTGTTTCTCAAGTCCTTTTACCCCATCCAAACTAGGAATATTTTTAAGCAGTCATCTTTACCTGGTGGTAGATAGAAACAGAACACTGCTCTGAGGAACAGCTTGCACCAGCCAGCATCAGTGACGTGCCTTCGAACCTCAGGGCGACTGCTACACACACAAGAGCAGGGGATTTCAAGGAAGCTTGGTGAATGAATGGAAGAAAGATGATGAAGTAAGGAAGGATTTTACAGAAATCTTAGAGAGGGAAGAAGGAAAATTAAAGCGATGGTGTAAGGAAAGTAGCCAGCAGAAGGAAAGAAGCAAAAAATCAGATAAGAAATGGAAGTGCACTGGCAGATGACGGTGCATGGATGAATTTAGCATCTGTTGTGTCTTGGTTAACTGGATAATTAGTCCTGTTACAACATAAGCCTTTTTTGAGAGGGCAAAGAAGGGGGAGAAATGATCCTTTGCAGGTATTTTAGGTATTACACAATACTGTGATTTTCTGAAATACTTACAGTGCCTATGGCTTTGGTTTCCAAGTGGTGGAGGATTTTGATGGTTTTGGTCCCAGTTTTACTATTAGCCCCTCCAGGGAAGAATGCTGTGGGGTAGCGCACCCGGCTTCGCTCCCTTCTGCAGGGCAGCCGAGCTGCTGCCCGCCAGCTGCTTCAGTGTCCCCTTGTGTGCGCGGCCAGCTCAGCAAAGCAAGGCTGGGCGCTTCAGAAAGTGGCTCACCTCGTGCAAAGTATTTGCATATGTGTACTTTTTTGTAATTAGCACAGTAGGGCCTTGACTTTATTTGTAACATCAAATGCTACTAACTACAGTGCTTACTGATGAGGGGACCCCTCCTGCACCACGGCTCCTGTCGCTAGACTTCTGCCAGAGAAGCTGGAGCTCACAAGAGGCTTTTCCTCTGTGCCACACGTGTGTTGAGGCTGAACAAGCTGTGATTTTAGGTGCTTACTGAGGCTGTGGTGCTGGGTGCTTACCAAGCGTTTTGGCAAGGTTTGATAGCTACCTCATCCAGCTCGGCTCATGGGTAGCAAGGGGAGCATTGAGCTGAGGGGCTGCGTAACAGAAACCATTTGCAGGGCAGCACATACCTTGCAGTCAAGCAGAGTAGCTTGGCCTGCCCCGCTGTGGTCCAAGTTGCCGTAGGGAGAATTAAGGACCATTCCCTAATTCCTTGTAGCTGCCTGGGTGTGAGCAAACAGCTGGCTCACTGGGCAAAGCTGCCATTCGCAGGGCTCTGTGCGGGCTCCGGACAAGACTTAGAGCCTGTAAGTGGTGACACTTTGGAAAGCACTGGTTTCATCCTCTGGTTTAAGGACAAAAGTGTTGAGTAGACATGGGGAAAAAATCAACTCACAATTGGTAAAGGAAAAATTACCTTAGTGCGTGTCTAAAGGTAGTATCTGCAAGATTTATTACAGTCTTGTGCTCCGTACCATGAAACAGCACCCAAATGAAGGCTGTAGATAGAAGAAAAATTATTGAAGTATTATCTTTATGACTGTGTACCATTTGCACTGCAAGGCATTTTGTTGTGTGCTTACAGGCCTAATCAAACATGTGTTTGTGGATCCAGATAAAGAATAATGCAATTCTGAAACCACAACAGCACTGTTTGATGAACCCTCATTTAATTTGCGATTTACTACTGCCAACAGAAAATCCTGGGCTGATTCTCAGGCTGTGTGCGCATGTCCCTTGGAATTGGTGAGCAGGTAGAGTATGCTCTGGTGAGAGAAGTTGCTCTCCTCTTTCTGCTCTCATTAACATATGTGGAAAATCGTGACAAAAATGAAGCCATGGGGAGATGGTTTTTATGCTAAGACTTTCAATTTTGCATACCCAACCTCAGGATCTAAATTCAGATTTAGATGGTTTCTAAATAATTAATGACAGCAAAATGTAGTCAGACTCTCAGTTCTGAGCAAATTATTTCTCATCTGAAACTGATAGGTGCTTAACCTCTTTCATACAGGTACTGTAGGTCTGTAGCTCATGTCCAAATTCAAACCAGTATTCTTTTACCTGGGCCTCGGTTGTTAGACACACAGAGCTCCTATAATCTCCCTGTAAGCAAGCTAGCAACAAAATATAGAGGTGTGTGGGTTTATCTGTGTGGACTGTGTCCCAGGTTTAAGTGTTCTTCCCCATGATCTGAGTCTCGCCTCTGACCACCCTAGTAAATGCTCCAAGTTTAGACACAGTTCTCTGCATGCAGAGCCAAGCCTCAGTTTCTAGCCATTTTGCATTGTTCAGTGAGTCCTGTTACTAGTTAACATGATTTATGTTTTACTATCACTCCTGCGAGTGCTGGCATCATTGTATGGAGTGCATTTACAATGGGAAGAGATTCCTGCGGCTTCACCGAGGTGGCAGTGGATTCTATTCCCCATGTATCTTAGCTATTTTTATCAGACGATCTGGGGTGGGTTTCTGTCTCTGCAGCTATCATGACATGATGCATTTTAACGTGGCAGCGATTACGACCCGTAAGTTTCTTTTGGCCTCCAGTGCCCCAAAAAGGAAACCCAGATCCCACCCCCACCCAAAGAAATCTTTCTTGTATGCAAGGGCGCTTATTTCCAAACCAGTCTCTTCTCCCAGGACAAGTATAGATGAATGGGGCCTTTTTTCTCCGATGACACTGCAGTCTGATGATTGTGGCGTCTCCACTGGATGCTGGAGGCAGGCAGGGGTGGGATCTCTTCCCGCTGGAATCCCTGCCACGCTGTGCCTTGTGAGGAGAACCCGCTGGCAGAGTTTCCCTCCAATCTCCCTCTCTAATTTCTATCTGTAGTTCTTATGCCCGTCTGCACACAGCAGAGGAGGCTGTGCTGCTTCTAATTAAGAAGATAATTTTAAAATACCTCTTGAACCCTTGACCTTCAGGATTCCCTCAGAGGACGTCCCTCTGATCTAGGGAGAGCTCTCTCATGGTTGCCACTCGTCATGTGAAAATAGGTAGGGTGTAATTTGCAAATATTTATAAAGTTCTGTTCTGGGTAATTGAAACCGCTGTTAATTGCTCATGATTTCAATCCAGACAGCTGGTTTGTTTTTCTGCCCCGCTCCCACAGGAGAAGTTGCATTACTCCATGCCTCAAACCCCCAAAGGCCCACTGGTTTGCATAGCATATTGTCTATCTACCGCGTTTTCAGTAACGCTTGACAGAGTCGTAAAGGCGACCATGGCTTGTTCCAGGAATTGAAACGGAGAATAGGCAATATGTAAAGCTTTTTGGCTTTGAAAATTGGGGAATGATTGCACTGGGAGCTGAATGAGCACGAAGAGGAGAGGAAGCAGAGCTGTCTGCCGGGGCTCTGAGCAACAAGGCAGACCTCGTTAGGGGGGAAGATGTTATAAAGCCTCTTAAACAGTAATCTGAGGTTAGTAAGAATTCAACTTTGAGTCAGACTGACTCTCCAAAGGTCAGGATAAATATACTTCACTGCTGCAGAGCACGTTTCACCAGAAAATTATGCATGGGTGGGTAGATCCCACCGGACAGCTAGCAAGCAGGAAAGGCATGGGAAAGGGAGTGACAGGAAAGATGGTTGATATTCTTCCTGAGAGACATCTATGAGATGAGCGGGTGTTAGGAGCAACCAGGACATTTCAAGCAGCTGCAACAGGAGAGATCAGTCAGGGCCAAATAAATCAATAAGGTAATCAATGGCCATAATAATAATAACTACAAGAATGTTACAAACAAACACAACTTAAGCAAAGAACAAAAAGATGGACGAAAAGAAAGGAATCTGCTGTATACACACATATATATGAGTGTGTGTGTATAGCCTTGTATATAATAAAAGGAATAGAGGATCAATATAAGCAGCAGTGCTTTTGAAGGGAAAAGATGGATGAGTTGGATATTGCTGTGGAACTGAATGTCTCATTAAAGACAGTGAATGAAAAATGGTCTCTGAAAATGGGGAAAAATAGAACTGAAGTGAAAACCAGGCAGCAGCAAATTCAGAGCACCTACATACAGGTGAAGACACCACTGCAGCTGCACCCGTGGGACCATCTCACAGCCTCCAAGAGATTTGTGCAGTGGCCGGGGCAGTGGCCGCCACCAGCTCTGTGGCCCTCCCTGGGAGAGCAGCAGAGCTGAGGCTCAGCCCCGGGAGGGATGTGCGGGCTGGGCTGCACCGCAGGCAAACACACACCGTGGCATTCAACAGGCAGGGCCTGGAAACCAGAGGCTGGCTCCATTGCTTTCCAGGGGTTTCACTCCCAGATCCTCATTGCTGTCTTGAGATCAGGCAGGATGAAGCTGGAGGCAGAGCCTGGAGTATTGCGGAGGGTAGTCAGTCATGCCTGGTTGACCTGATGAGTCAGCCACCTTCCTCGGGCTTTATGTTAAGGCTTCGTTTTGCAGGCAGGGCGAGCCAGGAGGGCTCAGTCTCCCCCCTTCACACCAGCGCTTTGCCGGCCCTGCCTGGCCAGCAAGCCTGGCAGCTCCCAGCCCTCAGCCAGCTGCAAGGATGCTCAGCTGTGTCTGGGGAACCGGGGCATGAGGAATAATTAGTTCAGACCAAGCAAAACCTAAGTAGTCTACAGCAGGAGCTAGCCGTGTGGGACCTCTCCATCAGTCAGTGAGCGCAGGGATTAATATGGGTCAGATCCAAAATCCCCCAGTGGCAAGAGAAGATGCCCAGTGATCTGGGCTTTTGGCTACACGCTCCTCATGGCTGCACAAACTTGAATGCATTGGGCTGTCTCAAGCACATGCTAAATGTGACATATGTGGTTTAAGCTACTTTTTGTTTCTCCTGGGACTGCTAGTTATAAGCTGCTTTTAGAAGCAACTCATTAGGTTAAACTGAGAAAAAAAATAGCCTAACCCGGAAGAGGGGCTATGTCTCAAGGAAGCTGGGGAAAAACAGACAGACCAACAGAAACGTTGCTAAGTTTTAATCATAACACACAGAAAAACAATGGAATGAAAATGCTTTAGGTAGAAAAGGGGTTCATTTGGATCATTCTTACTAATATCAGCCCTATGCCTGTTTATATTTCATATATTACACAGGGTGAAATGTCTTCATTTCATTTTTTAAAAATTTCTTCATGCACATGAATTGTACTATCCACCCCTTTTTTTATAAAAAAAATAAGGCTTTTGTAGCTAGTGGTAGTATTAATTTGGGAAAGATGGTGGGAGTCAGGGAAGAGGCAAATATGTACATCTGCTATGTATGAAAATCATTGTCTTGTCCATTCTTTATTTGTTGCCATCTAACACTGTCTTTAATGGCAAATGCCAATGACTGCACAACTACAGAAAATACTGAGGAGACAGAATACGCCCAGTAAGACCCTCCAGCCAAACTGAAACTCCCCATAAGATCTCCATTAATTAACATCTCTACAGATGGGTTTCCTTAATTGTAGGAAATGGAATACAATCCCTATAATCAACTCTTCACTCAAAGGCTTTTTCCTTCCCCGCAGCATCTGGAAAGAACAGCAGTGAGTGTTTGACACCTTGTTGCTGGAGGCCACAGCTGCTGCCTCTCCAAAGCGACCTGCTGCCCAGGGCCCCACACCAAAACCAGTCTCATGTCTTTTCTCAGACTCCTCCAGCAACCCTACTGTGCTGCACCGAGGGGTTTTTGTCTTCATGTGGATCCCAGTGCTGGTATCTACTAGCGCAATGCCCCTTTCTCTTCACCATGGAGGGAAATGTTGGTTCTTCTCTAAGGTCTTCTCTGCCTGGGCTGGAGGGTGAGCACCTCTTCTCCACTGCAGCACAAGGAGAGATAGATGCCAAGCTGCGGAGCAAGTGGTATTGAGGGGTAACCAAAGAAAACTGTCCTCCTTGGAGAAGCAGGTGGTCTTTGGGGAAGACCTTGCCTTATGATGAGTTTGTGGAGCACCTAGCAGTGTGGCACCACCAGTCCATGAGGACTGCCAGCCAGTCCCATGGGAATTTCCACCTCTGTCTCCAGAGCTTATGGTTTCATCCAGCACAGCTCTGACATGTCACCTTTCCTCTCTGCTCCTGTAACTAAAAGCCTTTGTCCAGTCCCACAGAATTTTATATACTGGTTACTACCTCTTTCTCCTCTTCCATCCCACTGTCCCCTCTTGTTACCACCTTTCTTTGCACACTCCAAGTCCTGTAATTGTCTCAGCCTTTCTCCTTCAGAGAGTCATTGTCCCACCATTAGCTGTGTCCGCTACATGGCACTGAATTCCATCCACTGCCCTGCCTTTTCTTCTTCCATCTCATCGAGTCAGCATGCCAGAGTGGGGCACAGCAGAGGGAAATAAATGGCCTCCTCCTTGTGGTGGCTGCAAAACCGTGGATCTTATTTTTTCTTTTGTTCTTTCTGCCACAGTGTGAGGCTTGTGGTGAAAGTTTATTAAACTGATTACTGCTTATGAAAAAGTCTTTGTCTTTAATTAGGAATTGTTTAACTTGGACAGGGAGCTCAGGGAGTTCAAGGACAACTTTAATGAACAGGTGGTGTTTGTCCTGAGCCCCACGAACAAGAAAGATGTGGGCAGCACCATCCAGACAATAAATATTGTGTGCAGCTGTGTCATGACAGTACCTCCACCACGCTTGGGCATCTGGCCAGCGTCCCTGGTGTGTGTGGACCTTGCATATCATGAGACAGTGCGCGCCTGCACTTGGCACAAACTTAAAGTTTGCATACACTAGGTATGTAAACTGTTTTTGTTTTTGCTGAATTGCAAAGGCTGGCAAGCTCTGGGACTGGGCCAGAAGCCTCACCTATGGGTGGATGCACCACGTAGGAATTTCCCATTTACTGAGAGACTTCTGGCACTGGCTGCAACGGGGCTTCCCAGCTGAAGAGTGGGCTTGAATGATGTTATTAAGGTGGTAATTGGTGATGTATCCTTTTCTTAGACTCTGTAATGCTTTGCAGTAATGATTTGATGCTTCGCTCCTATTGCTCTGTTTTCATATTGTGGATAATAACTAGTACTGTTTCCTTTTATCATATTGCACGCTATTTTCCTGTATTATATTGCATTATAATAAGCTGCATTTGTTCTTATATTTGATTTGGAGCCCATTTTTGCTTGGTATCCAGTCAGTCAGCAAAACAAGGCTCTGTGGCACAGTGAAGAAAACTTTCCAAGAAATGTAAGGTGGTGCCAGGCAAACTGAAAATCGTGTGCTCTGGCCCTGAGGCAGAGCAGCTGGGGAAAGGTACTTGCTCCAGGCTGCCCAGCATCCCTGGTCTTCTGGGACAGCTTGTGTGCTCTGCTGGTCATAATGCAAACAACCAAGGCATTGGGTATGGATGGGCCCCAATCCCTAAGGGTATGGTAGTTATTACTGGGAGCAGCTGCTACAGAAAGCACTTACACACACTCCTTAGCTAAGTTAAGTAGTCACCACTGGTGTTAAATGTCCTTGGGCTCAGCCACAGGTGAACCACATGGATGGAAGAAGCGGTGGCACCTTGTGCATGGTGAATTTCAGCACTGAAGCCTGAAACAATGTGTTTCTGACCATGTACCAACTCTCCCAAGGAGCTTTGCCACTTTTTGGGAAAGACGGGGGACACCATCTGAAGAGAGGTTACATGGTAGGAGGGTTTTGGAGGATCCATGGACCTGGAAGTAAAGCAGATACCTGAGGTCACCCTGCAGATTGCAGCCCTTCCTAATATCAGTGTGGACCTTGGAGGATCCACAGTTCTTCATGTCTCCTGAACACAGGGAAGCTCTTCAGAGGGTGCATTTCTTACAACTACTTTCTGCCTGCTACCAACATGAGTCCTGGTATCTTGTCGTGGAGGAGATTCTGCAGATATCCTTGTTCTCAGGGCTTACAGGCATGTCGGAGCTGTTCTCCAGGGAGCCATGGGAATGTGGGACCAGCCGTAAGGCTGATGTGCACAGTGGCTGTAAAGGCTCTCCCAGAGAGTTACAGTTCCTCCACGAGCAGAGCATGGAGTACAGAGGGTTGCCTTCCTCCCCGCCAACACTACAAAGATGAAGGTCTCTGCCGGCAGTTCAGGCACATCTAACTCACAACTGCATGTGCCGAAGACAAATAGACTCCAGAGAAGACATGCTCACATACGAACCTGAGGTGGAGGCTGCGAAGACATGTGGTGTCTTGCCCATGGACTCCACTAAGGAAATGTACTTCATGGAACATAGGCTCTCTGAGCCAGCCCTGACCAGGAACAGCACATTCATAAGGGAGTAATATGTATGGGCCAGGGGGGTAATACAGGGAAAAAATCATCAGCTTTCCCCTTCTGCCACTCAGAATTTCTTTTACTGTGGTATGCAGGTACCCACTCAGTACAGATCACTGTGCACCCCTCCCGAAGGCATTTCCACGTTGTGCAGCACAGCACTGTACAAGGCAGATGTTTTACTGCTGCTTCCCATGCTTATCAGGAAAGAAAACCAGTAACTGAAATAATGACAGTTTAATTGCTCATACGCTCTCACTTTGTTCTGCAACAGCATTGTCAGAGTTTTCTATCTATGGAAGTTGTTCTTTTCCTGATCTTTAGGATGAGTCAGTTTTAGGAACACAAGTCTGCTTTTAATCAGTGTTTTTAAAAGTAGGGTTTTTTTCTTGGAAATAACTTGAGCATTGGTATCACTGGAGTCTCTTGCTCCCTGAGACAATCACTCAGCTGCTGTGAAACACTAGGGTCTGCTGGCTACTCTGCACACAGTTGCAGGCATTAAAGAATTGCACATTTCTCTCATTGTAGCCAAGCCAGATACTCTTTAAACTGCGAAGATTCACCTTCGGGGTGGGCAGCACCTTTCTGAGTGTGAAGTGGGATCCCTGTGCTTGTGCCCACGTAAGGCACTAACCTGCATCTCAGGGGGGCTGTGTCCAGTTTCCCACATTCACATACTCAAGAGCAATTCAGTCCACATAGCATTTTCAGAAATGATGAAGGAATCCTTAGACCACATCCTCAGAAATTGTATAGCTACTGTAGAAGCATTTTACTGCAAGTCAATTTTGAAAATGGGATATGCTTTAGAAAATAAGGAAAGGTAAGCATATTTGTGCCTTGTAAGGCCATGGGACATCATGCATGGGTGCCACACAGGACCCCAAGATGCCACTTTGTCACACTCCTTGAAGAAGGTGCACCATCCCTTTTGCTCGTGTACAGTATTTACTTTCTGCTGTGCTCTCAGCTTCTCTGACGTGACTGACTCCTCCTGGTCCTTCTCTCTGAGATCCCACAGGAATAGCAGTCCAGTCCAAACCACTGCTTCTGAATCCAGCCCTCCTAGTGAAAACGAGTTCATTCACCTGGCAGAGGGATTTGTAGAGAAATGCAAAACAGTGTGTAGGGTTCAGCAGAACACTCAGATGGACAATTTATTAGATAGAAATCTAAGCATGTGTTTAAGTGCACTGCTGGGTCTCCGCTGTAACCCTGCAGTCACCAACAGACAGGCAGCTAGAGAGGCACCAGAATTAGTTGCACAAAACATAGGATAAACAAGAAGAACCCTCCTCATTTTTGGCTCACTAGTTCTGGGCTGGCTGTAAGCTGAGTCCCACACCACTTCCCACAGTCTGCAACAGCCCAAGTATGCCATAGCCTCCTATCCTCCGCACTGAGCCAGAAGTGGTGTGGAGACCCAGGTTATCTCCCTCCAGAGGGCAAACCCTGGTGTCACCGGAAACCTTGTTCTCTGAAGGGCTTGAACTGCTCAAAGGGCAGGACGTGGGTCAGGCCTGCTTCTCACCAACCCAAACACAGCTTCTGCACATGCTTAAAGTTGAGGATGTGGCTAGGGAGCATTTTTCCTCATTCACTGCTTACAAAAAGACCAATTCAAACTTTTTAAATGCTTCTCCTTCTACCAAAGCTATTTAATCTGCAGGGATGCACCCAGCAAGTGATTTTTCTTTATAAAGTTTCGCTAGATATTTCAAGAGACTCCTTTGTGCAAATTGCTACCTCAGTGAATGTACCTTGCAAACCTTTATGATGACCTAATTAATTTTGCTGAATAGTAGAAGCATTTCCTACCTAAAGGCAAGGTACAAGATGAGGGGATCAAGTGCACCCTCAGTAAGTTTGCAGACGACACCAAGCTGGTGGGGAGTGTTGAGCTGCTGGAGGCCAGGAAGGCTCTGCAGAGGGATCTGGACAGGCTGGACCAATGGGCCGAGGCCAGTTGTATGAGGTTCAACAAGGCTCAGTGCCAGGTCCTGCACTTGGATCACAACAATCCTGCACAGCGCTACAGGCATGGGGAAGAGGGGCTGGAAAGCCGCCTGGAGGAAAAGGACCTGGGGGTGCTGGTTGACAGCCAGCTGAACATGAGCCTGCAGTGTGCCCAGGTGGCCAAGAAGGCCAACAGCATCCTGGCTTGTATCAGAAACAGTGTGGCCAGCAGGACAAGGACAGTGATTGTCCCCCTGTACTTGACACTGCTAAGGCTGCACCTCAAATACTGTATTCAGTTTTGGGCCCCTCACTACAAGAGGCACATAGAAGTGCTGGAGGGTGTCCAGAGAAGGGCAGTGAACCTGGTGAAGGGTCTAGAGCACAAGCCTTATGAGGAGCGGCTGAGGGAGCTGGGGTTGTTTAGTCTGGAGAAGAGGAGACTCAGGGTGTGTGTCTTATTGCTCTCTACCTGAAAGGAGGCTGTAGGCAGGTGGCAGTAGGTCTCTTCTCCCAGATAACTCATGACAAGACAAGAGAAAATGGCCTCAAGTTACACCAGAAGAGGTTTGGACTGGGTATTACGAAAAAATTTTTCACTGGAAGGGTGGTGAAGCATTGCAACAGGCTGCTCAAAGAGATGATGGTATCACCATCCCTGGAGGTATTTAAAAAACATGTAGGTGTGGTGCTTAGCGACATGGTTTAGTGATGTATTTGGCAGCGCCAAGTTAATGGTTGGACTTGATCTCAAAACTCTTTTCCAACCTACATGATCCTGTGATTCTGTGATACCCACTGTCACCCAATGAATTTTTAAATGCCTTTTTTTTCCCTTTGGTTTCAATGGTCTTTGTTGTTGAGCCATCAGATATTACGACCAGAATACAAACTTTTCTTCTCACTGCATGTATAAGAGTGTAGAATTGTAAGTATTGATTTGATTGTATATTCAGCTTGTAAGAGGCCATTTAGTAGCCACAGTGGAGTTCTGCTTTTCTACTCCTTACTGAGTGAAAAGCAATTCTGCTGAGCTTTTCCTAGGCAGAAAGCATACTGCTGGATTTTCACACCACAGGCTTGTTCCCATGCCTCCAGAGGTAACAGGGGTTTCATCACTGACTTTCTTTTTTTTTTAAACTCTTTATCTTGTAAAGTAGATTATAGGCAGTAAGATAATGTAGAGTCTGATCCTGTCTGTACTAAAGTCAATATTCAATGCTCGTGGGTTTTGGTGGCACTGGATTAACTCATTAGTCGTAACTGCATTTGCAGGGAGGTGAGGACCGTGAAAAACACCTAGATTTTACTTGCCCTGGCATAGGCATAGACACAGAATTTAGTTCGACATCCTCAGCCATAATCATGTGGAAAATCACTAGATACTGACTTACCAATTCCATGAAACCAAAGCACAGCCTGGCAGCTCTCATGATATTGGTCTTTTAAGGAGTGACCCATGCATGCCCAGATGTCTCCTCCCAGAATAATTTCTTAGGCGTAAAACTGCACGCTAAAACCACCCAATGTAAAAGACAACATTGCGTGTCAAAACATGACAATCTTTGGACATCTAACTTATCAGTTACTGGGGTGGATACCTGCCCTTTCCACTGATCTCCCAAGGGAAACTTGCTTTTTTCCTGCAGCTCTGGCCTGTGCAGTGCTGTAGTCAAAGGTAAATTTAAGTTATCTGAACGTATTCACTTCTCATTTGAGCCATGCCAACTTTAACTGCTTTTCATACACCAAACTCATTTTATATATTTGAATCTGCTTTCTATTTTGCTTTCTGCCATTGATGTGTTTCAGTAGGTATAAGCATGACATAGAACTACAAGAATCAAAAGCTTCAAAGGGGCTGGTGCTTCTGGCTGGTTTGATTTGTTGTTGTTGTTTGTTGCCTTGATGGTACTGACCTGCCCTCCCCCTAGCAGTACCCAACGTCTCTCATGAGACTTGTGCCTTTTCGCATTCCTGTTAGGGAGAATTGTATGCAATGGTGGTTTTTTAGGAGGGCATGTTTATAAGTGTTCATGAACACTAAATCAGCTGTTCTCAAATACAGGGTGTTTGGTCTGAAAGAGCAGTTTGAGCTTGGGAAGAAGCAACAGGACCAGAAACGTGGGAGAACAGCAGTGGTTGCCACTAGCTAAATGTAGCTGGGAAGAGAAAATGATCTTATGGAAATAATTCCAATGTTCTTACCTTTTTTCAAAACTTCTGGGACCAAATCTGACCCAGTACTATTTTTAATTTTGTTAACTTCCAATAGAAATATTGATGCACTAGGAGGGCACAGACTGACAGTGAATGACTCATCAGTCATTTTATGGTCTGCCTCTGCATCTCAGCTCTTCTAATTCATTGCTTGGAAATGCCCTCCCAGTGCATCCTTGCTGGTTAATCATAATCCCCTCACCTTGGCTCTGAAACCTCTCCTACAGATCAAATTCAGCAAACTGCGGGTCCCTACCCAGGCAAAACTTCCACCAGCTCCCTGGGCTTGTGGAGGGTGACATTGTGCCCGTGAGGTGCTGGCCAGTAGGTCCTGTTCAGGTCTGCTGGGTCCGCCGTCAGCCACAGGGAAGCCACAACAGCTTTTGCTTGGAGAAGACCCTCTGTCTTCATCAGTGCTCAGACTCTCAACCTGCAAACTCCGTGAAGCTGTTGAAATTGGAAGAGGACTGATCTGTTGGTGAGAGCTGGCATTTAATTAAAAAAAAAAACCACGACAACAAACTGCAAACAAAAACCAACCAACATGGCTTCTCCAGCTCCACTGGTAACTTCCCATGTTGGTCTAGGTCGAATGTAACCAAAGTCCACATAGATTAGATCTGCTACTTTTCCCTGATCAAGGCAAGCAGATACCCAGACAAGTTTAGCCTGATGTGATCTGTTTTTCGTAAAATCATTTTTGCCTCTTTTTGTTTCTGCATCTTGATTATTTCCTCCAATCT
>JAVJGI010000060.1:32550687-32594743 GCA_035590275.1 Ibycter americanus
ATATCTGTTTCAAAAATTTATACATGATAGAGGTCAGACTAATGAACTGTACTTTCTAAATTATTTTTTTCCCCAGCTCAAGATCTACCCCCAAGTCTTTAAAACTCTTTCAGTCATTTAAGTGCCTGCACAATATCCACTACTTCTTGTATGTTAACAACATTGCAATACTCGGGGAAGATATGCATAACCTTGAACTGTCAGTATACACAGGTTCTCCAGCTGTTCAACATCAAATTAAGTTTCCAAAGAAACTGAACATGATGCAGTTTAAAACTTTCTATATTTCCAGCTTTAAATTTGTACATATTGTGAAATAGCCTCTGCTCAGTACTGCCATTGTATCAATAGTTAATAAATGTAGGCAAAAATGTTCGTGTTTCACTTACTTGAGTCTCTCAGATCAATAGAAAGAATGACTCTTCTTTTTTACTTCCCTATGCAAAAATGGATCATTAATTATTAATCAAAGCAGACTAGATTTCATTGAAGGTCTGACTTCCTGTAGCAAGGTACTGTATCCTTAAATGTTAAAGGTGCATTCTTTCTTGAAAGGCCATGTGCTAAAGGAGCTTTTAACTGCAATATGAAATGGATCCAATGGTAAAGCCTAAAAGAGTGTAAGCATGAGATGTGGGCTGCAATGCTTTCACACACGAAGAGCTTTAACATGAATGCCACAAGTGTGCAGAACAGCGTGCTACACAACTGGTCCTGCAGGACTTCAACAGAAAGCTGTTGGTTTCCCCATCCCTGTGGATTGCTCTGCACCTTGGAGGGGCACACTGGGGACGTTCACCCCCGTGCAGCCCTGTGCAAAGGGCACATAGGCCCCAAATCCAGATTGCCTTTGGAATAAGAAGTGGGGGATGTCAAAAGCTGAATTTCATGGCTGGGGTTTCTTTCCTGCAGTGGCCTCTGGTGACCCTCAGCCTGACTACCAAAGAGACCCTGGGAATCCTCAGCCTGCTGGGGCCATGCCAAGGCCACGCCAGGACTGGGGCTGCTGAGGGAAACAGGGATGTTTGCTGGGTTGGAACTTAGTCCTTGCATCAGCTCTCAGCAAGCGGCTTCCAATATTTATTTTAAAGCTCTGTTGGCTCAGTTTAAGCCATGCCTGTCATGAGCATTATGTTCAAATGCAAGCTAAAATGACTTAAAGATACATTTAGAAGGACCGTGAACCCTGTTGGAATTGATAACCAAGGCCTCGCTTTCTTTATTATTTTCACATGCTCAATTTATTGAATATGTACAGAGAATGAATTGAAAACAAAGTGCTGTATTTGTGTGACATATTTAAATTATGTATCAGTAGCCCAAGACACTGTGGTTAGCCATTAAATAAATCATCGTAAACAGACCAATTCAGAATGATCTATTTCCATATTTACGTTTGTGGCCTAAGAGAGGAAATGGAAGCTTTTCATGGAGGAAAAAATATCCATCTATCATCAGGTCCTCCAACTAAGGTATCCAGTGCTAGTAAAAATGGTATTTTAAAATGTAGTATCAAATGGGTTTCCAGCGTCTCCCAGGAGTATAATGCAGTGAAGTTCCTTTGTGTTACCTTTTTGGGTTTTATATGATGTATGTATCCATTCTGAGAGAAATGTACAAACAGTTTGTTGACGGGACTTCTTCTTCTTTTCTAAGAAAATTGCTTTCCGTTAATTAAATTGGAATTCATCCCCTTGAAACCTCACCTGCCACAGAGCTCAGCAGGCAGGAAAAGGCAGTCCTGCTGGCCCTGGAAACAGCAGCAATGCTCCAGTTAATTGCAGTTGGACCAAAAAAAAATGGCACTTCTCACAACGACGTGACGGATTCAACGTGTGCGCTCAAGTGTTTGTGCTTTTCTTTTTGTGAGTGCAGCTCCTGGAGTTGTGAGATTCCTGTCACATTTCAGTTGTCCTTTTCGGAAGAAACGAGGAGAAAAGTTTCTACCTCTAATTGTGGACAAGATTGAAAAAGGGGACCCCCAGGACTCAGGCATGAGGAGGTAAGTAAAGGTGTCTCAGCTGGCATATTAAACCCATCTCATGAGTGCTTTTTGGAGACCTTGCCTCATGATTTTCAGACCAGAAGTTGGTTGTGCTGCAGCAGGGCCAGGCTCTGTTGTTCAGAGCTGTAAGGTCAGTTGCACAGGTGACTTACACAGGTGATCAGGAGTTAAAGGCACACCTGAAATGTGTCATCCTCAAGTACCTGGCTGAGGTGGGATCTAACTACTTTAGAGTATCCTACCCCAGGGTCTGTTTGGGCAAAATGTCATGTCGACCGGCATGCCTTCATGTAAGTGAGACCAAAGTTAGCAAAGCTGAGGCAATTTTGAGGATTTTGCTCTGCTTTTTGGTAATTGCATTATTTATCTCATTTACATCTCAGCTGGGTTGAGAAAAGTATAACTTAAGTTTCACTTTCTTCTGTGCAGCCTCTGGTTAATTTAAGGTTCCCATCTGTATCCTTCATCACAGTGCTGTAACAGCAGCAGTAACTGCTCTGAGGGAGTCCTTGGCTTTGGGGGTTACTGTTCTAGGGGAACATATACACAGAAGAAACATTTTTCTTGCTTAAAGAAAAGAATCTTAATTTGCTGACCTCCCTCCAATTTCACCTGCTGACCTCACTGTGTTTGATTTACACTAGTATCTAATCTCAAGCAATGAACTTCCTAGACTTCAGGAGCTGAGCAGTCTTTTTTGGCATTCCTGATAAACACCTTGATAACCACAGATACTATATAAAATGTGAGTACTCAATGATGCTATCTTTCTATGATTGTGCATTTTTAACCCAAGAATAGAAAAAGCTTCCTGCATTTACATTTTGCTATCACAAAAAAGCCCAGCCACAAAGGCACAGAAAAATCAACACTGGAAAACCAACACAAGCTTTGTTTTCCCTTTGTATAAACATGCTGACTTACATTAGCTGAGATCTGAACCCATGTGGGAAACCTGAGAAGCTGTATCTAAGCATCAGGAATAGGTCCTCTTATATCAATACCTTGTAAAAATAAGAACAAGCTGTTCTTTAGAAGGAGAAAAAATTGCACAGCTCTGTATGTGAATGATGGATCTGTTACACTTGCACAATTTCACTAAAGATTCTCCTGGCAAGAAAAATGCTCTGGGAACGCATCCCTAAAAAATCCAACACTGCCAATAGTGTCAGCCGTGCAAACACCGCTTCTGTGTACGTCACCGTATGTAAACTCAGTGAGCTAAATGTTTAACTGACTATTTCTGCTATTCCCCTCTCACCCTGAGAGCTGTTTGCATTAACAAACAAAGTCTAATGTTTATGTACACAGTCACCCACGCTGTCTCCCTCCACCATTTAGCTTTTATTCCAGAGAAGAATTCTTTCTGGTGGTGCAAGGCTGCTGTAATAGCTCCACTGAGGGATCCTACCTCTCAAAAGAGAGCTGTACCAGTGGGGCCAGAAGAGAAAAGCTGGGTCAGTTCACTTTAATTGATACCAAAAATTCTTCTAATCAAAAGCAAAAGGCACTGCCACAGTCTCTCTGTGACTGGAGGAGACATGGATGAGGATGGAAAGCAGGTCTCTCACTCCCTCTGAAAATTAACCCAGGTAGAACAAGAATTGACTTTACAGGTGGGGAAAAATAATATAAGCAGTTGGTGTCCATGCAGTGCTGGTTAGTGAAGTCCACAGTGGCTCTTACAGGTGGGTGCTGTGTTTGTTCCCAGGGCCAAAGCTGTGGCACCAAAGTGAGAAGTTTCTTCAGTTCTGGAGAGAGAAAGGACATTTTGTGATGCCACACTTGCAGCTCTGTCCCCTGGAGCCCCGTACATGGTACTGAGGAAGCTGTGAGACACTAAAGTTCCAGCAAGTTTCTCCCCTCTCTGGCTGGTAAGTGAATACTGTTGTTAAAATAGACTCTTTCCAGCCATCCTCATCATGGCTCCTACAAACCAAAATAGTAAAAGTGGCAGGAATTGCCTTCTTCCACCTTTGAGTTACTAGGAGTCTTTTGTTGCCTATAAATTATTTTCCTCAACACCAAAGGGGGACACTTCACTGGGGCTGCAGCATGCACCACATATAGTCCCATGCTCAAATGTTATAGGGATGGGCCATATTTTAAGACTTGGCAGACAGAAGGAGCAGACGCTGTATGTGTATATATATATATGTATATGTTTGTAAGAAAACCCGCAGAATGTGTGTGCTGTTCCTAGCTGAGTTAGGGTTGTTCGTGGAGGAGTGCTTCCTCCTGTGGGTTGATGCACTTTGCGCTGAAGGACACAGGGCATGGGTGGAGGTCATTCACCAGATTTTGCTAGGAAAGACTCACCTTGGTGTGGCTGTCTGTGAAGGGATGATGAACCTGCCACAGAGACCTTCATGCAACCATCAGCAGGCAAGCCATGAGGAGGAAAAAGCAGTCATTTAAGGATGGTGCCCAACACAGGTCAGTGTCTGCACAGCCTTTGGCCCTACCTCCCTTCAGTCTGGTTTTGGGGATGCTGCAGGTGATGGGGACCAGCCCAACGGCAGCTCAGGCTGTGGCAAGAGTGCTGTCATCCCTAGGTGAGAAACCCACCAAGGCAAAGTTCCTGTGGGCACAAGCACAACTGGTTTTACGTGACTGGGGCCCCGCGAGGTGGCAGGGTGCTGGGGGAGGCAGCAAGGCAAATGTGTGTCTGGCAGTGGAAAGCTGGCTCAGTTGGACCTGGGCAGTTTTGCCACTGATTTCAGCAGACCTGGAATTTTGGCAGTGGCGGTACTACACGAAGGAGCACGCTCCCATCCTACATGAGCTCAGTTGCTCTTGGAGACAGGCGTGAGACGGGTGTCCTACCCTGGTCTGGAGTAAAAATCTGGGGACTGGAGATAGCAGACAAAGCACAGAGCTGTGGTGAAACAGAGCTCTGTTCTTCCATCTTTACACAAACAAAAGTCCCATTGAAAGCAGTAAGACATTAAGTCCTCTGATTGAAATATATATATAAATACATGTAAAAGTTTGATGTATTACAGTTTCAGCTCTACGCTTTCCCTTGATTTTAATTTTTATGTGGAGTTCAAATACAGAGTGTTCCTTCACAGCTTATTTTCAAAGCCCCCTTTTTTTTTTTAACTTTCATATTTAGACTTATTTAAGGCCCTTAGATTTTTATCCCAGCTGTGGAAGGCAGAGACAGACAGAGAGAGACAGAAAAGTCAAAGACACTTTTACAATACCGGAACCTTTGAAGAGCATCCTTGAAATACAGAAAAAAAATGCCACCATAAATAATGCTTCAGTTTTTTAAAGGAAGTTTTCTTTTTTGAGTGAAGCCTTTTCCAGTTTTAAGAGTATGAAATAATTAAAGTGTATGCATGCATAATTATGCTTTGTCTCTACACCTGCAAGTATTGCGGGGGTTTTTTCCTCACTTTTGCTCCTATTTTATCTCTCTTATATTACCAATCAGGCCCTGCTTCCTGAGCAGGTGCCCTTGGAAAGGAGAAATGCCTGAGCTTATGCCAGCATCACTGTCCTGGTTCTTCGGCAGAACCAGGTTTCCAACATGTGCCATGTGCAGCACATGCCCTGCCCAGGCAGGTGGCTATCTCAGGGCTTGTGTCTGGCAAGGGTGGGTGCTGCTCTCGGGTTTTGTTTCCATCCTTCACTCTAGCTGATGTGGCTGCTTTAAATTTTCTTTACTTGTTGTTGGGGGAAAAAAAAACAGGTTTGTGCATTCAAGCAGATTTGTGCAGAAACAAGCAGTCTGTGTTCAGGTGCCTCTCAGACACCCGAGCATCCCCGGGCAAGAGAAGCTCTCAGTAATGCAGCTGCAGTCCTGGGCTCAGCCCACCCCTTTGCAGGGCTGAGGAGCCCAAGGTCCCTGGACCTGCTTATCGAGTGCAGCTGACAGAAGCAGCCTGCAGATGCAGCAGCTTGTGCAGCAGTTTTTGGGCTCTACTTTGATATCTGAGATCGGGGGTTGGGGGAGATCCTGGGAGCCCTTTGAGGACTGTGAGGTGCGGGGTGAGGACAGCGACAGGGGGCCGTGACCGCTAGCAAGCTCTGGCAGCCTGGAGTTCATCTCCCTTCTGTAACCTGTGTTGCTATGAGATGCTGATTAACTGAAGCTCTTTGCAGACATTTGCCTGTTTCAGTAACCATTTGCTTCAGAGTGACCAGTGGCGACAGCACTCAGCTGTGTCGTACAGACCATGATTTCGCCCGCCAAACCCCACACCTGGGTAAAGCTTTTACTGTTCCGAATGCCTCGAGAATTTTGGATGGGCCTGAGCTTATCCTGGGCAGGGATGGGCAATGTCTGAAACTACATATTTCTTTTCCCCCCTCAGAAAGCAAAGTTTTATTTCTCTATTTTTTAAAGAAGTGGAGTACGTTGGAGAACCAAAGTGAGAATTTTTATATTGCAAAACTTGATTAATTGTATTTCCCCTATACTGTTCTTCCTCCCCCAAAAGTTTCTTTCTCTGTAGCTCTTCAGAGGACTCGTTATGTTAATATCACTGTCTGCTGGATTTGGAAGGTCAGTGGCTAGAGAAGAAGGCAGGGAAAGAGGCCACGTTCGCCCCGGATGGACACAAAGCAGGCTGGCGCTGCGCCACCCATCGTTACAGGGTGGACTCTCTCCTGAAATGCTTTTCAAATGCTGGCAGCTTTATGCGCTAGCAGGAGCAACTGTGTTCACTTTTTCAAGAGTAGAGCAAGCTACTAGCAACTCTGGGAGGCATCTCTGAAATATCAAGGTGTGGGGGTATCAATCAGACAACCTAGGGGGCATGGAGTTCATCCTGGAGGGCCGGCTCTGATGCTGGTTGTTCACAGCCCCTCCTCACCCCAGATAACAGGGAGATTTTCTTCCCATGGAGAAAGTGCCTCTAGCTGAAGCTGAGGAAGGCAGCATCCCACTTAGAAAGCTTGGAGCATCCCAAGGAGCTGCTCGGGGCCTTCTGCCAGCAGCTGTGTAGCCTCCAGGTCATACAGGGGAGACTTTATTGGGTGTCTCTCCTGAAGCTTGGCGGCATTGTCAGGGATGCTGTGTTTGTAAAACACCCTGGTAACACAGCTAGGGAGGGTGACAAATTAACCTCTTCTTCCTTTATTTTGTCTGGGTGAAGCATTTATTCGTGCAGCCTAATTAGTAGGGGTGCATGTGGGTGTCTGCTATCTGCAGCACACACAGTTAAGTCAGGAGACTAAAAACATGGGCTGGAAGGCTCATGGAGAGTGTGAGAGGGAAGGGTGTGCTGGCTGGGAATAGCACCCAAAAAAAGATCCCAGCTGCCACCATGCTCGCAGACAGCTGTCCCCTTGAAGGGGCTGTGGGGCTCTGGGATGTAACTCTCAGCCTTGCCCAGAGTCTTCCTCACCTCACAGAAATGTGCCATTGCAGCGGTGGTTTAACCCACTGCATGGAGAGAGGTAGCGTAAGAAGATGAGGGGTGGTGGGCATCATGGAAGTGTGGAGGACTTCGCTCCCACTCATGGAATGGAGACCTTTTCCAGACCCCTGTGTCAGGGCAGTGGGACTTAACTGCTTGTCACCACCATTAAATTTGGATCCCACTGGCCAAATCCAGCAGAGTTTGAGTTTGAGTTTGAGAGAAAGTTTCGAAGTTAATTATATATTCTCAGCAGATTTATGAAGAAGCTTATTAAATCAAGGAAATGGGCCCAGACGGGTGTCCACCAAGGGGACCAGGCTCATTACTCAGTCCAGCTGATGCTGGTCTGGCATCTTGCCCATGCACATGTCACCAAAAGCAGAGGGTAGGAGCTGGTTATTGCTGGGATGGTGAGGATAGTTGGGGAACAGACGACACAAATCTGTAGAAACGCAGGCTCCATTAATTTCACTGCTTTGTAAATGAAGGTGGGGGAGAAGGGGGAAGAGCAGTTGTTACTAAGATGCTTGTGATTATTAGGACAAATCCACTAGAGCTATGAAATTAATATGCTTAAGTGTGCTATGTCTCTGGATGTTCTTATTCAGAAGTCACATTTTTTTACTATCAGATCTTTTGCTAGATTGTTAAAAATAATTAGAGGGGACCAGCTAGAGCTCAGGGTCTCTGCCATGTGAACAGGACTGTATGTGAGCAGGAGCTCATGGGGTAAAAGCTGAAGAAGCAGAAGGAAAATCTCAGACAGGTCAAAAGAAAACATTTCCAGAGCACAGGAAGGGAGAGAAGCTGAATGTTCTGCCTTACATCTCTCCAGCTAGATTTTTCAGAGGGATTACTCTGAAGGGGCTGTTGTGACTTTATTTCTTAAGCATGTCGGAGTGGTTCTTCTGAGATAGTACTTACAGTTCCACTCCCTTTTGTGACAGTTGCAGATTCTCAGAAATGCTTGTTATGAAGTCTTGTTCTGAAGTGCATTTAAAAAAAACCCCGTAGAGCCACACTTAGCCATCTTTTCTATGGGGACTTGATAGATTTCTGCATATGTTATACAAGTCTCAGCATCTCATGAGCAACTCACATTTCCACCAGGGATGCAGGTCTTTCCCCACATCACTTTAAGTCAGGATCATTCATGGTTGTTTGTGTAACGGCATATGGGGGCACCATTTGAAATTGGGCTTTCTTGGGCGCACTATCGCACAGCCTCATATAAAAGGCACTCTTTGCCTTGAGAAACTTTTCCCATGAATATATAAGGTGAAGGATGAAAGGGGGAGTGAAGGGCCTGTCATGTAGCTGGTGAGCCTGGGTACTGGAGGTTGGAACAGCAGCAGGGATTTCCTGAGTCCCAGCCTGATGTCTTTGCTAGTGCTGCCCTCCTGCAAAGCCCCATCTTGTTGTGGTTCAGCCCATGGTGGCAGACGCAGGAGCTCTTGCTCAGCCCCTTGCTGGTGTAAAGTTGTTCTTTCTGCAGCGCTATGGTGGTCAGGTAGAAGGGGTCAACTTGCCCACTGGAGAGCACTGCTTCTGCTGATGAATGCGCCTTGGGAGCTGCTCAGCTGATGGTGCCTTCTTCCCTCAGTCAATCCAAAGCAACATAAAATACTGTGCCAAACTCTGCCAAAACATTGCACGTCTGCCAGGTGTTATAATTAGAAGTAATCAGGCCCTGGAGGGCTTTTGCTGCCTGCAGCACAGCATGCTGCAGAAGAGACTGGTATCCAGGCCAGCTCCACATTTGGGGCACAGCTATGCTGCCAGTACAGCTGAAGTTAACCCTTGAGCGTAATGTTGTCCAGGCAGTGATATTGCTGTAGGGCTGCACAGGCTGAGCAAGCAGGCAGTGGATCCAATTTGTTGTGTAGGTGCTGCCCATGCTGCATTGGATTTGATATCTTGCCATAATGCCTGATGTGAGACTCTGTGAGCATGTTTTGGTGGGTGAAGGTAATGTGTGTAGGAAGCATTGTGGTCAATCCCAAAGGATTGAAAGCAATAGCCCATGCAAGGCAGAACAAACCTGCCATGTTGGGAAAAGCTGTTTTGATATGAGACCCTTTGGTGCTTCTGGTCCCATATGCAGTAAGCCTGTGGCTCCTTTGGTCTGTTGTTTTCTGGGGGAGCATGCACTGGTGTCGTTAGATGGCACCACTGTGACTGCTGGCAGAGCTCTTGCTGACCTTGATACATGGCGTACTGAAACCTGACTGCCATTCTTCCGTGTGCTATCATGGTAAAAAGGTGTGATTTTCAATTCTTAGGCATCTTTCTGTATCCACACAGGAAGAAAAAAATCTAGGAGCCGATTGTCCACAATTCCTGAAACAAACCAGGAGCCTTCCTCCTGTACAAAGTCTAGGAAACTACCATGGTATAAGTGCTGTAAGACAGAATACAGTCAAAGTCCCTTGGGCTTTACTTCGAAGTGGTGGGCTGGAGAAACCCCTCTGAGAAATCTGCTGCCTCTTGGAATAGGAAGGGGAATTTAAACAGGGCTCATGAAAATGTCTCCTTTGCACTTTCAGTTCCAAGCTGGTGCTCCTTGCTGTGCCATCTCAACCTCCTCACCTATTTGTTTCTTCTTTCCTTCATACCTGTATCTCTGAAATTGTTTGGGCAATTAGCTATTTTTTGTCACCTTTCGTCCTTTTTCTTAAAATTGGGAACATTAGATACTTGTAAGTACTCAGGCATTGCTCCTTCTCATCTTTTCCTCACTCTAATAACATTTCTTAGGTCTGTCTCACGCTTAGACCTATTTGCTTTGTAATACTGCAATGCAGCTGATAAGCAGCATGATTTTTATCCAAACTATTGTAAACCATTATTATTTATTTTTACCACTTCTGCTATAATTTTTGAGCTAATAGTCATGATACTACAGGGTTCTAGTTTGTACATAAGGCTGGGCTTCATAATCTTTTTGTATGAAAAATACAATTTGTCCTCTACAAACTTTGCAACATTTTCTCACTGAGTAGAAACAGGACTTTTTTTGAGAATTTGCAAATAGTATCCTTCAATTAGCTTGGAGTTAAAATTAGTTATAGGTTTGTCCCTTTAAGAAAGTTAGTATTTGTGCCAAATCTTTCACTATGAGTACTCTTGATATCAGAGTAGCACAGATACCTCACACGGCACATACAATAAAAATGAAATCTTGGGCCCAAGTAACACTGAAAAATACTAGGTTGTAAATATCCTAATTATTAACAATTACATTTAATTACTATAATTATAGCAGGTTAAATATGGTCAGGTCAGCAGTTTAGGTAAGTCTTAGGTGAGGTCATTTGAGACATCAAATCTAAAGTCACCTTCCACCATCCCACCTGTACTAATTGGTGTGACGTGGTTCAAACATCTTTAATAAGGAAAATATATGGGCAAAGAGGGACCCATGCACCCAGTGCTGCATGGCAGATTGTGTGAGGCAGCCCTGTTGCTCTGGGGAGCTTTGCAGCTGCACACTGGCATGGGCATGGGGGCTTGCCCCCAGCCCTGCACGTGCATTGGTACTCCATGGCCAGGGATGCTGCAGCAGGAGCTGAGCATTAGGTGCCTGAGAAGAGGTGCCCCAAAGCCCTGAACAGAAAGCTTGCAAGACAGCTGTCACATCATGCACAGACATGTGGGTAGGTAGTTGGGTACCCAACCAGGCTGCCAGAGGCACTTCTGCTTCAGGTTTGTAGCTTGTGGCTGGCATTTTGTTGGGCTTTTCTTGACGGCCATCCCTGAAGGTACTTTCCTGGACCTTGCAAGACTTGGGCTCTGTTTTCTTCTCCACCTCTGAGGACCTGAATCCCCTTTTCTCATTTCCAGAATGGCAGTCTTCCTTACACAGCTGAAGGCTAGTCCTCCAGCCAAACTTGTCTTGCTTTGCACAAATACTGCTGTATTCCCTGTGACCCACAGGAAAATAACAAGTTCCTAGTCTGAGGATTAAGATGCTCTTCCATCCAAGGCAAAGAGGGTTGGGGTTGTTGGTTTCAGTCCCTGTTCCTGCAGATGGTTGCATATTTCACATTGAGGGTGTTCACAGAAACAAGGGCTGGAGCCCCATTTCTGCACTGTCACTAGCCTGGGGAACGTGAAAGCATTCCATGCTAAGAGATGCAACTTTAAGAGGTGATGGGGGAGCTCAGCCTGCTGGGAAGCTGTGAGCTCAGCTCTCAGGGGCTGGGGATGGCATCAAGACCACCCCCATCCAGCAAAGGTGTTCTCTGAAGGACAGCAGTGTAAGGTGAAACAGGAAAAGGCATTGCTGCTCTTGCATTGGAGTCCACACTGCCTTCCCTTGATGCCTGAGGGCTGCCAGTAACGAATGTGCAAACCGTTGCTCTAAGGTGATTGGTGTGAAATGTAAAAAGATTAGTAAAATTAGTTTCTAAGACAAATTAATGTTGACCTTTAAAATTGTCGTTTGAAGTCAACAGCAAAAAGGTAAGGTTTGCCAGAGACTATTGTTGATTGGGTAAAACCATCACAAGGTAAATGAGGAATGATTTGGAGAGCCCATACAATGCCTAGGCCAGAGATCATGTTGTCATCTGGAGATGCAGCTGGCCAGAAAGGTGGTGGTTCCGTACCAACGGGTCACTGAGGCACTCTGGTTTGTGTTGTGTGCCTGTGCATGTTGTCATAATAATGTTAACAACAATAGTTGAGATATTGTTTTATGTGATGAAGATTGCATAATTCAATGATCCTTGTGTAGGTCATCCAACCATAGGTCTTGCTGTGTAAATTGATCCATAAGTCTGAGAGCTTTAAGTGTTGCATGCTAAGATGTATTCTTGAGAAATATCCCAATCCTACAGCGTGAGGAGGTGCCTGACATGGCTGTGTGCAGAGGTGGCCTTGACTTTGGGAGCAGGGATGCTGATTTTCCTGTGGCCAGGGAGGGAGAGGACCTCTGCTCTAGGCAGCACTGAAGCCACAGCACAGCAGCCTTCTCTTCCCTGCCTTGTCTTTAGTGGCTGTGTGAACTCATTCAAATTGTTTTCCCAGTTAAACTGAAAACGAAGAATTAATATCAATAATAATAATAATAGTCTAGAAGCATTGTAATTACTTCTCCTGCTCTTCCTGGAAGATAGGAGTCTTGCCACCCATGTTTACCTCAAAGCATTCAGATTTCTTTTTTGCTCCCCAGTAAAAGTACACAGACAGCCACGTCTCTGTCCTGGTGTGACAATGCACTGAGAAAATTGTATCTTTAAATACCAACTTAATCTAATCTGGGACAAAAACAATAAAAGGCTTTAATCATAATTGCACGGTGCCTGCAGGCTGTCATCAGAGGGCAGAGACAAGGTTGTTCATTGCCACGTGTGGATAGTTTAGAAATTAAATCCCCTTTTCACAAAGGCAATAAATTCTGCTCTTGCTTGTGTCCTTTCCAAATATTTCAGCTCTGTAACCAGATAGTTCATTTCATCAGCATCTGTCAGAGTCTTTCTCTTGCTTCTGTCAAGCTATGTACAAAGGGGCAAGGAGAAATGTCTTTATAATACTATACACGCCTGACTTTGTAACATCACAGCTTACATAAAATACTAGCTCTAAATATAAACAGAGACTAACTTTTCCTTCCCAGGGATTTTTCCACTGTTTTGTACTTGCAGTGCACACACTGTGTGGATGCATCCCACCCTGGGTACCCACAGCAAGCACAGGGGCAGTCTAGTGGGAATGCATCTTTGATCAAGAACTGCTCTCATATGGTACATGTGGAAAACCGTGCTGTGGTTTCAACTTTGAAGAATAAAGGTTTTAAAGCCCAAACCAGTAAGGTACAATTGGCACGCTGACTACCCTGCGTAGGGAACGCAGATTCTGAGAACTCCTCTATTTTCCTTTTCCTAAGTTGGAAAGACAGCGAGGGTTTTGAGAGTGTCACTAGCAGCCTATGAATTTGGTTTTGTTCTGGTGAATATCATGAGGTCTTCGGCAGCAGGAATCCAGCTCAGCCTTAGACACTGAAGCAAGACACACCAACCTTGAGAAACCCCACCTTGGCAGAGCCCTGGCAGCAACTGGTAGTGATTGACTCGTTATAGCTCTGTCAGAATTTCCACTTGAGGACTAGTGCATGGAAAATCCTAGTATAGGGTGAATGGGCAGAATTGCCACGGGCTGCCTGTTTTGAAGAGAAATGCCTTCCACCAAGGAACAGGCATTCTCTGGAGCAAGAGCCAAAAGTAGGAGACCTGGAGTCCCTGGGTTTCCCTCAAATACCAGGGACCTGTTGGTAGCATGGGTACCTGGTGGGAAGGGAGATGTGCTCAGTGTTCTGCTTTTCCATGGCTGCATACGTCCTTGCTGTAATCTATAAGTGGCTTGGTTTTGTTTCAGTAGAGGTTTTTAAATGTCCTTGCAATCCTCCCTGATTGTTTGCTGGATAGTTAAACTGTATGCAAGCATCTAAGGACTTTGTACCTTGGGGAGGCTAAAGATCCTGCATCAGATGATGCCAGACATCACATACGAGAGACAAAGATTATATACAGGATCTGAATGGTGCTCATAGGAAGGAACAAGACAGGCTGACTCCTAAGTTTGCATGGGAGCAAACAGGAATGCATGAATTCCTGAGCACAGATTAAGTAAATAGAAAAATGAAACAGCTCTGTTTGTTTCCCTGTCTGAAGAGGGAAAACGATTGGAGAAATCCACAGGTTAGGAAGGATTTGTCCTGTGTCAGAATTCTAGGGGTATGATGCAGAAAGATGCTGGATGCTGTTTGCAGTGTACTAGGTTTGCAGTATTCCCAGATCTTAAAATTCACAGCTCTGCACAAGGAAAACAAAGAAGTTTAGCTGAAACTGGACAGTGTCTTAAATGTAACACGGAGGCCTTGTAAGAGGCTCAGTAGGGATGCAGCAAGCAGATTCAGCATCACCAATGTCAACCATGTTGTTACAGCTGTGTGATCAGTATTTTTTGCCATCAGCTTCCTTCTTGCTCCCATCTCTGGCAGGTTTGATGACGAGCGAGTGCATCAGGAAGGACAGAAGCTCAGTGCATGTAGGAGTTTGGCAAGAAGGCACTGCAGCAAAAAGAGCAAGCGAGCTGTGGCTCTTTCAGCATGTCTGGTTTTAAGGAGCCACTGCTGCGGGGACTTGAGAAGAAACAACACTACATGCACTCTTGCAATTCAGAGACTGGTGTTTCCCTCTCCTTCCTCTCCCCACACCACTGCTGGCCACAGTGCTAATGCTGTCACCAGGGGATGTGTTTTCACATGGACACCTCTTTGCTACCAGCTTTCAGACAGCTCCATGGAGGGGAGCTGCTCCTAAAGTAAGATGCAGAGGCTTCGTCTTGCTCTCTGCTTTTCACCTATCATGTTGTTTAGATAGCTAATACGATGAGGGATCGGATACATTTCTGATCTTAAATTTGTGATCAAGAATAGAATAAAAGATACAAGGAAACCAGACCTGCTCTTTCACCCATCCTCTCTATTTTGGTCTCCTAAGGATTTAATAAGAATCCAGTCTCTCCTCACCTTGCACCAGGATCTCTTACTCTTTAATTAGAAAAATATTTATACGCTAGCTCAGGCAATAGAGTAAGGTAAAGGGGAAGAGGCTTGTCAAAGCATGTTACAAATAGATTGTATGGTAATGTTATTTTGTCCTACCGGCTAATGTTCGGACTCTGCATTTATCATTTTTACATCTTAAACCTTAAATTTTTGTAAGATAACCAGACTATAACACTGATCACACTTACATGCATGTAGTTTTAGTTTAGTTTCATGATTGTGGTATTGAATCACCTTAAAACAGAGGCATGATAGTTTGACTGTAGTAACTACTTATTCCCATGCTCAGCTGGGCTTGCGTTGTTTCTCAGTGCATCTTTCATCTGAATGTCTAATACTTAGGTTTTGGATTATTGCGATGTCTGTAGTGTTTTACCCAAAAATGCTGTTTTGGACTGTCTCCCTTCAATTGCATCTTAGCACAGCTTTGGTGTGGGAAAAGCTATGTTACACAGAACAGCGCTGCCAGACTGCATAATGAACTGCAAGAAGACTGAAAAATGCTGCTTGTTTTTCTCTGGGGTTGTTGCTTTGTTGCTTTATTTAGTAGAACTGAGCCCAGTTTTTCACCTCATGATTATGGAAGCTGAATTTCTGACCCGGCTCGCTGCTTCCACACTCCTGGGACACCCAGCGCTTCCAGAAAATCTCTATCTGTCTTCAAAGGTAGATCCACAGAGGTAGGCAGCAGATGGCTGCTGCCAGTGCCAGTGAAGTTGGTTTTTGCCATATACCACTAAACAACCCAGTTTGGTATCTACAAATGATCCATTGCGTCTGCTGTTCATCACTTCAGTGCAATGGCTTAACTGGAGTTAAGCCTTCACCCAGCAAGTGAAGAAGGAAACACTTCTAATGAGAAGCAGGAATCGTTGGGCCAGCTTGCCAAATCAGATTAGGAACAGTTTATATGACCATTGTAAGGATTTATCATTAAGTGCCTGGACGTGGGAGACATCAGTACATAAACAAGATATCCCCTGATTTTTTAATTATTTTGGTGTACAACTGTGAAAAGCATTTAAAAGCCAGATCCTTTATAGTGCTGAATATCCTCAACTTCAGTTGCACTCCTTGAAGAAATCCAGCATGCTCAGTGCCCTCCTAGGAGATTAATCTGGCAATGGCCCCACGCTGCCCTCCCTCCCAGTGAGCAGCCACTACCACCCCAAGGATGGAAATTAAAAGAGCAACCTGACTCCATCGAGAACCGCAAGACATTCCTTGTATGTGAAATACTTCATATTCAAGATTTCTACATAGCTGTGCTGCCACTTACAGAAGCATATTTTCACAGCTTAAATGCATTAACCCCTACCAGACCTCAGAGCTTTGTGTAGGATTTGACTTGTCTTCAGGAGAACTTCAGGACCCGCAGAGGAATCTGTGTGAACTAAGCAGCAACAGGGAGGTAAAAAGCCACTCCTGGAAATTAAAAAATAACTGAATTTAGATCAAACACATGGTAAGTCTGGCTTTTGCCCTAAAAGGTTAATCACTATTTGGGATCTTTTTTTGCCATGGGAGATTCCTTGTGGAATTATTGAAAGGCGAGATAAAAACCCAACATCATCTTCTGAGTGCCAGTGTCATGCATGGATAAAAACAAGCTAAATCAGCCCTAATGATATTTGCTCCCAGACATGCTGCAGAATCTCTGGCTATGTTTGGGACAGAAAGGAATTTCCTCATGTGGTGAATTGGCAAAGCCTTGGGGTTTGTCTTGTTCTTGTGCATTGCTCAAGGACCATTTTTTGGAGTCTTATTTCACATTCTTTGACTTTCTGCAGCCTTGTGATCAGAGCTGAACATTTGCCTCTTCCCATCACTGGGCCCTGTTTTGTTTCTAAAGATTTCCTCTGCTTTGCCAAACAGGTATGGATGAATCTAATTTTTCTGCATTACAAAGATACTCTAGCAATCTCAAAAATAATCCAGGTTATTGCCCACCTTGAAATAAGATGCAGGGAAAGGAAGAGGGCAAAGTGGATAATAACTGCTCAGTCAGTTACAGCCTTTGACTCCACTCTCTAGAGAACACATGGGTTGCAGGATGCTCCGGTGTGCAGAAGTGTGGTCAAAGCACACGTTGTGTTGGGGCAGCAATACATGTGAGAGGCAACCTCTCTGCTTTCATGTGTGACTAGGTCACTGTCAAGCCTAGTATGAAACAAAGGAAGTAATTGCTAAACCTCACAGTTAATGACAAAATTCTTCTATTATTCCCTTGCTGTTATGTTTATGAAAATGGTCTGTAGGTAAGTCTGATGAATACTGACAGCATACTCAATTACTCTTGTTATTTCAGGCACATTACTTCCAGATATTTATGAACAGCCCTCGTGCTTTCTTTTGGTGCTTTTGATAACCTGTGTGTACTTCAGCTTTGCTTGAAGCTGATGGGAGACTTTGCACTGGACTCACAGAGAGTGAGCTTTGACTTGGGTTGAGTAGAGCCAACAACTAGATCCAACAACAACCAGTACTTAATCTGATGCATTTCTAGCTGTTTTCTCTGTTCTGCAAAAGGTAAGCTTATTTTAAATAACAGTACTTGTCTTGGCATACACGTCCCTCATGTTCAACCCCCATGATTTGAAGCCCCCCAAGACCAGACAGCTACGTGAAGGTTGTCTGGTGGGCACATGAGCAAACTGAAAGCTGAAGCTCGAAGAGACGGGTAAACTGAATCATTCATCCAAAAGGGTCATTCACTTCAGCATTTTGTAAGTGTAAGCAATGTTTGCAGTTTAATACCTAATTTCATTAGTTATAAACTGATCCATTCTAAGGGGTGCCGGGGGAGTTTTCCCAGATAGGGCACTGCTGTACTCCCTTCCCTCTGTTGCCTTGGCAGTGCACATCTGGTTTAATATCTTCCTTGTTCATGGGCCACCCCACGGATCAGAGGCTCCCAAGGATGCTCACATGGGGCAATAGCCCCTGCGCACATCCTATAGGCATGATTCCAACTACGTGACCAACGAAGTGCTCATTGCTGCTGTCAGCTCCGCTGCCACCTGATGTGCAAAGCTTAAATGGCTCTTTGACAGGTTCCAGCCGATTGTACTGAAATCCCTTTCATTTAACTCTGCTCTGCCCCTATCCTGCTGCTGCTGAAGTCAATAGCGAAAGTCCTTTGCCTTCAGCCATGCTGGAGTATGTGTTCTGTCTGGCCAAAAAAAGAGGAGTTGGCTGCAATCGTGCATAAAAGGCAAGTGGAGAGGCAGGAGCTACTGCTCCTTCCATAGTTATTTTATTATTGTTCATCATTTATCATCATTGTTGTTTCACTGTTAATTGTCGTTCATCTGAGGAGCGCACATGAAGCACGTTTCCTATTTGGAACTGACAGAGAGGTAGCATCTCAAAAAATCCCTGAGGATTTTTGAGATCACAAGCCTCAGAAAGATAACGAAATTAGCACACATAATTCCCCTTGATTTTCTTTATGCCTGCTGACAAGGTTAGCAACAGCCCTTCTTTCTGAGAGCTTGTTTTGCCTCCTCTACCAAAGAATCTGGACTGGCAAGCATTAGGTCTGATTTACTATTGTATATGTTATTTTTCTTATGGAAAGGGTGGGGAAATTAGAAACAAATTATATTAAAACATCATAAATTATAAGGTTGGATACTGAGGAAGATTAATAAAAAACTATTTTTTTTTTAACTTAAAGTGTAACCTGAAGACTGTCCCTAACTGACTTCTATTTAATACGTTCCCCCCACCCCGGCTCACTTGAGTTGGAGGGATGGTTTAAGCAGCTCTGTTGTGAGGTGAACGATGGAGCCCAAGCTCGGTGAAACTGCACAGTGATTAGACTGAGTGTGGCCTGTCATATGGCTGTTGGTGGCTGAGCCATGCTGTCTGTCCTCAGATGAGTTCCTCTTCAGCAACGGTAACTCAAGCAATTCTGACTGTCTCTGAGATGCCAGCTCTCAGCTATCCCTGGAATTAAATTCTAGGCTAGCAGCATGCATTTTAATAGAAAAACATCTATTTGATCTCCAATTTTTTCATTCTCATAAATAAATGTTAATTTCTCTAATATCTGTTGATTTTTCCCAGGCACCCCCTGCTTCTCCCACACGTTCTGGCTTGTGACAGAGGCACTTTTGTGATGAAAGAAGGTAGGACCTGTTCATGGGAAGAGGCAGGCATGGTCCGGATGCTTCAGAGGATCATCTTGTAAGAAGCTTGTCTCTATTGTCTCACGGTATGAACATAAGTCCCCGTCCTTGTTAATCTGGTTGATTCAAGAGTTAGGAATGGTGTGCAATGACATCGATGGGTTATCCCTAGGGCTGAAGAAGGAGAATACCCATTACTTATATATGAAAATCTCAGTTACTTATGTTCTCAGGAAAAGCTCCTAATTTTCTCAGCTATTTCCTCTATAGTCAGCATAAAACGATTGCATAATGGGCTCAGTGTCTCCCACAACTATTGTTTACAATCTGTCAGCTAATAATTTCTGTGAGTCAGGCGGTGCCTACTGGGTTGGGCATTTGATTGGGATTAGAAACTCATTATTAGGATGATGCATATTGCAGTGCTGCCTGGAGGCCTCAGCAGGATTACGGTCACATTGTGCTAGACACCATGCAAACCTATAGCTTGTAGCCTGTTGTTAGAGCACCTTCACTCTAATTCTGGATTTGACCCCATTTCTCATCGTGGCCTTTGGGTAAGACATCTAATCCTGTTCTGTTTCCATATCTTTTGGGGGGAGATGGTAATTCATTTCCTACCATCAGTCAATGCCTGTAACCACCTGCTTTTGGAGGAGAATGCCAGGATGATGTCACCCAAAGGCCACAGGGAATTACTGCAGCTCAAGTGGAGTGGGAAATAGCATCTCCTCTGTTTGAGCACTTCTGCTCTTCAGTGAGATAGGTTTTGCAGTGGGAATCTGTGCCCTTCCCAGCAGTGCTGCTGCACCCAAATATGCAAGGCGAAAACTGCAGCAAGTCTTGAGTTGCACCAATGCTGTTTGCAGCCATGGAGTCACTTGCTGACCCAAGGGCACAGTAAGTGGCATTAGAGTCTTCTCCCCTCTCTGTGCTGCACATGGCTCCCATCCTAATGCAGGGCCCTTGTGGGGTAGTGGGCAGGCTCTCCCTATCCCTGCCTTTCAGGCTCCGGGCGTTCCTGCTGCTGCGGTTCAAGTTTCATGCCAAAAGAAAGCTTGCTGGATCCAGGTGCCAGCACACCCTGTTTGTACTGCATCTCTGCCCTGTCATAGCCATGCATCTGTGTCTGCAGTCAACCCCGAGCCTTGTCTACACCTGCCGTTCACTCACTGGCAGCTACTGCCCTATGATATTGCTCAAGTGTGAACCTTGGCATAGATAAGATGCATTTCCTTATAGTTTTAGCTCAGGGTGACTGGATCTTATCATCCCATAGAAATGGTGCCTCTTTTCTGTCCTGGGTGCTTTACTGAGGTGGCCATACCAATAGCTTGGGAAAATGGAGCTAAGCCATGTACAGATGAGCCCTTTGAGGGTTTCCAGCTGTCCCATTTCCCTTGCTGGGAAAAGTGCTGGTCAGTGGGGCCACTCTGCAATATGCTTCCAAAGAAAAATGAAGATATCTTGAGACATCTTTCAAAGACAGTGGCATCCCTCAAAGATACGAGCAAAGGTTGTGCTTGCTGAGGAACTTCTGAACAGCTTCAGCTTCATCTCCCTCTGTTCTAAGCCCAGATCCCTTCTCTACAGGCTAGTAACAACATGCTGGCGTTGTCACAGCCATCCCAGGCTGGAGCTGGCACACATGAGGCTACCCTGTTTTGTGAACTTTTTTGTCTCATGGGAGATTTGAGACTTAAACACTCGCTTGGTGTGTACTTCCTTACTTGAGACTGACCAGTCTGAATCACTTCTGATAAACTATCAGTACGAGTCTCAAATATAGTTAAGTTCCTATCAGTTTAATTAAAGTAGATCACTGGATAGAGAAACCCTGTGAAATGCTCCCATAGAGGAGAAAGCTACACTGTGGGTGCTCTCCTGAGTAATTGCCAAAGGCTCCTGTCAGCAGTGTAATCAGCAATGGCTGGTATCACAGGGCACTGGAAATCTTAACTTGAAACTCAGACCTCAACACATGCCAAAGAACAGTTGAAACAAGAATGACTAAGGACTAATCACATCCACTGTATTGTGATAGTAACTGAAAAGTAAATAGAGGAGCCACCATAACGTCGACTGAGACACAGGTCTGTCGGAAACTGGGCTTCATTAATTTTCTTGTATGAGGGACAGCTTGTTTGATATGGCCAAGGTTTTTAGGTACTACTTCCATGCTATTATAGGCACAAGGTCAGTCAGTAAAAACTTAAACCAAAGCAAAGTTATATTTAAAGCCTTTCTTTACCTAATCCATTCTAGCTCTGTCCTGCAGTAGCTTTTGAGGATGTGGTACCATGTGAATGAGGCTGGATGTGAGAAGTTGGAAAGATACAGTGGGGAGAAGAAAGCATTTAGGGTCAGCATGGAGTTTACTTCATGCTTCTCCTATCCTGGTGAGTTACTGGTGCTGGCCACAGTGGTATGGACTATACCAGGTCACCTCTGGGTACTCAAATGCATTTGATAGACATACATTCTATAGTTTTCATTTTGTCTTCACAAATTAGTGTTTGTAGAAACTAACCACAGATTAGATTAGTGCATTGCTCCCATGGGATGCAGACTTTAGGGTTTAGGCAGTGCTCTATGGCTAACAAGAGCCGACAAGTTATACCTGAGTCATTCCCCTGGGTGAAACATGACCTCCTCCTATGATGACAGGAGCAAACTGAGCATCCTCCCAGAAGACACCAAGTGTTGACACAAGGGCAGTCCTCTCCCATTGTGACCTACCAAGCAGAACTTGCAATGGAAGAGCCACCGAGGCGATCCATCTTACATTTATGCTAGCAGTGATATCAGGCTGCCAACAAGATTAGGAGGATGACACTTAATATAGTCTTTTGGTAGTGGAGCAAGATTTATTTTCTTAACATAAGTGGCTTAGGAAAAGCTTCTTTTACTTAACATTTATCACTTGTTACTTATGTTTTATTATATTGATAGCCACCCCAAGAAAATGTTTTGAAGTCCCTACCTGTTTCATACATAGGGATATTCCCTTCGATGCCAAACATATTTTCAGAGAACAAGACTGGAGACAAACTGAGGTAGACCTACTTAGTTGCACTGACATAAGCCTAGTGTAGCTCTCTTTTTGACCAATGAAACAGGACTTAATGTGCTTTGTTTCTTGCTGTGTTTCTTCCTACTGGCACTGATGGAAGCTGGATCCAGTGTATGGTGACCACAGATCTGTGGACCTTACTCAGGAGAAGCTTACAGTGAGTCTAGCAGGATCTCCGTCTTGCGCAGGAAATGCCAAATTTGATCCTGTAGGGTAAAACACACTACTTTCTCAAACATGTCTTTGATCCACTTCCCACCACCCAGCCCTGCACCCTGCCCCCCGATGAGCCAAGCCAGACACATTCCTTCTAGGTGAAATAGTCTTTTTTTGTTGTTTTGCACAAGCTTCTCAGGTATACAAAAGGATAATGCAGTGTACAGTGTCATCACCTAACGGCGCCTGTAATGTGCACTGTGCAGAAGTGTCCCAGGGTGTTGTACAATGAAATTCTACAACAATGTTAGTAATGAAGAACAATTAAGAGCAGCAGTTAACCTATATTTTTCTGCCCTACTTTAAGTGTCAACTTACATCCAGGATTGCAAATACTAGTTGGAAGTGCATCACACTGTCCAGAGGCATAATTACAGAAAGCTGTAGTTGTCTTTATCACAAAGTTTTAATTAGCAAGACACATTAAATAACCAGCTGATATAGATCTTAATGAATCATTTATAGGCCTACATCTAAGATAATTATGTGTAGCTGGTCACACATAATCACTTACATATGCCTGGGCTTACGTGAAATGGAATATGCATCTTCCTCATGTGAAGTAAAGGTGGAAGATAGGGACGGGACAAAACTGGGGCAACAGCCCACCTTAGCCAAACAGCTTGCGCCTGGACCATTGCTGACAAGATTGGGGGCAGGAAGTATGAATGGTTGGCTCCAAAAGAAATCCACCTTGAGGAAAGGCAGCAGCTCTGGGCTCCTGAATTATTGGCTGGTTTGGTTTTTGTTTTTTAAAATCAGGGTGGTTGTCCCAGATGGGCACTTCATGTGGTACTGCTCAGGACTCTGGTGTCTGCAAGCCATATCACACCACCCTTGTTGCAGCTCCCTGGCAGCCTAGCATGCCCTAGATGTGTCCCTTTTTTCTCTAGCTGTGCATGGAGAAGCTGCTCCAGAGCAACCACTGGAGACCCCCAGCAGCCGGGTCTTGGGTCCACCAGGGGAGCTCCCAGCTTTTCTGTTTCACCAGCTTTCTTGCTGCTTAATATGTCTGGATGCAGAAGTGGGAAACATACCCAAATGTCCAATTGCTCCAGGGCTTATTTTTGCTCTGCGTACTGTTTTAGGGCCAGATTTTCATGGCATTTGTTTGTGACTGCTCCTTGACAGTAAAATGGAAGTATACATTGTCTGTTTTTCTGGCTGAGCGAAAGAGGTGCGAGAGCAGCTGACTGTGAAAGCATATTTATTGTTACTCCTGATTTCTGTAGAGCTCAGTAAGTGTATGCACATAGCATGGCTGAAGCCACATAAATAAATCAATTGTGGTGTAAGAGGTGTAATGCATGCCTCTTCCTCCCTTTTGCCTAGAAGATGCAGCTCGTTGTAGGCAGACTGCTCTTGTTGATCGGCCACAGCGGCAGAATGGTCTGACTGATGGAGCTTTGCTCGTGAAACTTGTTTTTAGGGAAAGTCTGCCAGGCTCCAGGATGCATGTGTTGGGCGTGGTGCCAGTCTCGTTTCTTTCAGCAAGTTTATCCCTCCCACCCGCTGTGCTGAGCTCCCTTGTGTACTCGCCTCTCCACTTCTGCGTCTCCCTGCCCCGTGGGCTGCCTTGGTATCTGTCTCAGGTCCTGTGGTTTAGCTTGTATAATTTTGAGCTGTTGGTTTTTTCTAGTTTTTATCTAGTAATACTTCAATGCCTGATTGTATGTAATACATTGTGTCCAAAAAACTCCCCTCAACAAAACAAACCTCCTGCATCAGATAGACCTGTTTGTCCATAGCCTTTCTTGCAATGTCTGACTTGGCTTACTCTGCTTAGCTGGAGTTCCAGGAGCAAAGCCCATGTTTGTCTGATTGCAAGGCAAAAGCTAGCAATAAACAAACCATTGCAAATGTATATTTGAAAAGATTAGGCACCAAGTATTACCAACCCTTGCAGTACTGTAATCTAAAGTCCTTTAAAAGCAGCGTTGAATAAATTTTCTCAATTATCCACAGAGTGTCTGCTGTTAACAGGTTTCCCTGGTTCCCTAGCATCAGATGAACTCTGCTGATCTCTGCAAACTTCTTCCAGTTTAAGTAGAGTTCTCCTTAAAATTAGTGAGCTTTTCAGAGTTAATATGTTAATCTCCTGATGTACCACAGCAGGCGTCTGGAATAAATCTTACTAGACTGTTTACACTGTGCTTCCTTTCAGGGTGGTTAGAGGCAAGGGAGTGCTTGTAGTAAGAACTGATGTGGTGTAGGGTTTGACAGCATCTTTCTACACCTACTTGTTGCTTTTGTGGAGGAGGGAGCAACAGAGCCTCCCAGTATGGCTCTCGGTATGGCTTCTCAGCTTCTTCCCATCAGGGGGCTGTCACAGAGCAGGGCTCCATTTCCCCCAGCATGCCCAAGGTGGCAGAGGTTTCCTTTGCCACCTTCTCCTGGAAGAAAAGGAGAAACATGGTGGAAGAGGTTTGTTTTCTCTCTCCAAGGCAGAAAATGGTTTGTATGAGGTTCAACCTTCTGAGCCCAGAGGCACCTATGCCAGAGAAGCACGCTGCGTGCTCCATCCAACAGGGCAGCCGCTGGGAATGCTCTCGGCACCATGTCTGATAGCAGCCTGCATGCTAAAGCTGACAGTCTCTCTGGACAGATGGTTGTAATAACTTTGCACTTCATGGCTGTTGCCATTTTTATCCTTCTAACCCCCCTGGGAGGTAAGGAAGCGCTGTTAGTCATTTTATGGGGAGAAACAGAGCCACAGCATGATGAGGCCACACAGGGAGACAGCAGCAGAACCACTTGGCTATCAGACCTCTCCTTCCTTATCAGCTCTGCCTGATACAGGTGAATAAGTAGGGTATGGGGAAATGGCTCCTGAGTGACTGTGAAGAGTGGGAAGGAGCCCGCTCCCAACACCAAAACCAGGCTGCCTGAAAGCCCTCAGTACAGTCATTGACGACAAATTTGCTCCAACACCATGTTTTCAGTGGAGCAGATTTTTTTCCCAGTTCTCTTGTTAGACTCTCAGTCTTGGTTTTCCAGCCACCGCCAACACTGTCTGGGAACAGGTCCATGTTTACCCTAGCTCCACAGCCAGAAATATGGTGAGCTCTGGTTTGTGCTAGTATGTGGTTGTGATGAATGCATCAAAATGCGTCATCAAGATTCACCAGCTACATAAAGTGTGGAGCTGTGGCAGGGAAATCAGAGAGTATATACCACAACACTGAGGAGAGTAACAGGACTGGAAGCCAGAAACTTGCTTAAAACACTCTGGATTTTAAAACTACTTTATCAGAAGGCCACTTCCTAAAGTAAAACATTTCTTTTGGAGTGCCATGTTTTGCTTTCTGAGCTGGATCAAGAGTACAGTTTATTTTACAAGAGCCAATGATACCAATTACAGCCTGAGACTTTCAGAGCATCATGGGGGACTCAACCACACATCTTCCATTAATTATCTCTTGGCCAAGTTATCTCTGCAATGATAGCACAAGTAATATGTCACAAGCTCATTTTCTGTCATTAAAATCAGCACATATGACCTTGATCCTTGCTGGGAGCACATCTTCTCAGTAAGAAAATGCTATTTTATCGCAGGCACTTTTTGAAGAATGCTGTTTTAATGCCAGATTGTGCTGAAGCAGAGCCTGGCTCCTGCTTTCTCAGACCTCCTGAAGCAGGGAAGAACTAAGAGCCTGCACTAGTCCAGGCTCTGCACTGATAAGAGTTAGGTGTATCTGTGCTGACCTTCTTCTCCTCTCAGTACAACAAAGAAATTATCTTTGTTTCAAAAAGCTGACAGGTAGGTACAGCTGGTGGGTATTATTAGCACTTCAGTTGTATATTGCTGGAATGCAAATAATTTGGTGGCTGTTGTTTTACTTGCTTGACTCCTTGATGCATATGCTTAAAAAATTTTGGGAGCAAGTGCCCTGGATTCCAAATTCAACATTTTGGGCTCCATGATGAGGCAGCTTTGCTCTGGGAGAGAGTGTCCTCTGCCCCTACAGCCATGGACTGGGGTTAGAGTATTGAATCAGGGGTTACCACTGTTGTCCACTTTCAGGAATGGTTTTGATGCTCCTGTTCCCTCTCCCATCCTTCCATATAAGCTTCGGGGGCCGAGAAGCATCTGTTTCTAGGTAGTGTCCAGTGCCTACCTCTATACATTAAAACCTAGCAATGCATTAACAGCTAGCAATGACAACTTATGCAGCAGCTTGCTCCACCAGCCAATTCAGTTTGTAGCTGAGAAGGAAACAGCAAAAAATGCCGAGTTTGGAATAGCCCCATAACATGTGTGAGATGATTGCCATTTTAAAAAGGAAAGGTGGAAAAAGCCAGCCACTGGTATTGGCCATATTCTTCTCTTACCCTTCACAAAAAGCAGTGCTGATGAATGGGCATGTGCATCCCTCAGTCCATCTGGCTGCCCAGTGCCTCTGAAGACAGCAGCTGGGCTGAAAGTGGGAAAGAGGTAACCTGCTGAGTGAAGGTGTCCAGATAATAAATTAGCCCCAAAAAACCTAAAAACAACAAGAAAGAAATTGCACTGTCCAAAAATAGAAGTTAAAGGGGACAGGATTATACCATGTTAAGCAGCCTCTTCTGTTCGCAATTAGCACTAGGTGTCAGTAGCAACAGATCAGGTTTTCCACCAGCTCCTGGGAGGTGCTCCAGCAGGATGGATGTGGAGGCTGCGCAGCAGTAAGAAGCACCTGAGCCTCAGTATTTTAGAGGTGACTGTACCTATGCACATTTGTCCTGGTGGACACCAGCTGGGGAAGGTGCCAGGTGGCTCAGGTGGGGTCTGTGATCCTGTTGGCATGCTGTGCTAATTCAGGCAGTATTAATGGAAGGATCCAGTTAGAATTTCTTTCTGTGAGTACCAATGGGTTTAGTATCTTTTTTAATTATTATTAGAATTGTCACTGAGTCTGCTCTTTTCTTTACAGCAGCTATTCTAAGACTACCAGAAAGTCGATTTAGAAGATGTACTCCTCCGGGTGTGCAGGCACTGATGAGGACCTTACCCAAGAGCCTTGTGCAGACAGAGCCTGGCTGAACTCAGGGCAGCTGTGTGTAAGTGTGAAGTTTCTTCATCTTCTGGAGTCACAGTAAGATCAGAGGTGGGACTGTGTGCCAGTGCCTGCAACCAGATTTCAGTTGCAGGGTTATAAATGTGCCTTAGACCTTTGCATGTATCTTTGTGGCCCAGGGGCTCTGAAGCACCCCTCTGAATTGCTGTCACAGTGTGGAGGATCTCTATCCCCGCACTCACCCATAGCTACAGCCACAGAAAAACAACCAATCTCTTGGACTGACAGACTGCAGAAGCTAAAAGCTTCTGTTTCAAGGAAAAATACTGCAATTTCTTCCCTCCACGTGCTACAGAGCCTTTCCTAGAAGGGCTCCGTGACATGCCGCAGCAGGGCACTGGGGCTGGGTTCCCACCTGATGCCACAGGCATAAATGTGAGTGCAGGTGAGCAAAGGCTGATACATCTTAACTAAACCAGCACAGGTGAGGAAATCACTTTGGCAGGAATGTCTAAAAGCAAAATACACTAAAGATTGTGATGAGGTGAAGTTTTGTAGCAGTGGGAACTGTATATGTTTGCAACGGGCTGTATCCAGTGAATGTTATAAGAAAGTCAAGATTTCAGGAATGAGAGGAAACTGTTTTAAAGCTGATTTCTAATAAAACAAGGCTTGCACAGTCATGTTATCTGCCTCTCTCTTCCTGATTATACCCTGCCTCTTCTCCTCTATAACTTTTTCCTCCGTTAGGGTCACTGTCCACTATCAAAGACAGCAGTGATCCCACCAGGTCTGTAAACACAAGGAGTGCACCTGGGGAGAGACCCTGGGAAGTGCTGCCCATCAACAGTCAGCATTCACAGAGTTTCTAGGGCCTGTGGCAATGGCCAGCCTCCCTCCAGTTTCCCTGGCTGCTGGCTGATACAAGATTCCAGTGATGGTTTTCACCCTTTTCCCAGGGGAATAACCTCTGCTTTTCTCTGCTTCCTTGTGATGCAGAGACTAATCTTCAAAGTCTAGGACATAGGTTGGTTTCACAGATGACTTCCAGGCTTAATTTAGGGTCTGTTTTAAGCCAGGAGGAACACTGGTATAGTCTGTGGCTGGCATGGTCTCGCCTGGCTCTCATGCTCTCGGGAAACCAGTTATCAGACAGAATTTTAATGGCTCTTATGGGCTGTATGAAAGACTAGCAATATCAGAGGGAATTCTTAAACAGACTTGTTCCTTTACACGATGTCTTTTTTTGTCTTGCTGCAGAAATGTAAGCCCTAGTTGCATGCTGCAAACCAGTCTGGCTGATGGATGCTCTGGGGAGATGATGCTGGGAGAAGTTGCCTTCGTTGCTGGTTCTGCCCAAGGGGTGGGTTTGCATTTGCTGCCCACTCCGATAACGGAGCTCACAGTCTGCACTCCTTTTCATGTGAAAGGCCTGCACATTGCACGACCCCTTATCCTCCTGGATGGAGCCATCTCTGGGTTTGTGGCTTAAAAGCTGAGTGCTGGCAAGGGGAGAGAGGAAGATCAATAATCCTCAATAAGGGGATAAGTAAGACAGTGGCTTAAGGGAAAGCTCCAGAGAGCTTGTAGTTACCATTAGGAGGGACAAGTAGTGATGTCTTATTGGCATATCTCATTAGAAATTGCTGGGAGCTACTGGACTGGTAAGTCTCTTCAAATGCCAGCAACCCTGGGGAGCTGGATGTTAATGTTGTAATTGATATAAGGATGGAAGCTGCTCCACTACAAAGTGACATTTCAGATATTGTGAAAATGGATGATGGGAAACATCCTCGGTGAGATCTGTTTCCCTCAACTCTTTTGACTCCTGTCAGAGGGGCATGTTCAAGTTTTTCTCTGGGCAGATGGTTTCTGCAAATAGAACTAGCTTTGAAATACAAAGTTTTGCTGAATCCATTATATGCCTCCTGACTTCAAAGCTTTGCACTTTCCTCTTTAGTTTTAAATAGAGTCACTCGGCTGCTTTCAGGCCTATTACATTTGAGACGGGTGCTGCAGTGGATGTCACCAGTGAAGCGCAGCAGCAGTGGAAGCATTATTCAGGGTGCACTGAGCAACAGAGTGCCTGCCCGGGGCTGTGTCCCACCTCTGTGCACATCTGGCCAGGAGGGACACAGTCCCTACAGTTACGTGGGTCCCACGGGGCTCTCCCTGTTGGGGACTTCCCTGATTTTCCCATTTCTCAACGAGAGAGGTGTCTGCACTAGCCTGTCCCTGCACTCCCGGGGTGCAGGGCATTGTGTGAGGAGGAGGATGGGACAGGGTAGGGGTGGTGTTTGCAACAGCAGTTGTTCTGCCCAGCTCGGCATAAGTCCTCTTCACTGAGGAATTCACAACAGGAAGCTTCTTCCCTGGGAGAGATGATCTGTATGAATTAGTCTTTAAAGACCTTTGTATTGAATTTATGTTCTAAGCACGATGGTTTTCCATTTCAGCTTAGCAAGTGGATACCAGTAGTCAAAAGTTACTGTAAGCATAAAGCTGTCTTCATTACTTTACTCTGGCCATATATACTTCACTTCAACTGAAGTGATGAGTTCTGGGTTTCACATCTCATTTTTACTTTTGAGGGTGTGTTGGAGCCACTCAAAGGGATACAAATTGGAGGGCTTTCTCTTTATATCTGCTTGCTACACAGAGAGATGACATTTTGTTAGCGAAAAGTTTTCTTGCAAAGAAAATGTCACTTTGGAGACTGAAATGTCAGTTTAGTCAAATTGTTCATATGCACAAAAGGGGGGAGAAACGAGCACCCAAACTTCAAAGCAGCTGAACCATTCCTTTCAACATCTTCTGATTTGCCAAAACTTTATTTCAAAATCCTTCAGGTTCAGTTTGGAAATTTTAAAAGCTCAAAGCCAAAATGTTCAGGCAGCACAAAATGCTTGTTTCACCCAGAAACTATTTTTTTCATGATTTTGTGGCGGCTGTTTTTTTGGTGTTTTTTTTTTTTAGAACTGGCATCAAACTGAAAATCTATTATTCACCCTGCTCTGGTTGCCTACAGCATCTGAGTAAGTTGGAGGCAGAACTTGCTAAACTGAAAAGTGTTTAAACACAAGCAGTTCTTCATTAGTACTTTGGCTCTCAGCAGCTGGATCCTTCAAGGATGCTCTAAAAGTGTAGTGTATTATGACTTTCAGCATTGCTCTATATACTCCTGAACTGACAAACTTTTGTGGGATTTTTGTCTTATCAGCAGCTCATTCCCAAAAATGTTAACTCTCTAAACCGTTATCGTTACATTGGAAGGACTATTCTTAATTTCTTAAATTAAGAATAGTCTGAGAAGCTTTTGTGGGATTTTTGTCTTATCAGCAGCTCATTCTAAAAAATGTCAACTATTTCTAAACTTTTATCTTTACATTGGAAGGACTATTCTTAATTTCAGCCCTTAAGTCAGTTTATGTGTGGTTTGATCATCTGTTCCTCCTTTCATACAGATGCTACCAATGTGGACAGCAAAGCAGCCCTGTCGCACAGGATGAATGGCAGAGTGTGGTGTCACTTGTGGAAGCAACGTAAGTAAAGGTGAACAGTAATATTGTACCATATGAATAAACACTGAAATTGGAATCATTTTTCTAAATGTTTCAGCATCATAAGTATGAAGTAATAACTCTGTCAGGAGCAATATTCGCAGCTCGCTCATCTGGCTGTGACAGAATTGGCAGCAGCCTCCTGGGAGGAACACAGGTATGTCAGTGGTGGAAACCCAGCATGTGGTTGTGTTAAAGCAAAAGCCAAACAAATCTCTTGGTCACAGTACAGAGGGAGAAACCTAGTATTACTTGGAAAATCAGCACTGCTTTGAATATGGCATTTATCTTGGTTGCCTCACAAGAAGAATAATGCAAAAATGGGATATACATATCTGTATAGCAGACAAAAAGTGTTATAGAATTTGGTAGAAGATGAAAATCAGAGTCTGTGAAATCTAGAATTAGGGCAGGAAGATATCTAACAGTGGATGGTGAGGAAAGACTTACTGAGTACTCTGCCTTGATACGAAATCAAGGAGGAGCAAAGCCTCAATGAATGATGAGACTTACAAATATTCCAGTTCACCCCACAAAAATGGAAAAAATTCTGCGGCATTACCAGGGTGGGGGGATGTTACTCAGCCATTTTTCAAATTTGTTAAACTTTTTGCCTCTAGGTTTTCATGTGCATTTGTTTTTAGAGGCACCAGCCAAAAGATGTTTGATGCTGAGAAAACTGTAAAAATCTAGCTCTTCCTCACTGCCCCAAGGCCAGTGCTTAGAGCATTTACATTTTGGAAATGTCAGGTCGAGGCACTTGCACAGAAAAAATAGATGTGCAATTACACTGTTTATCCTATCTACTCAAAAAATGTTGAGCCCTAGTCATCTTCAAAATAAAATCTTCCTCCACAACATATTGCTGCCCAGTAGCATGTGTCACAGAGCATATTTAAGATTTCTTCAGAAGAAGCCAAGATCAGCCACTGCCAGAAATCAGATATTCAATTAAACAGTCTCATGCTTCAAGCCAGTATGGCAAGGGTACTTCATGAAAAAAATTGCTGCTGTGGGAACAGCTGGGGTTAAATGATTACAGAGAGAGATTTTTTACATCAACGGTGTGGTCACTTGCATGTATGTAATGGTAGGATCTGAAGAGGATGGCCATGAAGCTCAGTGCATGTGTCCTGTTTCCCTTGAGCGTTCTTCTCTTCCAGCCTCCAACCACGATCTAGTCTGACCCTGGAAAATCACAGGAGAGAAAAAAAGTGGCTGTGCTGAGATAATGGTTGTGCAAGAAGCAGTTGTGTTCCAGCTATGGCTTTCCAAGGGGTGGCTGTGCTGGGGCTATGGCTTTGAACACTGCTTTTGACAACAACACAGGTTTGTGCCTTTGCTGCTTCTCCACCCTTCTCCCAAGCCATCTGTGTCCCCGAGGAGGGTTGTCCCAGCACTGAACTGCATCATGGAGAGCTCATGCCCTCCCCCTTTCCCTTTTGCTTTTTCCAGGTTATTTTCCCACCAGCTCAGTTCCCCAATGCCATTTGTGGCACAGCCAGTGCCCCAGCACGGCTGGGGATTACTGGGCTGGGGCAAGGACTCCCCCAAGGGAACAAAAGATTTTTTGTGCCTGTGGATGGATGTGTGAAACACAGGTTATTTTATTTGCCTTTGGATCTAACTTTCTTGGTTTAGGTATTGTCAAACAACTGAAAGGACTGACATTAGCCACCTGGTTCCTATTAGCAAAGCCACTTTAAAATCTTGTTGCAATCACTTTGTTTTCTAACATGTAACTAAAGGCCTTTTTACCGCTTCTTTACGTGAGGGCTGGTTTCTACAGTCTGAGCCCTGCAAACAGAAATCAGGCATATGCATCTTGCTGATACGGGTGTTTTGAAACCCTTCCCAAATACTTTTGCCAGTGACTGCAGAAAAGCTTTTATATCAGTAAGCGTGTGTATGTTGGGCTTACTTCCAGAAGCTGTGACAGGGGCACAATATATGCTGCCGGATTATTTTACCAACTGAATAAATGTCATCTCTTTTTCAAATAAGAAACTTGGACTATGGCAGGAGAAGTATTTCACTGTATAAATGAGTTCTACACATCCTGAGTGGGAACTCAGTGCCTTCAAGGGGCAGAGATGCTTGGATATATGCAGACAAAACATCCCAATATTTTTAATGTGACAGATTTTAACTGTCCAATATTGTGTATGGTTTCCTCCCCACCCCTGCCTTGGATGAATTGCCTTTTTAAAGCAGCAGCTGAGACCAAGTGGAGTATGTGAGGCCTGAGGGGGAAAATAAGTCTTTACAAAATCTCAGGCTGGGTCTCTGATTTTGGGCCACATGATTGAAAACGTGAATCCTGGACTTTTATGTCCCCCAGCATTGTTCTGGGGGATGACTGGACTATATGTTGTTTTGTATAAGGTGATGGGTTATTGCAATCAAAAGCCTCACTGAGATACATAGTCTTTCTATCTGCTAGAATGTCATTGGGGTATTTTTCCTTTGCAGGATAAGAATGTACTAGGAACAATGGGTATCCTCAGGAAAAACATCGTGAGGCTTAAAAAGTAGCGTAAAGCAAAGGAAGGTATCATGTTAAAATGCAGCCTCCTGTTTGTAATTAGGAGATTAGTTAAGTGCTGAGCTCTGCAGTTCTGGAAAAGCCATAGGCAGCCGCTGAAATGCCCTGGGAAGGACTGTAATAGCCACCTTGGTACTTAAGAACCAGACTGTGGCAAGCTGCGTGTGTTCCCTGAAGTGAAATGCCATGTGGACCCTGATGAGCTTGTCACCATGTACTGTTCGTTTCAGTATAATGGATAATTACCTTCAATCAGTAGTTGTGCGACATTATATTGTTAAGGAAAAGTTGATCAATAATTCCAAGATGAAATTAAACCAAAAGATCCGAAGCCGGATCTGAAGCCAAACTTGACAAAAGAAGTTGAACTGTGGTCAACACAAGTCCATATAGGGAAAGGAAATTGAGGTTCAGTTCTCAGTCAGCTATAACTAGAAAGTTGACTATTGTTTGAGACCCCCAGAAGTTTTCCTAAATACCTGTAAGGAGCATGTGTGATGCTTAATTAGCATAGTACCACCTATTCTTGGGAAATGAATGAATATGTATGACTATTCCGAGAAATGTAATGCGTAAACATATGTATGGACTATATAATCTTGTTTAAATGTAACATACAGCATGCATGTTAGGTGGAATAATCCCCAGTGCATCCAGTGCTGCGATAAAGGAATGCCTGCCTCTCAATGCTACGTTGGTGTTAAGGAGTTTTCTTATTTCTGATTTCAGTGACAAGCTTGACCTTCAAGACAGCTACCATGCAGACCTTGCTGTGCTTGATGAGGTTACTACAGATGTGCTGTACAGACAGTGACCCCAGAGAGTCCATCTCCTAAATGCTGATTTGGATGCCCAAGCCAGTGGCGCTGTGCAGTGAGTGCAGCATTTTGTGACTGCAGAGGCTGTGGAGCCAGCTTCTCCCCTGGTCTCTTTTTAGAAGAAAATGTCTATATAAACCTATTCCTCTCCTTCCTCACTGTAGGACTTTGGAAAAGGAAGAGTAGCGTCTACCGTCCATGCCTGCTGGGATGAAAGCTGGGCGGTGTGGACCACTGCAGATGCCGGTACCCGTGGCAGATGCTGGTACCCACCAACCAGGGCAAGCCTGTGGCATGCAACTGCTCTCTGCTCACCAGCAGGTAAAGCACCTCTGTCACACACCCCTGTTAAAAAAGCATGGGTTGTGGCATTGTAAGAAAGAAATCAATGCATTTCCGTTTGAGTATGGTGTGTTTTGCTTTTGTGGGTAGCTCCTCTAAGGCTTTAATTGGCATTGGCTGGTGATGACCAGGGTGTAGAGGGAGAGCTGGAAGCAGGCGGTTTCTCAACCACAAAGCAGCAAGTGACTTTGAGGTGGCTTTTAGTGCAGTGTAGAATTAAGCTGGTTTCTTCTGAAGCTTTCCTAGAAAAACCTTGAATTCATTCTCCAGCTTGCCTCTTTGCTCCATGGAGTACAGGAGATGTTTGTTTGAGCTTGCACGGAGGTGGTTAGTTAGTTGGGGTTTTTCCTTTCCCATTGTCAGCAAATGGGACAGTGCTTTTGTTCCTAGACAGTTTTTGATTTTTAAAGCTGATGAATGCCTCACTTTGACAGTGTTAAACATTTAAATGCACTGGTAGGGTGCCGCTTTCATATCAAACTCAGATGGCTCATCTGCAAAAATAACCCCCGAAACAAAATGAAAACAATTCTCTTCATATGCAGAAAACTCAGCCAAAAAAACTTTCTTCCTTCTGTGATCAAAGCAGGAACTATGTACTTTGGTTGGTGCGATGGGGTTAGATTTTTTTTCCTCCCTGTAACATAGTTTCACTCAGTTGTCAGCCAAGAGATATGTTTGGATTTTTCATCCCCATGTGGATTTGTGGGAACACACACTAGGAGACCAGATCAACATTGTAATAGTGCCTGCATTGATCTAATACAGTGTTTATGTGGACTCCAGCCATCATTCATTTCTTCTCCAGCATCCAGAGGCTATAATGGATTATTTTATACAATAATCATGATAGTATTTAGCTGTTGTCTAGCATTTGCAAGGCATTTTATGAAGCAGGTCGATATAATTATCTCTATTTTACAGCTGGAAAATAAAGGCATGGAGACATGAAGTGATTTGTCCAGGTCCATGAGCACCCCAGCAGTGATGGGACTAGGGAGAGGATCCTGGTCCCTGGAGGCCCAGAGCAGGACTCTGGCGGGCACATACTGGCCATACTGCTAAAATGAGCCTGCTCTTTTCCACTTGGATAGGATTGTGCAGGGTCAGCCCCCTGCGCCTCTGGGATCAGTGCCCACCTCAGACACCCACACCCTGGGAGGGGGTATCTCCCCAGGAGCACATGCCTGCTGAAGGATACAAACTACATGGTGTTCAAAAAAAACCCAAACAATTGCTCTTTCCTTTGGTCACCGCAACAACTACATGGAGGTGGGTGCAAAAAGGAAGTGTCTGTGTCTTCCCTCTCCCAGTTGTCTTTGGGAAATCCCATCACTAAGATTTAACTAAAGCGTACTGGTGTCTGGGATATCTGCCCTGGCAGCTCCTTTCTTCACTGACTCACTGCATCTTCACCTCTCCTGCAGCTGCTTCCCCTGCTGGTCCAAGGGAACGGGTCCCATCCTTCCTGATGCCCTCTCTCATCAAGTCCAAGGGGGTTTGGGAGCCCAGCATGACCACCTGTGACAAGCCCATCCCTCCCAGCCCATCCACAGCTCTGTGTCGAGGTGCAAGAATACAGGGGCTTCCTAACAGATGAAACTAAGATCTGAACACAGACAAATGTGATGGGCTGTCACCAACACCACAGAACTTCTGTGCTTGAGGGTAACAGACTTTGCATGTTGGGGAGTCTGTGGAGAGCTTACCTTACTGCCTTAAACTCAGCTGAAAAAAATCACAAAATTAGTCTTTAATAGGGCCTAAACCATCTGTGCTCACAAAGTGGGCTCCGCCTTGCTTGTGCTGTGTTTGTAGCATATGCTTACAGGTACCTATGGGCACCTTCCTGCACACCAGCCCTGCTCGCAGGGGACAGGAACACAGGCCAGGTGTGTCATTAGCTTGTTCCTTCCACAGTCCTTGTAACTACAGGATAAAACTCTGTGTGTGCTTAACCCACACCTCCTCCTAGGCCTGGGGTGGACTCCTGTCCTGTATTTACAGTCTCCTTCAGCATCCAGCAGCTATCAAGTGTGAGCCCTTCCCAGCCTCTGCTTTGGGTACTGGAAATGTTGTTTTCCCTTCGCAGCTGCCATCAGCGCATGCCCGGCATCAAGGTATATCAAGATATCCAAGAGGGGACTCTGAAAGGTGAAAAAGTTGCTTGTTTGGAAAGGTGTTTTGGCAGGGTTCTAAATGAAATGCAGGTCATTTGAAAGCTTGTGATATGAAGCAGAAATGGCTCCCGGCCCTTCCCCCTGCTTCTGCAGTGCTTGCTTCCTGAGTCTTTAGGCATCTGCAAATGCAAGAAAGACTTGAAATTACAAAAATTGGAAGAGGCAGTTTGGTAGCTCATATTTCTTAAAGTATATGAAATTCCAGTAGGTCGCTGGTTGGTTAAAGTGGATAAAGCGTAAGCCCTGTGCAGACCGTAAATAGTTCATCTACTCCCAGTAGTGTGAGGGAAAGAGAGGGAGAGGGTGCAGAAGGCGGGTGTTATGGGTCGATTAGGGGGAGAGATTTCCCACAAATATTTTATGAAGTGCTCAGACCTTCACCATGTGTGAAATCAGGGGTCTATAATAACTTCACAGTTCCTGAAAACACAGTTAATTCAGAAGCCACAGTGAGTTCACAGGAGATGTCTGTTCCCTGTGTGGAGCCCACCACGCTCACGGGGCAGAGTCCTCAATTGCAATAATCAGATCGTAACCTTGTGCAACCACATTCCCCGAAGCAGATAGCTGGCCTTTGCCTTCCCACCTGGCTGTACCCCCCATTTCCAAGTCACCAGGGTAGCTATGCTGGACAATGCTGTGCCTCGGCGTGATGAAACAGGTGATGAAACACACCTCATGATGGAGCTGGGAAATGTCTGTTCTCGCTGCTTGGTGCTCTCTGCTGTTATTCTTAAAAAAACTACTATTAATCTTAAAAACAAACAAAAAAAAGAGGTTTGTATTATATGTTGCTATATTTACAATTATTTTTTTTAAATGTAAACTTCTAGCAAGAATGCTCCCTTGTCTCTCCCATGTATCAAGATATAGTTTGTTGCTGAACCTGGTAGGCTGCAGTGATGTAATATCTCTCTGCCAGGAAAAGTGCTTACAGCAGTGCAAGTTTTTCTGGAGTTAGTTCTTACTAGGTTTGAGGTGAGTTGGGGTGGGGTTTTTTCGCTGATTTATTTGCGGGCTTTTCAGCAATACTTTTGGTCAGTCAAGGAATGAACAGAATGCTGTAATGTTAAAAAAAAATAATGGAGCTTTGATCAGTTTTTGAGGGGAACTGCAAGGAAAACATGCAAAAGAAGTTGTAAGTGCTAGGACAAAGGAAAGGGACCAGCACAATCCTGCTCATTTCCTTAAATGTTATCTTATGCCAAATGCCTACGTTTTGTTTTCTTATTTTTAAGGGAAGAAAAAAAATCCTTTCATATTAAAATGAGTTCTTTAGTGTGCTTTTCTTGGGATTTGCCTACAAATAGAAAATTCTCACTTAATATCAGGGAATTATATTAGTCTGTCATCTTAATCGTGCTTTGTAATTGTGTAGGCCTGCAGCTCACTGGTGCTTTCCCCAGTTATTGTGGGGTGGGGGCAGAGGGGAAGGGAAAAAAATCCTTGCCTGCTTAAATAAGAAAGGAGTGAGGTTTGTAACCTGTATGCAAAGCCCCTTCTCCTGGAACTGGGCTGGAGGGTAGCGGTGGAAGAGCTGCTCCCGGCTGAGAGGGCACCAGCTGACCGCAGGCTGGGGCTCCTTGTTTCGCTGCCCCCCCCCCACAAGTCGGTGTGGTACCAAGGGAGCTCTGCAAAGTAAGGGAGTCCACGGGAGACACAGGGAGCAGGACCTCAGCCGTGGCGGCATGCATGGTGGGGATGGGAGCTTGTGGCCAGAAGAAATCTATGTGGATGACAAGGTCCTTTGTCTATCTGCAAATGCCCACTCAAGAAAAAAAAAAGCATCAGATGAGGAAATTGAGAAGGTCTTTTCTTGGGACTTCCCTTTGTCAAACAACACCATCTGGGAATAGGCTTAGCTGACATCATGCTTTTTTAACAGCAGAAATGCAAGTAAGCCTGAAGTACTGGCGAGAGGCAGAGGTGTGAATGGATTTTAAGATATCCTGTAGTCCTTTTTTCCCCCCCCCTCTGTTTTAAAAGAAATCCCTGTGAGTGGGGTAAGTGGAGAGCACAGCTCACATCCTTCTTCCACCCTTCCCTCTGCACGTTTGCCAGAGGGAAAGGTCATATTGTAGAACCTGTACCTTCTAAAATTGCAATTAAAACTATGTGCGGACTACAGTACCATGAAGAATCATATTTAAAGCCCCCAAAACACTTCTTTTAAAATCAGGACCAACTCTTAAATTGCAAACAAGGACTAATGAATACAGCCCCCCAGGAGAGAGCAGATGCACAGCGTGGCACGCCAGGGTCTGAGCGAGCACCAGACCCAGTTTGTCACCTCCTCACAGCATCAGGATGCAACAAGCGTTGCTGCCTAGCTGTGGGGCTGAGCCCCTGCAAACAGCCAAGTCTTTGAGCATCCCACCCCTTGAGGAGACAAAACTGTCCTTCCTGACCTACCGAGTAGGAAGAGGATTTCAGTGGCCATAGATAGAAAGAAGCAATTATTTAAAACTGTAGAGTAAATTAAACCATTTTTATGCCAGACATCCTCCCAAGTGAAGAGTAAAGGGCTGGCTAACTCAACAGCCACTGCGGATCTCAAGCATGTTTGTCACTTCAGATTTCACCTTTAAATTGTTTTCTTATATACCCATGCATGTCACCCTTGTGCAGGTTTGTTGTGTCTTGGTGGGAATGGAAATTACTACTGGCTGAACAGAGTCTTTCCTTGACTCTGTCCTCTGAGAAGCTTGCTATGCCTGTTCCTTTCAGTTCTGATCAAAATGTAGTGTGTATGTATGTATGTATAATCTTACTGCACATAAAGCATGCAAACAATGTTATGTTTTCTGGAGTGGTATAGCAAATTGTGAGAAGCACCTGCATCTGCTGGCTGGGGGCTAACTGCATATGTATTCTGCTTGGCTCTGTATATGCTTTTAGTACTGCCTGAGATAAAATGAGACAGAGATGCTAGTCCTGTCCACTAAAAAAGCTGGGGAGCATCTTTTTATTCTCTACATTTGTAGCAAAGGAAAGGTTAGGTAAGGTGTTGGGAAGGCTGTTTCAAGCAGTAAGATTATTTGGACTCAGAAATAGACCATCCAGGGAAGTTGCAGGGTCTTCATCACGGATGGTTTTAAGAAAAGAAGAGATTCATGTAGGGGTTGCAGTCAATCCTTCCTTAGAACAAAGGACAAGATCCAACATCTTGTAAAGACAGTAAGCACTGCTGCATTGGCTGTGCAGACCTCTGAACCAAGCTGCACTTGCAAACTGGTGGTAATGCCCTTGGCTGGTGTGGGAGGGAGTAAGGGCTTAAACCAAAGGACTGCCTTGGGGGCTCTGGCCCTGTCTCTGTAGTGCAATATCTTGTCTCACACAGCTGCCAACAACAAACACATGAGGAACTGAGCGATTATGAAGTGTTCCTTCCCCTGGCATAACCTCCCCACTTCTGGCAAACAGCTGTTGAGAAACTTTCTGAGATGAAGATTGCATGTGCATCGTTGTGTTTAATAGTTACCAGTGGCCTTAGCCTCCAGGAATTTGTCAGATCTCTTTCTGAAGTTGTTTATGCTCTTGGGTTGTACCATGGCCATGGGCTCCACAGCTTTGTTATATGTAGTGAAATTTGGGATTTTTGCTGGCAGTTTCTCTGAGCATCCCTGGTTAGTGGTATCTGAGAAATCGCTCCCCCCCGGCAGGCACGAGTCTACACATCTCTAACAGACCTCCGCTTTCAGCACGTGGGGGCATGGGGACTTTAGGAAGAAAGTCGGGCAGAGTTTTGAGCTCAGTGGGAAGCAGGAGCTGCTGCTTTTGCACAGCAGAGTACAGCTGGGCAGCTGCCCCTGGCTAAGCAATAGAGGGCAGAAATTCAGGGGCAGCCCTTTTCCTTAGTGTCTGCAAAAGGAGCAGCTGATCAGCTGAACCTTGCCTCTCTGTGGGGCAATAGCTCCTGCTGAGTCCTTGCCAGGGGTCCTAACGCAGCTAGCATCAGCAGGATGGAGCTGATCGGGGAAAAAGCGGGTGGTGTGGCATCCGCCTGCCCTCTGCCCTTCCCTCCCTCTCACGCTGGCAGCACCACCAGTGCCTCCTTTCCAGCTAGCGAGCCAGAGGCCTCATTGCGTCACTCATCCCCATTCCTTTCGGTGTTGTATGCGTTGAAGGAGCAACACCAGAGTCATCTCCCTGAGCCTGCTCGTCTAAACAGTTGGCAGCAGTCACTCAGTGACCCTGCAGGGATGATGCTACCTGATGCCAGCGTTTGGTTCCTTCTTTGATAGGTATCTTCTTTGCAGCAGACTATACACATGCTGCAGCCCTAAAGGCTCCCCTGCCAGGGACGTGCATTTCACACCTGCTTTACAGGTACAGGATTACAGCCTCGATTTGTAAATTAACCCCCTGTGATTAGAAATATTAGCACTCCAACTTCCCCAGCAATATAAGCAAGGCCCTCATAAGGCTCGCTGCTTGTTCTTAGCAGTTGGAGATAGCACTGGGAGATCCTGCAAATGCTGCTTTTGATCTGAGCTGTTATTGCAGTGCAGTGCATTGAATTTTGAATACAGAAACTGCATGGAGTAGCCTGATCCTAGGTACATTCCGGTTCTGTCTGACAGCCTGTTTGCTGTTATGTTTTTCCCTACAGCTTTCAAGAAGATGCCATTTGCGGGCAGTTAACTGGGTGGGGATGGAAAGAATTGTGGCACTTGGTGCTCTCCCCATACAAATGCCAACTTCCCATTCACTTAAATTTGCCCTGAGCACCTTTTTAAAATGTGGTTCGATTTTCCCTTTTCAGAGTTTTTGCTGGCACTTGTCACCCTGAAATGGTACTTAATCAATCCCTGTCTGAATTCTCTGTGAGGATAATTGATGTCCATGTCTCCAACAAACTGAAAATTTTGTGTGTGTCCCCAGCCTTTGACAAACAAAGGGACTTCGTTTTCTGCAGTGGATGTTTTTGTCTAACAGGCAAATGACCCTGGCTGTAAGGCTTGCAGAGTGGGGTACAGCTGCAGACACCTGCCTTTCAGCCCAGGGCAGGGGAGGTGTGGTGTCCTTTCTGGATTAAAGCTGAGGACTGTCTCCACTGTCTCTGGAGCTCTCCTCATGCAGGCACCGTGTTGCAGGGGTGTGTTTCCAACCCAAACTGTTTGATCCATCTTTTCCCAGGGCAGTTTCAAGTCACCCTGTCTCAGGAGCACTTTCAGATGTCCTTCCAAATCACACTGAAGGTTGCTTTGGGATGCAGCAGCCAGGGTATCCACACCTGGGCAGGTAAGATCCTTCGGGCACAGCAAGATCGCTGGAGATCCAGCATGGCCACTCTGCACTGATTTGAACTTCCAGCCCTTTCAATGAGAAGGTAATTAGTCTTCTGAATAAATGAGTCAGTAGCTCTCGCTGCCACTTTTGAAAGTTTAAACCAGGCTGGTACTGCTGACATACATGCCTTTGGTGTGTTCAAGTGTCGCAGCACCTTCTGAACTGGTAGCATGACCAGCAATCAAACCGCCATGTGTGAGGTGATGCACATCGTGTGACTACAAAATCTCTAGAAATGCCCAATATTTTGCTTTCCAAATTAAAACAACAACAAAAAACAACAAAACCACCCCAACCTCTTTTGAAGTAGAAACTGGCTCTGAGTCAGCAGTAGGAATGCCTGAGTGTGCACACAGCCTGAGACAGCTGTCCACTTCTTATTTATCCTGTTCATCTCAATACATGGTTAATGCTGTAACCTAAAAATAATGCAACACGTAAGGCTGGTGTTGACTTCTGAAGCACCGTTTTTTACAAAAGCTGGTGAAAAAACCACCCAGCTTGCTTGTTCCATCCTCTCTGGGTGTCCATCTTGTGTCTCTGTGAAGCCAAACAAACCATTTACTAGAAAACCTTCCAAACATGGACTTTCCCTGAGTTTGACCTGCTGTCACATGTGCTCAGCACAAGCAGTTGTGGCACTTTGTGAAAGCATAGGGACAGAGTAGGTGAATGGAGTTTGTTAGAAAAATAACTATCCTGGGGGGCTTGGTCATGGGGGTTCCTTCCATCTACCACACAGAAATGTGAATTTTGAACAACCACTGCACTGAAGTGCTGAAGACACCAGAGGGCTCTACTGTGAGACGTATGGCTGGATCACCACACAGTCCATAGGATTTTGTTCTCAAGGCATTTTTGACGATCCCCCCACCAAAGACTAGCCGGCAGCATGGGCCGCAACTTCTTCCTTGCAGCATGACAGTGCCTCTAGTTCATGTTGCTCCTGTCCTCAGCTCTGCTATTTTTATCAGGATATGGTGATGTTTAGGATTTCTGTGGACCCCCCCTGTGCATAGTGCATCTGGTGGAAGGACCAAGGCTACACTGAGAAACCAGTTTCATGACAGTGCTTGACTTCATTCGGAAGGCAACCCCCTCTTGGTGTTTTCAGTGGTGTCATAGTTTTCCCCAACCTGTTTGACTTTGAGCCTACCTGTACTTGTGTTCGTGCCTTTCCTGTAGGAAGTTTATGTTGAAGGATCGCCAGGCTTTGCTCACTTGGACGGGGAAATCTCTTACATGACTCGCCTTGTCTGCTCAAGAATTTTGGCCGCCTCTGTTGGCATGATAGAGAAATGTGTTTGCTAGGCTTTTATCCTTAAAGGGATAGAATTTCGCTGGTATTTTACACTTAAAAGGATATAACATTTCTTCAAAACCAGAACACACAAGCATATACATTCTCAGTCTGTTGCCCGGGATATTAGCCCAGCAGCTCCTAATAACGCTAAAGCCTAGCAATGTAAGATTAAAATACATTAGTTGGGGATAAATTGTATATTGCGCAAGGAATCTTAATGCGCTGGGAAATGCACCCTAAGCTCCATACAAATCTTACTTGTCAAAGGCTTCGCGATACTTAGGGGGTTAATTTCAAGAATGTCTCAGGGCTTTATTGCATTAGTTTTAATTATTTGGAAATTGGCTCTTCCTGACTCCAGCGACTTCTGGTGTCCTTACGTGGCAGTTTCTGCTTGCTTCGGACACCTCGGCTGTCTCACGCTCTCCGCGTGCGTGTGCCTGCGCTCCCTTTCATTTGCCCGTAGCAACATGAGGACGCTGCCGGTGTGAGACACCGTGAGGGCTGGCGGGGGTACCGGAGGCACGCTGGCGGGGGTACCGGGGGTACCGGAGGCACGCTGGCGGGGGTACCGGAGGCACGCTGCGCACCTCGCTGCCCCCGCCGGGGGGCGCAGGACGCGGTGCGCGGGGACACGGCTGGCC
>JAVJGI010000060.1:32596485-32681924 GCA_035590275.1 Ibycter americanus
GGCTCTGCCGCCCGCCGGGGTGGCTGCGTGTTCAGGGCAGCGGGCGGGGTGCCGGCGGGGCCGGGTGATGGGCGGCGGGGTGCCGGCGGGGCCGGGTGCCGGGCATCCCTCGGAGCCTCCGTTTTCCACGGGAAATGGCAGAAGCGCAGCTGAGCGCTGGCAGGCGAGATCAAACTTTGTTACATACGCAGTGGTTTGGCCAGAGATTGCGTGGTTGGCGCTGAAATGCAGTCTTTCTGGACAGATTTCATTCATGTTGCTGCTTGTTTACCCAGCGCTTGACACAGATGCAACACGGTGATGCATCAACTTCCTGGGTTTTGGTTTTTTTTTTTCTTTCTAATTTTTTTTAAACGAAGAGTCCAGTATTTTTAACGAGTTATCGTTCGGTAGAGCGGGATCCCAAAGTTGACGTTTCTTATTTCGGCTCCCTCTGGCAGGGAAGGGAAAATGGAACGAGCCGCGTCTCGGGGAGGTAGAGTTAAAATCGAGTGGTTTGCTGCTGCCTTCTGCTGAGCATCCACAGGCGCATGCAAACACTTTGACTGAGCTTAAATACAAAATACCTGTCAAGCTGAGATGCAAATATTTTCTTGGGGGGGAGGGGGTACGGGGCGGGACTGGGAGAACAAGGATAACTGGAAGCCTAGATCAGGTCTACAGATAAGCCCAGTTAAGTTGTTATAGCCACAGAGGATGCATTACAGCATTATCTATTGTGTTAAGACACCTTCTCTCCCGTGAGAAACCCGAAGGAGGGTGCCGAGCAGGAGCAAAAGAAAGGGGCAGATCCTCTTCCCCAGTGTACATAGATGCGGCTCCGTTATATTCCTCTGGTGGTTTTACTTCAGCCGCGGATGTCCTCTCCAGAGGCTCTGCTGAACGTCCCCTCGAAACGCATCTGCTGTCGGGGGCATGTGTTGCAGGCCCCTTGCGCTTTATCCTAGCGCTGTTGCGGGCAGGCATGCCCTCCCCGGCAGTGCCAGCCTCGTTTTTTTCCTCGAGTCCTGGTCCTGGTACTGTGCCGGTAGGTTTCAGACGGTGCTGTGTTGCGTTTCTGACACTGCAGCACTGGCTGTGCAGGCTCCTACGGAGCCTTTCATTTTGTTTTGCGGCTCTAACTCCCTCTGTATTAGCTCGGTGGATTTGAGTGAACTTCGTTCTGACCCTCATATATCTCCCTTCCAGGGGCACGATTTGGAGTTTGTGTCTCCATTTTGTTGTAGCTTTACCTGGCACAGATCTCCTTGCTCAAGCTCAGTCCTGACTCAAGCAAATGGCATTTTTCTAAGATGTTTGAATCAGACCCTAGCAAGTTGTCCATTTTGTTTTGCCTCTCTCCCTGTGTCATTATGCTTTCTATGCAAATGACTGTAATGTTGGTTTGCTTTTCAGCATCTTATAATACGTACTTTGGCATCCTGCTATATATATTTAGAGTTACAGGTGCAAGCAAGAATCAGGCCTTCAGTAATAAAGCGATTTTATTGCTATTTATGTTTATTTGGATTTAATCCAAGGGCGCGTTGCATGCTCTTAAGTACTTTTATGGCAACTAAAACAGCCATTATAAACTATTAAACACATCAGCCTGTTTCTTCACCTATGAGATAGGTATCTGTTTGTATAGTCCTCACCATTTTGATGTCAGAGTGATCCACGGTTGCTTGCAAATGTTTCCTTCTCAGGCACTTAAAAGGTAGGGAAATCTGATGTGAGGTTATTTGACCTGCTCAAAACTATTTGGGTAATCTGTGGTAGGAGGCTACGACTGCTAGAAGCTACATCTATATAGTGGCATTAACCACAAGGTCATCCTCCCTCTGTACTCAGTACTTGAAACACCGTGATAAAGCAACTTAATAGGTAGCAGACTTCTCCCATCTCTCGGCACTACTCCAGGAGAAGAGACAGGTCTTGTACTCTGGAGGTTTGATAAATCAGGGTGCCACTCCCTAGCTGGGTGGCGTGTGGATACACAGGCACTGAAATCAGTGGATTTGGTTCATCAGATGTGGATGAGAAGTGGTAGCAGGGTCCGTTCTGGTGGTACCATGGCCCATATGATCTGAGTGGAGGAGGGGGGAAAGGAAAGCGGTGCAGAAGAAGACCCCCTGGTAGTACCTTGTCTGCAGGCAGGTTTTTGGAGGGAGGGGTGGTGCGTCTCTGGCAGGCAAACGTCAAACTTTTAAAAAATTTCCAGGCTAAATTCAACACCTTAAATTTCGTCTAGAGAGTGAAACAGGCAACCCGTGAAGATCACGGGATGCATGTGAGGGACATGAGTTTGTGCATGATGTAGTCTGAGATTGCTGTAATACAGTTTGTGAACATGAGTGTTGGGGGAGATGGTCCGAGGATCTGTAAGACACAAACCAGCCTTTCAGGGCTTCCCCATCAGCTGTGCAGAGCATTTTGTGGTTTCAGCTGAGGTTTTTAGCCTGGTGTCATACCCAGTCATCTTGGAAGCTGCTGAATAAGATAATTATTGCAAGATAACCTTCTCCTTCCTGTAAGTGACGGTCATGCGCCTTCAGACAACGAAGATGTCTGAGCTGGTTCTTTTGGTGGGTGCTTCAGCCTGCGGGGCTTGTCTCGAGTATGTCTGGCCTGAGCTTGGACAGCTGCCTTGATGGGAGCACTGCTCTCCTGCAGGTGTCCACTCATTCCTCATGTGGGGTTGAACGCAGGTAGATGAAGGTGGTGGCGCTCCTTCATGCCACATCTCCTTGATAAGCCTCTTGATAACCTCTTGTGTGGGACAGGGGTAGGGATGACGAAGGAAAAGCAGGCAGTGGTGTCAGAAGCAAGCTGCTGGAGTATGCCAGCAGCTGCCGCCGTCTTGGCTGAGTTTGTCCCAGTTACTATATCAGAAAGAATAGACCTTAGAAGCACTGTGAGGTAGTAATTTATTTTTTTTTCCCCACTGCACAACCAGAATTTTAATGTCATGGTTGAATGAAAATTAAAAACTTAACGTTTGGGATTTCATTGGTGCTCAAATGTTTCAATTACGAGCTCCATCTGAACAGCACAGTACACATTTTACATCCTATAACAGTTGCGTGGAGTGTTATTTCCCTTGAAGTAGTGGGAGCAAAATATTGTGTACTCGATGAAAGGCAGTAAAAGCTGGCACCTCTGCGGTTTAAACTATATTATTTTCATTTCTTTATTGCTTATCAAATGCCTACTTTAGGCCAAATCTGAGAGCTGCTTTGAGATGACTGGGAAGTTTCCCCAGGTCTTTGATCCAGCACAAATCATAGGAGTAAGTCCATGTATTTAATTTTCACGGGGGATGCTTGGATGGCCGGTCCAAGTAGCTCAAAGCCACCTGACGGAGGAGTGGTATTAGACAACACTATATATAGTTTAGAAAATGGGTCGTTCCCGTTTTAGTCTTGGGGGTCTCCTTATCTTATGTGGCATGACTCGTGATGGGAAGGGCAGAGGCCACAAGGGACACAGCCAGGGAGCAGGGGATGGTGGGGAGGAGGTTTCTGTGGAGCAGCTGGTGTGCACAATTCTGCCTTTGCTGTTTGTGTACAGCTACTAAAAATAGCTATTTGGAACCCAACTGCATCCCTGTGGTTTCTTCCTATTCTTAATATTACTTAGAGAGGAAGACACAACAACTAGGAAGAAACCCAGGATTAGGTCAGGCTTGGCTGACACGTGTCCGCTAACCTCAGTTTAACCTCAGCCTCTTCTCCTAATCGAGGCAAACTAGAGAGACTCCAAGCAAATGAGCGATACCGATATATTAGCACAGCTTAACCAAATCAGTTAATGCTTTTAAGTTCTGATACATAGGTATACATATGCGTGTGTATATAGAGACCATGCCATTGTTTTACTGGTGAGCATACTGTTATCTGTTTGTTACTTCTCTGCTTTCTATTGTAATTGAATCATTCAAGATGCTATTACAGCTTTAGGGGCAACGTAAAAATCAATCTAAAACTTATTTCAGCTAGGATGATAGAGGAATATTTGGGCACAAAATGGAATTTCATGCCTTTCTCCTGGGCTTTTTTAATGCGTGGTTTCAAGAACATCCTTCTTTCCCCCCATTACATTTCAGTCATATTTTTCACTAGTAAAATACATTTGGAATACAGTTGGAAGTTTCTTTTATGCACCTGCATGTTTTACTTGGAGGTCTTTGCTGTTATATTTTTCCCATCTGCTCTTGGGCACTTGAGTCCCTTGCCAAGAGGTTGACGTGAGTAGTGGTGCAACAAATGATGTGTATTTTTGCTTGATTCTTTTACTTGACAACCTCTCAAGCAAACTTCCACAGCCTCTCTGAACAAGTTGTGGATTTGTCCCCTCTCCAGGTGGGACGGAGAGTCACCTGCCCAAAGGGCAGAAGGTTGTGTCCAATTGTGGCTACCAGTGCTGGTGGGAGCTAGGATGGCAGTGGGGGAACTGTGCCCCTTCCCTAGAATGAGGTGGGTTGCTTTAACACCTGATACCGGCAGGAGCGGGACAGCCGGTTGCTTAGTGCGTGTGTGCTCATTGCTCCATTGCCTTGTGAGGGTTGAGAAGGAGCAATGGTGGGACTGGGAAGTAGAGACCCGGTGGGAAGTTGCAGTTTCACTGGCTGATGAAGGTTTGTTTCCCCCTGGACAGTTTTATTCATGTAATTTGTTTCAGTTATGAGTATAATGTGAAAAAAAAATCCCAGAAATAGTTACACTAGAGACACCCAGAATAATCATAAAGCTGATGTATGCAAATATGGTTATTCCCTTTGTCATATTGGAAAGTACCTTAATAACAGTTATAGCCATGGCCACGCTAGGGAGTTTTGAGGCTGCAGCTACCTTACTTAGTTTCTGATGTAAAAGAGGCTTTGGAATGATGATTGAAAAATACGACTGTATATACAAAGAGCATGTTAGGGGAATAATAGCATAATTTTAGCAGTATATTGGGTTCCTGGCTTTTTTGCTGAATGCTAACAGCTTCACGTAGTCTTTCAGCCCTCCTTTGAGCAGGTGACTCAAGGTGCAGATAAGAATTAGGGACAACTTTGTGCCTTTCCCTAAAACTACTGGAGATGTTCTCTGTTCTGTAGCTACTCAAAGTTATATTGAGTGAAAAAGACACCATGGTTAGCATGTTGGCATTTGTGCAGTGTATCAAACCAAGCTGTTGCTTATCAGTCAGAAATCTTCCACGTTGCCCAGAGTAAATGCCCAGTGGTGCGTTGGCTGGGGACATCTACAGTCTGAGCCTTTTCTCTGTTGTTCTGGACAGGTATAGAATTCTGCACTCTCAGAAGTTAGAGGAAAGCTTTATGGTCTTCTCCTGACATTACCCCTGATGAAGGTGTGAAAGGAGAAAGCTGCGCTCCATTAGATGACGCTAGAGGAGAAGACAGCTGTTTGCTGGAGCGTGTGGGTGCTGGGAATTAAATCCTCTGCCTGGAGCCATTTCCAGTGGCCAATGTGTAGTGCAAAAAGAACCGGGGCTTCTTTCAGTCAGCTCGCTGAAACTAGCAGCTTCCACCCAAAATAGCCTCTACTGGGCCAGCAACAGAGCTGTACAGGAAAAGGAAGGAGGGGATGGAGGAGGAATGAGGAAGTTCGTTACCAGGATGCGCTCTCTTGCTGTGGGAAAGACCAAATGACCAGCAGCAGCGCTGCTGCCATGTGCATCCCCAAGCAGGTTGGCTTTCTGTGCACTTGCAGGAGCCAAGGTGGATGCTTGGAGCCTGGTGGACTGCTCCATTCTCTTCTTTAACACCAAGTATTAGCATTAGCTGCTGGGCAGAGAAATGAGCAGCTGCTCAGTGGTGTGTGCTGTTCCAATGCTTTCATCTTGCAAATTTCCTGTATGATCTTCATGGGATGCATCAGTGCCTGCTCACTTTCCCAGTCTCCTCCCAGTTTTCGAGACTTTGTTGTTGCCTCTGTCTCACTATGTCTGCCATAGTGTCCAGCCCTGGCAGCGGTGCCGAGCTACCAGTCCCTCTGCCCCAGCGCTCCCACCCGTGGCTCTGTCTGCGGCATGTTTTCCTTTGGCCCAGACATGGGAGGCTTCAGCAAGGCGTAAGGAAAAAGTAAGGACTTCTTTTCTTCCTTAGCACTTGTCCTGGTTTTCTTCCTGACCAAAAGCAACTTACTGCACCATCTCCATATAAATCTGTAATTATAATTGTTATGCACCTGATAAGTATTTTAGAAGACATCCAGATGGAGTCAGAATTACCTCAGAGCTTGCGCAGCCAGCCTAACTTCTGGTTACTTTGCCAGAGGTGTTTGACTGGGCAGCCTGAAAAACGCCAGCCATTACAGAGGACTATGCCAGCTGAAGCCTCAAATGCAGCTTTCAATCTGTCCTTGTTTTCAGGGATTTCCTACAACAAAGAGTTTCTGTCAGTGGGCTCAGCTTGGCCACATTTGTCTGTCAGCACGTAAGCTTCCCATTTTCCCAGAAGGTAATACAGCAATCCTCCTGTTGTAGGCTGTGTGTGATCTGGTGGTCAGTCACTCCTTTTGCTTTCTGTAAAGCTACATCTCTCTCCTGTAAAAACAGAAGAGAGGAGGCTATTGATGAGGTGAAATGAGTCAGTGAGAAGGCAGCTGTAGGCTCGTTTTGATAGCTGGAGCGAGGGGTATGTTTCTGGGAGCAGCTGAAGAACAAGGAGCGACCATCGGTGTGGATCTGTTCAGCAGTGTGGATGGGGCACAGGCACTTTATGCTGATACCTTGCCGAGGCTGCAGAGGCTTGCCTTGGTTATTTTAATTAATTTAACCTGTTACACCAAACCGATGCTTTTGAATCATCACACTTCCATACCGTGGCAGTTTGTGGGTGAGGAGGAAGTTGCACAGCACAACTTAAGGGATGCAGCCATTTTCTTGGGCTCTGTTCAAGAGGTGCCTGTCATCTTGATGTTTTTTTATTCTCTTCCATGATTCCTGCACTCAATTCATAGTAAGCAATACCCTTTTTTGGTGTAATTGTTCCTGGAAACAACCCAGGAGGTTTTATAATATGGTACTGTAAGAGGGCTGTTGGCATCCTGTGGTAAATACATGGACCAGCTTGGGGGCTGAGGAGGTGCTTGGGACCCTTAGTTTCCCACAGGGATTCTCTTTGCTCATCACTGATGAGGGAAAGAAATTGGCTTTGGCTTGATTTAGAGTTAAACAATACTAGACTGGTAATAAGGAACAGGAAGAAAATTAGACCACTCGTACCAGCAGGCCCCAGGACAGGTGGCTGTGCCCCTGCTGAACCGAGCTGGCAGAGGCGGGTAAGGGAGGAAGGACTTGTTCACCCTGGTCAGTCCCGGGGTGTTTAAAAGCACTGTGTTAAATGTGATCTTACTTGTTCAAAAATTTTGGGCCAGATTCTGGTCTGGGTGGCTGTCATGCAGACATGGTATAAACCTGCATGCATGGAGGTGTGTGGCTAGCTTGTCCATGAGCGTAATAGATCTGCTTGGTGGGAACTTCGCTGGCCTGGCGCGTGGGGTCTGGGCTCTTCCTACTATTGTGCTTAAGGCAGTAATGGATTTTGATACTGGGATCTTACAAAAGAGATGGAAGCACAGGAGACAGGTATAAGCTCCCCTTGCCTGGTGTTGTGAAGCAGCTGAAAGCAAACATGCAGGGAGGGATCAGTGCTGCAGGATGTGTGGGAGGCGGGATGCTTGCCAGGAGATAGCAGCGCGCAGAAGCGTTGCAGCCGAGCCAGGAGGGATGGGTAATACCTTTGGGTCAGCAAATTCGCAGCCTGCTCCCAGAGCCCTTACGTGGATAGATCTTGCTCATGCGAACAGCACATGGACTTCATGCAGCATTTAAAGGTCTTGGGGCAGTCTCGTGAGTGTGCAGGCGGATGGGAATCCCCAAGTAGATTAGAGAAGAGGCCTCTTCAAGGACTGGATTTCTGTCCTCGAGTGCTGTGGAGTAGCACCTGGACCTGCGAGAGTGAGGCTTTAAAATTAATAAAAACACCCTGCTTTTAAATTGCACTGCTATGAAATATTGCTCCCAGGTGGGGGAAGTGAACAGGGCCAGGGCTGCAGCAGGGGTATGGTGAACGCATTTGCATTTTCAAGGCGGTCAAGTAATTGGAGGAAACTTTGCATCCCACAGTGTTTCGCAGTTTCTCTGGCCCCATGGTAGTCTTGGATAAACACTGCTGGGCTGTAGTGCCTCTGCTAATATATTGTGTTTGTCTGTGAACGAGGAGCTAAACTCGGGGAGAATCTCCTTGCAGAGGGCTGAGCAGGCCTTGCAGGCCCCTCTCCGGGATGTTATCTGGCAGGGATTTGGAAAAATGGAGGTGTGGGGCTGGGGGCTGTATCCACTGCCCAGGCTGCAGGTCCTTCTCCCCAGGTGAAGCATCTTCACTCCTCTGTCACCTCAGAGCAGAGGATGTGGCCTCAGCAAGGCAAGCTGCCACCGGGGAGATGGGCCAGATGTCCAGGGACTGATGCTGGACTCCCAGCCCTTTGGTGGGAAGTGCTGCCAACGGAGAGAGATTTCAGAGGTCGGAGTCACTTGGGGTACCCACTGAGATGCTTTTTGTGGAGGTTGGTAAGATTTTTTTGTAATACAGGGGCATTTTTTGCATGCCAGCATATCATAGAAATCTGTTTCACTGAATCATTCAGTGTACGTCTGGGTAGGTAAGATGATTTTGCTCTGGGCTGCAGTATAGGGAACAAAACTGCTAGGGTCTAGGTGCGCGTGCCTCTGATGCTGTTACTTCCCTTGATGCTTATAAAATAAGGGTCACAAAACTCAATACTTAGAAAAATTATCCTTGTGCTACTGGTATTACTTCACTCCACACAAAATGTACTCTGTAGAGAGGTATGATACAAGGTATTCCAAAGGTATTGCTAAACCCAATCCTTTAGTCCTTACCTGGGCAATGTTCCCACTGATTTCGGTGGTGAGGGCAGCCCCTCAAACACCAGGATGAGCTCTCGCATTTGGTAACAAATTAAAGAAACTCTTGAGCCAAAGCTGTAGGCCCAGATTTTGCTAAAAATAAGCTTTTTCAAAACTGAAGGTCAGGATCAGTACCTCGCTGCAGGTACTTACTCCTAATTTGAAAAGAAAAAAAATTTTTTTCCCCCTCACTGTTTTACTGATTCATGGTGTTCAGCTTAAAGACTGCTCAGTGTAGCCTGTAAGCCCTTGCACTAACTGGCTAGCCTATTTCTGCTGGCCCACATAAGAAAAATCCTAAAAATAGTCCAGCAGCGTATGTTTTCAAAGGTAAATTAGATTTTAAAAATAAGACATTCAGTTTAATTATCTGGCCTGCGCTCAGTAAGGAGGAGGGATTTCAAAATATGCAAGTCCTTTAACTTGGAAAAAAATCCCAACCCCAAACAAGTTGCCCCTCAGTAGTTAGGAGCTGTTGTTGCTTTGCTGTTGTGCTTTACCTATTAATGAGTTCTTTATTATACCTCTGTGCTCACAAAAAGTTGTCGTGTGCATCAAATGATTTTAGATAGTGAAAACAATTTTGTGAGCTGAATGAATGCAGGGGCAGACATCAGCAACGTGCAGACTATTTTTAATGAAAAATTCCCGCCTCTCTGAATGCATATGATGCCTTGCCTTCCATCTTAAAGAGCATGTTTGGTGAACGACAAATTAGACAAGCAGGAGTAACTTCAGCTATTTTACAGGTTTTAATGTAGGAATGAGATAAGCACCTATCTAATGCAAAGGATGCTGAACTTAGGTAGCAATGCTCTTGCAGCCGAAAGCTGGGAGCCAAGGTAGGTAACTCGGTGACGCTGTCTGACCTATATTAGCAGTGAAGTTGTGGTGGCTGAATGCTTCTAAAGCAAGATTAAATACAACAGGAGAAAAATACCCTAGCCAAAGCTTACTCCCCCTTAAGCATACAGATAGTCTAATTGATTTTCAGAAAGGGTATGGGCTGTCACCTCTCTTCAGTGCATAGAAATTGCATATGTGTGGGATAATTGGCAGGTTTTATAAGGAGACTTGCGGTAATGAGAGCCATCAAACCGCCAGAGCAGCTGGGGATACTGGTGGCTGCCAACTCTGCCTCCTCTCCGCTGACCAGGGATGCCATGGGGAGAGAAGGGCTCAAGTTGGAGCTTGAGGTTGTGAAGAGACTCAGCACTTATCAGATGAGTGGGAAAACACTGCCTTATCAGGGCTGGTGAGGTTCTATCGAGACGCCTTTAATTACAGACTGTGCTGGTATGAGGCAGGAGCTGGTGAGTCACAAAGTGTTTTCGAAGGTTTGAGGCTGGCCCTGGATGCTCGGGCATTGGCCGCTATCTTCTTCCATTCTGAGTAAGGAGGTGCAGCCATGGCAAGGTTTTCCTTTAGAAGGGGCCCCGCCACCCTTACCTCTGCCTTTGTCACCTTGAGATTGGGTTGCTCTGATTTGCCCAGCCTAGGGCTGTCTGTGCTCTGGGACTGCCTGAGAGTTTACCTGGAACGCTGCTGCCTGCTTAATAGCTGCTTCCCATGCAAACAGTGCAAACACACCCAGACTGCAAAACTGGCTACAAAGCTAGTTGCTGCACGGGGTGAGACCTGTACTATCGAAAGGAGCTGCAAGGCCCACGGGCGGCTTGTGCAATCCATCTTACAGACTCCCGACAGTGCTGCCGTGACATCTCTGTCTGAAGTGAGAAGGTGTTGTGGGCACACTGCGGTCGTTAGGGTTGGGATTCACACCTTTTGTGGTCTGGTAGGGTCCCAGTTGGATGAACCCATGGGAAAACATCCATTTTGGGGGTGAGGACAGTGTTTAAGGCAAGAGGGGTTGAGAAAATGAGGAGTTCTTCATTTCCTTATTCTCTTGACTGTGGCTTGAGAAGCATCATGGGTGTGGGTTCTGATCTTGTTCCCTGTGAAGGTTCACAGTGGTTCGCAGTGCTGCTGGCATTGCACTGATACAGTGGAATAGTTGTCGATACTTAATCACATGAGTGTTGGCTGTGGCATAAGGAAAAATGAGAACAAATCAGCACCCCTTAAAACATCCTCTGAGCCTGGAGTAATTAGTCCAGTTTCAGTAGCCTCATTTTCAGAAAGAGAAAGAACAGAGCAAACGGCAGAAAAGATAATGAGAGTCGGGGGACCCAAGGGCAATATTTCAGTATGGCGATAGTCAACTGGAGTGGCGTTATTTGGTCCAGGAGGAAGGCACCCAGGGGAAGCTGTGGTTGCACTGTGCAAGAGAGAGAGTGGCCATAGTGGGAACTGATCAGCTGTATAATTTTTTCAGAGAGCCAGGATGCAAGAAGATTAAATAAAACTGAAAGAGTAAATCTAAAGTAACTAAAGAGCTCTCTCCTTTTCACAATGTACTGGGGCTTTGTGGAGCTGAATACTGCAGGGAGTGACTGTGAACCAATGTGCTGGGGTTATGCATGTGAAGGAGACTTTCTGAAGATTTTATTAATACTCTGTCTTATATTAATAATTGCAGAGAAAGTATTGTTTCATGTTTTAGCCCAAGCTTCGCTTGGACAGCCTTCCCAGGCATTGCACAAGATGTGGCGGGTGTTCCTGGCCTTCCTCTGCACTGCAGAACCATTTGCTGCTGACTGGGCGCTCTGCAAGCTGAGGCTCCTTCCCGCAGTACTGTTCACATGTGTAAACTTTTATTTCTTTCAGTAGTCCTGCAAATGAGTAAGAGCCGCAGCACTGTAGGATCTACTGTTCTGAGCTCCATTCATGATAACTGCTCTAGGTTTTCTTTGGCAGTTTTGACACGGGCAAATCTTCCTTCCCTGGCTTTCATATGTGCTCTCTGCATTAGAAGTGGTGACTCTTCAGATATAGCTGCTTTTTTCCCCCCCCCTCAACTTCAAAGAAGTTCAGTATTTACGTAAGTGGCTTGCTAATTTACTGCATTCTTGCTTAATCTCTCTTGAATGCCTTTCTGAAAATAGATTGTCCAGATGAGGTAAAAATATTCACTGTTGAAGCAGAGTATTTAGAAATAGCTGTAATTTTGAGTTGTATCAAATAGAAACCCAAGCATTTGCATGTGATTAAGGGCAGGTGTTTAACTTTTTGCACAGCTGTTTTTTAAATTGTTAACTGGAATTTTTGACCTACTGGAAAAAAAACCCTCACTAAATCTGGCTTCAGTGCTATAGCGCCATGAACTTGGTGTTCAGTAGAAAGAAGGATGCAAAGCACCGTTTTGTTACACTAGACTGTTGCATCAATAATGTAGTAACGTAATGTCTTGGAGGGAAAATAATAGCCTGCAATGGTGTAACCAGTGTGTTTACTGATACCATAGCACAATTAATTGCGGCTTTCTTGGAATTAAGTGCTGCAAACAATTTATGTTAAAAGTGGATGCAGGGCATTTCAGCTTAACCTCCTCCTTGCAAGGAGGCTGGTAGCCTTACTCCATTCCCTTGGGACAATCCACAGAAAAACAAAAATGGGACTCATTAACTGAAAAAGATGGGAGTGGGTTTCCCCATCCATCGTCTAGTGGCATGCGGGAGGCTGGTGCTCTGCTTTCTCAGGCCTATGTTTTGTGCCTCTCTGATAACTGTGGGGACTGACTGGGGAGAGAAGTGCTGTGGAGGGGCTGCGGACTTCAAGGCTTTGCCCCCATATCTTTCCCCATGGGACTGAATAACAGGACCGAGGTCTTGGTGGAGGTCTGTCAACTTTCTAGCAGCACTGAATTTGTCTGAGAGGCTGGTGGTGCTTGCCTGAGCACTGTACCCTCTGGGAAGGGTTTGATCTCGCTGAGAAAGGCAGCTGGTGATCCCTTGTGTGGTACCCCAGCATGGTGTGAGGAGAGGCCCTGGGGAGGGCTGAGGAAGCCACGAGGCAGGATGGTCTGCTGAGACAGTGGCTAGACTCCATGCTTTATTCAGTTGTTGAGTGGTTATTGAGGCCAGACCCCAGGGGTGGAGGGGTGAGGAGGGCTTTGCGCTCACACTGGGTTGGATAAAAGCTTTTTCCGTCATTGCGTCATTCAGCACACTCCTGCATCACTTTTCCGATGCCCAACAAAGGTTCAGCTTGCTGCCAACCTTCCTCTCCATGGGGGGAAATGGAATAGTCTCTCCTAGATCTTTTGTTTCTTGCAGAAATGCAGTTGTCAGTGGCCATCCCTAGTGCTGTAGTCCTTGGCTGGAGTTGTTTGAAAACTACCCATGAGCTGGAAGGTTGCTGGGGGGTGATGGATAGACTGGCAGGCATGTGCAATCATGTAAACCTCATTTTCTTAGAAATTAGGTAAGAAATGTAACTTCCCATTTTGCAAGGATTTTGAGAAATGGGCCTGCATGTGCTCATTCATATTTCTTGTAAACCCACTTAACAGTCACGTTTGTGTCATGTACAGAGGACAGAGACTTAGAGGAACTGCAGCTCGGGCTCCACACACAGTGGTTTATAGGCACCCATGAGGATCCTGATGGCTTTGGCAGTCAAAGCTCTCACTGGTTTTCTATCAGTGGATTCCAAGACGTGTTCTGCTTTCTTTGCTATGTATTATTGGTGGGGCTGGGTGGGGGGAGAGGGTGGGTGGATCCAGAATAGGAGGGAATACATTTTGTAAAGCACTTTTTAATGCACCTTTGTCCCCCACTTTGAAACTGAACAGGATGTTTATGAAGGGATTTTAAGTGACAGTTGTCTGTTAGAAGATTTCTTTCCTGTTATAAAATGAAAGAATTCTTCAGTTATATCTTTTAATTTATTATAAAAGAACCAAAATGGTACATCTAATCATTTCATAACCATACACTTTCAAAACTGTATTTATCTGATCCTTTGGCCACAGAGGATAATTGGTTTATACAAAACGAAGTATTTTCTGGTAGCGGGTTACTTGTTTTTTCACATGTATGTAGCAGCTTTGTTTTAAAAAGACTGTGCCGGGGAGAGGTCTTACTTCAGTGCACAGAAGTGGCAGTATGCATTTAAAAAGTGGGACACTTTATGTAGCATAGAGAAGTAGTCGTAGGTATCTGTGTGATGTGGACTTGGGACTGGGACTTACTGGGAGGATTCACCATTTAATTACCTGAGAAGAGGAGCTTGCCCTTTCAAGGGAATGTGCTATCAGCAAAATTCCAGCAATTTCTATTAATAAACATTTACCTTGTTACCTGAAGATGCAGTATACACATGTTTAGTGTATTGTAGATGACCTGTAGCCATAAGCCCCGAAAGGCATGGCCAATGAATGGTGGTGGTGGTGGAGCGTCCTCCCCCAAGGGAGCAAGGAGGAGCTTCTTATGTGCTTGGGCCACAGGCCAGGCTTATTTTTTTTCTTACATTTGCTACGTGAATTTGGTGTCAGCTTTCTTCCAAAGAGTACAAAATCATATTTTTTTTTATTTATAGAGCTGTGTGATTTATACCCTGGGGTATGTCTCAGTGGTTTCAAATTACAGAGAAGCATGGAAATACTGGCTGATTTTTCCTTTACCCAGTCCATAGACTCCAAGCCTAAAACTCAGCAGCTGGTAATGAAAGCAGAATTTAGTCTCATGGCCTCAAGTCTTGCTGTAAAATTTTCCAAAATTTCTGCTTCCTAATATCTGATGAGGACATGCAGCAGTGATCTTCCTTAGGCTTGTTGTTATTGTGAGAAAAAGCTACTTCAGTTCCATTTAGGTCGAATGTATTATGAGGCAGATCTGGTGGCTGAAGAATGGAAAAGTTCCATTGAAGTAAATATAGCTGTGGGATTTTTGCCCTTTTTTTTTTTTTTTTTTAAGCTGACCTTACAACATGCACACTTGAAATACCTCAAAATGAATGACTGACAGGGATATTAGCATATAGTATGTCACAGCTTTGGCATGCCACTCGTTTGTGAGGGCAGCTTAAGGGATGCTATCCAGACATAGCAAATATGCCACAGCCTGATGCCATCAGGTTGCCTGGTGCCTTCTCCTGGTGAACAGGAGTGATTCTCTATCAGGGAGTCATTTCAGGCAGTCTTGCTGCCTCAGGGAACTGGATAAGCTGTAAGCTAGTTGACAATTTGCCTCTGTTTTACATGTGTAAATGTGGCATTGGGAAGCACCACCTCCCTTGAGCATGCACAAACCAGCCTTGTACTTGTGCATGTATTTTAGTCCGGGGATGTTGAGGTTTGCTGTCTGTCACCTTGCTGTTCACGCAGGAGAGTACCAGTGGGTAGGTGCAGCTGTAGCTACTTATGGTGGTAGTCAGTTTGATGCCTCTCATTTTGGTATAGCATCAGCTGCTTGACTGTGGGAGCTCTTTTCCCTGACTCTTGGGAAGCTGGAAGGGATGTAAAGCAGGGGTGGGTACTGCCTTCACATATGGAAATGATGCGTCTCCTGGCATGCCCGGCCTGGCTCAACGCCCTGCTCCAGCCCTGGGCTCTGCCAGGTGGATACCATGTAGAGCTTCTGGATAGCTGGGGTCTCTGCGCATCCCTTTTTCTTAGTTGTGAGTCTAGGGAGGCTATTGGGCCTGTAAGGAGATGCTGTGGTTGGTGTCTAGCTTTCTGTCTCTGTTAGCAGGATTCCTGGCTTTAATGTCTTGAAGGAACGGTATCTTGGAAGCCTAGAATGCAAAAGCGTTGTGTAGACAGTCACTTCTGAAGCCTGGCTGTTTCCAAAGACGAGGGTCTCTGGAAGCCTTTCTGCCCAGAGGTGACCTTCCCTACCAGCGCTGGCTCCTGCCTCGGCTCAGCAGTGCTGGGAGGCTGGTGTGGTCCCGTGGGAGGCTGTTGGGAGGTACGTGAACTCTGAATTTTTTCCGAGACCGCAGCAGGGCCTCTGCACAGCAGCTGATCACATTCAGAAACTCTGCACCTTTTTATGGCAGCAGAGGGAACCAGAAGGCTTAACAACTCCTGTTGGCTCCTCCAAAAAAGGAAGGAGGGATTTATGTTGTTCTGTAGGCCTTTAAGTAAAAATAACAAAAAGCCAAACACGTTTTCTAACTTGTACAAAGTGAATGTCTAAACATAGTGGAAACTGAAGGGAGATTTATGCATTGTCTGCTGTCCTGCATATACTCGAGTAATTCCTTGAGAGAAAGTAAGGGTTAAGGAAAGTGGCAAAGACGGGCAGATCCCTGCAGGAGTAGTGATTACTGTGCTGTGGGAACATGGGCCATTGCCCCTTCTGTTCTTGCACATGTGCACTGAACCTCTGAAGACACCTGGAATCAGCATGACCTTTCAGGTCAAGACATCTATCTAGAAAAAAAGACATAGATAAGGGGGAATAACTTTGCTTTCCTGAGAAGATGCCATTTGGGTGTCATGATCAATACTTGTTCCTGAAGCAAAACAAACAGTCTCTTCCCTTGCAATGAATCATTAAGTTGGTGGAAAGTGTGTGTGCCTGTAAGAGGGTATGTATATTTGCATTGCATGGATCTGAATTTGCCAGAGATTTGCATGTCTTCATTTGCATGTTTGCTTGCTGTCTGCTGCGAGGCCCAGCAGCTGGAATTGCACGTGTGTTTAAGAGAAAATGCATCTAGCCAGGAGCATTGTGGAAATTAAGAAATGTGATTGACCAACTAAATTCAGTTTCAGTTTTGGTTGCTCAGGAACACCACAGTGAGAAGCTTCTGTACCCGCTCACTTCAAGACCCCTTCAAAATGTAGGTGGCAGATGTCTCAGATCATGTCTTCAGTGGGGCCAGCTGTTGGTATGCCTCAAAGAAAAGCACGTGGTTGCTAGCTGCATGGGTTTGGCTAATGATATTTTTGCTGCCCGCATTTGAAAACCTGGCTCAACATCTGCTTCCATGGTTTGCAAGGTGTTGATGGTACCTGAGGCACGGTGCTGCTCCAGTGCCTTGCAGGGTGTGTGCTGTACGGCTTCAACGGGAACAGTCAGACCTGTCACAAATACAATTGCCAGCAAATGGTGAGGGTGTACCATGAATCCAGAGTAGTTTTGTCCTTGCAGTATTTCATTGAGGTGCCTGTAATTGCTTCTTTAGTCATCGTAGATGTCTGTTGGCTTTGTGACCTGTAAGAAAATAAAAGGGAAGCAGGAAGGAGTGAATAATGTTCCTGTGACAAAAGCTCTTGCTGGATTCATGTGTGGAGTGAGCTCTGGAGGCTCCTTCCAGTCCTCCTCTTCTGTGACCCTGCACTGACTGAGCTCTATGGGAATTAGTTTCCCTCTCTGTCTCACTCCTCCTCAAGTAGCGGCTGTATCTTGAGTCTGATAGTCCCATGTTTCTTGTTAAGATGGTGCTGGGCCAACTACAAGTCTCTGCAGCTGCAGTTTCAGCAGGTGATGTGATATTAGGTGCTGGCCGCTGCCATGTTCACTCCTCCCTCATCCGCATCCATAAACTCATGGCTAGGTTGATTTCTGAGACTGAAACACAGGACGGGGGGAATCTTTCCACCCATATATAATGTGACCACAGTGTATCTGCTGTACAGCAGTCCTCCCACTCCCTTCAGAAGTGCCTGGAGGTAAGGATCAGCTTTGCGCAGTGCCCAGGAAGGTTGCAGCAATTCTGTTCAGTGTTTTAGAGCCTCACTAGCTATTGAGGCTGGTTGCCTGTTTTTACCGATGTGTATGCTGCAGGAAAATAAGAGGGGTGGGTTCTCAAAGGTGTGCATGTCTACAAGGGAATTGTCTTTCCAGCACCCCTCTCTTTCTTCAACATGTAAATGGTGAAGGCAAAAGCAGTGTCAAAGCTAACTAACAGTGGACACAGATGACGTATAAAAGTGATCTCTGCTACTTGATGGTAATGGGAGCCGCAATGCATTTGACTGGAAGCGACAGCGGCAGCTGCCTCTCGTAATGCACCAATAGCCATGTCCCTTCTGCCATCATCCTTCCAAGGCACCCTGTGACACGGCCTTTTGCCTGCAGTGGTGCTAGTACACCTTCTTAATGATGTCTGAGGCAGCTCTCCCAGGGAGTGGCTTCTTCACAAGGTTTCTGCTTTACTTCCAAATTTGAATTGTGAGATTTCATTTTAAATCCACAGGCTGTGGGAAGTAGTGGGGCTAATTTGGGGTTTTCGCCTGAGATGTAACGTCCAGCTTGGATGTTCCTTGACCGTCACCATGATGCATCCTTTGAATAAATTGCTTAAACCAAAACAGTGTGTAACATCAGGAGATCTAACCTTGTTTGTCTTTCACTAAATGAGATGTTGCTGGAGTGACAGTGTCATGCACCACACGTGGTGCAGCGTGTTAATAATTGTGCATGAGCGCAGGCAGACCCATTCCATACATTCTCGTTTCCATTTGTTACTAATTAGGAGTTACTGTGCTGCTGGTGGTCTCTGGTGCTCCCCATGTATCATCTGTAGGGTAGGCATCTGTTGGAAGGTGGTGTTTCCTTAAGTTATAGCTAAGCAGCCACACCCCACCCACCCACGCCCATTTCCCCAAATTTTCAGATGTCTCTGGCTTTAGAAATGTGAAATGCCCACAAACGTAGCTGTGGAGAATTACAGGTAGCCACTTTTGCTGTGACTCATAACCTGATGCAGAGGAAAGTTGGGAACGCTGGGCTGTGCAGTACAATCCTATCAAGAATTAAAAGACTGTTTGAAAATAGAAAGCAAGCATGGGTATATATGTTGAATTCTTGAAGGTGGCCTGTAAAGTGCTTTAAAAATGGAGTTGTCCCTTTAAAAATGTGCAAACAGCAACAGGAAAGGGAGCATTTAGTCACATACTTTCGTTATTTTTTTATTATTATTTTTTTTTAAAACCTCTGAAGTTCTCTGAAACTGCAGCAGCAGGCTGTCCCTGCTGTGCTGCGGTGCCCCAGAATGCTCTGATGTCCCTGGTACCCTGCTGGGTGATTGATCTACCCCATACAGGTTCTGCATGGTGGTGATTGCATATTATGAGATGGCACAGCTTAGCAAGGCCTGTGATCATACTATTTTATATCCTTTTGAGATAATCCATATGGAAATGTTTTTAGAGATTGTCAAAAACTGTTGCTCTTTCTAAGCAATAATTTTCCATCATTCTTTCCAAATCTGTCCTTTTTCCAGTGAGCAGAGAGGTGAAATGAGTGGAGATAATTGCTTTGGCCACATAGGCCAGCAAACTAAGTGGATGCACTCCACAGTCTGGTATTTTAATTTCTGAGTTCCTATCAGTGCTGCTGAAAATAGTTTGCTCTTTAGATGCTCTTGGTTCTGCTGTTTTGGGGTGACGTGCGTCCATAGCATTCTGCAGCTTCTAGCTTTTGCAGTTTGGCTTCTGATGGCTGAGTTGCCTCTGTTTTCTCTCGATATCTCCTCGATGTCATCCTCCAGCTGGGCTGAAACCTCTGTTGTGCAGGGTCAGTGGAGGAGCCACAAAAGTTCTTTCCTAACTGGGGCCACAAAACTTATTCTAGTAGGTCTTCTGGGTTATATGTAAACTTTTAATGTGTATAACATCCAGCTAGCTTGGGAGGTTAAGGCATAAAGCAAATCACTGCAGCACTAGTGGAGGAGGTGCAAATGGTCTAGGATGAGTGGGTTTTGTCTCCTCTTCTGCTTACTTCCCTGCGTTGTAAAGGGTTGCTGAATATGTACCACACACCAAATTACTTCAAAACATCATCATACTGTGCAGCTGGTGAAAAGGGAAGTGCACAGTGACCATCTTGACTAAGTCCATGTACTGGAAGACCCTGGAAGATACACGCTGACACAGGCCCAAAGTTGTTAAAACTATTTCCAAAGACTTTCCCTTCCTCTTAGCGCTCTGCTTTCCCAGCCCCGTGGCCTGCAAGAGCCCCTGGTTTTGACCAGAGCCCTGAGAAGTTGCAGAGATGAAGTCTGGCACTGCTGCTGGTAGGACAGCGGGTGCAAAGGCTCCTTGCCACTAATGGAGTGGGCTTTCAGCACCATTGTGCAGAGATTTCTTAATAGCAGGTGGGTACTGTCTCCTGATGCATCACCTGGCCTTCTGGGAATGACACTTGATGTTTGCTCTTGGAGAAGCAGAAGGAGTCCCAGGAACTTGACTGAGATTAGTGAGAAGCAGCTAAAAAGAGACATGGGGAGCAGCCCAGCTCTTGATAATCCCTGACTAAGCCACCTGGCACCAGTCTTATCCCCCGAGTTGCTGATACAACAGTTGGAAGTACCCTCTCTGCAAGGCCTGGGACTGCCCAAGAAGTCAGGTTAAGGTTAGATGTCCTGCAAATACACCCCCTCAGCCTTTGCTCTGGAAATGCCTGTCATCTCCGAGCAGCAAGGAGGGGAGGAATGTATTTTCACAAGGGCCATGAACTCCATAAAGAATGGGTGAGCCTGAATAAACTTGTTTTCCCATTCCTGTCTCGACAAGGTAAACCGCCTTTAAAAAACACAAAGTGTACAAAAGGCACTTGTAGTTACTCCTCCAAGAAACAGAAATGACTGTGTTGTGGGCCTTTTGATTGACAGCTCCTGTGGCAGCCCTGGCCTGGCCTTGAAATCCCCTATAGCTTGCCAGAGCTATTGAGTGGGTTGTGCAAAGATGTGGCCGACATCAGGCATTGGATTTGCAGTCAGTGTGTCCCTCAAAGCCAAGGGCACGATGGTGTGGAGATCCAGTCCCCTCCCACGTGCGTTAGGTGCTGGTTGGGAGACAGAGGGACGAGTTGGGTGTGATGGGGATTTCCCTGAAGTGGACGACTTACAATGTTGTGGGGAGCTGTTGCTTGCTGGTGTGTTATTATGGAATAGTTTATTTACAAAGTACCTCCACAGGCAGAGCAGATAACATCAAATAAAAAGCAATTTCGAGGTATGGTACCAGTGGAGGAGCTGTTTGGGTAAGCACCAGGAAGCTCGCACCCTGGTAAGTTAGTCTGATGCTGTTTTACTGTAACCTATAGAAATCTTTTCTTCAAGGTGCCTAGGACTTTTCATCTGTTGTATGTTATCCGCCTCCTTGCTGCTGTATGTTGCTATTTGTCAATTACATGCACATTGTCTCCACTTCCTCTTCTCTCCCTGAACTATAAACAAAGTTCCTCAAAGCCCCTGTACCTCCTAAACCTGTTGATCCTCTTGGTGGCATCTCCCCAGCTGTGCAAATCTCCCTGCCACAAACCTGCGATCTTTGGCACAAAATTGTGCCTTTTGGCTGAACAAAGGCTTACCCTTCCTGAGTGTGCTTGTGTCCCCGGCCTGCAGCCTCATTGTATGGCTTCATTCAGTTTTCCCCTGCGTTGGTGGTTCTTCCACCACCTGGTGACCTCCTCAGCGCTCCTCACAGTGAAGTGGGTCTTCTTACCAGGCTGTAAGAGGAGGGCTGGATCAGACGTGCATCAGCCCTCTTCCTGTCATCAGGTACTGTTTGCTACCTTTCATAAAAGTGATTTGATTATGAAATTTGCTTGGTATTTCTGGTCCATAAGTCATGTTTTGTAAAAAGACCTTGTATCATTGTTCTTCACGTGATAGCATTTGGAGATCTAGTGGTTCTGTGGAAAGGTTGTGGGTGCTGTAGGAACTTCTTCCTCTTCTACCAATACTGTAAAATAGGCAAAATTCTGCATTAAAATATCGTGAATATTGGCAACTGGCTAGTTTACCCGCATTTCTGATACTGTGAGCTTAGATAGATGTATCAGATGTAAGCACGCTAACGGATGATGTGGATGTGTGATTCACATAGGTGACTGAAAATCTCCAGGCACATTCCCAGTGGTAATACTCGTCTCCAGTGAACAGAGCCAATGATCTGAATTTGGTTTTGAGTTCATCCAAAGCAGTCTTCATAACTAGCTCCTCCATTCGGGAGCCTGAGGTCTGACCACACTCAGGGATTTATTTATGGTTCCTCTGGCATGAGTGGCCGTTTGTTTTCCAGGATGAGCTGAGAATGTAGCTATCCCTGTGTGCTAAGTTAGCACCTTTCCTGAGAGCATTAGTTCACACTGTGAAGGGATTGGATCCAAGGCTGGTGCAGCCTTGGTTTCTAGCTCCACAGGAGCTGAATCCACAGCAGCTGGTGAACATTGTCCAGATTTACACTGGTGTAGATGAGTGTAGGCTATGGCCTAGGACATGCCCATTCCCTCTGGTTTCATGGGGTTATTGTTGAAATCATACTCTTCCATGTACGTTTGTAATCGCATAGGAATAAGTAGTAAAGACTCCTTAATTAATTTAGGATTCATTCCCTCCAGGATGCTTGCATGTTTGAAAGACATTTAGGTTTCTCTGGGCATAATTGTTCTTTATTGAACTTTTCTTTTACTCATCATGCTGTTTTATATTGTGTATTTTATTTCTTCTAATAAAGCAGCTGATTGGAATTTCCTAGCTCTGTGTTTTACCCCATCCCCATGTTGTACCTCTTTTCTACAAACTGTTTATCTTCAGACTGTGTGTATCTTGCTAGTTCCATATGAGCTTCAAGACTGCTCAACAGCAGTTTTATGGTCTTGGTGTGTATTTGGTTTCTTTAGATCCCTTCTGTGCATGTCATTTGGTCTTATTGAGTTGTAAAATGGTAGGCTAAATTTATCCGTTGTTTAACTCTATTGGCTTCACTAGATGTTTGTTATAGGAAGAATTTGGCACATTGATTAAATGGATATACTTTCACACTTCTTTTTTTTTCCTTTCTCTTCTCCAGGCTTATCTAGATCATGAATTTTATCTCCAGCTTAATACTTCTGTGTTCTTTGTACAGAACACATAGAGAAATAACTATTGAGTGCTTCATCCGTCTGGATTCTTGTTATGTGATCCCCTGCCTTGTTCAACAAGAGGCGCATTCTCTGTCATGTATTTTCCTTGGTTATATATATAAAAACAAGTACTTGTTTCCCATTACTCTTCCAAGCTAAAAGCAAAACAAAACCACTACTGTTTGTCCCCTTAACTTTATGCCTTACAATATTTTACCTCCAGCGTATATTCAGACTTCATAATTTCTTTTCTTTCCTCTCTCATTTCTTTTCTCATTTAAGAAATGAGCTTGCTTCATGCCAGGAGCGAGGAGCCATTTATTTTGACCCACTTGTTTCTGTCTAGCTTTCACATCACACAAGGCTAACCTGGAATTGCTTTCACATCTGTTTCTTCCAGGTTGGCCTTTAGGTTATCCTGTCCTTTGCATTTTGAAATGAAGGTCGCTGTTTTCTCAGTTTTTTTAGTTGCAGATAAATTTGTTTTCCTGAAGAGATTGTAAGTCCCTTCCTTAGTACTCAGTTCATGCAAAAGGGCCACTAAGATTTTTCTTCTAGATTTTTAGTAAACACCTCCCTCCTAGCACCAAATTTAGCATTACCTCATGTCTCATTGCATTCCCCGCTGAAATGTGTTATCGTTACCTTCACAGTTCACAAAGTCCTCTGACCTATATATTACAGAATGGCAGGTCTTTCCCAAGAGCTAGCTCAGCAATTAAAATTTCCCACTGGCACAGATGGTTATGATAATAGGACATCATATATTTATATAGAGAGAAAGTGAAAGGAGGAGAGAGCGAGCACTCCTACATTTTTCAAAGTGGTGTACAAACATTAGCTAATTAATCCTAATAACAGCTCTGCATGGAAATTAAATGTGAATATTCCCGTTTTATAGATGGCAAAGCTCAGGAAAGCAGACTAAATGACATGCCAGAGGCCAGCACGAGATGTCATTATTGAGGGGTGGGATGAGATTGGTGGACCAAGAGCCGTCCTGGCCGTTCAGTCCAGCAGGCTGCCAGGTGAGATCTCTACTGAAATCCAGCTGGCTTACACCTCCTGTATGGTTTTGAATTGTCCCTGGTGTGCTCATTTATTTAAGAGAGAGTTAAATAGTTGTTTTCAAAACCTGTCCTTCTTTGCATGGCTTGCATTTGTCACTACCCTGAAGCCAGAAGAGGTGCCTGGTGCTGGAAGTTTGTTTTCTAGCCACATTTTTTAGTGATGAAAACAAGCAGGTTTGTGTTGCAGCTGCACTGAGGACATCCACTTGGTTTTAGTGCAGGGAGTTCCAGCGTCATTTTCTGCATGTGGCTGCTATTGGAGTTGAAATGCAATCACTGAAGCTGTTGTCAGAGGCTCTGGACCTGCAGAAAAAACCTGTAAGTAGTTGAGCACTGAATTGTTATTTAGTTTATGACTTGGTTGGTTTTTTTTTCTGTTTGTCATCTCAGCCGCTCCACCCACTGTGGGGTGTGTGTGTCCCAGTCAATGAATAGAAATTGTGCTTCAGTGGGTACGGTGCTCACCCCGTAGCAGTGTGAGGGGCTGTACCCTCTGTGCCTGCTCTCAGCACCACATTGAAGCAGTGTGGCAGCAGCCTGCTTGCTCTTAAAGGGGCTCACTCATTTAACACCTACCAGTTAACAGCCCTGTCTGTGCCTTACTTTATCCACAGCTTAACAGGGTAGCAAATTAGTAACCCTTCGAGTCTCGTGGCTTTTGTGGAAGCCACTTTACTCAAGGGGAGTTTGAGGCAATGTCTGTGTCAGATTCAAGTGGGCAGTGCCCTGAGGCTGTGGTGATGGTTTGGCATTTGGATGGTTCATAGGATTTGAATGTAAGATTTGGATCTGGGCTTCCTAATGAAACAAAATGTGAAATCCAGTTGTGTTTTCTTAATCTTTTCTCACCTTGCCTGTCACTTGTGTTTTTTGAGAACTGGGCAGAAGTGTTGTATTGTGTTATCAGCTGCTATTTTTAACCCATGCAAGCAGCACTGTAGATAACCTGTACACTTTTCAACCATTCCTGGAATGTAAGCCTTTCAAACAACCTTCATCTCAAAGAGCACGTGCAAAATCAGATGCAGAGGTCACAAGCATTTTAGAAAAAGATGGTGGAGTTTTGAATGTTGCGTGCTTTTTATTTTCAGGTAACCATCTGGCTGAACACCTGAAAGTGGGGTAGTATGGTCTTTTTCATTATCAGTTGCCGGCAACAGCAAAACTTCTCCCTGGAGAGTTGTCCTGGTGAGGGCACAGCAGGAGCATTTGAATTGAAAATGGTTGTGCTATCTGAATTTTTCTGTGCCTAATGGAAACTACAGCAGGGGGCTAGAGGAAACAAAAACCATTTCTTTTCCTGCAGTGTCACTATCATAACTTACCATGTAATGCAGCCCAGTTTATCTCTAGTTGGCCTTCCACCCAGAAAACCGGGAAGCAGTGTAAAGCCGTGCTGGGTAATGAAGGGCTCTTACTCACCATCCCATCCCTCTGCACAATATAAATGCTTTCTCAGCAGCAGGCATCTGCAAAACCTGAAATCCCTCCTGAAATGAGCACTGCCTCTTTATCTAGGAGCTGAACCTGTGTGTGGCTACCCATCCCTGGGACATGTCCAGGGGCTTCCCCTCGTCGATGGCTGCTGCTGGGGGGAGCCCATCTTGCCTTCTTGTCAGTGTGTTGTGAGCTGGTGAAGCTTTGTTACTCCTATGTTATGGAGGGAGGAGAATTTTTTGGGGGGCCATGGGAGGAATAGGACATAGGTGGATGCCCTGGGAGAGCTTGGAAGAGGACCAGAGCCTGAAGCTGCTGTCAGGGGGAATTGCCCTGAGCCCTGCCCAGCCTCCTGGGCTGCTGCAGCAAGCAGGGGAGGAGGCAGAAAGCAGGTAACTGGTGAACTTTGAGGGTCTGTGCTGCAGACCAGGTCTGTCTGAAGCACGTAGAGGTGGGGACACATCACAGTTTCCCCTGAGCATCTACCCCCTGTGGGTGTTGGCAGGGAGTTGGACCCCACTGCAGGAGGCTGCCATCCCACAGCAGTGATCTCTGCCTTCATTGGCCCTGGGCTTAATGCCTTTGAGAGGAAACTCCACAATGTATTAATTATCCTTGGTTCGTGCTGGCTTCATCGTTTAAATGGGTCATTTGGCACAGGGTAGAACTGGAATTGGTAAAGCCTAATATGGATGTGGTTTATGAAGGAACGTAAATCTAGTAGTGCTGCTTTTGGGAGAGCCTCTCTTGGAAAAGTGACTGCATTACATCAGGCTGAGTGGTTTGGTTGGTTTGCTTTATTCTTTCTCAAAATCCAGCATCTGTGAAGTTATTTCCATACATTAGGAAGTATACTAGCAAATGCCTGCGGGCTGGTGGCAAGATCCTAGAGTGACATTACCCATCTAGGCAAGCCCCATCCAGTTAGCTGGGCTTGTGAGATGGGTATGTCACCTGAGTCAAGCTTTTTAGTAATTTTCTGAGAGTAGTATCTTGTGCTGCTGCCCTAAATCCCTGCTTTACCTATGGTTTTGACATGTGCCCTAAAGCTTCCCTATGTGCCTGACCCTGGGGGAGCTGAATGCCCAGATGGGGTTGTTTTCAGCATGCTGCAGCAAATGGATGAGCAGAGGCTATGAAAGAGCAACGTTCTACAAAGCAGCATCATAAGAATATGTGGGATTAGAAATGGTCTCTGGAGTTGCTGTTTTGTATTCTTAGTTAAATTAAGGTTTGTGAAATTTGGAGTCAAGGGGGAAAGTGGTTTACTGGGAGGTGTAGCTCACAAAAGCTCATTACAGAGGCCTGGGTAAAAAGGCCCTTAGGAATGTGATGGAGTGGTTATATGAAATATTGAGGAAAACCAGACTGTGTTCCCTGTATTGCCCTTAAATATACTTTCCTGTCTTCATTAAAGTCAGTGGCAACCTTGCATATACGTCTGAGGTCAGAGTATCACGTATTAAAAGAAGCAGGCTTAGGGTGTTTATTGTTGGTGCACAGATTGACTCTGCAGGGGATAAATGCAGTTTATTTTCATGTGGTGTCGTGTAAGAGTGCTTCAAGGAATTGCAGGCACCAGCAGGGGCTGAAAGCAAAATCTGGGAAAATAGTCACATACTTAAAAAAATAAGTACAAATCGTAATTTTATTTGAGGCTTAGCATTGTGATATTTTTCATTCTGCAGAATTAAAAAATTGGTTGTCATATGGCACTAATGGATTGGTTACATAGTTTGAGCAGATCTATGCTCAAGCTATGAAAAATCTTGAGATGTGTCTGTACAGTGTGAAAGAGTATTGATGCCATCTCTGTGAAGTTTTCTATGCATAAATGAGTGACCTGGATGAAGTAGGAGTAAGGTGTATAATAGCCAGTTATCTGAAGATGGCAAATTGGGCATGCTTTTCACATAGTGGCAGCAGCTGTGAGACGGGAAGTGTAGGAAGACCAGGAGCGTGAAGAAGAATGGGCAGCTGCTTGCAGTGTTGAAATTAGCATAGGTGTGTGGAAATACTAATACACTTGGGGTGAAAATACTATCAGCCAGAAATTAAAAAGAGATTATTAAAATGCAGAGGAGCAGAGAAAGCCTGAGGATACCTCACATAACTAGCTAATCAAATGTGAGTATTCAGTTTGATGTGTTGCAGAAAGCAAGTATTATTTGCCTTCCAGGACTACAAGAGAATATGTCCAAGAGCAAATAATGCATTCTTAAGTGGACCTGCTTAGCATTCCTGTGTGCTGGGGTAAAATAAGCTGGTTTGTACTTGAGACAGCATGAGAAAGGACCTGGATTTCTTTCTTGATGTTGGTTGTGCCAGTGGGAACTAGCTCTGGCGGTAAGTCACACTTAAACTTACTGTATGTTCTTCTGTCATGCAAGCAGCTTAAAATTGAAATCACTTTGGCAATGGTATTTTTCTTTATTTTATGCCATTTTTCAAAGGTTCTGGGAAAGTGGAAAAGGAAATTGTTAGATGTCTTTTGTTTCTTGGCTGGGGGAGGGCCACCCCACTGATCCATTGCTTTGGTGCTTGGGTGTGCTCCCAGTCTTAACAGACCCTTCTCAACCCATTTGCACTGCTGTTGTGGGTTAATTCTTGCTGACTGCATTGCGTGAATGGCCTGAGGAGGGAAGTTTTGCTGCTTTTTTCCCTGCTATGCTCACATGGCAAAAAAAATGTAAAAGGGCCTCTATCTGCTGATCAATAACATTGAGACAAGTGCTTTGAGGGTTGTGGCCAGGGTGCTAGCAAAGACTTGCTGCTATTCTCTTTTCAAACTACCTTACATTTGGAGGTGCATTTGCTCATAACGGGTGCTGTATGGCCCCTTCAGTCATTCCTGTGTGATTCCATCCTGTAAAGGTCACATTCCCTGTTTCTAGGAGTTCACAGCTGGTAAAAGTTAAGTGATGAGTGAGTTCCCGGGAAAGAGTTAGCCCAAGCCCAGTTAGTAATTTGCAGCAGGGTAACTCAAGGTAGGTGTGGATTAGCACAGTTTGTAGACTTCCGATTTGGACCTGGTAGCATCTGCCTTCTCACATGTGCCAACAGGTAGGTTTACCCTGGTTTTATTCACACTGTACAGCAGCCCAGTCCCTGGGGTGCTGGTTCGTATCTTATGCTGGAAACTAGAAGCCAGCTATGCTTCCAAGAGGCTCCCATAAATACAGGCTGACTGTGTGGGGTTTTTTTTTTTCCTCATTCCTCTATGATATTGCAAAAGATTTTATGTGCATGTCAGTGAAGGTATTAATACTACTGTTGCTTTGCTGTTTTGCAATTATCCTCATGCTTTTGCAAGAGCAAACTCACTGGCTGGCTGGAAGTTCTTGACTCAAAAAATGGTTTGATGAATGTGTATGTATGAGTAGTGAGTGAGACGTGATCAGCTATTTGACTTGTATTTTTCTCTGTGACCAGCCTGTCTCGTCAGTGTTGCCCTTCGTGAGCACTGGCCAGCCTGTGGGTTGTGACAGTATATATGCTGCTGTATAGGGGCAGAGGGGACCATTGCTTTCTCCCTGGTAGTGCCACCCTCAACTGTCTGAGGCAACTGGTGCTGGTTCCCTTGTGTCTCCTAAACTGAGCACCCCGGCTGGGATGTGCTCAAAGCAACCTATGCAGTATGCACACCCAATCCTCGTGTCCTCAAGATGGCCAAAATACCTCCTGTGTGCTGTGTTGCCTAGTGAAGTGTGGCTGCTGCTGGCGGGATGGGTAATTGCTCACTGGGGGAGATGGATGGATGCAGTATTTGTGGTGGTGTGGTGGAGTCAGGGCAAACCTGCATGTGGGGGAAAGTGGGTTTTGTATCTCTCCGTAGAGAACATCATCTTCCTGGTGAGAGGTAGTCTATACTGAAGGTAAAACCACATGGGCATAGAAATCCTAGGATGTGTTTGTGGTTTTTTTTTTTCCTCTTGTCTTTTCTCTGCCTCAGCCAGATACTGAGAATGTCTTTTTGCTTAGTCTCCTTGACAAACCCCCCAGCCCCCAACAGAACAAAATAAACAAACAGGAAAACCCAGCAACAACAGCAGAACTTACTTTTCAAACCATGTGTGGGTTGTTTTTCCACTACAAGATGGACTTTCCTGCTGGGCAGCTTTTGTCCAGCATCTTGAAACACTTTCAGGTTAGCCTGTTGCTGGGGTCAGTGCTCCTCTAGCTGCAGTCTTCACCTTACTGTTGCTTCCCACACGTTTTCTCCAATGGCAATGAATATTTCTATCTGTTATCATCTTTCTGAGCTCCTTGATCTTATCGCCAAGCCAAGCCCAAGATGTGCCATCCCAGCTAGATGGAAGGTTTTTGTAGCTCCAAACATGAGGACTTCTCGATGATACTGAGGTATGACTGTTGCAGAGCGCTTTTGGTGGCTTGAGCTATAGAGACTAGGCTTGGGGACAGTATCTTGCAGGATGTTGCGGTGATGGAGCAACCACCTTGAGTTCTTCAGGGTCCAAATACTGTCCACTGGAAATTACATTTGATTTTCCTCGTGGTGGGGTATTCGCTTCCTTCCTCCCTCAGCCCTGAGTTTAAATCCTGCCCTTACAGCCTGCTGCAGTGACAATAGTTGAGACATAATCAATTGAATATTTACTCATTCAGGGAGACCTTCAGGGACATAGAAAAACATTTAGGGTGACTTTCTTCCTTTATAATAATTGTGCATGAGTGTTTCCACGTATATTGAGGAATGCTCTCTGCAACAGGGTGAAACTGCTGCTGACAGCTCTATCCTCTGTATTCTGATGCAGTATTCAGATAACACCCTCCACTCGAACCAGATTGCACCCCAAGAGAAAATCTCTCTGGGAATTAAGTCAGGCAGCTTGACTGTATCATCTTATATTGTCATTTGAAAGAATCATTTCTCTGCAGCTGGGACTGTTACTCTGAAGGAAGTGAAGGTTATAATTTACTTAGCTCCAGCAGGGCAGGGGATGCTGCACAGCCATACACACAGTCTTATTGTTTTCACAGCACTGAGCAGCACCATCTTCTCAAACTCGGAGCCTAGGGTTTAATACAGTTTATGAGAAATGGCAGCTTTTGCAAGAAAATACACTAGAAGTGTTAATCTGCGTGCCTTTATAATTCCCACATGAAGCGAAAATTAGCCTTCTTCCGCTCTGCAGGAAAAAATTTACCAAGAGGGGATCTGAAGAAAACATTGTTTTATTTTTATTTCATATGCTGTATTACATTTACTTGCTTGTTACCAGTAACTGAAACTGAACTGCACTTGTCAAAATAGGTGAAGCACATTTTGCGTACATATGAAAAGGGTGTCTTTGAATATTGAGTTAATGCTTGGTCCTGGATGGTCATGACTGACCACCAAATGTCCACCTACTCCTCTAGCCTTTCAGGCCAGCATTTGTGGTCACTTGTGACCCAGCTGCGGGGTATGTCACTGGAAAAGCTCGCATTGACTTCATTTGGAGCTGGCTTGGGCCCCGTGCTTCAAGATGCTCTAGGGTTGCTTGCATGTGGAGAGGGATGGGACCTAATCCTCCATGCTGAAATGAGCTATTTTAGCTTGACATCCAAAGCTGTGCTGCACGCTTCATTCTTGAGGGTGATGGGAAGTATTTTCTCACTGTCAGTGGACTGGGGCTGGGGAAACATTCCTGCCTTTCGTGCAACAACTGGCAGAGGAAAGCACCTGCCGGGGATCCTGTTGCTTGGTGTGCTGTTACTTCTGCTTTAGTCTGTCAGCTGTTGTAACAGGAGTTGCATTTACTGTCTGTTGATGCTGTGGGGTGGGGATCAGATTGCTTCTTATGGTCTGGAAGACTTTAATGCGTTGGTAGATGCTCCTATATATAGTGCCCTCTCCGCTTGATAGAGAAGTGTCCCGGTAAGGTTACCAATACAGCGCAAGAGCTGATGGTACGCAACCAACTGCTCTCTGCATCCTGATGTGAAATGTGATGGCTCCGGAGATGAGTGTAGCCATGCCCCACTGGAAAAGTCAATTAGAGGTCAAGAGAGAAGGACCCCGGTATGAATAGTCAAGAGCATATGCCATCCTGCAGCTTTGCAGGCGAGTCCTCTGGGCCAGCGAAGTGTTTTTTGATGGGCACACAGAGAGGACATGGCTTGGCAGAAGTTAGGCAATGAATGAGATGAACGTCAGACGTCTAATCTCCCAGGAGTGTGCTGTGGCCATTGGCAGACTGTTTCTCCTCACAGAACTGGGGACAGCCATTAGATCAAGAACTATTGCAGGAGCTAGGTAACACTTTTATTTCCAAAATTGTGAATTTTATACAGGTTTACGTTCAGCAGGCTGATATGCTTGAAATCTGATCATGGACAAAATTTTTTTGCACTGAAAGATGAGGCTGTTGTGATTTTTCTTTTTTTGTTGTTTGTATTTGGCACAAGTTGGCTTTTGTAGCAGGTGACTGGGGGCATTGCGAGGGTTCTGAAAATACAGGTACGAGTAGGCGTAAGCATCCTGAATGTTCTTACGTAAAGATACAGTAAATACACATGCACGCATACAAATGTGTATAGAAACATGTATTTGTGTAAATTTAGCAAATTGTGACAGTAAATTCTATGCATTATTAAAAAAAAAAACAAAAAAGCATGTTATTTCCAGTTTCAACTGGTTGAATGCAGGGTTAGTTTTTCTGGCTGGACTGCTCTGGAAACTTAAGTCCAATATTTACACACATTGCTCGTGCTAGAAATGATATAATCCTATTTCAGAGCAGTTTAGTCATTGATACCAGTGTAGGTTCACAGAGGTTAGATGATGCAAACATAAATCAGCAGAAGTTGGGTTCCAATGAGAGTTTAAGTTTTCAGAGCCCTGGAAGGCACTGGCAGTCATTTTAATGTGGAAAACTAACACACAGACCGTAAATATGCTGAGTGCAGTGCTTTTTGTGGCCATGAGCAAAGCACATATTTTTTTTTTTTTAAAAAGGAGCTATTTGTGTATGTTTGTGCAGCATTTTATGTTGTCACTGCCAGTCCAGCTTCCCTCTGTCCTCTTTCTCAGTTGTAATAGAGAAATCCACCTCTCTGCTCCCCCATCCTCCCACTTAGTCATTTTGGGGAACGCAAATATCATTGAATTATACTTATCAGAGGTAAATACCTACTGGAAAACAAAGGAGCAGCTTAGGAGATGTGTTCTGCTGCAGCTTGTATGACATACTTGCATGCTCTTCTAAGCATGGTTTTGCCCCACCTATCCAGCTGGCTTTCCCCTCCTGTGGTTTCACAGCCCTTCGGCAATGGTGGGGAATAGTTACACATATCCCAAGTAACCAAAATGATGTCTCCACTTTTTTTTCCCCCTGGCCTTCCCAGTTGCAGCATATTTTTCTATATAGTTTTTTGGGTTTCAGCCTTTTAGTCTTGTGGAGGTAGGCTTGCCTCTGTTCTCCTAAATTAGGTAAGCTCAACCCATGCTGTCATTGATACACTCTCAGATCAAACCTTGTAATCTCTTCATAAGCTATCTTTTGACCAGATCATGAAGTTTGTGCTGAAGATGAAATCAATGGGAGTTTGCCTGAATCAAGGCCTGTATAAAGACAATGTAAGGTTTGTGCAGGGTGAGCTTGTTACAGGATCATAGAATAATTTAGGTTCGAAATAACCTTTAAGATCATTGAATCCAACCATTAACCTAGCACTGCCAAGTCCAGCACTAAACCATGTCCCTAAGTGCCACATCTACATGTATTTTAAATACCTCTAGGGATGGTGACTCAACCACTTCTCTGGGCAGCCTGTTCCAATGCTTGATAACCCTTTCAGGGAAGAAATTTTTCCTAATATCCAATCCAAACCTTTCCTGGCACAACTTGAGGCCATTTCCTCTTGTCTTGTCACTAGTTATCTGGGAGAAGAGACCTACTGCCACCTGCTTCCAGCCTCCTGTCAGGCAGTTGTAAAGAGCGATAAAGTCCCCCCTGAGCCTCCTTTTCTCCAGACTAAACAACCTCAGCCGCTCCTCATAAGACATGTGCTCCAGACCCTTCACCAGCTTCACTGCCCTTCTCTGGACACCCTCCAGCACCTCAGTGTCTTTCTTGTAGTGAGGGGCCCAAAACTGGACATGGTATTCAAGGTGCAGCCGTGCAAGTGCCAGGTACAGGGGTGTAGAGGGTTAATTAACATTGATTATATACAGTTGTGGGCTTGCTTCAGGGGTGGTGGGTTGGCTGTCGTGGATAATGTACAGCTGTGGCTTGTTCCTGCTAAGTAGCTAAATAGCACTGAGGAGCCTGGAAAAGGAGGAGCACTGGTGGAAGAGGAGCACTGGGTGAAGAGAGAGGAGACAGGATGAAGAAGAGCCCAGGGATGTAGGAGAGGCCCTGGGAGAAGCTGAGAGAAGAAGGGGGCGTGGATGAGGAGAGGCTGGCTGGTGGAGAAGCCAGGAACACGGACGCAGCAGAGGCAAGAAGCAGGGTGGACTGGCCTGAAGAGGATGAAAAAACAGCACGGACAGTAGATGAGCTTTTGGAACCTTGTGTGGGAAAGTCTTGTTGCAGCTGGCTAGTTTGGTAGTGCTGCAACACAGGGGGACAATCACTGCCCTTGTCCTGCTGGCCACACTGTTTCTGATACAAGCCAAGATGCTGTTGGCCTTCTTGGCCACACTGCTGGCTCATGTTCAGCTGGCTGTCAGCCAGCACCCCCAGGTCCTTTTCCACCAGGCAGCTTTCCAGCCCCTCTTCCCCAAGCCTGTAGCGCTGTGCAGGGTTGTTGTGATCCAAGTGCAGGACCCAGCACTGAGCCTTGTTGAACCTCATACAACTGGACTTGGCCCATCGGCCCAGCCTGTCCAGATCCCTCTGCAGAGCCTTCCTGGCCTCCAGCAGCTCAACACTCCCCACCAGCTTGGTGTCGTCTGCAAACTTACTGAGGTTGCACTTGATCCCGTCATCCAGATCATTGATAAAGACAATAAATAGAACTGGCCCCAATACTGAGTTCTGGGGAGCACTACTTTTTACTGGCCGCCAACAGGATTTAACTCCATTCACCACCACCCTTCGGGCTCACCCATCCAGCCAATTTTTTATCCAGCAAAGACCACACCCATTCAAGCCATGAGCAGCAAGTTTCTGCAGGAGAATGCTGTGGGAAACCATGTCAAAGGCTGTATTGAAGTGTAGGTAGACAACATCCACAGCATTTCCCTCATCCACTAAGCAGGTCACCTTGTCATAGAACAGAGATCAGGTTAGTCAAGAAGGACCTGTCTTTCATAAACCCCTGCTGGCTGGGCCTGAGCACCTGGTTGTCCAGTGTGTGCTGCATGATGGCACATGGGGACGACCTGCTCCTGCGCTTTTAAGATGTCCTTCTTGAAGAATGTTCAGCCTTCCTGGACTCTGCCTTTCAGGACTGTCTCCCAAGGGACTCTGTCAACCAGGCTTCTAAACAGGCCAAAGCCTGCCCTCTGGAAGTCCAGGGTAGCAGTTCTCCTGACCCCCTGTTTACTTCTCCAAGAATCAGAAACTATCATTTTGTGATTGCTATGCCCAAGATGGCCCCCCAGCCATCATATCACCCAAGTCCTTCTGTGTTTGCAAACAACAGGCCCAGCAGGTGCCTTCCCCTAGCTGGCTCACTCACCAGCTGTGTCAGGCAGTTATCTTCCACACACTCCTGGAGCCTCCTAGACCGTTTCCTCTCTGCTGTATTGTATTTCCAGCAGAAATCTGGTAAGTTGAACTCCCTGATGAGAGCAGGAGCTAGGGATTTTGAGACTTCTCCCTGCTGCTGATAGAATATTTCATCTGCCTTTTCATCCTGGTTGGGTGGTCTATAACAGATTCCCATCATGATATCTACCTTGTTGGCGTTCCCTGTGATTTTTACCCATGCACACTCCACCCTACCATCAGCATCATTAAGCTCTAGACAGTCAGACCACTCCCTAACATACAGGGCTACCCAACCACCTCTCTTTCCTTGCCTGTCCCTTCTGTCATCCTTTGCAGCGCTCCAGTTGGGTGAGTCATCCCACCATATTTCTGTGATTGCAACTCTATCATAGTTTTTCTGCTGCACAATGGCTTCCATGCTGTGTGTATTGGTGTAGGTGAACTTCAGTTGGGCTATTGATCTCATCACCTTTATGGAGGGAGAATTCCTGTGTGACCATTCTCAGGTGCTTCTGTGGTTTCAAACACATCAGTAGCCCTTGTGTCTTTGCTGCTGCATGGCTCTCCATCCCCTGTCTCCACTGACATAGCAGACCGAAGGGCCTCTCTAGCACACTGTCCCTCAAACATTTTCGTGCTGCCTTCAGGCTTATCTCTAGTGATCCTGGTTTTATCCCTTTCCCCCTTCAAATCTAGTTTAAAGCTCTTTCAGTGAGCCCTGCTAACTCCTGTGCAAGGATCCTTTTCCCCTGTTGAGACAGGTGTACCCTGTCTGTTGCCAGCAGGCCTGCTGTCATGTAAACCGGCCCATGATCAAGAAACCCAAAATTCTGCCAGTGACACCAGGCTCGGGGCCAGGTATTGATCTGCTGGCTCTTCCTGTTTCTTCCCTCATCATCCCCTGCAACTGGAAGGATAGAGAACACTGCTTGTGCTCCTTTAGCCCTAACCAGTTGTCCCAAGGCCGTGACATCTCTCTTGATTGCCCTTGGACTTCTTGTTGCAACTTCATTGCTGCCTGCCTGAAAAATCCATAATGCATAATAATCGGAGGGCCGTACCAGGGCAGGAAGCTTTCTCTTCACACCTTTGCCCTGGGTCCCAGGGAGGCAGCAGACTTCCCTAGGAAGTGCGTCCGGTCTGCACACTGGGCCTTCTGCTCCCTTCAGAAGGGAGTCTCCTGTGACAAGGACCTGGCTGTTTTTTTTTCTTTATGGAAGCAGTTTTGATGCAGGGCATAGATAGACTTAAACCTCAGTGACACCTCCAGGTTAGAGGAACCTTCATCCTTGTTACTGTTTGGTTCCACTTGCAGTGCCTCACGCCTGTGATGCACGGACACCTGGGCAGGTGGGGCGGTCACAGAGATGTGCCTGCCATGCGGGGCTGGGATTTGTTGCTGTTGCCCCCTATCTTATCCCTTAAGCCTCTGTGTTCAACCAGGCAGAAAGAGGATAGGAAATCCTCTGGACCATGTGCCCTGTCTGCCTGTCTCCGAAGGTATGGTGTGATTCCAGCAGTCTGTCTCTCTCTCACACTCTGTGATACTCCTCAACCTGCTCACCTCTTCCTGGAGCTCTGTCTGAGCGGAGGAGTTGCTGTACCCAGGCACACCTCCCACAGGAGTGCTCACAGCCACTGTCCCATACTGGCCTAAAAGCAGGGCACGGCTGGCAGCCTGGCATCTGGGTGGCAGTGTGTTCCCACCAGAGCTCTGTCTGGGCAGTCGCGTCAGCTGTGGTGGGTGCAGAGCCGAGAGAGGCTGTGGCTTTCTGCCAGGTGGATACCATTGCTCCCTGGTTGAGCTGGCAGGGCTTCAGTACCCTTCCTGCATGCCCTGCTGTGCAAACGTCTGCGCTGTGCCATTTGCCTGCCCTGGTTGCTCATGCTCCCTGAGGGTTTCTTTTATGTGCGTGGGGAGGCTTGGCTGCTGTTGCTCCTGGCTCTGTCCAGGTCCCATCAGTTGCTGTTGTGAGAGCTTCGGGCTCCTGATGGCCCTCTTGGCTGCCCCTCGGGTTCCTCTGGTTGAGGAAACGTGCCAAGTATGGATAGGTGCCAGGAGCTGCTAGCCTTGGTGGCTTTATGTGATTTTAACCCTTCCCTTTAAGACAGTGGTCATGCTTTGACCCAAGTATTCGTCCTTGCCTCCCATTGCTTGCTTTTTTCTATCGCAAAGGCTTTTGGTTGGATCCTGACTGCTGCTCTCGTATGTGGCCATGAATGTCTGTCTTGGTGCTTCCCCTGAGTACCTAATGGCCTATCTGTCCAATATCTTTAATTCAGGACTTAAGACATTGCATTTATCTGGCTTAGCCTTTGGCTACTGAAGCAGCAGATGCTTCTCTCCAAAAATGGAAAGAGGACAACCTCTATATAAAAAGTGTAGCTCTGTGAGATAAATCATCACCACTTCTATGCCACAGTACTCTAAAGAAATCCATGTAAGAGCACAAACGTCTGTCAGGGTAGAAACTGGGCTCTGTGTCGTAAACCTGTATTTTGGAGACAATCTTTTTAGGTGGGTGATTGTTCTACTCTCTGTGTGTTTTTCTTTTTTTTTTTTTGTTCTTGAAGCCTGTCAAATCACCAGCGTGGCTGTAGGCCTTTTAAAATACTGGTACTTATGAGCCAAGGTAAAAGAAGATGTGGTGCATTACACTAATAAGTAGCTCTGACAGAAGGATGTAATTGTGCTGGGGCTTCTGGTGACCTCATGAACCACATGAATGGGCTTGGGGTGATTTCTCACCACATGTCCCAGATGGGAGGTGCTTTCATTGCACAGTTGTATTTGAAAATTAAACCAGTTGTACTTCAATCTCTTCAGCTCAATTTTTGTGCTTCTCCTTACTTGTTGTTGTCTCAAACCCTCTCCTTCTTCCATCCAAGAGTGACTTCAATGTGTGCTGTGTTCTAATATCAGGACTCAAACCTGTACAGTGTGGGACCTTCAGCTCCTGTGTTCTCTTAGTGTAGATTGTAGAAAGCAGAAAGATAGGGAAAAGCAAGTTTTCTGCTGTGATGGCTCCTCTTGGCTTCCTCGCCAAGCCCTCCATCTATCCTCTCTGTGCTTCCAGTTAAACACCTTCCCATTGCTCACCTCTTCTGGCAGCTCCTGCCTGCCCTTTGGCCTTCAGCCTCCTCACTGTCTTCTTCCCAAAATGCTGATATGTGTTTTGGCTGGGAGTTTGTGAACATATTTTATCTATGTGCAAAATATGGCGCTAGCTAGTGGTGCAAACTACCCAATCTGTGTTCAGTGATGACCTCATGAAATCCAATGCCTGGAGCATATGTGCTCTTGTGTCACAGTGCGTGGGTACTAAGGGAAGCGCACCTCTTGGTGCTGCATGTGGAGGAGGGTGTAGCAACAGCTGCTAGCAAGGATACTGGATTCTGTGGTAGGGAGGTCCGTTTATTTCAGAGTGGTTGTTGAGGTGTCATGTCGCAACTTAGCTTGAAGTGGGGTGATGTCCCAGATGCAGGAAACCACCAGTGCCAGCTGCAGCATTTCTCTAGTGGTCTGTATCTGTGCAAGCTTCAGGATGGTGGTGGGTTTGGTTGGTGAGACCCCCCACCAATTTGCTGCTTGGTGTCTTTTTCTTCAGTACCTTTTCTTCTCACAAAGAAAAAACCTCATTTGCATCTCAAATTGCTGCAGAGAGGGCCAGGAGAAGAGAATGTGTGCCCCCTCTTCCCCTGGAAGCCTGCTGTGCCACTCTCAGCCAGGTGTACTCTGCTACTGGGCAGCCTTCCCGTGTCCCTTTGACAGCTCTAGGGCTGCCATGCACAGCACAGGGGGCAGCTGTTGTGCCCCTGGACCATCACTGGCCTCCAAGAAACCTTCCTCCTTGCCAAACACAGCCAGAAGCACTGTTCGCACCAGCTTCTGGCAGTGGCCCAGAGTTGTCCCCTAGCTTGGGGCACTTGGCTCTCAGCCTGCTGCCCGTGCATCTCTGCCACTGTGCACCCAAATTGTTCTGCCAGCATCCTGTGACCCTTTGATCCAATATGGCTTGTGGGTGACAAATAAGATGAGTTTTCTTCTTTGACTTTTGGGAGAGCTGATGAATGGTGTGTTTGCTGCCATTGAAAGAAAAAAGAAATGGTGGTGCAAGCCTGTGTGATGGCACTAATTGATGGGATCCCTTTCTGTAGGCTACCATGTGCCAGAAATACAGTTTTATGCTCTTCTTGCATACTCAGCCTCTGCTGTGACCTGCAGACAGGGTGGGTGGGTTTGCGTAGCTGTAGCTTGGTGGAAGCAGCCCCGTATGTAGGCCTTCCCTAGGGCCAGGGTTGGGCTGGTGGTCTTCTGCATGGTATTTCCACTAGTGTCAGCAGGAGTGCTTGGATGCAGGGGTGGGAGCTGGTCCTACCCCAGGTTACATCCATGTAACTTGAAAGCATGACTTTAAACCTGTTAAATCTGCATGTAAATGTTCCTCAGCCAACTGAGAGCTACCCAGGTCAGGAGATTTGTGTCAGCTGAGCTAGGGTGGTTCCTTTTACTGGCTTTCTTGAATTTGAGCACAAATTATGTATAAACTTTATGATGGGAATGCACATGGGGAACCGGTTATGGTCCAGCATGCTGATTTCCAAGGGACTTCCACCAAGTTCAGTTCACTGAGCAGTAGGTTGGGCAAGCTTTTGTATGGTACTCCACAGTGCTGATAACATTGATTGCCTTCTCTTTTTGGTAGAGTGCCTGTTTAGAGGGAGATATGGCAACTATGAGATGATATGTATAGCTTTGCTCTATAAATAGCAAATACTGGTCTGGATACAATCTGCACTGTGCCCCTTGGTTCAAATTTTCCATTTTTTCCCCCCCCTAAGATCTGCTGATTTGTAATGCTAGGTGTGAGACCCTTGCTGTAATGCTGCCTCTCTGTCAGGAAAAAACCCTGGTAAGCAGATGCCTGCCACACTCAGCTCCACCAGCTGTTGTGCAGGCTGACAGCTAAAGATACGTTTTGCATCTTTCCATGAGGAGTGTTTCATGTTAGTGAGTAATTTACATTAATAATAATTAACATTGGATAGAGCTAGTTTGTACCTCTACAATGCATTTATTTTGAAAATCTCAAAATGCATGTACTTGTGGGCTAGCAGCCTGGAATAAATCTTGATGCAGCTGGGGTTGATGGCTTTAACCCTACTGCTGCCTGATGAAAAGTGTGGGAAAGCTGGAAGTTAAGAGCTTGACAATTCTGCTCCTCATCACTTGTCAGCAACTTCTGGGTAGCACCCTTCCTACCCACCCAGAGCTGCTTGTTGTGTATGTGATTTTATATGTATGTTCTATAATAGCTTTTGTGAGCATCAGGAGATATCCATTACGCTCCCTGCAGAGCAAAGCGTAAGTGGGAGGCGATCACAGCCCTGGGGACGCTCATTCAGCAGAAGCAGTGTGTGGCTGTCCTGTGTGTACCCCTGCCAGCAGCCAGTGCCAGCACCCTGCTTGTGAACACCCACTGGCTGCCTGCAGAAGTTGGGTGCCATTTGGTGGGATGGCAGTGGCAGGGACAGAAGCGAGTGGGGCACAATGGTAGGGGCAGCTTGGGAAGCCGGCAGCGGAGATGGCGATCGAGCCTGGTGCTGCCTGCTGCAGCAGGGACGAAGCTTGTGTGCTCAGCTGCATGCCTGCCACGGGCTGCAGATTGTGAGCTCGGTGGAGAGTACCTGGAGCAAAGCGGAGCTGTCGCAGCCTTGTTTTATTTATTGAGCGAAGCCTTGTGAAGGCACAGACTCATTTATTGGATCTGTTCTGCGTGTTTCTTCCTAGCACTTAGCTGCGCTTTACATGTTAACTTGGAAGGCTGAAAAGCAGGATCATGTCTGTTTATTAATCTTTGCCTAATAAAGATGAGCAGCAGATATGTTCTTTGGCCTTAACAAAGAGGTATAATTAGTGATGAGATTATACATGACCCAAGAGGAGGTGCTTTGCTTAGGCAAATATTCAGTGATGGTATATAATACAGTCTGTCTGAGGCAGCACATCTTCCCTGGAGGCCTTGTCTTGAACTGAGCAGTGACCCTTCCCAGCACTTTGGTGCCGCAGGAAACTCAGGAAGAATATTAATGATAAAGGGATGCACAAAGCAAGCTTTGCCTCAGTCAAACAATGCAATGCCAACCTAAAATTATTCAGCAGAAGTTTCGTTGGCCAAGTTAATAATTTATGGTTCTGGCTGATAGCACCCCATGCAATAGCAGTGTGTTCAGCAACCCCAGACCTGATTAAATATGCATGGACTCATTGGATGCAATTTCAGTGCAATTAGTATATGAAGGCAGAAGGAGCTGTATCATTTCTGGAACTGTACTAAAAGGCTCTGGTAGTTCTTCCATTATAATGTTTTACAGGACAGTAATTGTTCCACATCAGCTGTATTTAAGTACACTGTTTTAAGGGGTGGCTGCCTGCCGTGTTACGTGCCATACGAGAAAACAGGCACTCTGTGTGTCACTAGGCACAGAGACTGGAAATACTAAACTAGTGCAGGACTAGAGAAAACTTGTTGCAGTAGATCTTCTAGCCTCATGTGCACTGGATTTGTATGTGCCAGCAGTGATGAGCGCAGCCTGAGGAAAAGGTTAGACCAGAGAAGATCATCAATCGTGTTTATTTTTTCTTTCTTTGCTGTAAAAACCTGTGTAACATGCGCATCACTGAGACTTCTGAATGCTGGGCACAGGAGCTTAAATACTTGTAGAAACACTTGAAATAGAAACAGTGAAAAAATGGTACTGGATGTTCCACAGGCAGTGTTGTCAGCATCTGGGGGTGTGTCCTGGCAAAACACCAGTCACTCCGATGGCTTTCCTTCCTAGAGCCACATCACCAATGGTTGCGTTTCATCTGTCCCCAGCATGGCCAGCTGCGGATGGAGATGAGTCTGACCAGTTTGCACCGGCTGACAATCTGGCTTATTCTCTTTAGTGACCAAGGAAGATCCTTGCTCTTCTCTGCAGTTTCCTTCATTGTCTTCTTTTCTCTCCTTTTGTCTCCTTGTTGTCCCTCCTTCTCCACACTGGCCCCTTTTGCCTTCCTCCTAGCTGTATGCTCTTCAGTCTGCTGCCTGCTTGTAAGCCGTGTTGCCTGAAGTTACTTCAGCTCCCTGAGTTTGTGGCGTGTGTGTTTTATTCTCCAAAATACTAGCTTTTTGCCTAATGGTGATTTCAGATAACCCTCAGAAGTGTTGGATTACCTTCAGATGCACATCCTTTGGCGCAGAGTCACCTGAACAAGTGGTTCCCTGTAGCAGCTCAAGACCAGAAAGGAGCACGAAGGGAGGAGTGGGCTGCAGATGAGTGCATGGTTTGTAGCATTGCACTCTGAACCTTGCAGATCACCAGTGCCAAATGTGCCCCAAGAATTGGGGTTGGAGCAGACTGCTGGACAGCATCTAGTCCAACACCTGGCTGGAGGCAAGACTAACTTCAGATTTAGGTCACTTTGCTCAAGGGCTGTCCAGTCAAGGGTGTTAAACAGAAAGAGCGAGAAAAAGAACCTGTGTTCTGGCTGTGCAAATAAATGTGTTTTGGCCAGTGTAGGTGAATTGTTTAGGCCATGGGAAGAGCTTTCATATTCTTGCTTTAGTTAAAATTCTGAAGATGTGCAACCTGTATTTATTGGTATGAGTTCATAGAGGTGTCTGCTCACCTGCTGGTTTGATCTTGGTGCGTTAGTGTCTGTCCTGTGGAGGCCTGAGTTTGTGTTGTTTTTTGAAGTGTGATGGTGTGGAGAGGGGAAAGCTGCATGGTCCTGAGTGCAAGACTGAGACTGGGGACTTCTCATTCAGAAGTTTGGTCCTGACATATCTGTGAGGACATCTCCAGGATTGAGGTTTTCAAAGGAGACTAAGGGAAGGCCAAAAGCAGGGTGGGAACTGAACATCGAGGACCATGTTGATGCTTAATTTCACTGAGGTGCCTGCAGCTGCCCTGGCCTCTGCTCACCCCTTCTCAGGCGTCCTCCAGAAACCTGCAGGGCCATTGGTGTCTAGGTACAGGGACCTGGGAATTTAGGGCTGCTGAATGCTGCCCTTAATGTCTCATGGTCTCTTTGAATATTCAAGCCTCCAGCTCCTTCTCTTGGCTTTCCAGTCAGTAATTTGGGCATAACAGAGGTGTCTGCTTCTCAGAAGTGCTGGCAGGATTAATGGGTGAGTGAGTGGGAAGCGCTTTTAAGAGGAATGCATGAGTAGTGGTGGTGTTGCAGGGTGGCAGCTGGGATTTGCTTTGTGCGTGCAGAGGGGAGGATGGTGTGAGCCAAAACTGCAGTCCCGCCAATGTTTGTAGCATGTACAGAATAGTCTGTGCCACCTCAAAATAAGCATGCACCCTGTTTTCACACCTGTTACCAGCCTTGCAGATGCAAACACAGCTCTACTGACGCAAGTTGCTTCTCTGCCTCCAATGGCCTTCTGCTGGGTTGCAGGCACCAGGAATGGGTTCAGAGGTATGTGAGCCAAACAGGTACTCAGTCTCATTTGTGGAGCCCAGGAAAGGTAATGCTGACGTGGTAGTGTTGGAGTCTGTCACCTGGCATGCCTGCAAAACCCCAAGAATTCACAGTCTTGACGGTGCTTTAGAGGATGGTCATGCAAATAGCTCATTTCACCGTGGGCACAGTCGTGTTGACCTTTATCAAGCATTTAGTGCTTTTCATCATGGAAGGTGTTACCCTCAGCTGCAAAACAATTTTTTGAAGGAGGGAGCTGTTGTTAGGATGTGCCATACGGATGCAGAGCATGGGCACTAAGCTGTCTCTCGGATATTGCGTGGGAAAACCTGCTGGTGGGCAGCACTTGAAGCTATGTGGCTGCCTGCTGGTCTCGCCTTCATTTCCCCCTTTGCCCTCGGGCTTTGTTGAGAGGCAGAAGACTGAGTGGTAGCTTGAGTCCTGTTTGGTTGTCAACTTTCAAGGTATGATGGTGGAGTTACAACAAGTGGTTGATGGTATGGTGAGGACAGATCGAAGGAGAGGTTTGGAGCGCAAAGAGGGGTGAGAAGGCAGGCCAAAGGAAGCAAAAAGGAAGAGGGAATGATGGTGCAGGACTGAATGTCTTCTCGCTTACTTATGTCAAGAGTGACCTGTATAAATCCATGTGTAAGGAGGTTGGCTGCCGCTTATGCATTAGCTCTGTGAGGTGTGTCTCAGGCAAGGAGGTAGAAGGAAAACCATGGAATGATGAGGAGAAAGAATAAAAGAATTTGTCAGAAGGCCAAAAAAAAAAAAAAAAGTCATCTTGAAAGTTTGGCTAGAACATTTGTAGCTCACAGGAAATTTTAATTTAAGCATCTAACTTTTTTTTTTTAAACTTGTAATAATTGGCTTTTGCTACCTTTAAATACGTAATTTGTATTCAGTCAATGTTTTCTACTGCATGTGTATTTTGTTCAGATTCTGAAAAAAAATTTTAAATCACACATTGTGAAAATCAGCTAGATTCAGCTTTACATCTGTCTGTCAATTCTTTATTTTTGATTTTTCCCTTAAGGAAGGATTTCCTATACTTTATTTTTCCATGCTGCTACTTCTGGAGGATCTGTTATTTTCAAAAAATAGGCTATTGCACATCTGGCTGTCAGTAGCACTTGTGTTGTTGTTGGGTTCTTCCCCAACACAGGAATTTCCTTGGGTTGTAACCTAATAAAATCAATGTGAGTTTTCTGTGTAAAGCTACTTTACTGATCTTGAATATTCTATTTGATGTTTCCTCTAAAACAGTTCTTCAGGATATTCTTAGATTTTCAGAAAGGTCCTTCCTTGAAGGAGAAGTCATAAATAATAAGGTTTTCATGGGTGTTGAATGGATGGAGGCTCTCAAAGTAAAGAGAATCCTGTACAGAATTCCCTGGTTTTCCTCCTGCAGGACTGGCTTGCTTTCTTTTGGGTGAACGTAATGGAGGTTACAGAAACATATTGCCCAAAGGGGTGAGCAAGGAGTTAGCCGCTTCATTGCTTTACAAAGCATTTAGTAGCAATTTGGAAAGCTGAACAGTATTTCTCTTTGCAGCATTTGTATGTGGCAAATACAATGGCAAAATTCTCTGGTTAAAAATGGCCAAAGTTTTCCAGAACATGTTTAGAAAAAATTAATTATTGTAATTATTCATTAGGGGAGGCATTCAGTAACAGAATGAAGCGTGTATGTGGGGAACAATTTATTGCCTTAAAGGCAAAGATACATTCATGTTAAGTTTTGCATAAACATAAATTGATATGTAGTGAAGTAGACCAGTTCTGCTGAGGTTCTGCATATTCAGAAGCTCTGAAAGAGTTTGGTTCATATCTTTGATCAGTCTTCAGCAATGGAAGCATGTGAATCATTTTCCCATGAACATTAGAGTCGCAACATTAATCTGCTTACTTGAAAGAACTTTTCTCAAAAGCAAGGGTAAACCAAGGAGCTAATAGTTAAATACTTCAAAAACAAAACCAAAAAAAGCAGGTTTTTTTCAGTGGAAAGCATTGGTTAGTTGGAGCCATGGGAACTGTTTATTTAATGATGTAAGTTTTAATACAGCAGTGGTTTGAAAGAATTGGGTAGGAAGGATTTAAGTACTTCTTTTTTATTTCTAGAACATCAGCTGATAATTTGAATGTAAACAGGAAAATAAGAGTTCTTCATCCACCCAAAGCAGGGTGATACCATCATGTAACTAAAGTGGGGTTATTGTGGATTGCAAGCAGGAATGCTAGATTCATAAAAGAAATTGCTGTTAGCATTTTTTTATCCTAAACCACAGGGTGTTTTTGATTAACCAGTTATTCCTGGCCTCTTGAGGGAGAGTTTGGAAATTCAGAATAAGAAGCAATAGCAAGACAAATGGAAGAGTTGGATATATTGTGGTTCACATCAGCTCGAACAGTGTTGGGGACAGAACTGGTGTGATTGAAAATGTAACCACAAAGTCCATCTTTGACTGTGGATTTTAAACCTGCTTTCCTTTTTGGCAGAGGGAGCAGCATTGAAAGCATGCTGCTGCTAGTATATAACCTACAGATTTTTTTCCTTTTCAGTGCTATTTGGTGGTGGTGATTGTAGACCTCCAGGTTACTGAGGTCCGGATGATGGTGCTTTTGGGCATCTCGAATAGCGACACTATTGCCAGCTTCCGTGATTTTATTGCTAGCGTTTCAGGGACCGTTTCCTTACTCTGTGTAAAGCTCCAGCTACTACAGTGGGATTTCAGAAGAATTGCTGTGTTCATTTAATTTTCCTCCTTCCCTCAAAATCCACCCTTACCACACATGTCAGATTTTACATGCTGTGGCTGTGCAAAAGTGCTCAAAAATAGGAAGCATGTGTGCTCCAGAGACTCAGAAACCTGACAGTAAATGAAAAGAATTACGGTTTGAAAATATATACATTGGACTTTTTTCAGCCAGTTGCACATTATGGGGGGGAGGGGGTGGCTGGCAGATGAAGTTTAAACCTTTGCGGTCGGTTGATCTGAGCCTGACCCCAGGTACTGGTTATGAACGTCAAAGGAGCTTTGGCCGGGTGAGTACAGCACATTGGGAAAGGTGTTGGAGAACGTATTAAACATGAACTTCACATTTTCCTATAAATGCAGTTCAAACAGACTTTTATTTAAATAATTATCCTTAGCATCGCAATGCTGTTGTCACAGTTACCTCTAAAACATAAGATTTGCCCAAGGATTAATTAATCAAGATGTACTGGAGTATCATCTAGTTTATTCAAGTGGGTCCTCCAGGTCATGGAGAAAATACATGAAGGGATGTGATGGGACTTTTCTGCTTGTGCTGTGACTGCTGAGTAGATTTTAGGTTGGTCTCAGCCTAAGATCTGGCTGACTTGGGCAGGCTCAGGACCAGACCTGTGCAGAAGTTTTCTTTCACCACATCACCCAAAGACGCAGGTCCCCATTACCCCCTCGTATGCCAGTGATAGTGATAAATTTGTGCTTGTGGAGACACCTGACTGAAGGATTCACATACCATTTAAACCCTTATTTGAAATATCAAAAGAAATCTTGATGTTCTCGATGTGTATAGGTGCATTTGTCATGGACTCCCTTTTTCTCCTAAATCCTTATTAAGTAAGAAGCAGCAGTAGCTGGTAATCAAAGACATGAAATACATTTATTATCTGAAGACTAACAGCCTGCTACACAAACCAATGTCTTGAGTTTGCAAATACAGGAATCTTAAAAGATGCCAGGATACCACACAACACTGTAATTATTTGCTTTTACCGGGGGCTTGTCCTTATTTCAAACAAACTAGACCATTGGCAGTAGAAATGATGGAGATGAGTCTGCCAAAGGAGGTGAGCATTTTCTACTTGTCACGATTGCTAAAAATATACAAAGTTGTGGTGAAAACGCATTTCAGGCAATAAAGGTTCTGTAGAAAGTTGTAGTTTATCTACAGTGTTCATTTAAGGGAGAGACTCAGTGATGGAAAATGTACCCTAATAAGCCTTTCTGGACTGCAGTTCCTTTAGGTGCCTTGAATATTCAGAGCAAACTTTGGCACTTTGAATTTGCAAGTTACAGGGTTGCTCAGAGATGGTGTTGGCATTGCCTACCCTGCCTGGGTGAGGCTGTTCTCCATCTTATGTCTGAGCATAATGTCATAACTGCCTTGTGATGCCAGCGGCCACAAGTGTTGGGGCTTTCAAGTTTGGCTGGCAGCCTGTGGAATTAGCCAGCAGAAGTCCCACTTCTTGGGGTTTTTCGATTGAAGGTGGATATGGTGGCCTTGGTTTGGGGGAGGCACGTGAATGTGACTTTTTGGCTGAGACTGTGTGCAGTATCCATTGGTAGAGTCTCATTTGGGTGTACAGAGAGGTCCTACCTCCTGTTGGCATGTGGCAGGGCTTCCTGGTACTTGTGATTCAAGGTTTTATGTAGTGTTGAAGTCATGCAGCATCTCACGGAGATAGTAGATCTGTGTGGTATGTATGTACAGCATCCATTGATTTACTCCAAGAGAACATGGTCCTTAGCATGATGCTTTCTGTTTTCAAAGTACATATTACCCATAGTCTGTGTTGTGATATTGGAGATGTGCTGAAGCTTCTTAGTAGGCATGTTTCTCTGCCTCATGGCCACAGGGAAAAGGTACTATTTTTGACATTTCTGTCTTTCTGGAAGGCGCTTTGCCCATCCCACTGCGTCATTCTTCTTCTGCCAGCACTAGTGAGGGGTCCCTTTAAATTCACATTGTCCCAGATGTGTCCCTTTTTTCTGGATTCATGCTGGATTTGAGAACTGTAAATTTCTTCCTGACACTCCCAGAGATGTTCTGATGCTTGGAAACACCTCTTGTGCATGCTGAGATCATCTCTGTAGCACATACAGAGAAGTTAGAGTGGATATATATGATATACAGTGTATGTGTGCTGTACTGCATGTCTGTGGATGTTGAATGTCCAGCTCAAGTGTGGACTATTCGGAGGTGTGGGCATACAGCATCCTCAGAGCTTCTGAGGAGCATGGGACTCGCTGTGCTGGTATGGTGTACTACTGCTTCTGCAGGGATGCACAATTTGGTGAAAGTAGGCGATGGAGATGGCAATGTTTCCTTTCCTCTCAAAGAGGATGACCTGGGAGAAAAAACCCCACAACAGGTTATTTTTGCTTCAATTCTGTTTTAATTTTACTGGCAGTCAGGAGCTCTGGTTTTAAGTCAAAACAAAGAGCAAAGGGATGGGTTTCCCCTCCCCATTTATTGGGCTGTGCATTGGCTTGGCCGATCTGTCCACACCATTCTCAGTGAGGGTAAGGTAGTCCTTGAACTTCAAACTGGAGAAAAACTTCATTGAATTGGCATGGACTTAAGTCCATGCAAAATTGTGAGTCCTCTCTGGGTTACGTGGGCAGCCTTGGAAGGGACCTGTATTCTACAAAATGTGGTTTATAACTTAAAAAGGTGCTTGTTGATTTTGTTTAAAATGAAGTCTGTTATGGAGTGATTGGACAAATAGCTCAAAGCTGGTGAAAATGAGCGAGCGAAGTAACAGCATGATTCAGGCAGAAAGGAATATTTAAATATACAGAGTATGAAGGCATGTTAAGTACAGAGTTAGTGACCCAGAGAAGAGCGAGGGCCTCAGGGTGGGTTACCTGAGCATTCCCGTGGTGCGGTTCTCAGAGAGGACTGAGGTTTGAACCTCCATCCCCAGCTATGGGAAGTCTGCTTAAAATAACCAGCTGGGATTTTTTTTGTTTTTTTGTTTGTCTCAAAAGTGATGCTTGATACCGGATACTGCCCGGGGGCGGGCGGGCGGGGAACCCTGTACTTCAAAGAGGTGATGTATTGTGCTTTTTGAAAGCCAAGCCTCTCTGAGCTCCCTTGGAGTTGGCATCCAAAGTCGCTGGTTGCTAGTGAGTAGCAGGCACGTTGGATGCAAAGCAGGGTAATTTATTGCGCTCTGCTGCCATTACTGCTTCCTGTGCTGTATTTACTTTTGGGAACCATTGTTAATCTAAATGGATATACTAGAAAATAGTCAGAGGGGATCAACAAAAAATAATTAAAAAAAAAAATTGAAAGCAGAAGGCTTGTAATAGAAAAGGCTGAGGATGAGCTTTGTGCAAAGAGGCAGCCGACTGAGGACAGACACAGTATCTACAAATACATAAAGAACAGTTTCAGAGCAGGCAGGGATCAATTACCAGCAGTCAGTTGGTACATAAATAGTGATGAATGCAGCTGCAGGGGAAACAATAGGTGGAATTAATGGGAAGAAGATGAAGATTGCTTTGGGAAGGGCCGTGGAGCCTCCACTGTAGATGCTGCATGCTTCTGGTGGCAGGGACTGTCTTTTGCAGGGTGATCGTACCCTGCTGGGCACAGCCAGTGGGCACCACCGTGGGTGGCTCAGTGGCCAGAGATGATTTTAAGCCCAGGCCCTAGTATCGAGGAAACACTTGAGCACCTGCTGGGTTTGAGGTGCATGCTAGAGTCCCAGTGGTGACAGCAGCAGGTCAGTATCTGCTTTCCTGAGTCGTGGCCTGAGTGATACTCCTCCAGAAATGTAACTCTTAGACTTTTGTAAGTTTAGATCATTTCAAAGTGAGTTTTTAAATGGTAAAGTGAACCCAGAGCACTGAAGATGTTTCCAGTGGCAGCTGAGGCTTGAACTTGAGGCGTTAGTTCCAGGTCAGGAGCTGTGTCTTTAAAGACCCTCAAGCTGGGGTGACCTCGTAATCAGTGGAGGAGTGGAAGCTGTTTGCAAGGGATTGAAAGTTATTTCTGATGTCTCTGGAATGAATCCTTGGTTGCTGTGGGTGTAAATAAATAGTTACTGAGATGTTGACTTGGTCAGCAGTGAGGAAAATGCTAGTGACAGAGAAATTAATGCTTCCATTTATACTTTTTGAGTGTTTCTTTTTCTTCTGTAACCGTGGCTCCCACAGACATGCCATCATCTGAAAGAGCTAAAGAGGTCTTTATGGGCTTGGGACCAGTGGTAGGAGCCATGCTTTGTGCAAACACGTGCACAGATTTTTTTTGGTGTTCCTTTTTTTGGTGGTGCAGTCTACTTATAGAAGTGAATGTTGCTTCCTCAGAAACCTGTCCACCAGCTTTTCTCTCAGGTCTCCTGCTGCTTCGTTGAGGAAACACAAGCACCTTTAATGCTGCTAAACTAATGTTGCCAATAAGGTAGATGTTGACTTCCCTTGAAGCTGGATGCACTCAGCTCTGGTAAGGTCAGGCCCTTCAGTAAGGTCAGTTTTTGAGTAGACATCTGACTTGAAAAGGTGTTAGCTAATCATCCTAAACATGAATTTGCTTGTTAGGGTAGACTTACTTTGTTGGTGCCTGCCATGCTAAAAACCCAGTCTGCTCATGGAAGAGTTGTGAGCGTGTCCTGTGCCATGGGGTTAGTTTGGAGCTTTCATTAGAAGCATGTCTTTAGGTGCCCTGGCATGAATGTGTAGCCACGTGTGTTTTGTCTGAGCAGGGCTGACTTGTTCAAAGGTATCCTACATGCTGCTCCTTCTGGGGAGAGAACGAATGGGTGAGAAATGGTAGTAATTCAGCTTCAGCAAACACAGCAGTAGAGCGTCTCATGTCAGAAACCGTATAGATTGGTGTGTTTATCAGTTATGACCTAGTATGTTCACAGATAGACCCAGACTTCTTACCTGTGGTAATTACCATCCATCTCGGCTTTCTCTTTGGTTTCATTGCAAGCTGCAAAGAACCCAGACTCAATTACGTGCATGTTGCACGCAGTGCAAACGCTGCTGCTATAGAAGGAAAAGCTAGCAATTAGCGTTTCTTATCAAATGCAGTTATTCCGATTGCCACATTTCAAGCCTTTCTACAGATGTTAACCATCTCCTACCATCTTTTTATTCCTCCTCTGCTATACCTTTAAATCTCCATCAGCTTCTGTGACAGCATGGGATATCTCATGGTCTTACGATGGTCCTTTGATTTTGATTTTTTTCCTCCGAAAGGAGGCCCTGGGCTGAGTGAATGTCCTTTAGAATCTGAGCTGTTCAAACTTAGCATTTAAGCATGTGCCTTTGTCCACTGACTTCAGTATGACTTACAATCACGTGTTGACACCCAGGAAGACTCAGTCATTCCCTTTGTGAAGACATGGGAAGACACAGTCATAGCCTATATGTGGTGGAGCTCAGGAAAACTGAAATTTTAGCATCCTTGCTGCTTTCATTCCTTTTCTTCTGTTATCTGTTTTTCTTGGCACTAAAAATATACAAAACTTCATTATCTTGGAAACAAAACCAAAGCAACCTTTTCTTTATTCATGAACTGATGTCTGTTTTGAAATCTCATTGGGGAGGTGGGGGGGAGAAAAACCCCCAAATCATCAGTTTCTTCTTACTTCCTTGCTGGATTGTTTATCTCCACTGGGTGCTGCTGGTAGAAATCCCACAGTAGTCACTGCAAGGCAAAAGGCACTTCGTGAGACTTCCCGATTTAGCACTATGATTCAGCGGGGTCCTAGAGCAGAAGCCCTGGTGCATGGTGGAATTAGGAGCTAAAATCAGGCAGAAGGAAAAAAACAGCAGAGCCTTAGATGGAAAGAGAGCAATTTAGCTGTTAAAAGCAGCTTTCTCAATGGATTTGTGTATGCCTGTGTCACCCAAGCACGAAAATCTCATATCCCTCCTCATCAAGCCCCTCCAGGTCCCCAGGCTCCTTCCAGCCCCCTCCCATCCTCCATGCTGTGGGCAGGCAAGAGGCAGCGTGCCTGCTGGCTCCTTCTGACCCTGTGTCTCATGGTCAATTTTCATTCATTTTGGAGAAACTCGGTATTTTGGAAACCTCGTTCCCTCCCTCAATCAGGGCTGAGGATGGCATGAGCCTCCCTGCCCTGGGAGAGCAGGCTGCCATAGAGGGGCACAGCTGGGGTAAAGGAGGAGAAAGACATTTGGGAAATTCCTGCTTAGATCGAGAGGCAATGATTAAGCTAATGCAGTCAGCTAACCATATTACAATTATAAAAAGAAAATGGAAAATGAAAAAACCCTAAGTTTTTCTGTTCTGCATTGCAAAATGTGGTACAGATTTATAAACAATAAAATTTCATGTGTGAAAGAACATCTAGGAGTGGGAGATTTGGCTTATCAGCACTGATTATTTTTTCATTTTCTATTCTCCTGAAATTATGTCTAATAACATTTTTAATTACCTTTCAATATTGTTCTTTATCATAATGGTTTTACTTTTTGAGGCCATTCTGTGTTTTCCACTTAAAAATTAATCTTTTCCTTAGATTTCCTCTCTTTCCTCATGCTTGTTAGATGTCATTGTGTTGAGTATCAAAATTATTTCTTAACTTTAAAAAAAAATTTTTTTTAAGGATTATATAATTTTGTCAGATACTCAGTTATGCATATGAAAATAGAGCTAAACAAATTTCATGCTTCGGGGTATAACTGCTTCTCCAGAGATGAGAAGAGGTGGTTTGCCGCACTGCACAGTCGCCTAGGTGCCTTGGTCTTGAAACTGGCCAAGGAAGCATTGAGCATCTTTGGGCACCCTGTGAAGGCAAGGGGACGCGGAGGCACCCAGCACTTTGCAGGATTGCTCAGGACCTGGCAGCACTGAAGCCTGAGACTTTCACCTTTTGCTGTAGCATCAGGTATTGCTCACTGCTGGAGGCAGCAATATCAACCTGGTGATCTGCTATGTTAAAGCAAAGCACAGGCTTCCCTGTATCCTCTAGACAATTCTTGCATGTTTTATAGTGGGGACCCTGTCTCTGCTTCTGTGACTTTAAAATATAGTATGCAATGCAGGTAGCAATCTTGGCAGATCAAATCCTTTGACTGACTTCTTGCACTTAGGGACTTCACCAGCTGTTTGTCGTGTTGCCAAGTTGTAAATCCCTGTGCTGAAATTTCCCAAGAAGGTCAGCAAAACTGGTGCTTTTGCATATTTTATTTTAATTTTGGAGTGGGAGGGGATTTCAACCAAAATAGCTTAGATATTTCCAAGAACAAGATTAAGGGGAAATATGTTGCACCGCCCAGGTGAGATATTCTTGGGAGCAAGGATGTGGGGTCTGGCAGAGAAGCTGTCTGGTGGCAGGCATGTCTTCTCCCTGCCCTCACGGGGATCTGCACGAAGCAGGTGAAGTGCAAAGCCTTGGAAAAATGTCATGCTGGGGAAAGACCAGATTTGGCTGCTGGCTTCTACCCCCATCAGCATCCCCCTTTCCTCCCCTTTGCTGTGCAGTGGCCATCCCTGCTGGGGCAGCCCTCACTGCTGGGCTCCTGGTGCCCAGGGCAGGTGGGTGCCCTTGCCTTGCTCCCTTGGCTCCTGTTGTTGGTGCTGCAGTGTTGCCTGGGCAGAGTCACGGCTATGCTGGAGCTGCCCCTCATGCGATTACCAGGCTGCTGCGTTGTGTTCCCATTCTCCCTGAACTCCAGCCTCTGGGCTCTCATGGGTTTAACAGGTGTATGAAGTAATGCACAGGTGATTTTGCATGCCTCTGAGACAAATTAGTCCTTAGGTAGTCTGGGAAGCTGATATTTATATGCACAACCCCTTCTTGCATTTCATTGCCTCACTGCCTTTCTCAGTTCAGAGCTTTCATTGGGCTCAGGTGCCTGGGGTCTCCCTCTGGCTGCCACAGGCAGATCCAGGAACTTCTCATCCCATCCCTGAGCAGCTTGCTTTGCCCTTGGCGGGACTTGCAATCAAACAGCAATTCTGCATGCTAAGAAAAGATGTTTTCTGTTTGCAGCCTCCTTGTGCAGCCTGCCCTCATACCTGCCCTATAGTCTCTGAGCGGAGTGTGATCAGCAAGTTGCTCAGCCCTCTGCCAGGGCCGCGCTGTTCCCAGCTACTGCAGATCCCATCACAGCTGTGGCTCTGCTGAATTAGTTTTCTTCCTTCAAGAGAGATTTTTGATAGGTGTCTGTTGCTATTTCATGGTCCTGTTCTCTTATGCTTCAGTTCAGAAGTGCGGGGTTTTTGCTTCTGCAGTTTTCCAATAACTGAGCAATAGTTTTGTTTGCTCCACAGTAAATTTAATTGTCAGTGTACTGGCCTAGTTACATAAGTGATCCGAATCCCTCTGGATCTCTCTTGTGGTTTCTTTGTATTTACTACTCCCTTCAGTTTCATGTCATCAGCAGTTTAGCAATTTTACAGCTGGTTTCTCCAAGTAATTTATAGACATTATCAACAGGATGAAATAGATACTAAAAATTTGCTGTGTAGATCCTGCTGACTTTGAATGAACGATGTTTGCAGGAGCAAGAGTAGTTGACGGGGGAGTGATGGCAAATACTCGTATCTCAGGTAGGCAACATGGGCATGCTGATGATTGGGAGGTCGTCTGACCATAAATTTTAGTGCCAGTGTGGGGGAGTTTAGGATTGATGCTTCTGAATGTTTCCAGCTTGGTACCTGCACTGATTTATATAAGCTATTGCAGCCGCATTAACAGCAGACACTATTGTCAGCATCACCTTGAAGGATGCTTGCAGTGAGATACTGGCTTAATTCCTTCCCCTGGGAGATACAGGTATTTCTTCTGCCGCTCTGTTGGAAGGAGTGCTTAGGGCAAGGATGCTAAATCTCCATGCTCTCCACAAAATAAGAAAAGGAGAAGAGATCCTAGGAAGAATCATGTAGCCAAAAAAAGTCTTCAGCTTGGCAGCATGAGGAGTTAAAAAAGAGGTGAAGGGACATCTTTGCAGAACTGCTTGGACATGTTTCCTGTATCCACAGCTCTGGGGAGCAGAAACTGCTGAGGACTAGGCTGCCCTTCCATAGGGTGCCATAGCCACTGGCCACATGGGAGAGTATATAGCAGAAGCAGGCTCCATCCCGCAGGAAAGTCCAACCCCAAGGTGTTTTGCATCATTGTGCATAAAATCTGCGGCATTGCTGACCTCAAAGCTGTGATGGCAGATGTGAAACCGGGGAGGTGACTCACTCCATCCGGTAATTCAGACTGAAAGCTGGTGTTCCCCAACCTTTATTTGACATTTAAGAGGTGTCCCCCTTCCCCTCTGAAGAAAAGTAAACTTGGAGTGCCCCAGCCAGTCTCACTATTTCTATGTTGTGTTGAGGACTTTCTTTATGACCACGTGCACTGAGGACTACGTTAAAACAGTAAAATTAAAGCTGACAGTGGAAAATAGTGGGGAGGGCAGGTCCCTATCCCAGCTGCCTCGCTCTTCCTCTTGGGGGGCGGGGGCGGAGGGAGGGCGACCTGCACTTAAAAAGATGTTACCACAAGCATTTATCCTGAAGGGCAACAAAACACATCTGTTCTCATGGGGAATATAAAGTGTTGACCTTTAGCAATAATTTAATGGGTATTAGAGATTTTTAGTGAATAATACATGGGCTTCCCCAAGAAGCCTTAGATTATCCAGGGAAAAAAATCTCTTGCCTCTTTTCTGCATGAGAGATGGAGATGCATTGTGGGTGCTGTGTGTATTGATAGGGACCCACTGGGTATGTGCCGATGGAGAGCGACTTGTCTGCTGTTTCCAGTGGGGAAAGTGTTATGAGCATCACAAAAACTTATTTTGAGTGTTGACAAAATCTATCTCAGCCCTGCCATTGTTTTAAAAAAATAAATAATTAAATAAACCTGCCCTTTGAAAGGGGTTACGTTATTAGATGGTTCTAATTGCTTTTCTCTGCAGTGCGAAAACAGTCCCCTCCCTGTCAAACACACCTGTTGTCACTGGTTATTTTCTTTTTGCTTATCTGTGCATAACTGTGCTGTAGTTTCATGGTGACATTTCATACCTGGTTTGGCTCGTCTTTGTTTTGCTGCTTTTACTTTGCTGCTCAAAAGGGATGAGAAAAAAATCAGCTTTCCAAGGTACAAATAAGCCTCTTATCATCATAGTATCAAAAGAGTGATTAAAGGAGATTTTCAGGTCCTTTTCCTGGTTGATTTTCAGGTCCTTTTCCAGTTTTCCATTTGTCTAAGTAATTCCTTGATCCCAGAGTTGACTGTCCTGATTTCTCAATTGATTGGAGCACTGCTGAAGCAAAGAGCAAGACTGGCAAAATCAGTTTCTGGAAAAGCACCCCAGTAAGTTAATAAATAGCATGGAGTGGGTTTTGTTTAAAACCCACCACACATTTAGTTCCTCATAGGCTTTGAACAGCTGTTATCGGTGGTGGTGTCTGTAGTTTAGCCCAGGAAATTAAGGCACAGGCACAGTCAGTGTTAGCGGTGAGGGAGATGTCTATAAGTGTATAAAAATACACTTACGTACCATTGCCAATGCTTTTAACACATCAGATGTCTAATTTCTGAGGTTTCTCTTTGAAGTGCGGGCTCAATGGCCTGCCTTGCTGGGCGTGCGCAGACTTATTTGCCCCGTATTCATTACCACATCCTGCAAGTTGTTAATGGGTCACCTCGGAGGTGCTGGAATGTCCTGTCTGAAGACAATTAGCAAGGTGCACAAACGCCTCTCGGCCCCACATACCTGCTCCTGCCTGAAACCAGCCCTGCAGCAGCACTGCCACGATGTCAAGTGCTAACATGGGACTTATTAGCATATCAAGCCTGCGCTTCTCTTAGGGTTCCCCCAGCTCGCCCCTTAGTTTTAATGACCTGGGGGAGGCTGGATGCAAACAGGACCAGACCTGCCACGGGTCAAAGGAATGAGGCAATCAAGAAGGCAGAGATTTCCCAAGGGGGGATGGACTTGCTGGCTGAGGGCTGGGATAATGAAACTGCTCGGGAGAAATGTCAGTTTAAATGAGTATGTGCAAAAAGCCGGTTATTGCAGCAGGATTAGCGGGCCGTGGCCGTTTGCAGGACAACAGGCTGTTTTCGGTCTCACCAATGGTTAGTTTGTAATGGTTACAAGGGTTGTATATAAATATAAATAGTTGGGTAAACAAATGTGTAGGAGAACAACTGTGGATGTGAATAAACCACTCTTTATTTAGAGGATGTGAGAAGATGTGTAGCTCTAATCAAATTTGCTGGGAAAGTGACCACGGAAGAGATCTGGGTGTGATGAGGAAACTGAAATGTTTGCCTGGAGGAGAAGAGCAGCTGAGCACTGTGGTGGAGACCCAGGGGCACAGGGGCAGGAGGCACCGACAGAGGGTAGTGTCTCTATCCATCGGTCCTCCACTGGTGGTGGTGAAGGGTTTTGAGGGCAGTTGTCTCCATGCCACTTCCAGGACTGAGGCTGTGGGGGCAGGGCAGCGGTTTTTGTGGCTACAAGCACCTCTGGGGACCTGGCTGGTGAACGTGGTGAGGTGTTTTTTTGTGTGTTTCCTTCCCCCGGGTGCCTGGCCAGCCTCCATGCCAGGCTATGGGGGTTGTGTGGAGGCTTCTGCCGTTGCCCTCCCCACTGCTCACCTACGAGGGTGACATGGGGTGAAACATGCTTCCTCTGTCAGGTTGGGATGCTTCTCTGTAAGGCTGGGTGGAAATCAGGGGCAGGCTGAAGCTCAGCAGAAAACTTTGCAGTTCTGTGCTAAATTTGTAGCCACTAGGACTAAGGGTGCTTTAATTCAGTGAGTCATTGCTTGTTCTCATTAAAGAGTCTGTGGGGACAGCTTTTCTGGCACATGTAGCAGGGTTGAGGTGCAAAGGGGAGCTGCTGTGGTCTGTAGCCAGAAAACTGGTCCCAAAGGCATTACCCCAGCTGGAGGAGCTTGGAAAGGCATTTTCATGCAAGAGGCAATTGATAGCCTGAATGAGAGACCTGGTCAGGAATGATGGCGCTTGGTTCAGGAGAGTCCTTCCTGCAGGCTGGTGCAGGGAGCAGAGCCATCCTGGCTGGGCACCCTATGGGGCAGCAGCTGGGGTGCCCCAGCTGTGGGACATGGGAACACAGGCAGGATGGATGTGCCGATGGGGCTGAGAGAGGTGAGTGGAGAAGTGTGTCTTTCTCCTCGAATTTCCCTTGCCAAGACAGGAAAATACAGGATTTCAAATCAGGGCATGCTTTCTACTCATCTTTCCCACCACCCCCAGCAAGCTAAAGCTTGTAGTTTACTTTCTAGAATTGATGCCTAAGTGTGTATAAAGAGATGATGTTTGAAGGCAAGCGCTTCAGAGAACAGTGATGTTAGCAGTGCTTTTCAAGAAGTCAGCTACTGTTGAAGTACCTGGCAATATCTTATTGCAGTTAAAGGTTGTGAGGATGGATAGTATTTTCCAGACCACAGAACTTGTGGTAAGATGTGCCATGGCTTGTGTTATTAGTCTCTTGCTGGTAATGGTGGTGGTTTAGTGTGCAGCATTGCAGAGAAACCCGGTTGAAGTTGAGGTGTAGTTAGTTCCATAAGGTCCACTGTAGGTGTAATTCAAAATGCAGACCGTCTCCACATAGCTTATGCTGTTGATTTATTAAATGACAGTAATGATTCTCTTTTGGGCCTGCTTTTGGGTTTGCAGCTACTCAATATAAAACCCATTATATAGTTCTGATTTGGTAGGGACGGAAATCTTGTCGTCTGTGTTGGGTGTTTTTTTTGTTTTTGAGAGGGTAACCAAGAAAATGACTGAGCAACGTCCTTGAAAAACAGCTTCTATCAGACCCTAGCCTGTACTGTAGTTGAGCTACTTCAGGTCTAGAGGTTTGGTAGGAGGCATCCTCAAATGGACATGATGAACTAATGAATAGTTAGAAATAATCTTAATGTTCGTTGCATTCAGAATAAGGAAATGGTTGTGGGAGTACTCAGTAAAGCTATATTATTTGAGTGAAAAGCAAGGTACAGTGCCATCATGCAAGGCAGTCAAAAGGAGCATTTACATAGACTATTTTTTTTATCCAGTAACATTTTGCATGAAAGTTAATTATATGTAAATACATAAAAAGTTACTGATGTTCACCTGATCTTCATTGCTAATTGGAACTCCAAAGAGCTATATTATGTTTGGTAACAGATTGATTGACCTGAACAAAGCTTGTGTTCTCTCTAGGATGGAGACAGTTGAATTATCATTCAGAAAAATGTCAAGACGATTATATCATATACCATAGTTTATAGATGCTTTCTTCAGTAGTATTGCTTTTAGTTTTCAATAGGTAGCAGTAGGCTCAGTGTTAATGTTGCCATGATTATAATACAGCCTTTATGGATGTAGGAATAGGTTCAGGAAGCACCACATTCTGTACTGCAAATCAAACTTGGAGACCTGATCCCATCCATCAGAGTGGATGATGCAAACTTAAATTAAATTAGCTGTCAGCTTCCCCCCCCCCCCCCCATGCTGAGTTGATGTCCAAAACCAGCACATACAACAGCAACGTCCTTAAGAAAATGAACTAGAATGATGGGAAACACAAACTTGTACCTAAATTTCTTGTACTCAGTGTTTACTTGCAACTGAGAGGAAGTCTTAGGCCACAGGGCACAAAGTGCCACCTCTTGGTAGGTGGTCTAGAGCTGCAGTTTTCAGACAGGCGTTCAGGTGCTTTTTGTTATTAATTTTCCTTTAGGAAAGTTTTAAGATCTCAGGTATACAAGTTAAAGAGTTCTGGAAGTTCATCCACAAAGGCAGCTGCAAGAGGATAATAGGACTGAGTGGAATATTTTTGGCACTTTTCCTCTAAATAATTAATGATGCTGTTTTGCTGAAGCTGAGCCATTTTTCTGAGATGTGATTCCAGGAACATTTTATTAGATTCTGAGAGTCAAGATGCACCCCCTCATCATCTACAACCCCATCACTTGCAAGGAGGTGGTAAGAGGCATGTTGGGGTGACAAAGGGAGGGAAAGGGAAGAGAAATAGGAAATCTGTCCTGTTCAGTCTGTTGTGTCCCATGTTGGGTTTTCCTGCTACTTAGTTGTGCCTGTAAAGCTTCCAACTTACCAGGCACAGAGAGATCCCAAAAAGGTAAACTAAATTTAATTCTCAGCTTGAAAAAGTTTTTTGACCTGAGAAAAAAAAAATCTCTAATGGGCAGCTGCTCCTTCTTAAGCAGCTTGGAAACTTTGGGGCCTGCCCTGAAGGATAGTGTTGATGTCTCCATATTCAGAGGTTTGACAGGAAAATGCCTTTTACCACTTTGGCAGGAGTTATCCCTTGGGTAGGAAGAGCTGACATTAATATGTCTAAGGGAAATCCATGTTTCGTGGCTATGTTGTACTGAATGCAGCATGCAGTAAAATCTTACTAGGTTGGAGGAGGTTTTAGATAAAATATTTTGTCAGATTACTCCAGCAGCTAAAATAGGTAGGAAAATAACAGCTCTATGGGCAATCTAGTGATTGAAACGTATTGAAGATGTCTTCAGACAGCTAGTCTGAAGACGTAGCGTGCATGCTTAATAAGGTAAGACATCAGAGGCTGAACCTCCAGGGATAAAAATGTGTCTGCGATCTATCCTGGTTTGAGATCCTGCTGCTGAAAGGTGATGCCGAGGAATGCTGGACCTGAAAGCTGGATGCCTGCAAGGACAGTGGTCACATGGCATGCAGGGACCTGGATGGAGTGGCTGGATGAGTGTTCATTGCTGGGTGGCAGGACCCCAAGAACCAGGATAATGAAGGAGCACAGTATGCGCGTTCTTGGGGTCCCACCAAAACCTGTGTTCAAAACCATGTAGGAACGTGGTACCCAGTGTGAGTGATGTTTTCCAGAAAAAGTCTGGAGCTGAGCATCACTGCACTAGGCATGCATTGCATGCTGCTAAGTCGTTGTCCCTTTGACAAATCCAATACATTACTTGGTGTCATCTGAAAAGTCCTCATGAGCAGGAAGCTGTGGCTGGCAGTGAGTGACCCTGACTACTTACAGTGAGTGGCTTTCAAAAGGTCTTTCTAAAGTGTTGCTAGTGTATGAGTGATTTGTAATCCAATGTACTTCATAAACTTGGAAATGAGTCTCAAGGAATACATTTCCCTTTTGACTGCTGTCAGAGAGTTTCAATAGTGTTTATCGAATCTGTACCAGCTCTTCGGTGAGCCTGAGAAATGATGATTTGGGGTGTTACCTCCTTTCCTAAGCCTCCATTTGCACTGCAGCAGTATTGTCTTATTCGCTGGGGACAGCAAACACGTGAGAAGTGCTTGGAGCCGATGCTACTGCAAAGGTAACTGTGCCGTCATTCCTTTCAGCTGGAAGCATATGTGTCATTTTAGGATTAGGTTTGGTTGGAAATGTTACTTGACTTGTTTATAAATATGCCCATGTGGCAATTTTTTTGTTTGTTTTTTTAAATAAATGGCCTCTAATACAAAAGAGGGGGCAGACAGAGGTGACTGAAACATTGCTCATATCCTGGCTTCCCAAGTTAATCAGCTTTATAGTCTTCTAAACCTCCATTTTTAGTGGAAAAAACCAAGACACAGACATACCGATCTGGAAGCTAACACAGTTCCAGAGCCTACTGAGCTCCTGGCAGCCACCTCAGGTCTTCTGTCAGCTTATTTCAGACCCATTTTTTCTCCCAGTGAGTTACTTCTCAATCATCTGGAGCCCCTGCTGTTCTGAAGTTTAGGGAAGATGCTCTGTGACCTCAGGTAGTCATTAAGAAGTCGGTGGATTTATATCAGCTGGAAATCTCACGGTGGTTAAAATAGTGCTGGGTGCTAGAAGGATGGGAAGGTAGTGAACGCTTTGTTTGGGGTGTCCGGTGGTTAAAATAGTGCTGGGTGCTAGAAGGATGGGAAGATAGTCAACGCTTTGTTTGGGTGTCCGTACCTGCCATCATGATGACCTAGCTGCAGGCAGAAAACCAAACTCTGCCTTATCTCTCTGTGTGAAGTGGGAATGTCGATACCCACAGTGGGAGCCTCGTTGAGGTGCTTTGAAGTCCGGAGACAGAACACATTGTTGCATGTGTATTTGTCAAAACCTTGTCCATGTTCTTTCACCAATAATATGTCTGTGTTTAGCACTAAAAAAGCAATGCGTGTATTGTGGCTAACCATTTATGTAATAACAGTCATTAGTTTAACATCTTAAGCCTGAGCAATACCAGCCAATGAGAGTTTTGACATCAAATGGTGTCCTTCCACCCCTCAGTCAGCATTGTCCTTCCTCCTGTCCTTGCCCACAAACAGGAGGAACTGCTAATCTCTGCTCTTGATAATGGCGTTTACCAATTCTCAGTCCAAGGATCTATCACACACTCATAAGAATAGTTCTGGGAATTATTTCAGGAGTCCACCTCCTTACCACCCCGTAGGATATCTTTGCCATTTTTGGCAGAGTTTGCCTGTTCAGTTTGTAAAGGTATGCAACATGGGAAATTCCACAGGCTCCCTCAGCAAACCTGTCCAGGGTTATCTTCACCACTGGAAAAAAGCCTTCCCTAATGCCTAAATTAGATCTTCCTTGCTGCAGTTTGAGCCTGTAAGTTCCTTTCTGTGCACTGTCATTGTGGAGAACAAATCAGTTGGTTGCTATTTGCAGCAAACTTTGATGTGTTTGCTGACCTCAGAGCAAATCTGATCACTTCACTTTTCTCTCACAGGTCCAGACCTTTGATTATTCTTGTCCTCATCCAAGTATTTCTTTCAGTTATCTGAATTTTTTGTTCCAAGTGCAGGTGGCACAGATTTGGGTTTTTTTGGTTACACCAGTGTGTTAGATATATGTGAATTCAACTAAGGAGAATGTTTGGTTGACTGAAGTAACTCGTGAGTCTTGAAAACTTTCTTTTATAGACTTGGTACTATCAGTCAAGTTGCCATTCCATTGATTTCTTATGTCCTTATTTCATAGTCTTGCTGCCCTAAGAAATCAAGTTCTTATTTTTGAAGGTTGAGGCTTCTAGGAATATTGGTGATCACTTGCTTTGTTTCCTTTTGAGATAAATGCTGTGTTTTCTTTCCAGTTTCAGGTGACAGCACATGATCAGCGAGGTCATAACAGCATACATGCATAGAGATTGTGTATGGGGAGCCTAAATGTCAAAAAATCGCATGGTCCACTAAAGTCTGGATTCTTTATCTGTCCCTGGTGGGATTTGTTTGTATGGCTGCTTTGCTTCCCAGCCCTTTTGCACAGTAATTTTCAACCTGTATTTTGCAGTTTACAGTGGATTACCTATGAGTTCTGTGCAAAAGTAAGTCTAAAAAAAGCAAGCTCGTTGGCATTCAACTGAACTGTACATCCATAGTGCCACTGGAATGCTTTTAGGGACTGAAGAGTGGAAAAGGGTTAAAACCACTCTTCCTGTTGCCCAAAAGTACCTCCCGTTATTCTAAAGTAAATAAATGCTGTTCATGTTCTGTAGCTCTGTAGCTCTGCTCTAAGCTCCTTTCCTGGAGAAGCACCTCTCTTCATCCTCATAGTTTCAGCAGAAAAAAAAAAAAATTAGTTTTAGATATTTTGATTGTGATCCATAAATGGGGATAATTACTGTTATTTAATATCTTCAGTGTTCAAAGCAGACAAGACCTGGTAACCTTTATTGTTAGCTGTTTTTTAAATGGGGTAGTAAGACCAAGAATATTTTCTAGGATAAGATTTTTTTTGAGGACAAACATATCCATGATTACAAGTAATCTCCACCCCTACCCCCAGTATTTATTTTTTTTTTCTGAAAGTAGAGGATGTTTTAACAATAAACATACATTTTTAAATAATACCACGTCCATGGAGTTGCACTTAAGTCATTTGCCAGGCTACGCAGGTTGTAAATGACTCCCTGTCACTTTGAAAAACTGCTTTTCTACATCCTACAATAAAATAATTCACAAGGTCACAGAACATTTGCAAATACTCACAGGGTACCATTCATGTAGAATGGCAGGTGAAGGAGTGATAAATAATTACAGAGTCTTTTCTTTGCCTTTGGTGAGCTTGGGATCGGGACATGGTAACTAGCTGGCAAATGGAAACGGAGCTAAAAATATTTGCATAAACGATTTGTTTCATGGCCATGAATGCTGAATACACTGGGAACCTTTACAGCCTCTTTGAACATCATTTGCAGCATATAAGGATAAATTATTTAGGTAAATAATGTGCAGCTAGCAAATTGACAAGATTAGGTTTTGCTGCTCTAAAAGGCAAGTCCTTAAATATCTTTGTAATGTGCAGATGAAAAATCTTGACTTATTTATCATATGAAGTTTTGAAAGAGAAGGTTTGCTGAGCCTCTGGGAAGTCTTGTAAATCTCCTGTAAGAGAGGGCTCACTGTGACACAGATAAAGACAGTGACTATCCAGGTGCATTTGCAGAGTGCTTTTGTAAGGACTGATTTTTCAGGTGACAGAAATGAGGGGGGATGTACTTGGCCAGAGGAGACCTGGTGGTTTTCTTGTGTCCCCGAAGACAGAACTCACGTCAAGAGGCGACAGTCGAGTAAGCTCAGGGATGTTCAGAAGCCAGTTGCGTTCTCCTAATTTACTTGCCTAATTTAGCTACAGCAGGTGTATTTGCCAGCGCAGCAGAGGTGGGGCTTGCCAGACCGTGCAGGTTCCCACCCCACCCTTGGTGGCACAACTGCATTTTCAGCATGAGGGAAGCGCCTTGCTGAGTACCAGGGACTGGCAGTGCTGGCATATGGGGAGGTGACTTGGAAAGAGCTCTTGCAGCAATGCTGAAAAACAGCAGCTGCTTAGCAGTCAGCATTTAGTTGCAAATCCTTAAAAACTCTGTTATTTATTCTGATTTTTCTGACTTTGAATCCTGCTCTTGGTAAACTGATGGCTTTCAAGAGTGGTCAATAATAGATGCATTGGTTAGAGGGTATTTTCTTTAACGTTTTGAGGCGGGATTGGAGTAAACAGATATGAAGAAAGTTGTCTACAGGGAAACTTTGAAGTTTTGATTGGTCTGTAGGAAGCAAATCTGTAAATTAGAGCTGGAATTAATCAGTGATTTTTTTTTTTTTTTTTGTGCAGTTCTCATAAGCAGACTGTCGCTGGCATGCAACAATGACTTTGGTATTCTTTTGAGATAATTTTTTTGTTGTTGTTTGGGAATTAAAGCTGCTGTACCTGTAACTCACTTTTCAATATGTAATTTCAAAGAATACCATAAATTTCTTTGCCTGTTGGTATTGTGGGCTTGAAGAATGATGGAACGTGAAGTTTTATTAACTGTAGCCCGAACAATGTCAAAGATACCGGTTGTGCTGGAATCTTTTCTGACAGGCCTTACTCATAATGGCCTGAACGTGTTCAAGACAGCATGAGCTATAGCTTTTAATCAGCTAATGAATTGAACCTCACAGTGAAACTTGGCTGTATTCAGGCAGGATAGAACAGAAAGGACTTTGCAATTTTACAATTTTCAGACTGGGACAAGTTTCTGAGGGAAGCAGCAGCATCATTCCTGGCTGCTGGTGAATGACAAAGCAATGTTATAACACAGAATAAAAGGTTGCGTTTAGCTCAGCTTCACTGAAGCCTTTGTAATGGTCTTTGCCCTTGTCCTGTTGTAGGATTTTGGATCTTTCTATGGCTTTATTTTGGTCTGGCTACGGGTAAGAGCAAGTAAAGCAGAGCAGAGGGAGATTACCACAATTCAGAGATGCATTTCCACTGTAAAGCTTTACAATCTGTGTCCTTTTCCCCTGGATCGCAAGTTCAAATAGGTAAAAAAGGCTGTGTAGAGAAACAGGCAGTGGTTGGGGTCACTGCATTTTGTCCTGGTTGTCGTTGCTGCAGTACCGGGGAAGATGTGCTGTCGAGGTGGTCCAGTGGCAGGAGAAGCACAGAGGCATGGCCAGGGACTGCACCTTTGAGTTCAAACCCCCAGGCATGTGGGGTGTGCACCCCCTGAGACTGTCCAGGGAGATGGACGTATACATAGAATGTCTGAAGCAGTGTACTGGAGTCTATGCAGGTTTTCTTGTCAGAGTGTCTTTGTGTCTGGGAGCTCTTCATGTTGATTAATGAGGTTGCACTTTTCCATATTTAGTTCTTCTGTCAACCGTTTCCTTTTGTCTTTTAGTTCAAACTTCCAAGACTGGGGAAAAGAAAAATAAAAATCAGACAGACAGGTTGATTTAGGTCTTGGGGAGTAGGAGTTGCCATGGGATAGAAAGGAGGAGTCATTCTGCTTTGAGAAGAGTAAGAAGATGAAAATTGCCCTGTAAATAGGAATTCACCAACTTTAACTGTGTGTATGATGAAGGCCCCAAGCTCTGTGCCTGTAGTCATAAGGTAAGATGAGCCTTTCTTTGTTCTCTTTCAAAAAGGAAGGTACTTAACTCGAGGATTGGCTGGCACCGCTGCAGCTGATACCCTGGGTGCAGGTGATGCTGTTCACAGCCAGGCTTACTGAGGTGTAGATTGAAGCTGGCTTGTCTGCCCTTCCGAATTCAGTGCCTGTAGGGTAAAACAGACTTTCCTCCGTTTAAACAATCTCAGATTTCTTAAATGTTAAATGTGATATTCACACCTGACATCGCACAATGGAGGTACTATATTTTTGGTTTAAAAGAAAGAAAAAAAAAGGGCAAGAGAGAAAAAGCTCTGTTCCTTGGTAATGCTCTTTTATTTCCTCCTCTCTCTATTTTATTTTTCTTTTTTAAAAAGAGGGGTGATTTTTTTAAAAGACATTTATCAGTCACTGCAGAGTGGGCTGCTGATATGACTTTTAGAGGCCTGCAGAGCTCCCAGGCATGTCAGGCACCCAGACATGACATTTAAGTCACAGGGAGCAGTGTGGTGTTGCTGGTGGGGCTGGGAGCAGCCCAACCAACTCTCTTTCCCACCAGGAGCAAGGCGGCTCTCTGCGGCAGCTTTTTGTGGGGTGTCCCACTCCCCACCCATCCCACGTGCAAAGCAGGACCAAAGCTGCTGGGAGGGCTGTGGCAGAGGTGGAGGAAGAAGAGCAGGTTCCTGGGGTCTCCCCTGTCCGGGGAGGCTGTGGCAGTGCAGGGTGGCCCCTGGGGTGAAACTTAAACTGGTGGGTGCCCTGGGAACAGGGTTGACCCCCTGCTCGCTCCCAGCCCTGCCCCACACCACCCCTCCATTCCAGCAGGGCAGTGCAGAAGGGGTCGGTGGTGGGGAGCTGTGGCAGCGATGCAGGGCCTCCCTCTCCCACTGGTGCGCTGGGGTAGGTACCCTGAGCAGGTATTTAAAGGGATTATTTTACATGCTGTTACTACACAAGCTGGAACGTGATTCAGCCTATAATTAAAATGCCGTGGTTAGGAGCTATCTGCATGCAAGCAGTGCCGTTTTCCCACATGTGAAAGGCTCGTACTATAGCTTTGCAGGGAGACCGCCCAGAAAGATGGGTTTTAAGCTGTTGTGCAGAAACTTCTCTTTGCAGAGTATCATCTGCGAGCAAAGGTAATCTGCTTGAGGACTGGCCCTGCCAACAGCAGAGCTATATGGAGCCTCGTGTCTTATACTGGAAGGTTTTTTTTGCAGCAATGGGTGGAGGAGGAAAAAGAGGAGGAACAAAGTCTTGTTCCACATGGGACAGGAGTGATTCACAGCCCACTATTGTTACTGGTGTGACTTAGTGTTTGGTTTGCCCAGGAGGTATGTCACACTAGGTTTGCCACATGCAGACATGAAGTGAAGTTGTTGTATCAAAGAGCTTCAGATCAAATGGGAAGGAAAGGAAACTGGTGGGTGGCAGGGAGGTGATATTACATGGGGTTGCATGAGACCCACGACCAGCGAGTGCAGCAGTGTCACACCCAAAATCTGCAGCGGATCCAACATGAACCATCTCTGCCTTCTGCAAAACTTGTCTGTAGAAGAGAAGTGGTGTTTGATGAAGTGACGCTCTGATTTTGAATGAGTGAGCAAGAGTTTATTTATGGGGAAATTAAAAAATTGTCCATTATCAAATTGTCTTGAGTGGAATGGGTGTATCATTTTGATGATGAGCTTTCACGAGAATAAGCCTTTGATCCGTTGCTGTTGGTGTAGTTAGCAATCATTACTCATCTCAAACTCTATATGGCACAGGGTGGGGTGAACTCTTGACGTCCCTTCTACTGGGAGAACTAGCATTCCTGGGCTGGCTAGCCACCATTTTGATGGTAAGTTGCATGAAGAAAAAGTTTTGATTATCTTTTTATTTTGGCTTATTATTGATTTTATCAGAAAACTGTACATCAGAAGCTCTGCAGAGTTTGGTGGTGATGGAGGCAAGGTGGCTGTGAGCCTGGGGAACCTCTGGTGATGAGGAGGTAGTGGAGGACCAGCTCACACCTTGGGTCCAAGGAAGCCCTGGTGCTGCCACAGCGAGGGGATGGCCATGCTGGGGCCGTGAGCTGCCACAGGCTGAGCCCAGCCTGCACATCAGTCTGTGGGTTAGAGCACAGCAGGTTTGGGTAGGAGTGAGCCTAATAAAATCCCACATTGTGCAGCTGTTGTAGCCACTGCGCTTGCACCGTTTGAGCATGAACGCCTGGCTGGGCACGCAGCTGCTCCCAGCATCTGGGTTCCAACTCCTTTTTTGTAGGTAGAACGTTTCCCAGCCACCCCTTGCTGAATTCTCCCCAGCTCTATGCACTTTCCAGTGAGGAAAAAAATCTCTCGGTGAACTGGGGAGCAACCTTGTAGTGGAGCTGAGTGGGATGGAGGGCTGCCAAAGAGCTGCATGGGTGCAGGCTAAGCCTAGCAGATGTGCTCCCAGCCCTGTGACAGTGTGGGGAAAAAGCCTATTCACCTTACCAGAAAAAGGCAGGCAGGTGTCATCTGCAGCTGCTGAGGCCGGTACACATGGGGGTGCCTGTGCAGCCTGTCGGTCTTCCATCTCTGTGCTACAGACAGACAATGAACCCTCAGCTCTCAAGTGTAGCAGCGCTCCTCTCTTTGTACATGCCACGTATGAGAGGTTGCAGTGGCAGTTGGGTAAGTCATGAATATTTACACTTTGTGGGAGAGGCTGGTTGGGGGTGGGTGGGTGTCCCAAGGTGTATATCAAAGGGATTGCTCTTTTATGTGACGTTTCCGCAAGTGGAAGTTTCAGCAGACCCTCTCATGGATGATTGCTGTTGGCTCCAGCTGTCCTCTAGCAGTAGTCTTTGAGGGATGGCATGCTGGGGAGCTGAAGGGAAATCCATTGCCATGGGAAATTAGCAGGGGCGGGCTTTGTGCCAGGGCCCCTCCTATGAAGGCCAGACTCTTCTTCACCGCTCCTGAAACTCACATAACACCAGGTGCTTTCCCTCATCAAGATAAATGAGATAGGCAGTTTTACTAGCTCTATTTTTTGCATATAGGGACCTCATTATTACCCTTGAGTGGCTATGGGTATGTGTTTGTGTGTGTGGTTTGCAGACCATCTGCCAGCATGGCTGGTTTTGTGGGTATGAGGACCAGTTTTTAGGTAGGCTTTTCTGATCTGAGGTTCAGGTCCTGAACGATGTGGTTATGTAACACCACAGCATTTATACTGGGAAGGTGCTGCCTGAAATACCTGGGTTGAAACTGAGCTGTGGGTTAGGGAAGCCTCTGGGGAGTTGCAGGGAAGCACCATGGATGAGCAGAGTCAGCTGGCAGGTCCCTTTGGTTAAGGGATCGGGTTGGGCTTGAGTAGATGGTTGTGGGCTCATCCAAGACTGCCTGCATGATCTTCAGCACAAATGCCAAGATTTGTCCCATTTAAGTTCAGGCACTTGACCACAGCTTTGGAAGGAGGCAGTGAATTTTCTACCACCGGCTCTGTGAGAAGAAGGGAGGTTCAAGCCCCTCTCTGGAGATGGCCATCTCTTCCCCTGGGTTTTAAGGGGAGCACATGGAAAACCAGTGTGCTCTTCCAGCTATTGTTCTGCTCAAGCCATGGGGAGAGTCCCTTCCTCGGAAGAAGGTGCTCGCGGGGGGAGCAGGGGCCATGATAGAGCTGGTGCCTTGGGGCTTTGCCTGCTGGTGGGAGAGGGGCTCTGGTGGACGTGGTTTTGGTTAGCACACCTTCCCCGGGGGCTCGGGAGGAAGGCAGAAGCCTGAGCCTGACTGAGGAAGGAAGAGGAATTATTGGAAGTACAGTTAATCTTTCTTTAATTAGAAGACGTGCTAAATTAAAAGGCTCAGGAGTGATCCCACAGATGTCAGCTTACTGAGAGATAATAATTGGTGTGAGAATCTAATGTTTTGCTAAGCTTCCTATCTGCGTTTGATAGCATTGTTGTGCTTTTACGTACTTTGTTAAACTGAGAGAAACTCGACCCAGATAGCGAGCTCAAGCTTTGTGTTCTGTCTTCTTCAGGACTGGCATTGGACAGGTTTACTTAAACAATAATGATAATGATGATGAAAACAACAATAATAATAAGCATCACCATTGTCTGTTGTCTGTAATCTTGGAGAAAATAGCAGCTAGCCTTAGAAACCTTTGGAGAACAAATCTCTTTCTGATGGCAACTGTGAACTTAAACTTTTGACAGCAGCACCTGCAGATAAATTTCCAGGAGGGTAAATCTGAGCTGTGGGAAGCAGGACGTTGTTTGCACAGAGCAGGCAGCCCCTTGCTTTGAGCATCACGCAGCGGAGATGCCCAGCTCTGTTCAGTGGCAGGCAGAAAGATCTGCTGTCGTCTTTTCCAAGTACAGCGAGAAGTTTTTCTTGTTTTATTCTGGGGTGTTTTAGAAAATTCCTCTTGTGCTTTGAAGGTCGGGGCTGGCTGTTAAACCCAGGCTTTGTCAAATCCTTTGTAGGTCCTGCAGGGTGACTCACTGCTGCAGTCCCTGACCAGGTGCCCCTCCGTGTCCCTCACTGCCCGTCGCTGCGGGACCCTGGCATGGCTCTGAGCTTATCAGGGTGCAGCGTGGGGCATCATCCCACGTGAGCGCATAGCAGCAAAAGGCAAGCATCAGGTGCTGGCACGGGGACTTGCCTTTTACATATAAAATTTAAGCCACAAATTTTTTTTTTTGACTGTTGCAAAGGATCTGTACTTTTCCTTACAGTTAGTAGGAAATACCAGCTCTTGCTTTATGGGATGTCAGCATTGGTGAGGCTGTGCCTTACGCAGAAAGAAATTCTCACTCGTCCACAAAAGGAGAGTCTGTCTGTCTATCCTTACAGAAAATAAGAGAAACACTTCCACTTCTATTGAGGGAGAAGCATGAGGGTGGGGAAGGTGATGGTGTTCATGGCTGAGGATCACTCAGGCTGGGTACGTTACAGCTAGTGACACCTTCAGCTTGGGCATTCTGCAGAAATAAAGCTTGTGGCATGTGAGAAGGAAGCTTGTGGACTTTCATGGGTCTTTGGATTTTGACTTGAAAGCACTTTCAGTGTGAAAGCACGATCTGAACCTGAGCAATGGCATTAGAACAAATAAAGATAATTGTGGCGATTTTATTGATGAGACATAGTTACAAGGAAATAAAGGCTGTTCTTTTGAGACTGGCTTTCCGATACAATAACACAGTCAACCCAGCACTTCTCTGACTTAAACCAATTTTATACTAATGTTTACGTCAACTGTGATGGAATTATTCCTAGTTTACATCGGTAAGTGAGAGGAGAATCAATCGCAGCGTATTGACCTTGAAACACACTAATTACTTGCCGTGCTGAGCTGGGTGCAGCAAAGAGCCGTTCCGTTCCTCGTGTCCGCAGAGCTCTCTTCCTTCCTCCTGCTCCACATGGTGGCCAGGACATCTGTGGTTTAACTGCTCCAACAGTCAGCAAAGTTCTCCTGCCCCTTCAGATAAGATTTTTTTGAAAGATCCTGACTCTGGAGCCCTTCTTTCAGCAGTCAGCACCATGGCAGAGGGAGAGCAGGTTGTGCTTTCGCAGACCTCGTTATGGCCAGGTTCCACATCCCAGGGAAATGGAAAGTCTGGGAGATGCTGTTGGCATCTTCCATTTGCTGTGCAGACCTGGCAGGGGATGCTGGAAGGTGCAGCCCCCAGGAGGAAGGTCCCAGCAGAGCCCAGAGCTGGGGCTGGAGGTTGGTGAGTGAGGCCAGGCTGGTGCCATGGCTGCTGCAAAGTGGCACTGGAGGACTGAGAGGCTCCCAGGACCTCATCCTGACCTCAGAAACACCACCCTGTAGTGCAGCTCCGGCCAGCAAACACACGTCCCTCGCCTCCCCCCTGACTGTGATGTTTTTATCTTTTTTTCTTTTTCCCAGAGAGAGAGGGAAAATGCCTGACGGTTTTGGTGGTTTTTTTTTTTTTTTTTGAGTTGCTCCGAATCTCACTCATGTGTGACGTGAAACCTGAGGTTGTACCCAATGTTACATAAATAGTTAACCCTTCTCACATGCCTGTTTTTGTGCGTGGTCCATATTCAGGTCACAGAAGGGTGCTTTTTCTCTCTTTGCTCAGGGGCTTATGGTCTGGCTTAGACATAGGATTAAATACAAGTAAAAAGAGATCAAGACATCGATTCAGCAAACCACTTGCATTTAACCCTGCGCCTCCCCTTAACAACAAAAAAAATACTTGCAGTGTGACTGTAATCAGTATTTACCATCTGAAATTTAAGCGTGTGCTTTTGTGCTCGGCTGAATCAGCACCCAATTCTATATGTACATAGCAGAAGGGGAGAGGAGCGCTGGCTGAAGAGCAAATATTACAGATGCTCTCTTATCTCACTGAGACCTTCACAGCCCTGTGCTCACACAGACTTGGGTACACTTGCCTTACACCCACGTGGCCGGGTGGCTCTGAGAGCAGCACATCACCCTGCTGGGGGTCAGGGGGTGGTTTCGGGATGCTCTGCTGCGTGGTGGGAATCAGACACCTTGCTGAGGTGGTTGCCCATTCCACCTTCCGCGCTTGCAGAAATGGTTTGCTTTTGCTTTTGCATGGGCACACGCTGTAGTGACAGATCTGAGGCATGGGGCAAAAGTGTTCCAGCAAATGAATGGCAGCATTTTATGATTTTTTTTTTAAAAGCCTTCAAGAAAAATTGTTATCAGTAACTGTAGTGTCTAGAACAAGAACTGCATTCACCTTGTGTTTATAGCAAAGGCTGCTCTGCTATCTGGGAGGTATGTCTTCACTTTTCATTTCAAATGCAAGGAAGTATTTTTTATTTTATTTTTTTGTTTTGTTTTGTTTTGTTTTGTTGTGGCAGTTGAGAAAGAAAACCACAGAAGTTTCCTCTTCTTTGAATGCACTCTGCCCAAAACATGCTTTCAGGAAATACTTGTTCCTGCCTGAGAGAGCGCTGGAAGCTCTGCAGTTCATAGCCATGGCACAAAACGTGTGAGGCTGGATCATTTTGCAGGCTGTCCTAATGCAACCATCAGTAGTCCTAAAATGAAGGAAATTAGGAGGCTAAATAATGTGAAGTAGCTGATAGTAGTAATTTCAAGAAGACATGCCAATAAGCAAGTTTTCCTCTGCAATAGCTCATTAAGATATTGTTAGTCCCGCTAATTTTAGGAATGCCAGCCTGCAGCTTCTAGCTCCTTGTCATTTGTACAGCCTTGTTGTATTGATTTAAAACATTTATTACCTAGTTAAAAACAGTCATGTTCATTATTATTTTTTTGTGTGCTCTTCCTTGGGAGAAGAGTGCAGGTTTTTTGCCGAGTAAAACAAACTTTTAGGTTTTCATTGTGTTCAGGGAGGTGGCTGCTGGCCTGGCTTTCACCAGCAGCACTGAAGAAAAGAATTAACAGGTAAATTAATCTGTTTTCTCTAGTGGGCAAAGGCCATTTATCTGACTTTTGACTAGAGCACTGACTCTGTCAATTTTATTTTAAAGTCTTTCAGTATTTTGCATTCAGTGAAAAATCCATTGTTAAATGACATAAACCCAACATCTCCTTTTCCAGTCAGCCATGCGATTCGATTGATTGTTTGTATAAGTTTTGTGCAAATGTCAACATTATAAATTGATGGTGCTTTGCTTGTCCCTGACTGATGATGATTGATGTATTTTGGCGCACCATATTTGTTCATAATTCATTAACTTGCCTTCCTGCCTGGGTTCATATGTGGCCAGAGTTTACAGCTGTGTAAATCAAGGCAGCACTTGGGCAGTCGCCATTCCTGCTGACCTGAGACTCTTTCTGTTAAAGACGAGTTAAGATTGTCTCATCTCATTTTCAAATGTGATGTTTGCATCGCTGTGGGCCAGGGAGAAGGTGCTTGTGGTGGAGAAGTGGTTTCTGATTGCTAGCCTTCTTGCATTTGAATTTGTACTCAGCTTAGCTGGCAGGGCAGTTGAAGTCAGGGTTGGACACGGATGCTAACAGACAGTGTGCTGCCAGCCTCTGCTTTCTGACAGATCTGCAGCATGTTTTATATGTAGGCTATACACAAGGAGGCTCAGCAGTGAAAGAAATAAATGTTTTGACATTGCAGAGCCCATTTCTGCTCTCATTCTCGTTGCAAGATCAATGCTGATGGTAAGGTTTGGTTTTAGCAGAGCTTTCTTGCTTTTGACCCAGCTAGTGACCTTCGAAGTGCCCTAATCCACACAGTACAGTCTCTGGACAATATTCTAGCCAAATTACTCATCACAGCAGTACAGTCCCTGAAAGGCTATAAATGATGCATTAAGCAATGCAGTAGCATCTGCCACATGTGGTTCCTTCTCTCGGGGATGTTTGCATGCGGGCAGCTCTTTGTTTTGCTTTGTGCTTAGGCAGAATAGGGATGAGTGTGTGCACGTGAGCAAGGGAGAAGTGCACATTGCTTGTGTTTGCGTGGATGGTGGTAAAGAGGTGTACCTGGTGTCAGCATTGCAGACCAACCCGGCAAAGCCTTTAAGCTCATAAGGTGCGATTAACGTCAGAGTTCAAGGAGGCGCCTTAAGCGCCTTCCTGGATGACAGCCCGATTACTCAGCACCTTTTGGGTCTGAACCCCGGGAGCAGAGGTGAGATTGTGCTGAAAGCAGTGGAGGTAAGGCAGTGTTTCTTGTAAAGCCTCTAACAAGCAGTAAACGCTGCAAAGGGTTGGCATACATTCAGGTCAAGGGCTCCATCCTATAGATGTTTAATGCTGCGGGCAGCCTTGCTGGAGCCTGTCAGGCTGCTTGTTGGATGGGACTGGGGCAGGAGGAGCCTGCAGTGGAGGGGGAGCACAGCCCCCATACCCCCCATGCTTTCCCACTTGCCCATGCACCCAGCCATGCAGCATGGTCCTGTGGCACTGCAGCCTTGGCTTCCATGTCTGGTGTGTGACAGAGCTGCGAAGGGGACAGTAAAGTTGCTGAAACCAATCCCAGCTGGGGTGAGCTTTTGCTCCAGTGACACTCAGGAGCATTGCTGTGACAGTGACAGCATGCATTACCCTCCAGGTTCACCATTGAGACAGCAGGGTGACATCCCTGTCATGCTGTGAAGGCTGAACTAACATTGCTGCAACCACATGAAGGGCTGCACAGTGCTGGGGGGGAAACGAGCACTTGTTATGTGCTGCACAAGTGTAACAGCTACACGTGCGTGCCGACAGCTTCGTGTAAATACTTAGGTCTTGTGCACTGTTATCCTTAATCAGCAAGGAGGTTAATAGCATTGAAGGTGCTTGGCCTGAAAGAAATGTGCCGTATTCTGTACATTGCTAAATTCATGCAAAGATTACTGCAGAATTTAAATATGCCTTAGCAAATTCACACCCAGAACACAGGTGAGGTTTACTTGAAGCATCAGCATTTGGGATGCTGGGGTAAACTGCTGTGGTTTTGACTTGTACCAGGGGAATAACACTGAAAATAGCTCATCTACCAACTGAACCTAGGTGCTACTGTGACTATCTCTGATTTTATAATAATATTGTCCAGGAGATTCTGCTGCTAGTGGTTGCATCATGATAGGCACGTTATTTGCGTTGGGAAAGACTAGCTCCTTTCCCTGCATGCCCAGTATCTTGTGGGCAGATGAGGGGCAGGAGAAGATTGGAGATGGGAGGTTCACGCAGATGCTTTGTCCAGGGCCTCTTGAGGAGTTTGTAGACATGGACCCTAGTCTTCCCCATTTCAGTCTAGTGCCTGAATACCAAGATGAAGTTTCTTAATGACAAAGCAAAACATAATGACTCGGGGAAAAGCATGATGTCTCCAACAATGACAGATGCAAAGTAGTGGTTGTTGGGATCCAGGGCTTGATGCTTCCTTGAGTATGAAGAACCTGAGTGAGTGCCTTGCTGAGAACACCTCCAAATCAACCTGGTGTACAGCAGGGCAGAGTACACAGATGGCCAATTATTCTTGCTGAGATTAACATTAACACCTCTGAATCAACCTGCTGTACAGTAGGAAAAAATACAGATTGCCAATTATTCTAGTGGAGACTATTTCAGTCCCATTTGGATTTGGAACAGTATCCAAATAATTAGTGGAGTGTTTCTTGGTCTCTGCATCCCTCTAGGAGAGTGAGGAATAGCAAAACAGCCCTCCTTCAAGGTTCAAGGTGGTACAAACCTCTGCATGGGTGGGTTTGGCTGGCAGAAACCTCAGTTCAGCCCATTGTCTCTCCAGTAGCTGCAATTCCAGGAACAGTGCATATGAGACACACCTGTGGGGGGTGCTGTGATGCAGAAATGTGTAACAGGGAGGGGGCAAATAAGAGTTGTATTTCTTCTTTTTTAGCTAAGGGAGAGGAAAATACTTTTACAAGGTTATGCCACGTTCTCCAGTATTTGAGTTTCAAAAATCATTACTCTCTTGGAAGAAAACTCCAGGTAGCTCCATGAAGAGCTGGGAAATTAGGAGACAAAAGCAAAATTTTAACTATGTAGAAGTATAATTCTTCATGAAGAATTACCATCAGGATGACATGTTTTCCTTCTTTATCTTGGTGGGGCAGCTTCCCTGAGTGCAGGTGACGTTACTGCTGAACTGCCTTTTCAGTGAATGTTCCTTTGCATTATCAAAATCTTGGGGGAAAAAATGAAAAAATGAAGAAGAGGAGGCAAAAAATGCTGGCTAACCCAGCCACAGTTAATGCACTGCCATGGAATTTATGTCAACAAACTGAGTGATTCTGAGGTTACATTGCAGTATGTTGTGGAGATACTTAAAACCTCATCGGTGGCAATGCTGGGAGAAATAAAGGGTTTAGAAAACAGAATACAGCTTCATTTGGCACAGGGTAGGTGCAAGCCATATGGAGACCAGATGTTCCCGGTGCCTTCTGAAAAGGTAACAAATCCAGAGTCACTGAAGGAGGAATTTCAGACTAAACAAATGAGAAAAATATGTGGCCGAACACAACAGAGCTTTTCAGCACAGCAGTCTCTCCTGCCTCTCTCACTTTCTCACCATTGCCCTGTTTTGGTGCCTTCTGTGGGAATTTTTTAATTTAAAGTACTGAAAACCACATCTTGATAGGCAGAATAGTGTCTCAGCATCTGTATGCAGTCTAAAGTTAGCAGACAAGGTGAGGTTCTCCATTTTGAGGGATAATAAATAGAAAAACATTTAATAGGTTGAAATAAATAGAAAATGTAAAACTTTTTTTAAAAAAATCCATTATTTTCTCTCTCCTTTCTTTCAGTATAGGCCTCAATATTATCTCTTTAAATCCTCTGTGCTGAACTGTAACTTTTTATCAATAATACATAATTTGCATTTGCACCACATTACCTCATTTGCATTTTACTTGTCAAGCAACTTGAATACAAAGAGGTAGAGGCCCCAGTTCTGCAAACATCTATATGTATGAGTAACAGTTCAATTAAGCAAAGATATACATATGCATGTGTTTGCAGGGCGGAGGCCTCCATGTTCCTCCTGAGGTAATTTTGGAAGTTTAGGGTTTATTCAAGCTGAGAACAGAGTACGTCTTGTGATAGCCAGAATACTCTGAAAGCCATTCTTCATTAAATGAGTGAATCTGCCTTGTGCTTACATGGAAAACAGGTTTCCTGCTAATTTAAGTTGCTTTTGTATACAAGAAGAAGAAACAAAGGATGATGGAAATATGTGTGACAGGTAGCACTTAGACATTCAGGACCATATTCCTCAAAACCCTGAGCCACTGTTACCTGGTCTTGCACTGGCTGCATTTTTATGCTAAAATCACCAGATCCTTAAACTTTGTGTTACCTCTAGCTGGGAAGTCTGTGCCAGCAGAAGCCCCATGCGTAAGTGCAGATGGGCATTATGTCTGTTGTCAGGGTAGTTATTTTGCTTAAGGTAGACAAGGGGAAAAAAAAGAGAGGTTGAATTATAAATTTGTTCTTTAGTTGATTGAGATTGTCTGAGTGTTAGGAAAAGCCCACTTCTGTAAGCTGGTTTTCTAGCTGTGTACTAGGAAGATGTTCCCATTGCATACCTGATCTAGGAGTGTGTCTGGTGTGGGATTGTGCCTTGTAGCACACCTCACCTTTCCTTGGTCTTCATCTGAGGGACGGATAAACTTAATTTGCAGAAAAAAGGGTGAGGTCTCCTGGAGTGGGCTCCTCGTAAAAGAAGTAGCCCCAAGTTTGAAGCCAGCAGCCTCTGTCTGCCCAGAGTTTGTGTGACAGAGTAAGTACAACTGCAGTATCTTCTTGCCAGGTTCACCTTGTCCAAATTAAGCGAGAAAATTGGTTTTCTTGAGGCACGCTCCCAGCATTTACCCTCATTAAGACTTCCTGCTAATGTGAGTCCTCAGCAGTATTTTGCCTTTGCAGATTACAAAGCTAATGAGTGAAGGCTGCAGCTAACGAACAGCCTCCTTAGTCTCCTGTGAACTGAGGAAAACACCACTCAACTTGAAGGATTTGGCCTGACTCTCCAGAGCTTCTGGATAGCTCTTGCTTTGGATGTTCATGAAGCGCAGGTACCGTGCGCCAGCTGCACCCTGGCGTAACACCACGGGCGGTCAGGAGGAGATGGCCTCAGACCCGTGAGTGCAGGTTTTCATAGCCAACGTGTAGTGGCTACCTACCAAGAGGGTCAAGCTGTCAACAGAGGACCTTTCCCTGTGCCAGCTGCCCTGGTGCTTTCACAACACCTTGCTAAAAATGACAGCCCACTGCAGAGCTACCAGTCGCCCAGCTTGTCTGCCCGCTCTGGTTGCAGAGCCTGGCCATTTGCGCGGCTGGGCAACTCTGTCTCCAGCCAGGAGGCTGCCATGAGCAGATGGAGACAGGCTGGCACGGTCAGGTTGTTGGGGCTACAGCTGGATCCAGGAGAGGATGTGCATCTTGCTCCTCTCATTGCTCCCTCAACTGGAGGGAGGGGTGGAAAACATCTGGGGTATTCGCTCTTGCACACTGTTGAAGATGCAAAAAGACCAGCCATACAGGTAATTGTCTTCAAGTCTGAGGCACTTGCGTTCCTTCTTCTGCCCTCTGAATGAAATAAAAAAAAGAAAAAGAAAGTACGGTGGCATAAAAAAATGAGGGTCAAAGTGCATCTTCTAGAAAATGAAGAGTTTTCAAAGAGGTGCTTTCTGAGGTTTAAAACATTTGATTTTTCATGTGTGCATGCTGCTTTATTAAGATGCTTTGAATCACAAGCTGGAATTTAAGTTATGCCTCCTTGTCTATTTAAGCAAGGTGTTGTTTTGTTCCTGCTTTCAAAGCTGTTGGTGTCAGGTTTGGCTTTTTTGATGTCCTGATCCACGTGTGCCGTCATTGCAGCAGCATTTGGCTGCTGTTCCGCCAGGAAACTGCACGCAATTTTTACTCCAGACCTTAATTCAACAGCTTTTCTGACAGTTAGACGGCTGTTTACTACATGCACGCTCCGAAAACATCCATAAGGGTCTGTCATGGTGTAAGCAGTCTTGAATCTACCTTGTTTTGGTCTGGAAGCATTTACCATCTTAAGTTGTGAAGCCTTAAATTTTCACTTGGTCTGTTTTTGGTATTAGCTGAGAGTACCTGAGCTTGCAACTACACATGGAAATAAGAGGAAGATGATCAGAAGGGCAGTTTAATATCTGTTTCCTTTGGGACTACAAGTGCAGCCCTGTTTTCTGTTAGTGGCATTCAGGGAATGAAATGCCATTAGGACGTCTTGTTTCTTGTCTTGCACCTTCTCAGATTTTCTTGTTTTGTTCATCAGTTCTTTCACTGAGGTGAAGTTTGCACTACTGATCATGTGGGAAGGTCAGAGAGGATCATTAAATGACTAAAGAATTGCTGTTGAGGACACAAATGCCAGTCTAGATTCAGTCACCCCTGCTTCTGACCTCGAGTAAACATGAGATTTGAGATGTACAGACCTGCAGGTCGTTCTTTAGGTGTTAAAAAAAAATGACTGCAGGAATGCCATAATGCTTATCACCCTATGCTATTGGTGAACCTCGCCCTTCAAACGTGTGCTCTTCGTGCTTCATAAAGGTCCTCTTAAATAACTTGTGATAGTGCAAACATTTTTACCTGGGATTAGAAGGAGTCAGCAAGTTCCTCCAGAGGATTTTAGCAGTAGAGCTGGGGCAGGTGATTCAAGAAACCGAATTCATAGTTGCCAGGAAGTACTAATGATGGTGATAGTGAAAGACAGCGCTTTCCCATGGAGATTTAATGATGGAGAGAAAAAACTGAAGGCTCCCAACCTTCTGGCTATTAGGGTCCATAGAGACGCCAGGCAAATCTTTGCTCAGTGCAGCAAAGAAAAAGCTCTTGGACATCAACTGTCCCTGAGTTCTCTGGGGTTTTGTGCTGCCTGTTAGAGTGGAGAACCTGCACGATGACCCAGATGGGCTATTTAATGAGGTGTTCCTCTAATGAGGGGTTATCATTTTAAAGAGAAGCGAATAAAGGGTGAGATGTAGTTCTTGGGTTTTACTGAGTGTTTGACTGCCCTACTTAACGTGAACAACACTCTGGCATTGCAGAGCAGTATTTCACAAAAGCGCATTTGTCCTGTGTTTCCATATTCCCTGGAATATTACCTGTTACAGATGGAAAATCTGTGGGGTTTTTTCCTCCCACGAGAAAGTACCGCTCTGTAGATGTTCAGCCAGAGAAAAGGCAGCTAACTGTATGTTGGAAACATGTCGATGTGAAGCCATCCATCTCAGTGACATCAGGACAAGGAAACACAGCGGGTGTTTGGGTTTCTTTTTCTTTATTTGTTATTGTTTTTCTCTAGAATCAGGGACTAATCACTGTAATCTTCTGTTATTTCTGCTTTCGTTTCACCTTTCCAGTAGTTTTTGCAGGTCTGTGTCAGTTTTATGAAAAAACTAGCAGAAGAATAAAACCATGTGTAGTAGTGTGCATACAGAAGAGAACAAAATTATGACTGCAGTAGTCAATATAATCTGGCAATTCCTCATTTTAGAATACTTCACTTTCTGACTTTGACTTTCTGACTTTAACATTCCTTTGGTGTGGTGTGGGCATACAGTTAACTAAGTTCTTAAAAAAAAAAATTACTTTTTCTGCTTGAGTCGTGTGTGGAATATGTTGTAACTTGAGTGAATTATCAACCCAAGATACTGATTTGGTCTCTATATTTTTGTTACCTACGTCTTCAGAAGTACAATTATTTTCCTGCGTGTGTGTGGGTTTTTTGAATTTTTAGGTTTCTTTGCTTTTTATTTAGTGCATTTGTTAAAATATGTGCAATTTTTGTCAGCCATGTAATACCAGGTTGTGAAGTTTAATTTTAGTCCAGGTCATGCTCACACTGGTCACTTAAATGCTAGTGGATTGATAGTAGATGCAGTATATTACAAGGTATAGATTGCCTTTGCTATTTAGGGGGATTTACATTGCATTAAACATTCACACTTTTTTTTTTTTTTTTTTTTAAATTAGCATTCATAGTTTACAGCCTTACAATACAGACAGATCCGATGTGTATGTAAAACATTTATAGAAACATAAAAACTGTAAGAACAGAAAGAAGGAATCTCTTCAAGTCACATCTCGTTTCTAGTTGGTAAGCTCCTCATCTCTCAAGCAGTGACTTTTAAGTATCCCCCAGTTCTGTAGCACAGCTCTATAAAACCTTTAGTCGAGCAAAGATCAGTTATATGAGGGGACAGGTTTATTGCTATTCCCCCGTGTGCTTGCTTGCAGGCAGTTGTGCAGTGAATATCGTTTCCAAGCCTGTAAGACGGGGCTGTATTATTGCACGTGTGAGAGCACAGTGGCAGCCCGCAATTACTGGGGACGAGGCGTAGCGCAGGCTGGAGCGTGTTGGTGCTGCTGAGTCCTGCTGGCACGGTGTCCAGCGAGGAGTTACTGCCTCAGGATGGCAAAGCCTGACCGGCAAAAAGCCCACAGTCTAGATGCCGCTAAACAAGCAAAATTACTGCTTTTCGGTGGTATGTATTGCTGCAGCCAGGATCCAATGAGGCAGCTTTTTATCTGCCTGTGTATCTGAAGGCGAGGAGGAACTGCTCCAAAAAGCCACCTGTGCTTGCAAAACTTCGTCATTTCCACTGTTTTCAGGCTCCCCCTGCCCCTTCTGCTCAAGTTGCATCCCTACCATGCTTGTCAAATGTTTCTACCCCCTTTTCTGCGTAACCTTACAGATAAGAGACAACCTTGGAGTAAATCCTTGCATTTTCTATCACTTTATTTAATGCTATACTCAGGATTTTCTGATACATTTGTTTCTAACAGTGGTAGTCTATACCCTTCATGGATTTAGAGCTTTCTTGCCTGTGTATCAAGGCAGCGATAACATTTTCAATTGAAGACTTGTAGTCTTCAAGAGTTTGAGCTGTAGATAATTTTTTTAATGGGTGAATCCTATTTAAGATGCTAGGCACAAATACCCTCTTTTCAGTTCGTGAAATTATCCCAGTTAACTGTGAATCATGGTCAATTACTGTATAAACTACATCGTTTCTTCTAAGACGAAAGTTGTGTTTTAATTATGTTTTTTCCTCTGTAGCAGGCTGCTAACCCCATCTTCCTGTGGTGCTGGATCCAACTGTTGGCCTTTATCAGTCTTCTGAGTTGGGTAGGATACACTTGGAAGGTTTGAGGACATCAGCAGTGGCTGGATTTTAAAACAGACTGTTGTTAAACCATATATTGTTACATTTATGTTTGTTTTCCCAGTGAAGTAGATTCAGTGCCCAGCTACAGAAGTGCGTGAATTCTTGCTGATCTGACACCAGCCTTTATGTTGAACCCTGTACTTAAATCTGCATTTACTTTTAAGTATTCAAGCTGCAGCTTGGTATAAAGGCTTGATGATGTAATTATTTTTGTTGGCAAGCCTAACACTTCAAGATGTTCCTGAGTGAATAGTGATGGAGTCTGTCAAGTGCTTTCTTGAAATCTCTGAAGTTTATGATGAGTGAATTTTGCCATTCGGTACTTTCTTCAGTGATTAGTCTTACAGTGAAAATCTGGTCAACACATGAGCTTTCAGGTCAAATTATTCACCCTCTTCCTCTTTCAGATTTTCATGGATACTTTTCTTTCATGTTTTTTACTAAAATGAGTTTCTTGAGTTCACTAAACAGAAGTACTGAACTCAATGTAGAGTTTACATAAAATGACAGAGAAAAGCATCTCTGAAAAAATTACCAGCAAACTGCATTAAAGCTTTCCATGGGAAGTGTTGCCAGCCTCCATTCCACGTAATCGGGAGTGCCCATCGCTGGGGCTGGGTAGGGCTGCCAGATGTGGTTTCCAGCAAAGACTGACAAACCCTGTGATGAAGTTTAGGTTAAATTACTTGTAAATGCTTGTCAACCATGTGTGTTTTCAGCTGGGGTGGTTAAACAAAGGTTTTGCAGAGATAAGTGTGTTTTGCGGTACAGCAAGAGGTCTTGTTTGGACGGGCTGTGTGCCTTCCGGACGGCTCCCTTGGCATCCGCTGCTTCCTGTTGGGATTTTGGAACTGAGCGATTAACAAGCTGCTGATGACATGAAGTTATACCCAAATAAGAAAAAGAGAGGGACCAGATTTTTCCTGAGTGTTTTGCTCAGTGGTAGTCTAAGTGACTCTATTGGCATCACTCCTCATTTTTCACTGTAGTAATGGAGAGCTTGATCTGGTACATTATTTTTATGGTAGAATTAAAAAAGACAAAAAGCAGATGAGTTGGCAAATAAAAAAGCCCCACCATCTTTGATCTTTGTTGTGCTGACGATAAAATCGGTATGAGTTTTGCGTTGTGTGAAATCTGTTTCCTATGGGCTTCGTCTGGTTAAGAATATTCTGCTAAATCAGTGGTCAGGTTAAAGTCATTTACCACTGTCCCTTGGCATTTTCATTAAACTTTCTCTTAAGAAAGAAGAAGAGGGTGGTGCTTTTACATCTTTAGAAAAAACTGAAACCAAGGAAGTTTTGTGACATCCAAGCCCAAATTTTCAAATAGCAATGCTGTACATTAAATTTAAAATCACCATGTTTTACACAATCATTAATTTCTATTAAGTTTCTTGCAGCATGTTTGCATTCAAAGCATGACCTTGATAGGGGTTACTTCATTCTGCAAAACACTTGGGCTCGCCAGTCCCACCAGCCAGCTCCAGCGGTGAGGAGTGGTGGGACAGCGCTCCAGCCCTTGGCCCGCAGCCCCAGTGCCTTTGCCTCTTGTCCCCAGACCTGCAGGAGTTTTTCTGTGTTTGTAGCAGGAAAGCTCAAAGTATTGGAGCGATTTAAGAAATAACAACAAGGTCCAAGGACAGCTTTAAAAAAAATATCTCTTGTCCTGGGACCATTGTATGAATTATATTTGTATTATTGTGTATTTTTATAAACTATGTCAATACTAATTCTTCTTCCTAGCACTGAATTATTTTCACTGTCTTCCCTTTTCCTGGCAAACACCATGAGCTTTTCTTTGGCATTCTTCTTTATCTTCCCACCACCACTTACCCCCCTCGCTGCCCCCCAAAAGATGAAAGAAAGGCAGAAGGCTTTGATAGATTTATTGCCTGTAAATCTGTGAAGGGTGCTACTAAAAATCTCAGACTGGATGGCTAAGACGCTGGTGAGGATCCAGTTGAGAACCATGGCTGATGTGGTCAGTAAAGGTCTCTGCCTGTTTGATGGTTTTCCTAAAGCCCTGGCTCTCTGGGTGCTGGGTTTTCTTGAACTTTTCCTCTGACAAGCAGGAAAATATAATTTCTCTCTTTCTTGTTTGAAGAGATAAGTTTGACAACATGACTAGAGCAGAGCGTGTGCTGAAAGCTGTGGAAATAAAAAGCAGCAAATGAAAGAACTCTAGTTTTACTCATAAAAATGTATTTATTTTTAAGCCAATTTCGGGATTTTTTGACATTTGGATTTCCTGATAATAAAATGTTTAGAAGTATCTTCGAGACTGTTAAACAGTTCTACTAAGCTACTTCATAATATCTCACTGCCCTTGAATATTTGCTCTGTATGATTTGAAACATCTGTACTTTGGGTTTTTGGGTGATGTTTTTTTTATTTATCCTCCCCCCCTCTTCCTTTGAATCTCCCAGGTAGGCTGTGCAGTTTGGTGAGCTCTTTAGTGAATAT